>BTPG01000004.1:31306510-31329818 GCA_036245525.1 Semisulcospira habei
ACTGCGAAAGTAGGTCAGTTTGTTTAGAAGTGAATCGGCGCATTGTTGCCGTGTGCTGGTCTATTGTTTATTGTGACATTGTATGGATGAGTGCGGAGGGTGGTGACGTTTAAGGGGGGGGGGGGGTGTATTACGCAGTTTGTTTAGCAGTGACTGAATCAGCGCACTGTTAATTGTGTGGCCCTGTGCTTGCCTATTGTTTATTGTATGGTGGAGTGCGGTGGGTGGTGACGTTTTAAGGGGAGGGGGGAGGTGTATTATGCAGTTTGTTAAGAGGGCATTATGTGGTGAATCAGATCTTTGCACTGAGAATTGGGATAACGGGAGATTGGAAATTCTGAAAAGTAGCCTATGTAATTTACCCTGATTTAAAACTATCGATACGGTATTACTGACATAGGTGTCATTAGCGTAATTACGTATGTAATTTACCCTGATTTAGAAGTATCGATACGGTATTACTGACATAGGTGTCGCAGGGCTCACTAATATACTATTTTGTATGTGCAGAGAGAGAGAGAGAGAGAGAGAGAGAGACACACACATACACTATTTGGGCATAGAAGACTATTGTTTACCATGGTGGTATAAACAGAAAGTATTCTCAGGAAGGCCAACTCTGACAGCATTGAGTGGTGGGTGGCGTGTACGATAGTCACTATTTCTCGGGAAGATATTTTAACTAGCCTTTTGTTTCCAAGGGGTTGGGGGACCTGACTGGGCAGATAAATATGTTAAATGTATTTGGTCAAGTGTGTTTGTTTATTTACGGAAAGGATTAAATAAATCAATTGTTTCTTAAATGGGTGTCGTTGTATTCTCCTATATACTTTCTCTCCGTGTTTAACGTCCACGGCACCGAAGTGATAATGGACGGCCCTATGAACGGGCGGGTTATCCGGTAGGGGACACTTGAGAGAAATTTATTGCCTATGGACGACCTGAACACTGATCAACTCAGGCGCACTCCAACTGTGCCACTTTGATTTACCAGGACCTTTCAACAAATCAGTTTTTTCCCCTGGATTGTGAGTCCAGCTACCGGGGCCGGGACGGGATTCGAACCCACGACCCGGCGATTCCCTTCGCTCTCCTGCTCCGACGTTTAACCGCCTGTGCTATTTCGGACTCGCTGGATCAGTTTTTCAGTAATGGTTGGTTGGTTAGTTCGGGTTTAACGTCCACAGCACCGAGGTGATCATAGACGGCCCTGACGGGCGGGTTATGGGGGACAGGGTAATCTATTGCCTATGGAGTACGACCTGAACACTGATCAACTCAGGCGCACTCCAACTGTGCCACTTTGATTTACCAGGACCTTTCAACGGACATGCTATTGACTCAGTAATGGAGTTTGTTGGCCTAATTTATACCATGTTCAAATAGGCCTACCACCAGCTGCAACAAGCATAGATGCTCATGAGCAACTACGAGGGCACGTGAGGATCTATGCCTCTTGCTGAAATCACTTCACGTTGTATACCGGTCTGTGCCTCATTTTTGACGAGCTGGTGATCTTCCGGCGTTATGACTGAATTGACAATGCCTTTCAAAACACTACTGGTGTTGCAGAGGTGGATCTGGGGGTGGATGTTTTCAGGGGTTTCGGACCCCTCCCCTCTCCCCCCTCCCAATAAAAAAATGCTTTAACAAAGTCCCTTTTTGGGGGTGTTTCAGTAGAAACTTCCCCCACGTTTAAACATTTGGCGAGTTTTCATACACGCCCCCCAGTATTTTTGGGCCCCTGGAAACAAGGTCTAGCGTCCGGCAGGCCTTTTGTATGAGGTTGAAGGTCCCGAACAAAAAGTTGGACCCCCCCCCCCTCCCTCGACGTAACTGATCCGCCCCTGTGTTGGGAGTGTTTATGTTTCTGGTACACACTGGTTATCCGCCGTGACTTGGGGAAAGTGACGCCCGTAGTTTGTTTCAGTCTTGTTTAAAATATCACGGGAAAGGCCCAAGCATCATTCGTCTGGCCAATCATGGACTAAAGTCACAGGGAATAACGTTTGACAGATCTAGTTCGACAGGTCTGTAGGGAGACTAGTGCATCAGTGATGCACGAGCTCATGAGAATCGGTCTGCTGCTGACAGAGTTACCTCTGAGTCTCTGTTCCCCAAGGGGAGTGGCTACTGAAACCGTTGGGGTTGAAGCCGTAACTAAACTTTTGAAATGCCGACTTGGGTGTCATTTTTTGTTGTTTTTTGTTGTTGTTGTTGTTTGTTTGTTTGTTCATGGTGTTGTCCTGAAATATGTTCAGGCTCTGAAGTTATTTGGAAAGAATACTGACGAGACAAGCACTTATGCAACAACCGCTGCGCCACCGCGTGTGATTGTTTTGATTGGGTGTGGTGGCTGCACACGCGGTGGTGCAGCGCATAAGGGGCCGATGATAGTACTGGCTTTGAGCTATGAAAATCCGCTGCGCCACCGCGTGCGCGCTACCTCCTACGAAAATCTAGCTGTGACTGGAAGTATCCCGGACCTCTTTCGCTGACAACATCTAGCCGAGTTGAACGTTAAACCCTTTAGTAGAGTGCCGCGAAAGAGGCCACTATGCACTGCAGTGGCAATATTGTTTTCTGTTTACTCTAAAGTCGAAGAGAATTACTCGAAAAGATATTGACGACTGAGCAGTGTTTAAACCAGGCGCCATTTAAAGTAGACCTTTTCCGGCTACGCCATAAGCCAGTCCTGGCTACCGTGCACCCCTCCCCCCTCCCTCCCTCCCCTCCTCCCTCCCTCCCCCCTCCCTCCCTCCCCCTCCCCCCCCCCCCCCCCATTTCATATTGACCTCTCATAACCTAATAAGTTTCAATAATGTGAGCATAAAATGCAAGAAAATGCGGAAAGTCGGCATCCTTTCCGATACGTTCGTGGTGAATGATAGCTTTTTCCCATTTAAAACAGCCAAATTGTGAAACGTACGTTGTTTCTGATGCCCTCAGAAATATTGTATACAACTGATAGGTCTCTCTTTTGTTTAAATTTTTTTTTTAAATAGGTTTTATTGGTTAGGATAGAGTAGCACAGTTACTCCCAAACTGATTTTATGATGCTGTGGTGCATTTAGGGGCCGCAGTGTCTGAATCATACTTCGTTAAGAAAACTGGCAACAAAATTATTTAAACAATTTTTATGATCGTTTTGTTTTCTTTTGCCTACTGGAAAAATGGGGGGTAGGGCAGCAGATTCAGCCACTGTGGCCCCTAAATGAATCACAGCCTCATAAAATCAGGTGGGGAGTAACTGTGGTACTCTATCCTAACCATTAAAACCTAAAAAAGACCTATCAGTTGTATAAAATATTTCTGAGGGCATCGGAGACAACGTACGTTTTCCAATTTGGAAATTGTAAATAGGAAAAAGCTAAAATTCACCATGAACGTATCGTAAAGGATGCCGACTTTCCACATTTTCTTGCACTTTATGCTCACATTACTGAAACTTAATAGGTAAAGAGAGGTGAAAATGAAACAGAATAACTTTAGAAATTTTTTTCTAATTAATTTTGTGTATTTTTACAACTTTGGGGTAGGGATACAAAATCAACCACTATGGCACTCACAGTGATTACAGCATCACCTAGTCAAGTTTATAATAATTGTGACATCCTGTTTTAATGATGTAAGCCTGAAAATGAACTGCCAGTTCTATATAAAATTTCTGAAGGCATCCGACACATTATTTTTGTCTTTTTTTGAGATTTTGACAACATCGTTTTTTCTTTCTATCTTTGGCTCACGTGCGAAGCCAAAGTGAGTCTATCATATTGTTCTGGGCCAGTGGTCGTCCTTCCGTCATCCGTCCGCTGTCGCCCCTGGTAAACTTGAACGTTGGCATTTTCTCGGAGACTATTCAAGCTACAGTCTTCAAACTTGGCCCAAGGATACTTTGTGGCAAGACCTTTCTAAACATACCAATTTCAGTGACCTCTCACGAAGGTCAAGGTCACATGGGATCAGGAAATATATCAAAAATAGCTATTTTTGGACATAATTTAATTTATTTTTTCTCAAATACTATTCACTTTAAACCCAAACTTGGTACAAAGATACCTGATGGTAAGACCTTTACACACACACTAATTTGATTGATTCCTCGGAAAGGTCAAGGGTCACAAAAGCTCAGGAAATGGGTCCAGAATAGCCATATTTTTACAAAAGATGTTTTTTTTTCTTCAAAATACTATTCACATCTTCAAACCCAAACTTGGTACAAAGATACCTAATGGTAAGCCCTTTTAATGCATACTAATTTGGTTGATCCCTCGGAAAGGTCAAGGGTCACCAGAGCGCAAAAATAGGTCCAAAATCACCATATTTTGACAAAATATGTTTTTTTCTCAAATACTATTCACAACTTCAAACCCAAATTTGCTACAAAGATACCTGATGGTAAGACCTTTATACGCACACTAATTTGGATGACCCCTTGGAAAGGTTAAGGGTCACAAGAGCTCAGGAAATAGGTAAGAAAAATAGCCATATTTTGACAATAAATGTTTTTTGTCAATTACTATTCACAACTCCAAACCCAAACTTGCTACAGAGATACCTGATGGTAAGACCTATCTATGCATACTACTTTGGATGACCCCTCAGAAAGGTCAAGGGTCACAAGAACTCTGGAAATAGGTAAAAGAAATAGCCATATTTTGACCAAAAATGTTCAAACTATTCAAACTTCAAACCCAAACTTTCTACAGTGATACCTGATGGTAAGACTTTATCTATGCATACTAATTTGGATGACCCCTCGGAAAAGGTCAAGGTTCACAAGAGGTCGGCAAATGTTATAAAATGCCAATAATTGTAGTTATCAACATTTTTGCAAACTTTTCAATCAAATTTGGCAGAAAGGTAGCTGATGATAAGACCTTTCTGTGTATCATAATGTAGTCAATTCATCGCAAAGGTCAAGGGTCACGGGAGTTTTACAGATGCGTGAAAACTGATTAAATTTTGAGAAAACATAGATTTTGTCAGTGCAGAAGCCATCCCTTTACTTGTTGTCAGACACTTATGTGTGGATCGATCATACACGTGAGCCATAAGGGCTTTGTCCTTGCTTGTTTTTTTATTTAATTTTTTTTTTACTTTGTATTTTTTTTAAAAATGTATTTATTATGTATTTATTATTTTTATTGTATTATTATTTATTTATTATTTCTTATTATTATTATTATTATTTTATTTATTTATTTATTTTATTTATTTATTTATTTTTATTTATTTTATTTTATTTTATTTTATTTTTTTTTTTTTTTTTTGGGGGGGGGGGGGGGGGGGGGGGGGGCGGGAGCAACGTGTCTCGCAGGTTATTTTCCTGCCTCCCAAAATCCAATAATAGGGTACGGGGTGGGAGGGTAGAGGCGACAAGTGATAAACGGCCCGCGACTCTCACAGAAACGGTCAGTTTTCAGCTGCCCTACCGGCAGGTGTGTGTGTGTGTGTGTGTGTGTGTGTGTGTGTGTGTGTGTGTGTGTGTGTGTGTGTGTGTGTGTGTGTGTGTGTGTGTGTGTGTGTGTGTGTGTGTGTGTGTGTGTGAACACTGTAACAGAACTTGAACTTGAGTTACTTCCTCAGATATCTACACTGCCCGTGAGCACTGACATACACGTACGAAAATATAATGACTGAAAAACTTGATAAACTGACTCAATGATTTTTTGGTTTGCATCTGATCAGTTTGTGTTAACCCATTTAGCCCCAGGACCCTGCAGCAGGAGATTGATCATGATAATTCAAGGGCAGTGCCAGATGAGCTTGGCGCCTGAAGGCGCCAAGCTCATCTGGCACTACCCTTGAATTATCATGATCAATCCGTCTCCTGCAACTGGTACATAGTCGTTCAGTAACACTTCCAAAATTTGGGAAAAGCACCCGTGGGGCTAAAAGTGTTAATAAGCTTTTGTGTGGACCTAAGTTTTCTCCCTCTATTTTTAAGTCCCTTCTATTTACAGAAGGGACTTTTAGTTAACTCATTCTACCCCATCACCGAAATCCCCAAATTTTGCCATTATCCTCTGAAGAATGCATTGCAGTGCAGGACACAGATCGACCATGATAGTTCAAGGGTGATGCCAGAATAGCTTGGCGCCCATAGGCGCCAAGCTATTCTGGCATCACCCTTGAACTATCATGGTCGATCCTTATCTTGCTGTGGTGTGTCTGGGGTAGAATGAGTTAAGACTGGTCGCGGTGGGGCGAATTTAATAGCATGTCCATGATGTCAGAGGCGGGCAGGCCTAAACCCCTCACAATTGAAGTAACAAGATACAAATTACGCCCTGTCTAGTTTGAACGTACATTTGGCGCGAAGCGCTGTATGTATGTATGTATGTGCGTATGTATGTAAACAAGAGAATCTCCGATAGTTCTGTACACGCAAACTTGACACTTGGTGAAATACTTTCTTAAAGGCGTGGCTAAGTGAGCCTCCGAGCATATTGTAATTGAATGTCTCATTTTATACATAAACAACCGTTTATAGGAAGTCGGTTGACCCAGATTAGAAATCCGTAATTTTTGTCATATTAAAATTTTGGATATAGCTATTGTCAATTAGTAAAGACATTGGATGAGTTCGTTAGCCAGCTTTGTATTCTTTCAACTTCTTTACTGATTAAAAATTAATTCTTTTCAGAAAAGAATTAAAACAGTAAAAAAAAAAACTTGACTTCTAGAGAAAGTAAGACAGTGGCGGTGACGTAAATGAGCCAACTCCGTCACCACGCAGACATTGACATAATACTCTAAATATGACGTAATTCTCTCTCTAGAGCGCGCCGCTAGATCCTCATGAGCCCGGAGAGCGCATGAGGATCTATGTCTCTTGGAGATGTTTGGAGCGCGCGCATGCACGCCGCACTAACACACACACACACACACACACACACACACACACACACACACACACACACACACACACACACACACACACACACACACGCACGCACACACACACACACACACACACACACACATCGGCGCGCTTTCAGAGGAGCATTCAGGTGACCCGATATAGCTAGTTTGGAGAAAGACATTGGATGAGTTCGTTAGTCAGCTTTGTACCCATTACTAAACTTCTTCAGTAAAAATTAATTCTTTTCCGAAAAAAAATAAAACAGTAAAAAATCTTGACATCTGGAGAAAGTCAGATAGTGGCGGTGACGTAAAAGAAGCAACTCCGTTACCATGCAGACATACTCTAAATATGACGTAATTCTCTCTCTCTCTCTCTCTCTCTCTCTCTCTCTCTCTCTCTCTCTCTCTCTCTCTCTCTCTCTCTCTCTCTCTCTCTCTCTCTCTCTCTCTCTCACATATGCGTGCATCTCCAAAAGGCATAGATCCTCGTGTGCCCGGAGGGCGCATGAACATCTATGCCTCTTGAGGATGTTTGGAGCGCGCGCATGCACACACTGATACACACACATCGACGCGCTTTCATAAGAGCATGCAGGTGTACTTAGTATATAGCATGTAGCTAGATAATGAGTCAACCTGATTTCACACAAATTATAGCAAGACTGAAATTGTACTGTGAAATTCTAGTTTTCATTTATATTCCCAAGTCTTGAAGCGAATGCGAAACTCATATCACGTTAAATATAAAATTACGTAAAAACAAAAAATACGTCATAACTAATGACGTTTGACGAACTAGTGATGGGTATGCACTGCCCCTCGCCCCTTATAGAGTTCACTATGACGCTTTGGCACATCAGCGAGGCTTTTTCAAAAGGAGATATATCAACATCAGAATCAAAGTCAAAGATAAAAGGTAGAGACCCTTGAGAGCGAAGACAGCTCTCGTATAGAAGGGACTTTGTGGGTTATGGTTTATCCCATCTTGTTTCCTTTGTTCTCTGTTCCTTTTCGACAGACACTGGTTGGTTGTGCGGTCTAACGGTGATTTCGTGACCCAGCGGCAGCACTCCAAGTTGGCCCTTGTCATCGTGGAAATTCTTAATAACGTGCTGACTGTATCTAGTGCTGGCATGCCCATCCTCACACTACCCCTTGACCCGGACACAGACAGGTCTAAGGTCATTAGATGCAGGTAATGCGGCTGCGTGCAAACCGAAACCACAAAGTACCATTACGCATAAATCTGAAGACACAATTCAGCACCAGTTGTGTTTGTTATGCCTTGTCGACACACCTAATGAACTTGAACAGCAGTTTGGACACGCAGCAAAAGCACACGCGTAATCGCACATATTTATTCTGAGCTGCCGTTAGTGTGTCAGTCTATTTTTAGTCGTTTCTGGCACTGATAGCGTTGTATTTTCAGAAGGGAGTAGAGTCATGTCAGGTCACTTGACATAAAGAAGACGTGTGGTCAAATGGATTCTCCTGTGTCTAAATAAACCATAACTAGACCTGTGTGTAGCGTTTCGTAACCACCTGTTGCAGAAGTGTATCCAACAGTTACGGCGGTAGCGGGCCTTCAATCTGTTACGGTTATAATACGGCGTCAATACGTACCTTGGCATGTAAACAATGTGAAAAAGCACCAAGAAATCTACATATCCCACCCATTTAACTCATTCTACCCCAGACACACCACAGCAAGATAAGGATCGACCATGATAGTTCAAGGGTGATGCCAGAATAGCTTGGCGCCCATAGGCGCCAAGCTATTCTGGCATCACCCTTGAACTATCATGGTCAAGATGTATCCTGCGCTGCAATGCAGTCTTCAGAGGACAACGGCAACATTTTGAGATTTCGTTGTTGGGGTAGAATGAGTTAATTAGGCCAAAACGTATTAAATGTAGTCGTCAGTTCAGAGCATAGAAAATGGGGGAGTTTGACAAAACATCTGTTTTAGCTTCAAAGTGCATAACAAAACTATAGCAGTATGACTAACGACCATCATTTGTTTTAAATTATCCCAAGATACTGATATGGTTAAACTACACGTTTGTCTCCTCGCGCTCGGACCATATGGCGTTGAGGCGCGTCCCCTGGGTGGTGGATAGGGGGTCCCTCGCGAGAGGGGTGCACCGAATGAAATAATTAAAGTGCCGTGAACCAACATGGTCTAAGGGAAGGAGACCCCGACAGAAAACCCCTAGTCCTCCTAGTAAGGGGGTTGGGTGTGGGGGTAGCTTCCCCACCCTGCAAATAAAGAAATAGCTACAAACACGCCGACGAATAGACAAACAGCAATTCCTTTCCTGGAGGAGGAAGGTTCTTCTACCAGAAGATTTATGACGTCATGTGGTGAAAGCCAGAAGTCTTCGGAAGCCACAGGACCGAGCCGCCTCTCTCCTATCCAGGGACACAATCATTTGCACATGGAATGTTAAGACCATGTACCAGAGCGGGAAGTCCGCCAAGGTAGCAGATGAAATGCAAAAGTACAACCTTTCCCTGCTAGGTATCAGTGAAGCCAGATGGACGCAGTCTGGCCAGAAAAGGCTGTTAAGTGGGGAGATGATTCTGTATTCAGGTCATGAAGAAGAGAATCCCCCCCCCCCCCCCATACAGAAGGTGTAGCATTCATACTGTCACCAGTGGCACAGAGAGCGCTGATGGGCTGGGAACCTCTTGGGCCAAGAATTATCACAGCAGCCTTTAGAACCAGGAAAAAGATCAAGCTGAACGTCATCCAGTGTTATGCGCCCACTAATGACAGTGACGAGGAAGAGAAACAAGAGTTCTACAACCGACTCCAGAGTGCTGTGGACAAATGTGCGGAGCGAGACATCACCATCATCATGGGCGATTTTAATGCCAAAATAGGGGAGGACAACACCGGATACGAAGAGGTGATGGGGAGACAGGGACTAGGGGAGATGAGTGAGAACGGGGAGAGGTTCGTAGACTTTTGTGCTCTAAACAGACCTGTCATTGGAGGCAGCATCTTCCCACACAGAAGAATACACAAAGCAACGTGGGTCTCACCTGACCACACTACAGAGAACCAAATAGACCATATCTGCATTGGCAAGAAAATTAGAAGATCCCTTCAAGATGTTCGAGTGAGGAGGGGAGCAGATGTCGCCTCGGACCATCATCTGCTTATCTTAAGAATAAAGCTCAAGTTAAAGAAAAGCAGCGCAGGGACAAGAAGAAGACAGCGCTATAATGTAGGCCTCCTGGGAGAGACTGGAGTGAGAGAAGAGTTCAAACTGGTGCTGTTCAACCGATTTCAAGCGCTACAGGAGCTAGTAGATGAAGAGGAGGCGGTCACCACAGAGCAGCAGTGGAAGGCAGTTAGAGAGGCACTGAACTCAACCTGCAAAGACACTGTAGGGTTCAAGAAACACCATCACAAGGATTGGCTGTCGGCACATACCTTGAAGAAAATAGAAGTGAGGAAGCAGAAGAAAGCAGTTGTCAACAACAGTCGCACGAGAGCAGCCAAAGCAAGGGCACATGAGGAATACTCGGAAGCCAACCGCGAGGTGAAGAGGAGTATCAGGGCAGACAAGAGAGCCTACACAGACGGCCTAGCAGCAGAGGCAGAAAAGGCAGCAGGCACTGGCAACATGAAACAGCTCTACGACATTACCAGAAGATTGTCTAGCAAGTATGGCCATACAGAAAGACCAGTAAAAGACAAAGAAGGCAAGCCTATTGCAGACAGAGCAGACCAACTCGACAGATGGGCCGAGTATTTTGAAGAGTTACTGAACAGACCCCCCCCCCCCCCACCCCGACCCCCCTCCCCCCCCCCCCCCCAGACATCCAGCCAGCAGAGACTGACCTACCCATCAGCTGTGACAGACCCAGCCGAGAAGAGATCAGAAGAACAGTGGCATTTTTGAAAAACGGCAAAGCAGCAGGGCCAGATGGCATCCCAGCGGAGGCTCTGAAAGCAGACGTAGAAACAACAGTAGAGATGCTGTACCCACTGTTTGGAAAGATCTGGGAAGAGGAGGTGATGCCGGCTGACTGGAAGGAGGGGTACCTAATCAAGCTTCCCAAGAAAGGCGGCCTCAGCAAGTGTTCCAACTACACAGGAGTCACCTTGCTGTCAGTACCAGGAAAGGTCTTCAACAGGATCATCCTGGAGAGAATGAAGAGCTCCGTCGACCCCCAGCTGAGAGACCAGCAAGCAGGATTCAGGAAAAACCGATCATATACAGACCAGATTGCCACTCTCTGCATCATCGTGGAGCAGTCTCTGGAGTGGAGCTCCCCGCTGTACATCAACTTTGTGGATTACGAGAAAGCATTTGACAGCGTGGACCGAGAGACTTTGTGGAAACTCCTACGACACTACGGTGTACCCACAAAACTCGTCTGCCTGATCAAGAGCAGCTACGATGGCATGACATGTCGCGTGATCCACGAAGGGCAGTTCACCAGGGAGCTCCAGGTCAGAACCGGCGTCATGCAGGGGTGTTTGCTGTCTCCGTTCCTCTTCCTACTGGCCATAGACTGGGTCATGAAGAGGACCACAGAGCAGAGAAGAAGCGGAATACAGTGGACACTGTGGACACAGCTTGACGACCTCGATTTTGCAGATGACTTGGCTTTACTGTCCCACACTCATCAATAAATGCAGGACAAGACCACGAGGCTTGCTGACATCTCGTCCCAAGTGGGCCTCACCATCCACAAACAGAAAACAAAAGACAATGAGGCTGAATGCAACCAGGGAAGAACCAGTCTTGCTTGCTGGCACACCGTTGGAGGAGGTGGAGTCCTTCACCTATCTCGGGAGCATCATCGACAAAAAAGGTGGCACTGATGCAGATGTCAGAGCACGAATCGGTAAAGCCAGAGCAGCATTTCTCCAGCTGAAAAAAGTGTGGAGTTCCAGAGAGCTGTCACAACACACCAAAGTCCGGATTTTCAACTCAAACGTAAAAGCAGTTCTCCTATATGGAGCAGAGACTTGGAGGTTGACAAAAACCACAGTCAACAGAGTACAGATCTTCATAAACAGTTGCCTTAGAAGAATCTTGAAAATCCACTGGCCAGAGAAGATCAGCAACGTCAGACTCTAAGAGAGAACAGAGCAGAGAATGAAATTGGACGAAGAATATGGGGATGGATTGGCCACAGTCTGAGAAAGCCAGTTTCCAGTATCACTAGGGAGGCATTGTCATGGAACCCCCAGGGAAAGAGGAAAAGAGGCAGACCGAGAAACACCTGGCGTCGAGACCTCCAAGCAGACATCAAGAGACTGGGAACCACCTGGAGTAAAATCGAAGGAAAAGCACAGGACAGGAGTCGCTGGAGGTCTCTCGTCGACGGCCTATACCCTGGTAGGGGTGACAGGCGTAAGTAAGTAAGTACACGTTTGTCTGTGTAAAGAAAATAGCAGAACATTGTGTGTATTGCACATACCTACGGAATAGCCTTCAAATGTATCTCGTCGAAAGGTGATGACATTCTTACACAGTTGTATTCTTTGAAATTTGCTAAATTCATTATATATCGAGTCCCACGCACTTTCTGCAAGTTTCACCTGTCGTTTTATCAACATGTTTTATCATCACCTTCAAGGTTTCAATACAAGGGAGTCAAATGTACATGAAATCTGTCACTGCAGCATCACACTTTGAACATAACATAGCCCTGGGAATTTCTAGTACTGCTCCATTGGCTTTACACTGTAACATCAGACTACTGTCGATGAATACCCTCTGCCTGCCAAAAAAGGTGTGAACATGACGCTTTTGTTGTTTAGAGTTTTGGTGTCGGATAATATGCTGTCACAGGGACCCTCCCGGACCTTGCAGACCCACACGTTGCATTTTCTGGATACGAATAAGAAGAAGATGACACTGCATCTAATATGGTTTAGAAACTTACAGTACATAATATACGTTGAAAATTGCGTAACCCTGTAGGAATCATCGCGACAAAAACCGCTCCCGACACGGAAAGGGTTAAGGATTTATTACCACACTGGCCAAGTTTATGGCTCAATTCCGGTTGTACTAAGCACACCTAATACCAAACCGGCTCCCTTTGTGCATGCAGCCAGCGGGACTGCATGCAAAAGGGGGATTAACGACTTCCCTGGACTTCACTCGACGCACACTGCGTTTCTTAATCTATGTTAATTCAGCGCCAAAGAACTTCGTCCCTCCAAGGAACATGGATACAAAAAGGGGTGCGCAAGAGGCAGAGATCCCAGAGGCGGATCTGGGGCTGGGTGGGGTGATCCTAGAGGGTCCGGACCCCCTCTCCCCCCCCCCGGTCCCCCCACCGTCCCCCCCCCCAAAAAAAAAAAAGTTAAAATGCTATAGCAAAGTACCTTTTTGTGGTGTTTGGACCTCCCCGCCCCCCCCCCCCCCCAACCCCAATTTCAGTTTTGGGCGAGTTTCCACACACACACACACACACACGCTAGCCCCCCCCCCCTTCCCCGTTGTTTGATATTATGACACATACAAGCCTTTTTCTGTACCTCCCTACCCCCCTCCCCCACTTCGCTCACTGGAACAAGGTCTAGCGTCGGGGAGGCCTTTTGTGTCACGTTGAAGGTCCCAAACAAACGGTTGGAACCCACCCCACCCCCCTCGAGGTAACTTATCCGCCCCTGGATCCAAATGAACTCCCGCAACTGCTGCTCATGAAGTTCTATGTCTCTTGCATGTGGGTTCTGCTGGTTGTGTTCAGACAGTTAAGGGGTTCAGTAACGGATATGACCGAGCTCAAGTTACTAAACATAAAACGTGAACTATACCTCTTGCATGTGGGTGGTGTTCGCTTTGTTCCAGTAGTGTTTTGGCATTTCCCCAGTGTATCTCTTTTATTTCAGAGTCTGGGACGAGCGTGTTGAGGGCATGGACTGTGGTGACGATGCAGCATTCTGGTTTTCCACTTTTCTTAAGATCCCGGGACTACGCCTGCTGTACGCGGCGCCAGGTTTGCCTCGACAGGACGCCACAAAGAAAAAGAAACCAGGGGGAAATCCAGCTCAGCCCGGGGACCAGGTAAGACACCGAGAAGAGAGTGGGGGGGGGGGGGGGGGGGGTGGCAGAGCGTAGTTTGTGTTGAAATTTAACGGCATTGTGTTTTCAACCAATGGTAATGTGTACAACACCGGTGGCTGCATGCACAATGGGGTTAAACAATAAATATCAGCGAATTGCACCAATACAGCTGAATAGTCCCTTTCAGAATGTAGTACATTTCTTACAAGATTACAAAAATGTTGACCAATGAATCAAGAACAGAAGAGTTGAAAGAAAATTACTTCTTGATCTCATACTAGTGGGGGTATTTATTTTGGAACTAAGAACAGTTTTTGGCGGTTTTTGTTGTCATAATATAATTATTATGCTATAGATTTTTTTATATATTTTACTTACTTAGATGTGTGTGCATACTTAGCACAATAACTGCTATACATATGTGTGGTTTGGTATTTTTGAGTCTGCTTGATTGTGATGTATGTATGTTTTATGTGTTGATCTTAATATGGACGCTCGTCAGTTACGCCGCAAAAAAAAATTCCTCATGTTTATGCATCTGGCAATAAAGTTTATCTTATCTTATCTTATCTTATCTTATCTTATCTTATCTTATCTTATCTTAATAAGGAACCTCAAACCCATCACAGTAAAGAAGGCACAAGCGTTGTGTGCTCAGAAATTACAGTGAGTGTACGTTTACGCCGAACGACTCACAACTATGAACGAGGGCGACGTCACGGCGGATAATCAGCTTCTACCATAAGCATAGACAACACTCCAAACATCTCCAAGAGGCATAGATCCTCATGAGCCCTCCGGATGTTTGGAGTGTTGTGTATGCTTGTGGACCAAATTGACCGTGCGCTGTGATTTCGCTCTCGTTCGTTGTTAGGAGTCGTTCGTGGCAAACGAAACCTCACTGTTGTCTGTGTCAGGCTGCGTTCAGTGACTGGTGCTCCTACCTGGTGACGACAGAAGAGTCGCTGGGCGCTGTGAACGAGCGGCTGAAGGACCCCGTCACTATGACCCGCTTCAGGCCAAACATCGTCGTCTCCGGCAGTCCCGCATTTGATGAGGTATGATGATGATGATGACGACGACGACGACGCCGATAGTGATGCGGCTGCTGCTGCGGATGATGATAGTGTTACACTAGTGAACAATTGTGAGATTGTCAATGCGAGTTTATTATAAACATTCAGTACAGATGTTCAATTCACATGTATGTCTTTAGAATCGGACCCGGAATCAAACTGTAGAAAGGCTCTTTACTAAAGACAATAACAAGGGCCGATGTTGGCCCGCACACGCCCGTGTGCGGGCCAACTGCGGCCAACATCGGCCCGAGGACCCTTAGCTCTCTGGGAATTTGATTACACTTTTGTTGTTCTTAGGACAACTGGCAGGAACTTCAGATCGGGGAGGCCACGTTCAGGATGCTGGGACCATGCACTCGGTAATACAGCGCACTGAAGTTCTTTTACACGGACGCGGATGAGGATACGCACGCACGCACACTCACTCATGCATGCCCAGATTTTTAGTCAGACCTTTAACTCACTCTACCCCAAGACCGAAATCCCCAAATTTTGCCGTTGTGCTCTGAAGACTGCACTCTAGTGCAGGACACAGATCGACCATGATAGTTCAAGGGTGATGCCAGAATAGCTTGGCGCCCGTAGGCGCCAAGCTATTCTGGCATCACCCTTGAACTATCATGGTCGATCCTTATCTTGCTGTGGTGTGTCTGGGGTAGAATGAGTTAAGCGGAAAAAGGAAATCGGTGGAACCTTGGGGGAAAATGACTTTAGATTAACGCCAAAGGGAGCGAAGTTATCACCGATTGAATGTTTAGGACTAGGAGCGATTTTTGGCTCACGTGCGAAGCAAGATTGAGTCTACGTTTAAAATCTGCAGCTATTAGGAACTAAAGACGCCAACCATGTGCTCGTTGATCTAATTACAGCGTCTTCCAATGAACCCTCGCGAGCGCGGTACAAGCTCAATGCGCAATGGGCTCAAAGACGGTAATGTAACACGTCTTCGTGGAGATTGTACCGGGCGTACGAGAGTTCACCAAAAGAAGCCGTAGTATTTGATTACGTCGACATGCACCTGGCGGGCGCCTTTATGGACTGATTATAAACCTACAGGTGTGTGATGACAACAGTCAACCCAGACACCGGAGAGCGGGACCCCAGCGCAGAACCACTAGAAACTCTCAAATCGTAAGTGTCCACTGTGAAAGACTGGTATGATATAGACTGGTATGATATAGACTGGTATGATATAGACTGGTATGATATAAACTGGTATGATATAGACTGGTATGATATAGACTGGTATGATATAAACTGGTATGATATAGACTGGTATGATATAGACTGGTATGATATAATTATTTGTAAAGAGTCTTTCCGTCTGTTTTTTGAAATCTTAAATTGAACGTCAAAGACGGACCCCGAGCTGTCCAAGGAACATGGCTACAAAATGGCGTCAGCAAGAGGCGTAGATCCTCACGAGCCCCCCCGCGACTGCAGGGGGCTCTGGAGGATCTGTCTTGCATTTGGATTGTTCACTCATTTTCGGCATCGAAGGGGTTACTGAGCCATTCTGTTCCACTTGTCAGCACCATTGACATTTATCTCATTCTACCCCAGACACACCACAGAAGAATAAGGATCGACCATGATAGTTCAAGGGTGATGCCAGAATAGCTTGGCGCCTATGGGCGCCAAGCTATTCTGGCATCACCCTTGAACTATCATGGTCGATCTGTGTCCTGCACTAGAGTGCAGTCTTCAGAGGACAACGGCAACATTTGGGGATTTCGGTGTTGGGGTAGAATGAGTTACGGGGATCACCACGTACGCGGTATATCTGAGTCAGCAACTGAGCACTCGCCCCGGATTTTAACCACAGCGTCTGAAGTCTCGAAAGGACACGGAACTCCGATGTGCACGTAAATTAACTCATTTAGAACCGACACAGCACAGCAAGGTATGGATCGACTATGACAGTTCAAGGATGGTGCCAGGATAGCTTGGCGCCCATAGGCGCCAAGCTATTCTGGCACCACCCTTGAACTATCATGGCCGATCTTGTCTCCAGAATTGTAA
Organism: Semisulcospira habei; assembly: GCA_036245525.1. Taxonomy (NCBI): domain Eukaryota; kingdom Metazoa; phylum Mollusca; class Gastropoda; family Semisulcospiridae; genus Semisulcospira; species Semisulcospira habei. Next base: position 31,323,525 of record BTPG01000004.1, read on the forward strand.
TACAGTCTTCGGAGGACAGCTCCAAAATGTGTGGGATTTCGACCTTGGGACACAAAGGGTTAAGATGATCTAAGGTCGTTGCATCACACCAGAGTGAAGTCCGATACTAATTAACATATATGTAAATGTTCATACACGCAGCTACATAAGTGTGACCAGGAGCGGTTTATGTCATCACTGTGTAGAACTGTTTCATGTTGGTGTGCAACTTCCATCATCCCTCTCCCCCTCCCCCAGCCCTCTCTCTCTCTCTCTCTCTCCCCCCCCCCCCCCCCCCCCCTCAACCTTCCTTTATTTTCGTACTGTAGGTGTATTTTTGTAGCAGCACACAATAAGCAAATTCAGCAACACTGTTGCATAAGTATGACTGCATGCGCAGCCTCACCCCTTCAGATTCATAGTATGCATGCATCCTTTGTTGCAGATTGCGTTGTTTCCCAGAATGGGGAAGTAGTCCGCTGTTCGGAGCCAATGCCACGGTGGATATCGCCGGAATGGTCAAAGTGGGCGACGCTGTCTATGCCATTCGAAAGTGAACTTACGGGCAGTTGTTGCACATACCGTTACTTACGAATAGTACCGTCAGCTGCATGCACAGGGGTGGTTATTCATCCAAGGCGCCCCGCATCAATAGCTGCGAAAGTGTATAGCGTTGTACGACACTTCCGCAGCTGTTGAAGCGGGGCGCCTGAATTAACTCATTCTACCCCAACACCGAAATCCCCAAATTTTGCCGTTGTCCTCTGAAGACTGCATTGGAGTGCAGGACACAGATCGACCATGGTAGTTCAAGGGTGATGCAAGAATAGCTTGGCGCCCATAGGCGCCAAGCTATTCTAACATCACCCTTGAACTATCATGGTCGATCCTTATCTTCCTGTGATGTGTCTGGGGTAGAATGAGTTAAGTGGTGTTTTAATTCTTGTTTATTAAAACGCATCCGGGCCGTTTCTTTGGTTCATGTTGTCATATTGGTTTAGTTGACAATTTTGTAATCCTTTGGCCGTCGGTAACGCCTTTTGCCGATGTCACCCCTGCAGGAATCACCTTCAAAAAGGCCAGGATATCGACAGCCAAAGGGTTAATGAAAAATACGCTGAACTGCGAGACATGTCTGTCTTTGGTCTGCATTGTGGCAGGCTCAGCGTTTGCAGGGGACGGATCAGTTACCTGGGGTTGGGGGGGAGGGGGTCCTAACTTTTTTTGGGTTTGGGACCTCTCGAACAAGACACAAAAGGCCTCCCCGACGCCAGACCTTGCTTCCAGGGGTCGAAAAATCAAACAAAAGAGGGGGGAGTGGGTGCGGAGGGGGAGGGGGGGGGGGCTTTGTGTGAAGACACTCGCCACTTGCGAAAATATCAAACAACTGGTGTGTGTGTTTGGGCGGGGGGGGGGGGGGCGGGGGGGGGGGGGTAAGTGTGTGTCTTGAAACTCGCCCAAAAAATGAAACAGGGAGGGGTTCCAAACACTACAAAAGGGACTTTGTTATAGCATTTTCAAGATTTTTTTTTTTGGAGGGGTGGGGGGGGGGGGGGGGGGCGAAACCCCTCGGACCCCCCCCCCTCCCCAAGAACCGCCCCTGGTGTGTACAGACTCTTTGTAGTTTCTTCCTTTGTCCACTGAGGCCCTATGTGTGTGTGTGTGTGCACGTGTTTAACCTGGACATTCAGCCCCTTAACTGCTGGGGGAAGGTGAATTCTACCCAGCTGCAAGAAGAGACATGCCCTCATATACCGTCATGCGCCCCCGCAGTCACGGGGGCTCAAGAGGATTTATATCTGTTATTACTCCTGTGTTCTTTATGCCTATTTTTTCTGCGTCGTTTACATCTGAGTTTTTCACGCAATATCATACTGAGAGTTAAAAGCTTCAAATTTGTACACTGCCATATTCAAGCTACATTATAGCACTTACAGATAAGGATATAGACCAATGGCTTTAGTTCAAGGGTAGTGCCAGAATAGCTTGGCGCCTAGAGGCGCCAAGCTATTCTGGCACTACCCTTGAACTATTTTAGTCAAACTTACTTCACACACTGGTGTATTCCGAATTGAGGGTTAATGTCGGTGGACGCAGTTTGTGATCACTGACCACCAAAAGGTTAAACAGTTGAGCTTTGTCGCGGGATATGAATCGACCTTGATGGTTTAAGGGTAGTGCCTGATCAGCGCCAAGCTGATCAGGCACTATACCCATGAACTATTATGGCCGATCCATTTTCAGGTTGGAATGAAATGAAAGTTATCGACACTGAACAGATTATTGGCCTGTCATTCGTGGAACAAATCAGTGTATAATGGCCGTATTCCGTGTGTGACTGCCGGTAGACGCTAATCGCCTGTAGCAGCAGTACACTATCCTGGACAAAAAGCGCTACCGACAACCAAAGACTATTGTTCATACGAGTACAGTATTATGATGTGATATATGCCTTTTGTACTGTCTTTGTTACCTGCATATTGGATGTTGCGAGGACAGACCGTCGTTTTCGTTTCATTTGCATACCTGCGTTTTGTTTGAATTGTTACATTTGTGTCTTCTTGCCCGAACAAAAATCAGTGTATAATGAGCATTATTGCACGGTTTGTGACTCAGCGAAACGTATGCATTTTAAGCATGTATGCATTCCTAGACATTATGAAGTACGTAAGTCATTAAATGTTCTGTCATCAAACACACGCGTTTATTAGTTATTTGTCGAGTGAATGTGTGCGTTTGTCAATTGTGGTGTGTGTGTGTGTAAACTAGTGGGTCAAAATCTGAATTGCACGTACAATTAGCTACGCCAGGGGCGGATCAGTTACCTCGAGGTTGGGGGGGGGGGGTTCCAACTTTTTTTGTTTGTTGAGGGGACCTTCTGATGCGCATCATTTGCTTATAGGACATTTAAATATATATCATTTGTATAACAAAGTTCCAGATTTATGTGTGATGTTGAGTCAACCAAACGCATTCCACGTGTTTGGAATAACTGAATCACGACTGTGCTCTAACATCAGTGATGAAGCCATTTCTATCCCGGGTTTTCATGTATTTCGTCGCGATCCTGTTTCCCCTAAACACACGGGTATAGCCGTGTATTTAAACAATTCAATTAGGGATTGCGCTCGAAGAAGGACAGATCTAGAATCAGACCTAGTGGAAAGCGTTTGGATTGAACTAAAAGCAAGCAAAGCCACCCCATTATTAATCTGCTTTGTTTATCGAAATCCCACAGCCACTTTTGAATGGTATGACACATTTACGGAAATGATGGACAATGCAACCAAATGTACTTCTGATCTATTAATCTTAGGCGACTTTAACATCAATTTGTTTTCTTCCAATCCTGCTTGGGAAACTACTCAGACTGTGTTTGGTCTCAAACAGTTGGTCACTAAAGCAACAAGAGTAACTGCCAGTTCCTCAACATTGATCGACCATATTTACACAAACAACAAGACTAGAGTATTAGGGGTGCAGGTGCCCGAGGTTGCTATTAGTGACCATTACCCCGTCTGTTGTAGCTGGGCTCTGAAAGGTGACCGACGCCCCAAAAATCACCAACACATCACTATTAAATTCAGATCTTATAAACACTTTAACAAAGATGTTTTCCTATCAGATCTCTGTCAAGTATGTTTCAGTCACGTTTATAACTACACGGATCCCAATTCTGCGCTTGCAGAATGGTATGAGCTTTTTCTAAGTGTACTGGATAAACATGCACCATACCGAGAAAAACGTGTAAAAAGTGCACAGCCTCCCTTGTGGTTAAATAAAGATATCAAGGATGCTATGTCACTTCGTAATGAACTTAAAAAACACAAGGAATTTGATGCCTATCGTAAACAGCGAAATAAGGTAAAATATCTTGTTCGTGAAGCCCAAAAGTGTCACTTTAAAAGGATCATTGATGAGAAAAGGGACACAGTTACAGTGTGGCGCGCCCTGAACACATTTACAAAATCTAAACAAAAGCCGGCATGCACCAGTGTTTCAGCAGATACATTTAATAAACATTTCCTATCTGCTGCTGATGTCCTATTACAAAGTTGTCCAAACATGTTACAAATATCAGACGTACTTGATAAATTCTGTGCCGAAAAGCTCAAGTCAAGTATTTTCAACATTCCTGTTATAACGGTTTATGACGTTGGTAAAACGATATCTCAGCTAAAAAATAAGAGATCAACTGGTCATGACGGCATTAGTACTGCAATACTAAAACTAGCTCTCCCATATGTCGTTGATTCTCTGACGTATATTTACAATCTTTGTATTCGACAGGGAACATTTCCGTCCAGCCTAAAGAAAGCAAAAGTCATTCCTTTGCCCAAAACTAAAGATCTTTCTGAGCCAAATAACTTTAGGCCCATTTCCTTACTTTCGACTTTGTCGAAACCAATAGAAAAACATTCACCATCATTTACAACAGTTCCTGGAAAATCATCAAGTTTTACACCCCTTGCAATCAGGCTTTCGACAACGCCATTCTTGTTATACAGCGCTGATTCATCTGATTAATAGATGGCTCGATGCAATGAACAAACTGCAAACGACAGGGACAGTATTCTTAGATTTTTAGCAAAGCTTTCGACTTAGTCAATCATAATCTACTTATACAGAAACTTAGAGCATATAGGCTTAGTAGCAACGCTGTGTCGTCTTTTCAGTCATACCTAGAGAATAGAACTCAATTTGTTCTTGTAAATGGCAAACAATCTGCAGAGGGTATAATTCGTCATGGTGTGCCACAGGGATCAATACTCGGCCCCATATTATTTTCTCTTTTTATAAATGATCTTCCTCTACATATTTCTCCCGCTGGAGTCACCTGCAGCCTTTTTGCAGATGATGGCACATTAGACTTTTCTGATGAAAATGTTTTCAGTGTCAACCTCACCCTTCAGCAGGGTCTAAATGTTACATCAAAATGGTGTGCGGATAATTTCATGATTCCAAACACTGGTAAAACAAAGTGCATGCTCGTCGCCACCAGACAAAAACATCAGCTCAATCCCCCTCCTTTGAACTTGTTTCTGGGATCAGAACAAATTCAGCAAGTTAAAGAACATCGAGTACTTGGCACACACATTGGCAGAGCCAAACAGATAAGATATGCAAGGTGGTCTCAATAAATTTGTTTCTTCTTGCTAAACTAAAATATTTCACTGACAGAAAAACAAGACAACTATTCTATAATGCACACATTAAATCGCATATTGATTATGTCTCATCTGTGTGGGATGGCTGTAGCGATGCAAATTTAAAAAGATTAAACTCACTCCATAGGCGAGCAGCGAAACTTATATTAGATAAAAACATCCCACAACAAAGCAGTACCGACGAAAAACTTGCTTTACTTCATATGCTCCCTCTCCGTCAACACTTTGTTTTTAATAAGTTAGTAATGGTATATAAGGCAACAGTAGGAAAAACACCAGCTTACATATCTAATCTTCTCAAGACTTGTAGCACACCCTACAACACACGTAAAAATTACCTGGTAGTTCCAAAGCCCAGAATAGACATATTCAATACGTCTTTTTCTTACTCGGGTACAATACTGTGGAACGCACTCCCCAAAAAGATTAAATCAGCACAGTCTGTGAGCTCCTTCAAAACCCAACTACTACAGTATTTACTCAGAAATAATCGAACAGATTAGATGTACTCTACAAACTTTATTAATAGTATCATAAAGATGATCATTAATTCTGATTCCGTATCATGCTATTTTGATCTGCTATCATACATTCAACTTGCATCATATTTGCACGCTCAAATGTGTGTGTGTGTGTGTGTGTGTGTGTGTGTGTGTGTGTGTGTGTGTGTGTGTGTGTGTGTGTGTGTGTGTGTGTGTGTGTGGTGCAACGCATCACTCGAGTAATGACCGTCTTGCATTACTCTTGCGCTGCATTGCATCTGGCACACATGTATGCGTGCATGTGTGAATGTAACGCATGACTCGAGTAACAGGCACCATGCGTTACCCTTGTGCTACCTTACATCTGACTGAATGTGTGTGTGCGCGCGCGCGTGTGTGTGTGTGTGTGTGTGTGTGTGTGTGTGTGTGTGTGTGTGTGTGTGTGTGTGTGTGTGTGTGTGTGTGTGTGTGTGTGTGTGTGTGTGTGTGTGTGTGTGTTTATTTTTTTTTTCAATTCCTCAATAGTTACGGTTGATGGTTAGTGTTCAATAGTTTACTTTTGAAGTTTTAACTTTACTCCTTCAGTTTTTAGTTGAAGTTTTAGAGTTAATATTTTTTCATATAATCTATGATCATCTTTATGTTTATTTAAATCTATTGTATGT
>BTPG01000004.1:31330318-31789569 GCA_036245525.1 Semisulcospira habei
CACACACACACACACACACACACAGGGAGACGCAACCATCAGAGTGGGTTACCTAGCATTTCATGTGAAAATGGGTTCCCATATTTCTATTTATTCTAGGGCTCTGGAATTGATGCGAATGTTTAGAACTCACATTATAACTAAGCTCTATAACTTAAAATAAAATAGACATTTTCTAGAAACAGAGCCACTAGATGCCGAAAAAAATGGGTTTCTGCCAATAAAGTGGGTGGGTGTCTCTCTCACACAAATGAAACTGGCATTACAGTCAAAATGGGTGTCTTCACAACAGTAGGCGTCTGTAATAAGGTCAAGTTCATGGAATACTTCTTTTTCACATTAATTTTTTTTTCCCAACTTAAATGTGTATGTGTGCTTTAACATTCTTTACATAGTATGGTGCAAAATTCAATAAACACTGGCCCGAAACCTTTCGATTATGATTTTTACAGAGGAAATCGTTTAAACATTGCTGCGTTTTGTCCTTTTGAAGCAAAACAGTTTATCATGGCATTGATGTGAGAATCAACATAATGTATTCTGGAAATTAAAGGACTTTTTTTGTGCGTTTTGGGGTACTCTGGAGTTTCAGACAAACAGCAACAGAGCATTTTGAATATTAACCCTTATCATTCGGAATACACCAGTGTGTGCAACTAGTGTAACTGAAATAGTCCAAGGGTTAGTGCCAGAATAGCTTGGTGCCTCTAGGCGCCAAGCTATTGTGGCACCACCCTTGAACTAAAGCCATTGGTCTATGTCCTCATCTGTAAGTACTGTAATGTAGCTTGCATAGAATTATGGCAGTGAACAGATTTGAAGCTATTTAGCCTCAGTATGACTATGATGCGGGTCAAAAAGTGTGGAAAAATATCAAAGATAGAAAAAGACCCAGACGAAGAAACGAACACTTAACTTATTCTACCCCAGCAAAATTTAAGATCCACCACGATAGTTCAAGGGTGATGCCAGAATAGCTTGGCGCCTATGGGCACCAAGCTATTCTAGCATCACCCTTGAACTATCGTGGTGGATCTGTGTCCTGCACTGCAACGCAGTCTTCTGAAGACGACTTCAACATTTGGGCTTAACTTATTCTACCCCAGACACACCACAGCAAAATAAAGATCCACCATGATAGTTCAAGGGTGATGCCAGAATAGCTTGGTGCCTATGGGCGCCAAGCTATTCTGGCATCACCCTTGAACCATCATGGTGGATCCGTGTCCTGCACTGCAACGCAGTCTTCTCAAGACGACTTCAACATTGGGCTCAACTTATTCTACCCCAGACACACCACAGCAAAATAAAGATCCACCATGATAGTTCAAGGGTGATGCCAGAATAGCTTGGCGCCTATGGGCGCCAAGCTATTCTGGCATCACCCTTGAACTATCATGGTGGATCTGTGTCCTGCACTGCAACGCACATTTGGGGATTCCGATCTTGGGGTAGAACGAGTTAAAATGACAGAACAGAACACTGACATTAATTAACTAACTGACAACATAAGAAATCACTTGAAACTTCAGCCTTTATTTAACGTCTTTCGTCTCCAACAAACAACCAGCCATTCTTTCATTTGCAAAATGGTATGGCAGTACAACCAACCATTCTTCAGAGCATGGAATTACTCGTACTAAAAAAAGAGGAAAACCCCTTTTCACTAGGGGGGTCCGGGGGCATGCCCCCCCGGAAAAATTTTTGAAAATTTACATTAAAATTTGTGCAATCTGGTGCATTTTAGAGAGAAACTGAGCAGTTTGACCACCTAAAAATCTTGCTTTTTTTTCTTATTTTTGGGGTGCACTTTTTATATTTTGTGTCAAAGGTTTAAAAGTTATACTAAAATAAAGTATTCAACAGAATATTTATATCCAAATGCTTATTCAAAATACACTGAGCTGGAGAAAGGTTATATAGATTTTTCAACATAATTTCATCAAACTTTACTGGGAAAAAATACATTGTAATAAATTTATTCACCATCATGAGTAATATTTCCAATGGCACTGCTTTTAGCTTTCTTGTGTTTCGCTGTAGACACGTGAGCATCAAGTGCTACGCGGCCGCGTAGTTAATATCAACTCTGCGCAGTTCGCGGCAATACGCCTGCCCACAGGCCGCTAACTTGCGAATACACTGAGCGCGGAGCTCGTCGTTTACGCTTTTCTCGAGCCAAGTCCATCTCCAAATATTCTTGGCTCCAGAATCGTCTGACGTCTATTCTGTCTCCGCGTTTAAGTATTTTCTCTTCGCCGTATTTTGACCAGACTACGACTCCACTGAAGACCGGAAGTGACCTGTGCGAGCTAAAGCTAACGCCTCGCTCAATTTTCAATACGCGATTTGGGGATATCCGCCACATAAAGATCACGAAACACGGTATTGGAATAGTGACTTTACGATTTTGTTTTCGGCGGAAATTCGGCGGAATGGCAGCTTCATTTAAGCGGAAATCCGCCAAAAAGAGGAAAATTCCATGCTCTGATTCTTTCATTTGCAGAGTTTTTAAAATGGCATGCAGTATATTACAAAATGATCCCCCCCCCCCCCCCCCCCCCCAATAACACTCTTGTAATCAATTTTTACATTGTCAATGGTTTTCTTATCTTATTATATTGTCTTTTGTCCCCAGCCGGCTGTTTCGTTTTGCAAATCCAAAGGTTATACAGTATACAAAATGTGACCCTTTCTCACGAAACCAGTCTTAACTCGCAGCGAGCCAATCAGCACTACACGCAATAATATGTGGTGGGGGGGGGGGTCAATCTGGGGCATTTTCACTTTTTGGGAGAAATGTATTCTACATACACCAAAGTATCGTATGGTTAAAATCTTTATCATGAAAAATGCCATTAAATAGGTAAAAAATGATTTTAAAAGTCTGCCCTTGGCCCCAATTATGCTGCACACAGAAACTTCACAGGCTGTTTTCTCAAAATGGCCGCCGGAGGCTTTAACAACTTTAAACACTTAAGAACAGCTTTTACAATTTTTGCACTACAGCATACAGTCATATATCACAGTAATCAGCAAACACTGTAGTTTTCATAAATGCATATATGTCAAAACATCCAAAATGCGAGTTCTTAAGACTGATTTTGTGAGAGAGAGGGTCACAAATGATCCAGGCGTCCATCAAATAAAAAAAAAAAAAAAAAAAAAAGCAGGCTATACATGCTGAAACCACCCCAATAATAACACTGATGTAATAAATCTGTATGAAATCGAAAATGCTGCGAGTGGCGGCTCAATTCATTTCTTTTGTAACTTTTTCAGTCTGTTGCGGACGTAATCCTTAATGTTTGTCCAGCGCCTATGTCTAAGTGCAGGTTCCAGCGCCATTGCATACTGTATCTCGGCCTTTCCAGGAAGTTTGTTCATGACGAGGTGTGTCTTGAAACGAGTTTGAACAGCTTTCTCTTCAGCTTCCCCCCATGGTTTTCTTGTAAATCTAGCTTTCTTTCGAACAGGAGCTGACGCAGTACTGTCATCATCAAAACTATCTAGATTGTCATCAGGCTCTGGACGTCTTTTCTCCGTCATGCTCATCGATTCCTGTGTTGCTGACTTGCTACTTGCTTCATTCACAGGTGCTGTTCCCCCCGAGACCTCTCTGCCAGTTTCTGATGCGTCTTCATTGTCAAAGTCAATCTCTTCATCATCGCCCAGCTCAGCTCTAATGCAACTCTCAAAATCTGTCATCCCATTGTTAACTGACAGAAGAATCTTTGCCACTTTTGCCTTTTGAAGGACGTCTTGAGGTTGGCGGTAGATATGGCGATGTATCCGAATATCATGGCCAAGGAAATCTGCCAGCTGATCCTGGTCTAACTCCGAGATGGCCATTGACTGAGCCAAAGTTGCAACCTGTTTCCGCAACTGAGTAAATGTGAACATGGCTGGGTATGACACCCCTGCTTCTAGGGCATGGGCCTTCAGAACATCATGGCCTCTGTAAGGCCTCTGACCAGAAGGTGTGGCAAAGATGTACTGGGAATCAGCGAGAGCTGGCACCGATTGCCTCATTTGAAGGATTCTGTCCACAGTTGTCATCATCTTCTTCGTCAGCAAAACGGGAACACTCCTATTAAACTTGCCTCTGATTTCCACTCGCTGAAAATGATTCACCATTTTCTTCTCAACCTCTGTGAGACCTTTCAAGATATCTTGATTGGTGATCGATCCAATCTTAGCATTCTGGAAGTCTGACACCTTCATTCTCTGAACTTCTCCCCCTCGTTTTCGGTTGAAAAGTGATACAGCACAAAGAGTTGCTTTAACCACTGTCGGATAATCTTCCGAAACCATCCTTGTCTCAAGAAGCTGTTGGACCTTCCTCACATCTTCACATGATGGGATCAGCTTGGGTTTGTTCATGGTCATTTTCCCGACCGACTGGGCTGCTGTAGCGGACACACAATCATACCAGTCCCCGTTGAAGACAGAGTCAAACCGCTGCGCCTCAGAGAGCTCCTGTCGCCACCTGTCGTCTGAACCCTGTCCAAGCTGTTTGGATGCCTGTGACTGTTTGATCTGTGAACACTTTTTCAAAGCATGGCCTATGCGCATTGCGAGATTGCCTTTTTTGAACTGATGTGTGTCCTCATCAAAATCTGCTAGCTCTTTTACAGCCAGGACAACATGATCAAAGCTAGCTGAATTGATCACAGCATTTAAACTTGCGATTTTCATTTCTGACCTCACTCTGATAATCTTCAACAGTCTCCCTAACTCCCGCATCCTGGAGCTGATTTGTCCAGCCGTGTGTTCTTCAATGTCCCTGCGGTCAAATAATCTCTTTCCATACTCAAGAAGCAAGGGGTCAGTTCTGATGAGACGGCTTATCTCATCATCTCTCTGGGTAGCCAAGACCTTGTGGTAGAAGGAAAATTCAACGTCTAAGGGTATTGGAAGCATGAGCCGACCACGGCGAGCGGCGTCCCCTCGCCGAGTGATCTGAAACCCTCCTGGCTTCTGACAGCAACGTTTTGAGTGTACAGAGATCAGCTTTTTTTGATAGAGCCCTTTGCAATGGCTACAGGCGAGAAGGTCGTCTACCTTACTAGTTTTGGTGCGATACTTAGGAATCAAACATCCAGATTTGTTTTCAAGAACAGCAACGTTATGCATGTAATCACCCTCATCTTGTAGTCTGATCCATGCTCGACGTCTCTGCTTGGTCCCTTTTTTCATCGACAAAATTTTAGCAACGTCAGCCTCATCTGCATGGACATCTTGTATGGACATCTTGTAAGTGCGTGCTCATTTTCAAGACAAGCTTGCCACACAATTTGCATGCATGTTTCTTGTCCCATTTGTACTTTCCTTTCCCTCTCTGCGACACGTGCACACCCGTTTCTTCTGTAAGTGCTCTTTCCCCACTCTTTCCAGCATCATGTTCCTCCTGCCTATCCACATTCTCATTGCCACCCCCTAACGCACACTGCACCTTGCTGGTACTAGCGTCACCAACACCTGGCCACCCCAAACCTGCCACTTTGATGAAATCTAACATAGTCGATACAATACTGTCTATGTCCGAGATCCCAGCAATTGATGCTGACACACCCTCTGAATCCGGTGAGCTCGAGCCAGGAACAAACTCCTCGTCATCGCTGCCCTCGTATTGCGATGCGCTGGCACTGCTCTCAGTCTCGGGTCCATCCCAGGCGCCATTTGCCAACTGGAGAAAGAAAGAAAGAAAGATTAAAACCAAAGCTGCCTTAGAAACAGAAACAGCCCAATTTTGGTTTAAAGGGGCCTTGCACAAGAATAAAAAGAGTAATCCCGTGTATGACCGATTTACATATGTGTGACCTCGGTGACGAGGGCTGGCTTCTGCAGCAGTCAAAATCCACGTTTTCTGAAAATGCAAGCAGTTTTCACACATTTGTCAACCCTGCGTGACCCTTTGAGAGAGGTCACTCAAATTGGCATGTTTAAAAAGGTCTTGCCACAAAGTATCCTTGGGCCAAGCTTGAAGAATGTGGCTTGAATAGTCTCCGAGAAAATGCCACCGTTAACTCATTCTACCCCCAGACACACCACAGCAGGATAACAGGGGTGGGATTCTAGTAAGAAAGAAAACGCGGAAAATCAAACGACATTGGTGGGGGGTGGGTGGGGGGGGGGGGGGGGGGTGGGGTGGTGGTTTCATGTCCTTCATTTTCAGCGGCCGAAAAATCAAACGACAGGGGGGGGGGGGGGGGGGGGGGGGATAGGCACGCGTGTCCACCGTTCGCCAAAGTATCCAAAAACCGACAGGGGGAGCGAGACCAAACACACCCGAAAATGGACTTTGTTATGACACTCCTGATCTGCAGTATAAAAATGGAATGTGCGTACCAGTTTATGTTCAGATGCACACTAAACGGCACTCTGTCTTGGACAATATCCTTTTTCACCGCCATTTTCCACTGCGACCTAAAGCTACTGGAAGTGTCGGGCGATAGTGAACCAAACTACATACAAATCCAACCCATTTGAGATTTTTTTGCCATTTAAGAAGATTTTTTTTTTTTTTCTCGTCTTTTTTGTTGTTATTAGACGCGGAAAATATATATGCTTCAGCGGAATTGTGAAAGAATTTCCACGGAAATCCGCGGAAACGCGGAAGAATCCCACCCTGGGATAAGGATCGACCATGATAGTTCAAAGGTGATGCCAGAACAGCTTGGCGCCTACGGGCGCCAAGCTATTCTGGCATCACCCTTGAACTATCATGGTCGATCTGTGTCCTGCGCTGCAATGCGGTCTTGAGAGGACAGGGGCAAAATTTAAGGATTTTGGTGTTGGGGTAGAATGAGTTAAAGTTTACCATGGACGACGGACGGACGACCAGTGGCCCAGAACATAAACTCACTTTTGCTTCGCACGCACGCCAGCCAATAAAATGAAGATGATCATAGAATCACTTTACTTACCAGTTTGTAATTGGGAGCATTCCGCTGCCGTCCATGCACCCTCCTACCAGACGCACCCTCTGTGGCAGAGGCTGGGGGGCCATGATTCTGCAGCATAGATCCCGATGGGTTTGGACATCCTGCTGCCATCCGGCGCTGGGTGTGTGCCAGAAAGTCCTGAGCCGGTGTGAACAAAATGGTGTTGCTGAGAACATGTCCAATACAACCATGTAAACCAACTGACATTTTGAATCAGATTGATTGTACATTGCTTAACGTCCCGACAGCCACTAGGCTTTCTCAGGACGTGCCTGCACTGCTTGTGAAAAAAAACCCACCTAAACAGAACATTGCCATGTATGTCGCCTGCCGGTCAAATACGTTAACTCATTCTACCCCAACACCAAAATCCTTAAATTTTGCCCCTGTCCTCTCAAGACTGCATTGCAGTGCAGGGCACAGATCGACCATGATAGTTCAAGGGAGATGCCAGAATAGCTTGGCGCCCGTAGGCGCCAAGCTATTCTGGCATCACCCTTGAACTATCATGGTGGATCCTTATCCTGCCGTGGTGTGTCTGGGGTAGAATGAGTTAAATAAACCTAACACATGGGGCCAAGACATAAAGCTAAGACCATTTAGCAACACACATCCAATATCAAGAGCTACAGGCAGTGCAGACAGTAGGGAGAGTTTTAAAAAGGCAAATTTATACAGGTGAATGGACAAAGGGTAGACAGAAACACATGCATGCCCCAGAATTGAGAGAAAAAACCCACCCTGTGGGGCTGACCAGGGTGACCCTGAGAACTAAAAACTGGCAATACAGTAAAAAGCGATACTTCAGTTGCACATTCCTAAACGAGACCTGTTTGTGGACGTTCGTTCTTCGAATCGCGAGGCAGTTTTGCGAACGAGGATTGAAATCTGGCGCCATTTTTGTTTTTAAAAAAAAAAAAAAGTCAACTGATAGTTACTGTGCATGCATGTGGCAAGTTAACACGTCAGAAAAAAAAGAAAGAAGAAACAAAATCGCGTGGCAGATTGACCTTGTAATGGGGTTATTGAACGAATTCCTTTCATTGAAGAAGAAAGCTTTTGTTAAAATCGTGGGGTTCTATTATCATTTACTACAAGACTCAACGGTCAGGCCCGGCCGGTGCGGCCGAAGACACGTTTGAAAGCAGACGCCTTATTTTTCTGGGCCAAACGGGTACGGGGATTGGAGGCATCTCTCAGTTAAATAACTGCACTGAACAAGTACATTTGGGCGTGCTCTTAACTAAGAAATATTGCATAAAATACCTCTGCAAATGCGAGAGAATGACCGGTGCGTCCGTTGGAGACGAAAGACGTTTAAGCAAGGGAAGGAACTCCGTTCATCGGTGTTGGACCAATCAAATTGATCTGAAAACACTCCGGCCGCTTCCGTGTCCACACACAGGCCCAGGGCATCCCTGAAACACAACGATGAAGTAAATCTGTTAAAATGGGCACATCGTATTTTGATATTTTTTTCTGAATTTTGAATGAAAGATAATACAGAAACAACCCTCAGAAAAAATGGGTGTCTGATCTGGCCACCCAAAATTTTACACAGACCCAGATTGCATAAGGATGGTAAAGAAAGTAACCCAGTTCAGTCATTTGGTGTACGCACACACACACACGCACACACACACACACACACACACACACCTTCAGTGAACTTTGTGGATTCGGAAACATGATCAGTGGTAAATTGAACAACAGCACACTTGAGAAAACAGCCGCTCACACTAGTTGCCTTCGGCACTCGATTTGTAGTCTACTTTCTTATCTCTACTTTTTGTTTTGGTTCATTGCTGAGAATAGCCCAGTGTACCGGTACACGGCGTACGTACCGGTGCCGCAATGTCATACCGGTTCTATACCGGTAATACCGTGCACCTCTAGATTCTCGAGTTTTGCGGCGTCTGGCTTGCGATGGACTGAACTGTTCAAGTAAAGGGCATCTTTTGATGGTTGTTAACTCATTCAGCCCTGACGCACTGACAGCAAGATGGGTCGACCATGATAATTCAAGGGTAGTGCCTGTCGGCGCCAAGCTAATCTGGCACTACCCTCGAATTATCATAGTCGATCCATATCCTGCAACGGGTGCATAGTCGTTGAGATGACGCCTCCAAAATTTAAGAAATACGTGGGCCGGGCTGAATGAGTTAACCTCAGTTTTGCGTGTCGGTAATAGGTTTCACTGACAGTCGCGATGATTCCCACATGGACAATTTCAGTCACCCTTATCATTCGGTTAACCTCAGTTTTGCGTGTCCGTAATAGTTTTACCGACAGTCGCGATGATTCCCACACGGACCATTCCACCCTTATCATTCGGAATACACCAGTGTGTGAAATAAGTGTGACTAAACTAGTTCAAGTGTAGTGCCAGAATAGCTTGGCACTACCCTTGAACTAAAACCATTTGGTCTATATCCTTATCTGTAAGTACTATAATGTAGCTTGCGTATGACAGTGTACATATTTGAAAGCTTTTCGCCTCAGTATGATAGGGGTTAACCCACCTACGGCCGCATTTCCCTCGTTTTGGAGTGCTACCTAATGACTATGTACCAGTTGCAGGAGATGGATCGACCATGACAATTCAAGGGTAGTTACTGATTAGCTTGGTGCCTAGAGCCGGGTGCCAAACTAATCTGGCACTACCCTTGAATTATCATGGTCGGCGGATCTGATTTCCTGCTGTAGCGGGGCGGCGTTGGGGCTAAATGGGTTAACCCCTTCACTGCCTACAAAAAGTGAACACAATCCAACGGCTGCAAGAGACACAGATCCCCAAGAGCCCCCGCAACTGGGTCCGCTATGGGGGTCTGTGCCTCTTGGCGTTGAATTAACTCATTCTACCCCAGACACACCACAGCAGGATAAGGATCCACCATGATAGTTCAAGGGTGATGCCAGAATAGCTTGGCGCCTACGGGCGCCAAGCTATTCTGGCATCACCCTTGAACTATCATGGTCGATCTGTGTCCTGCACTGCAATGCAGTCTTGAGAGGACAGGGGCACAATTTAAGGATTTTGGTGTTAGGGTAGAATGAGTTAACAAAGATTTCAAAAATACACACGGTGTCCACCGGCAGCCGGTCGCGTAGGGGTTCAACTACAGATGTATCCAGAACCAACAACGGCATGAAATCCTGGATCGACTGTGACAGTTCATTATGTAGTTGCATGACCAACCCAGCTAATAGACGATTTCCAGAAGTAAGTCAGAACTGCACTTGTTTTGGTGACGAAAACAATGGGGAAAAGCCCTGACCAACATGCACTATCACCCATGTGTGTGTGTGTGTGTGTGTGTGTGTGTGTGTGTGTGTGTGTGTGTGTGCACGTGAGTAGTTTAATTATATTTTGATGTGTTTAATGTTCTTCTTTTTTATGTTGCGCAGCACCGCAACGATTTCCTAATGTATTACTACATATGGCAATAAAGTTTCATCATCATCATACCTGGGTACTAGACTTATGGTAGTGACCGAGGCTTCTGTCTAGGCGCTTGGCTTAACAGGAACAAATAACATTGTCAAGATCAGTCCAGCCAATGATGCTAGTCCGAATCCTTGCCCACGTCTACAGCGTAGAGCGTAATGTATACATAGGGAGAGGCTATCTGGCGCTTCCAGTATCAGCGCGGAGACCGCCCACCATATTGTGCATGCCACTAACAGCTACCCGGCGCCGCACTGTGTTCATGCTTATAGCCTGTATATACTGCTACCTTTTAGCACTTGGCGGAGATAACGATGATGGAATGCCGCGGCGTGTGAACTGTACGGACTTGGACCAACATGGGGAATCACAGCGCTGGACACAGTTAGATCCCCTGCCCCCGCCTATCAGGCACCCAATGATGCAAATGATCGTCTTATTCTATACCTGCGTATTTCTCTGTGGGCTGGCGATTGGGTGCCTGATAGGCGGGGGCAGGGGATCTAACTGTTGTCCCGAGCGCTGAGTAATTCCCCTTGGTTTGTTGTACATTTCTAACACGAAATAAACACGCACATACACACGCGCGCACACACACACACACACACACACACACACATACACAAACGCGCGCAAGCCTACCTACATGGACTACCCATATAAGAAAACAGCCAACATCAGTTTCCAGGCAGCACATCCAGACTAAGCTAATCTTGATATGCTACCTGGAAAAGATGGGTCTTCAGATTTGTTTTGAAGGTCATCAGGGTAAGGGATAGACGGACATGCAGTGGAAGTGAGTTCCAGACGTGAGGGGCCTGATAACCGAAAGAACGGGCACCAGCAGTTTTTAGGCTGACTCTGGGCTGAACAAGCAGTTTCTGCGAGCTTGAGCGTAGACTTCTACTAGGATTGTGCGATGCAAGGGGAAAAGACATATGCAGGAAGTGTATTGTCATAGTGTTTGTATGCCAAAGTGACCAGCTTGTACTCTATTCTCTGCTTGACAGGTAGCCAGTGGAGATGTTTTAATACACACATTATAAAATAACCAAGTGGTCTAAAAGCGTTTGTTTGGAGCGGCATATGTTTTTCCTTACGGCACAACCACACGCGTTAATGTTATCTTACGTTACGTAAGTTTAGACAGGACTATGACTGTGCCATGCATGCGGAAGATAAAGAAGTGTTTGAATGAGTTATCTTGGTGCCTTATTTCTAAGGAATCGCGAAAGTATTGCTCTGCTATCTATCCTTGGTCGATCCATTTGGCTCAGGCGAATGAATGCCGCCAGTCGCTTATGGAAATCAGTCGTACGTTTTTTTCCTGTTTTTACATCTCTGTGTCCCTAGGTGACTGATCCATCTCCCATGCCCCATGGCATGTACCCTATGTGCATATGTGAGTATGGATGAAATCGAAACTAACAGAAGTTCTTAGGACTTTCATCTTCTTACACGCACACCGACTGCACAACACTCCGACTCAGACACACACTGACACACACAAAGTACCGTGTTGAAAACAATGTACTTTGTGTATAAGCTAGTCATACCGGCCCATGTGTGTAAAGATGTGTTTGACGTTGCACACTCTATGATGCAATGGCCTCAGTGTTTATCGGCCGGCCGTTGTAACTTGAGCGACACAAGTCAGTCTGGATTTTTATGTCTAGTTCATGTGTGTTTCGAGGACGTTTTGCTTTGAATTGCCGGTACTCCGCATCGACAGCGGACCAAACCGTGGAGATGAAATTTTAGCCTGTAGCGTTCTGCTGCACGTATCTCGATCTCCCGGTTTAAACCCTATGGCCCCGTATTGCCAGCTAGGGATTAGGGTTGATAGCTCTACTGAGGGCCGGCTTTCCTACTGACTTGTCAGTGTTAGTAGGTCGTTGGCTCACTTTCGGAAGGATGCTCGCCATAGAGTTGTATCCTAGCGTTTGTGAGGTTATTTTATTTTATTTATTTTTTATTTATTTTTGTTCCTTCTTCCCCTCCAGCTTTTATTTTCTCAAGTCATGCCTTTCTCCCGATTTTCGCGAATATCGCGATTGTTGCAGTTGAAAGCTGCGCAGCCCGTCATTGTGTGTGAATACAAACGTAAACTGTCTTTGCCGCTAGTGCCAGAAACTCTGGCGCCGGCACTCCCAAGATGGCGACCGCTGAGCGTGCGACGCCGCACTGACTCCGAGTCTGCGAGGCTGGAATCGCCACTCCCTTTGTATACGCTCTATGGTCTACAGCGTTGCGCGCAGCTGGCAAATGCACTACAGACTACGTGTGGTAAATGCACAGGCTCAGGAAGATTGC
This sequence comes from Semisulcospira habei, assembly GCA_036245525.1. NCBI lineage: Eukaryota > Metazoa > Mollusca > Gastropoda > Semisulcospiridae > Semisulcospira > Semisulcospira habei. The sequence continues at coordinate 31,343,027 of BTPG01000004.1, forward strand.
TGCTTAATTGATTACACAATAAGTCTTCTTTTACCTCTGCAACAGGTGGTAGGAGTTTGCCTTTTTCCTACTGCCCGTCGTAGAAGAGTAATGAAAGTCGTGCAGTCGTTTAAAGCGCCGATGTACTATGAATTTTTCACTACGGGAAAACCGCTGACCTCTTAACCCTTTGTGTGTCGGTAGCGGTTTTAGTCGCGATGATTCCTGTAGGAATCATCGCGCCTAAAACCGCTACCGACACGCAAAGGGTTTATGATCTTCCCTTTTCCGAGTGGACGGCATCACTGATAGCTAATGTCCAAATGACTTATAGTTTAGTTGCTACGGCCGTGTTGACGTGCGGCCGGCCGGAATGGGAGGGTTTGGTTCAATTAAAGTTGAAGTTTACCCAGGTAAAATTCGTGGTGCCGTCGGCGCACTTTAAGCAACCGATCATATCCCATGTCTGTGGACAAACCGCGGCGTGAGTCAGAGAAGGTCGCTTTTGGAAGTTGAAGTACCATTACGCATCAATCTGAAGAGACACGTTTCTGCACCATTTGTGTTTGTTATGTCTTGTCGACACACCTAATGCACTTTAACAGCAGTTTGGACAGGCAGCAACAGCACATGCGTAATCGGACTTATTTATTCTGTGCGGCAGCCGTTAGCGTGTCAAACTATTTTTTAGCTGTTTCGGGCTGGCGTACCGATAGCACTGTATTTATAGAACGGAGTGGAGTCATTGTCAGGTTACTTGATAGACGGCGTCTGCTGAACTGGATTCTCCTGTGTCTAAATGAACCATAACTAGACCTGTGTGTAGCATTTCTTAACTGTTTGTTATAGAAGTAACTCCGCCATGGCCGGTCCCAAGCCCGGATGTGAAAGGAGGAGGGTTGGGCGTGGGGTTAGCTGCCCCACCCCATAAAAACACACATTGCTACAGAAACGCCAACAAGAAAACCAACAACTGACTCGGCCCTGGGAGAGGATGGACCTTCAGCTGGAGGATTTATGACGCGGGGTGGTGAAAGCCGAAAGGAAGCCACTCAGCAGACTACCATCCTTTCGACCAGGGCAACCATCAACATCGGAACATGGAATGTGAAGACCATGTACGAAGCAGGGAAAACAGCTCAGGTGGCAGTGGAGATGAGGAACTACCGTCTCGACGTCCTTGGCATCAGTGAGGCCAGATGGACGGGCAGCGGACAGAAGAGACTGACCACAGGAGAGAGGCTGCTGTTTTCCGGCCATGAGGAGGACAATGCACCACACACAGAGGGAGTGGCTCTCATGCTCTCCAAAACTGCGCAGAGTGCTCTCATCGGGTGGGAAGCCCATGGCCCACGCATCATCACAGCCTCGTTCAGAACACAGCAGAAGAGGATTAGCATGAACATCATCCAGTGCTATGCCCCAACCAACGACAGCGATGACGAGACCAAAGACCAGTTTTATAACAGACTGCAGACCATCGTTGGAACCCTCTCTAGAAGAGATTTCAACATCATCATGGGCGATTTCAACGCCAAGGTCGGCAGCGATAACAGGGGCTTCGAGGAGGTTATGGGGCAGCAGGGTTTGGGAGTAATGAACGATAACGGAGAGAGATTTGCAGACCTATGCGCCATAAGCAACCTTGTCATAGGCGGCACAGTCTTCCCGCACAAGCGCATCCACAAGGCGACATGGGTATCACCGGACCATTTAACCGAGAATCAGATCGACCACGTGTGCATCTCGAGAAGGTTCCGAAGATCTCTTCAGGACGTCCGCGCGAAGAGAGGAGCCGACGTTGCTTCAGACCACCACCTGGTTGTTGCCAGAATGAAACTGAAGCTGAAGAGGAACTGGACCGGCGAGACCTGTCAGCGCCAGAGGTTCAACACTACGCTGCTGAAAGATTCAGGCAAGCATGAGGAGTACAGACTCGCCCTCTCCAACAGGTTCCAGGTTCTCCAAGAGATTCTGGACGAAGGAACCATTGACGAGCAGTGGAGAGGGGTGAGAGACGCAGTAACTGCAGCATGCAAGGAGGTGTTGGGCTACAGGAAGCACACTCACAAAGAGTGGATAACACCAATGACACTCGAGAAAGTAGTAGATAGAAAGAAGAAGAAAGCAGAAGTAAACAACAGCCGCACAAGAACAGAGAAGGCCCGCGCTCAGGAGGCATACACAACAGCCAACAAAATAGTAAAGAATAGCATCAAGGCAGACAAGAGAAATTTTGTAGAGTCACTGGCACAAGAAGCAGAGGAGGCAGCCCGACATGGAAACATGAGAGAGCTCTACAACACCACAAAAAAGCTTTCAGGGAAGTTTGCCAAGCCAGAGAGGCCAGTAAAGGATAAACAGGGAAGAGCCATCCAAGGAGAGGAGGGACAGAAGAACAGATGGAAGGAGCACTTTGAGGAGCTCTTAAATAGACCAGCTCCACAAGACCCACCAGACATTCAGGTAGCCGAGAGAGACTTGCCGATAGACTGTAGCGAGCCCACCAAGGAGGAGATCCGGAAAGCCATCAAACAGCTCAAGTCGGGCAAGGCAGCCGGACCCGACAGTATACCGGCAGAAGCGCTAAAGGCGGATACTGAAACCACAATCGAGATGCTCCACCCCCTCTTCAGGAAAATCTGGCAGAGAGAACAAGTGCCAGCAGAGTGGAAGGAGGGTTACCTGGTCAAGCTGCCAAAAAATGGAGACCTCAGCAACTGTGCCAACTATAGAGGAATCACCCTACTGTCTGTCCCAGGCAAGGTCTTCAGCAGGATCCTACTCAACAGGATGAAGGACACAGTGGACCCCCAACTTCGAGATCAACAGGCGGGCTTTCGCAAAGACCGATCATGCACTGACCAGATCGCCACGCTGCGAATCATCCTGGAACAGTCGCTAGAGTGGAACTCGTCCCTCTACATCAACTTCCTTGATTACGAGAAGGCCTTCGACAGCATCAACAGAGCCACCTTGTGGAAGTTGCTGAGACACTATGGAGTACCTGAAAAGCTCACCAACATCATCAGGAACTCCTACGAGGGACTGACCTGCAGAGTGATCTGTGGAAACCAGCTCACCCACGCCTTCCAAGTCCGGACAGGGGTGAGACAGGGGTGTTTGCTGTCACCGTTCCTGTTCCTTCTGGCCATCGACTGGGTCATGACGACATCCACAGCACAGAAGCGAAATGGCATCCAATGGACACTTTGGACCCAACTGGACGACCTGGACTTTGCAGATGACCTAGCCCTGCTCTCGCACACCCAACAACAGATGCAAGAAAAGACAAACGCAGTGGCAGTGAACTCCGCAAGGCTAGGCCTGAACATCCACCATGGAAAGAGCAAGGTGCTGAAAGTCAACGCTGCCAGTGGAACGCCCATCACACTGGAAGGCGAGGCGCTAGAAGAGGTGGAGAGCTTCACCTACCTCGGCAGCATAGTCGACAAGAAGGGGGGGACGGATGCTGATGTGAAGACCAGGATAGGCAAGGCCAGGGCAGCATTTCTCCAGCTAAAGAACGTCTGGACTTCAAAAGATCTGTCAGTCAACACCAAGATCCGACTGTTCAACACCAATGTGAAACCAGTACTCCTCTATGGAGCAGAGACCTGGAGGACCACAGTGTTGACCACGAAGAAAATACAGACGTTCATCAACAACAGTCTGAGAAGGCTCCTCGGGATACGCTGGCCGGACAAAATCAGCAACGAGGAATTGTGGCAGCGGACAAAGCAGAAGCCTGCAGAAGTGGAGCTTCAACAACGCCGCTGGAGATGGATAGGTCACACACTACGCAAGCCAGCAACCAACACCACAAAGCAAGCCCTAAGATGGAACCCACAGGGAAAAAGGAAGAGAGGTCGGCCACGAAACACCTGGCGACGTGACCTGGAGACAGATGCCAAGAAGATGGGCCACACCTGGGGACAGCTGGAGAGACTCGCCCAGGACAGAGACGGCTGGAGGGACCTTGTCGGCGGCCTATGCCCCAGGGGGGGTGATGGGCGACACTGACTGACACTTGTTATAGAAGTGTATCTTTGAACAGTTACGGCGGTAGTGGGCATTCAAGGTATTATCGAGTGCATCCCCTGCTTGCGTCGTGTTTTTCAATCTACCACAGTCAGTCGGAGACGTGTCTTAACTCATTCTACCCCAACACCGAAATCCCTAAATTTTACCTTTGTCCTCAGAAGACTGCACTAATCTAGTGCAGGACACAGATCGACCATGATAGTTCAAGGGTGATGCCAGAATAGCTTGGCGCCCATAGGCGCCAAGCTATTCTGGCATCACCCTTGAACTATCAGGGTCGATCCTTATCTTGCTGTGGTGTGTCTGGGGTAGAATGGGTTAACCCTTCTCAGGCTGCCAGTGGACATTTCTGAAGTCTTTCGGATAAATTCAACATCAAAGAGCCCAAGATGCCAAGGGAACAATGCGCAAAAGGACGTCTGTGCATTGGGAACATGGATACAATGTGGTTTCAGTATTATTATTATTATTGTCGCTATTTCAGAAATACAACTAAGTTTCGGCCACCGGCAGCGCAACGATTACAACAAGAGATGGAGACCTTGTCACCAGAAGCCGCCATATTCGCCGCTTTGACGACTGGTGCGCTGGCCAAGCTCGTCTTCGCGGCAGTGACCTACGTCAACAGACGAGCTGCCATGGTCAAGGTCGGAGTGGTAACGCAACTCAACTGTTATCCAATCAAATCTTGTGGTGGCTTCTCCGTGGATAGCGGCCTGTGCACACCTCTGGGGCTCAAGGTCAAAGGTGTCACCGACAGGTGCCTTTCCTTTTTCTTCTTTTTTAAAATATACTTTAGGAAGTATAGAGACAAACGTTTAATGAGCAAGAAAATAACGCGAATGAAGAATGGCAGTCACCTTGGTCTGGAAGTTATTATTCTACTACTATTATTATCCAGCGTACAGCAACTATGACATATATATATATACTGACTTCCATTAAAAACGTGAAAAGTGTCTTTAAGAGTACCCGCAAACAAAGAGCCACCTTGACAGCAAAACAAGAACATTTTATTTGTTGCTTAATTCAGATGTTTAGCCTACTGTCTGAGCTACCTTCACACACAAATTGGATGAGTTGTCGCCCATGGCTACCTTGGAGAACACAGGGTTTTATTAGTGGTGAAAATAAGCAAAACTGGACACACTCTGTGAAGCAAGTTTCCTGTGATGTTGCTTATGATGTTATTAACTGCCTCAAACGAAATTTGACTAGAACAACCAGAACGTCCAGTGCACATTATTTTCTTAATAACTCTTATTTGATTTAATGTGAATTACTTTCAAACCAATTTTTATGCTCCAGTGACTGACAGAGATAACGAACACACCCATATCCATTTGATCAGGTAAACTTATGGCCGCTAACCTAAAAATAAAGAACTTTTTGATTTCATGTTTGTAGGTCATGTTGATTATTTAGGTGCCTTTGACAAACGAAGAGTAGGTCAAGACCAAACAGGCCGGATTTTCTTGCACACGGACCCTAGTGACACTGCACATTGGTTGGCTTTCAGCTGTGTCCGCTGCAGATGCTCCCCATTTCACTTTCAATATCCTGTGATGGTAGTGTCACTGATGACGTCATAAGTCATCGATGTGCGATTTTTGAGACTAAACATTGTATTTGCACACGACATAACACACTCTTCATAGCATTTTCTAATAAATGACGTCAAAATAACCCGGATTAAAGCATATTTACAAAGAAAAGCGATATGGTGAAAAATTCGCGTTTCTTTTTGTAACGCACGCAGACTCCCCAGTCGCACGTTCAGACTCTTAGCACAACAGACTCACGCACCGCCACTGACTCAGTCGGGCGCATTCACGCGGTACAACTCAAACACTACTTCTCTTTCTTCTGTGCCCTTTTACTCATACCAAAACATAACATTAAACTTAAAAGATTCTTTACACCATACACTTTTCACTACAAGCACAACACCGCATACACATACACAACGTAAAAGCCAGGCTAGGTAATTGTCCTCACAATCCAACCTGTTTCACTGGTGTTATCTTTCTGCAACGTTCTGTCCATCCACCTCTAGGCGTGCAGCTCCTCGCGTCGCACGCTTCTGAGTAGTCCCCCGTTTCTCGTACCGTGGACGTCCTCCTGACTCGCTCCCGTAGTGCAGTCTCTGATGACCCGGGTGTCTAGGCACCGGTCGCTCACTCCTCGAGTGGTGAAATGACCTCAGAATAGGTCCTCTGGCGGCAGCCTCCGTTGACTGACGTCTCGGCGTCATGTCGCTCCGCTCCACACAAGAACTCTGTACACAAAGTCCTAACATAACACTTGTAACACAAACACAAGTTGGATAATATGAGGTACCTTATTTAACCTGGCTGATACAAAATAAATCTCGCACGTTCATTCACACACACGTGCTTCCCATAGGGGCTCGGATGACCGTAGCTTTGACTAATGCAAATCCGCTGCGCCACCGCGTGCGCGCCAACGCCTACTAATGCTCAAGCCTCGTCCTCAGAAAAAAAAATTCCGACCACATCACTCCGCTGCTCAAACTCCTTCACTGGCTTCCCATACAAGATTCTGTCTCTCTGCTACAAATCCCTGAACAACTGCGCTCCCGCCTATCTCTCAAACTTACTTCACCCCTACACTCCTCCCCGCTCCGCCTCGAACCCTCTCCGCCTCCACATCCCCCGCACCAAACTCAGCACTTTCGGCCCCCGCTCCTTCTCAGTATACGGTCCATCCACCTGGAACACTCTCCCACTGTCTCTCCGTCAGAAACACTCTCCTCCTTCCAGTCCGCCCTCAAAACTCACCTCTTTCAACAGTTCTAGCACTGTACCACCACACTCCCCACCCTAAGCATACTGTCGTAATGTATTTCACTATTTGTGGTACGTGAGTCGTTGTCTAAAGCGTGCGCATGCGTGCACGAGTTGTGAGTGCGCGCTTAGAGTTATAATTATTATAAGATAAGCGCATTATAAATACCGTAATAATTATTATTATTATTATAAGACAAAATACTTGTCTTGAGCATTAGTAGGCGTTGGCGCGCACGCGGTGGCGCAGTGGATTTGCATTAGTCAAAGCTACTGTCATCGAGCCCCTATGGTGCTTCATAACACGAACTACTTCCGCAACACACCATAACTCTGTCTCTACATTGAAACAGACTATAACATGACACTCTCGTCATACATTATTCCATACATTGGAAAAGACTATACTTAACCCAACCACGTACTACCTTCATAACGACTTAGGTATACACACCTCACATTTTTTAGTTATCCATCTTGGTAAATAACTACATAGGAAAATCACCGGTTATCTCAACCAATTCTAAACCGACATAACTGAAGCAAATCAACGCTACACAACCGAATTAACTCTTACTAACGCATACTACTTTTAACTCAATAGCTTCCCCACCCGGGTCTGCCCTGGGGGACTTGGGTGGGGTTAGGTATTTTTTAGTTCCCAGGGTCACCCTGGTCAGCCCCACAGGGTGCGTTTTTCTCTCTATTCTGGGGCATGTGTTTCTGTCTACCCTTTGTCCATTCACCTGTATTTGCCTTTTTTAAACTCTCCCTACTGTCTGCACTGCCTGTAGCTCTTGATATTGGATGTGTGTTGCTAAATGGTCTTAGCTTTATTTAGGCCCCATGTGTTAGGTTTATTTAATGTATTTGACCGGCTGGCGACATACATTCAATGTTCTGTTTATTTTTTTTCACAAGCAGTGCAGGCACGTCCTGAGAAAGCCTTGTTGCTGTCGGGACGTTAAGCAATGTACAATCAATCAATCAACTCAATAGCTGTCGATAATACATATACTAGAAACATACCTTAATTCTAGGTTTCAGAGTCTTGGAATACGGCTAGCATATCCAACATATGTCCGTCCACAATGACAGAATAGCCCGCACTGCCTAATCTAAAGCTATGTTATACTGAGCTGCGGCCCAAAACTCCGTGCAAAACGCTTTCTCTATGATTGCACGTGACCTCGTGCATACACGGGATATTTGTCACAAGACAAACCGCTGACAAGACCGTACCATACCGAAAAACTCTGTGTGAATTCTATGCGTGGGCATAGAGCTTCATCACACTTTTGTTGATCAGTATATATACTTTTTAATTTCAAACAAAGGCATCGCCCAAGCCAAAAGTGCACTCTATCAGAGTAGTTCCAAGGGACATAATTTTACATTTCAGTTCTGAGCGTGCTCTGCAGTGCTAATGCCATAGAATTCCAGGCTGGTGAGCTTGCATTGCGTCATCAGGACATCAGCTGCCCATTTTTGTGACTGGAAGGCTAACTAGATCTAGAAAAGAAGGGGGGTGGAAGAGAAGGAATGACAGACCTATCATTTTGAGCCTTTGACTGAAACTGACACTCATTGCAAAAAAAGAAGTAAGGACCATCCCCTAGGCGCCTCGCAGTCCACTTTATATTCGGGCCTCCCCACTCCCGGGGAGGTTAGTTATCTAGGTTTAACGCCGAGCAGGCAACTAAGGCCATCTCACGGCGGTCCCGGGGAGGGCATAAATATACTCACAATAGACAAATGATAGGTCTGTCATTCCTTTTCTCCCATCCCCCTTCTTTTCTAAATCTAGTCAGCCTTGCAGTCACAAAAATGACCGCTGATGTCTTGATGACGCAATGCAAGTTCACCAGCCTGGAATTCCATGGGGCATTAAGACAGCAGAGGACTCTCAGAATTGAAATATAAAATTATATATAAGGAAGGGTGGCATCACAGGAACCACTAAGATTGATCTCGTAGGGCGGGCCATAACTCCTTTTGACATCGTTCACCCCATCTACAAGCTCCTCAACGGTGTTTTTCCCTACACAGTTGGTTAAAACTCCTCTGAAAATCTTTCTGCATTCCTAAGCTTACTTTTTAAGAAAAACTCTACGATTGACCTCTCTTATTATGAATTTTACCTGGAAAACTGAACTGTAAATGATCCCTGCCCTCCCTTTTTCAGAGGGGACAAAGGTCACCATTGCGAATGCTGCGGCGGCCCTTCTCAAATTTATGTACGCGAAGGGAGAGGGAGGGCTGGGTTCATGTGAAATTGTTAGCATATTCAGCGCGCGTTAACTCATTTTGCCCGCGACACACCACAGCAAGATATGGCTCGACCATGATAGCTGAAGGGTGGTGGCAGAATAACTTGGCGCCTATAGGCGCCAAGCTATTCTGCCACCACCCTTCACTGACTATCATGGTCGATCTGTTTCCTGAATTGTAACGCAGTCCTCAGAGGATAACTCCAAAATGTGGGTATTTCCTACCTCGGGCACAATGAGTTAACACATTTAGCGCCAAGGTCGAGATTCCTCAATAGACCGCTGTAGAGTTTACTAAGACTAAAAGAAAAAAGGTGATCGCGGGCTTGAGTACCAGCATAGGCCTGGCGTAGTATTTTTTCGAGTAAAGCTCGAGGCTATTACCGCAGCGTGGTATGGCAGTAGCACTTCTGGGCTCCACAGGAGGCGTAAGTTGGAGATCGACAGCACTCCCAGATCACACATGGTGTAGTCGTTTGTTTGCTCGAAATTTTTGGAGTAGCGCGCTGCGATGCACAAAATTCAATATGGCAGTCTACAGCGGTCTATTTGGGAGGTGTCCTCTGAAGACCACGTTACAGTTACTGAGACAGATCGATCTTGATAGTTCAAGGGTGGTGCCAGAATAGCTTGGCGCCTCGAGGCACCAAGCTATTCAGGCACCACCCTTGAGCTATCATGGCTAAACCATGTCTTGTTTTGTGTCAAATCGTTATTCGTGTTGTAGGCATTGGATGGTGGTGAGGTCCAATGGCGACTTCATCACGCAGCGCCAGTTCCCTCGCATGGCCCTGATCCACTCGCAGATCAAGGGTACGGACCTCGTGCTGACGGCGCCCGGTATGGCCAGCTTGGTGGTGCCGGTCAACCCCAAGGTGGACAGGGAAAGCATCATGAAGTGCAGGTAACGCAAGCAAAGATCCTACCTCTAATTACGACTTTTGAGCAGCACTACAAGTCATTAACCCCGTCAATGCCAGTGGACGACACAGATTGTGTTGTGGAATCATTGTAGCTCCAGTGTCAAAGATCCGCACCCGTCAAAGAAACGTGGGTACAAAGTGGTTTTATCGAGAGGCATCATAGGTTTATTACATGAGTCTGTTACCGACTATACTTACAGTAACGGACTGATGGAGGCATACATTCTCCTCGATCTACACGTCTTGCAGTTTGTTGGCGCTCAGTTTTTCTCGGCAATGAAGGGGTGAAGCATGAAGCCTATGAAGCTGACGTCATCACGCTAGTCGCGGCGGCCATCTTGAGAGGATACGCCGACTCATGCGCTCATCGGGAAATTGCTGTCAGGACAATGTCAGGAAAGTCCTGACGTGCTATAGGCAATAACAGCAAGTCTTGCCATCACCGTAGGAAACCGCTAACCAGAATCTGTTTTTGTTTGTTTCCAAAAAGGAAGAAACATGAAGAAAAACGTGTTGAAACATCTCGGAAGTCTATCACCAGGCGAGCGTGTCCTCTCAAGATGGCGGCGCGGGGAACTTCCCGAGCTCTATAGATCAGAATACTAGTTAAAGGGTAGTGCCAGATTCGCTTGGTCAGTGTTTGAAAAAGCGGCAAGCTACTCTTTGGGATATCATGGTCGACCCATCTCATGGTTCGATAATTTGGTACGGGTGCGTTTTTAACACACTGAGCCCCAACGTCGAAATTTCCAAAATCAGTGTGTGAGTTGTCCTGCATCTGAAGACTACCCCAATGCGCAAAAGGCCATCGGGCCGACGTCGGCCCGATGGCCTTTTGCGCATGTGGACATCACAGTTCTGAAACCACGGGGGAGTCCAGAGGCGCTGAACCATAGACGATTCTCGGAAATCAGAAGTAAGTCATAACTGCGCGTGTTTGAACGAAAACGGTGGATTAAAAGCCCGGACAAACATGCGACCTCACATCTTAACCCCTTCACTGCCAGTGGACTCACATTTTGTTTCAGAAATCTTTCATAATTCAAGCCCAAAGAGCCCCAACCGTCCCAGGGACATGGATTCACAGTGGTGTTAGCAAGAGACATAGATCCTCCTGAGCCCCCGCAACTGCGGGGGCTCATGAGGATCTGTGTCTCTTGCAGTCGGATTGTGTTGACTTTTTCTCGGCAGCCAAAGTGTTAATCCACTGTTTTCGTCGGAAACTCGTGTGATTTTTTTTACCTACTTCTTACTTCCGGACGTCTATCTTGGCACCACGTTTTTATACCGATCATGGTCGATTCGTATCTGGTGTGCACTGACATAGGGCGTCTGGGCTGAATGGTTTAGATCAATGTTACATATGAGCAAATCTCAAAATGTTGCTTGTCTGGAATCCTGTTCGGAAATGTGTTTGTATTGACTCACTGAATGTAGATATGACTTTGCATTCTTTTGCAGCTGAATCTGAATTGAATAAAGAATTCTTCTACCAAGTTGTGTGTCATTCTCCTGAGTGGTTTGTTTGTGAGATGTTTTTAAATTAAAAAAACACGAGAATTTCGGGGGGGAAAACACATTACATTACCTCTGATAAGGAAGGTTGAGCATGGAAACGGATGACAACTTGAAGTAAATCTTGTTTGTGTGTTGCAAGGGGATTACAGTACACGCACAGGGCAAAGTGTTTGGTTGATGATGTTTGTTTTCTAATTTATAATTTGAATTTCAAAATTACGGTGTCGGGCGTTACCTCTACGGTCATAGTAGTCCCGAAAGTTGAGTACAATAGATGATACAGCTGGTACATAATCATAAAAGCAACATAACCACACGATTATTAATGCATTTCTCACATGCAGAAAACGAGCTTTATGCGTTAAAATGAGTCAAAAACAATTATTTAGCAGGGGACAAAAATAGGCATCGTGATTCCGGTCATTCCGCGTAACGTTCAACATCTTGACTGTAGCATGACACCATGCTTAGCACAATACAAATTCTTTTCTAACTCCCTCAAAATGTTACAAAAAAGAAAACAACTGATGGATACTGTTTCAGTAGTGTCGGATACATGATATCAAATCAAAATCGGTTCTCAAAATGAGAGATGAAATTTCAGCTCTGTAATGTTTTCTCTCTGACCTTTTGAGATTTGCTCATATTCCTCTTTTTGTCTACCGTATTTAAAAAATACGGTAGACGGTAGATGGAGCTGGTTGGAGCGCATTCTGGAGCATGCATATGACGTTTTTGGCGTGCGGGGCAGGAATTCTGGCAAAGAAGTAACAAGATAAACTTGAAATGACGTCACCTCTAGCTACGCAAACCGCCTTGCTAGGGAACGTCTTTTTGGCGCCAAAGCGCAGTGTGTGTGTGTGTGAGTGTGTGAGTGAGTGATGATGATGATGATAAAACGTTTTTATTCAGGATAAAAAGTTTTAGGCATAGCAATGCCTATCTTCCAAACTGTCCTGCTACTCTACACATATAAAAATACATCAGACGATACATCAAAAGATAAAACATATGTAAGTAAAAAGACCCATCCCCCCCCCCCCCCACCACCACCACTACTCAGAAAAAAATAAAATAAAAAAATAAATAAAACAAAATAAAAAAAATTAAAAAAAATATATAATTATATATGTGAGAGAGAGACGGCGACTAGAGCCCGGGTTTGAGGACGGACAAGCTTGAAATTTTAGGATATTGTCTCAAAAAAAATTATTGATCTCGGGACCTTTTTTTCCCGATGTTTTGATTAAGATGCTCATTGGCGAGAAAATGGCCGTTTCACAAAAACCGATTGATCCACACTGGAGTCCGTAATTTTTCTTATTTTTACTAGATATTTTGCGTATATCTAGATAAAAGGGACATATTGAATGAGTTCACGAATTATATGGGTTAATCTTAACACAATTAATTTTTTTTACGAAAAAAAACCCAATCTTTTCATTAATAATCGCATGATTTTTGGTATACGGTATTTACATAAGCCTGCAGTTTGTCTCTGCTGTCGGGCACGATTAGGTCAATTGTGACCTGTATGCCCTAGATGTGAAAATCAGACAGTTTTCTGCACCACATTTTCGGAGTCATTTGTAAAACAGCTAACATAACTTTAATATTTCTTTACGAAAAAAACTATCTTCGCACGAATTTTCATAAACAGTGTTTGCATAAGACTGCTGTTTGTCCCGGCCCTGGGGTAGGATTAGGTCAAATTGTGACCTGTAAGCCCTAGCCGTGAAAATCGGCAAGAAAATTGCAAAGTTGATTCTCTGATACGTCAAATGTTAGTACTGCGATGAGTGACGTATAACACCGAGTCGTCACTATGAACACGGCGTCGTGGGACTAACGATGCTATGACGTGAAGCTTGAAGTCATCAGTTTCGCTGCTCGTGCTATCATTCTTCTTCAGAATAGCTCAGCATATACCACAGAACTGACTTACGAATCTGGCGGGAATCGCCGTGTCGCCAGTGTCCGTCTTTATTTCCGTGTGCCAGTGCGTGTGAATCAGAGAGTGGGTTAGAGTAGGAGATGGATTCCTGTCGCTACACGAGCCCACAGAGCGTACTAATGGCGGGAGGCGCCGTGTCGGTGTCCGTCTTCAGTTATTTGTGTGCGCCGACAAATCAGACTGAGCGGTTTGCTTAGAGAGGAGGGAAATGGATCAGCATAATAAGCCTAAAAATATGAACAACTCTGAATGTTCCTAAAAGATAAACGCATCTGAGCTCCAAACGGCAATACGGTAGACTTTGGGATGTACTTAATTCTCATCTTCAGTGTTGTCATTTACAGAGTCTGGAACTCAAGACTAGCGGCACTTGACCTCGGCGAACAGGCCAGCAAATGGCTGTCGACGTTTCTTGAAGAGCCAGGTCTCCGTCTGCTATTCTCAGCCGCAGACTTGCCTCGCCAGGACATCACGCTTGTAAAGAAGCCCTGGGGAAACCCTGGACTGCCTGGTGATCAGGTCAGTGTTTATCAGCGACATCATAGTCCACGGTGTAAATAAGCACTTTCTCAGGAGAAAGCTTACTGAATAAGTAAATGAATAGCCGGATATTTTTTTGTAACGGGGAAAGCAAACGATAGTGACAGGGCTGAGACAGCGAGTTTGCAGAACTCCTGCCGTTGGGGTAGGCCTACATGACCTATCCCAGTACACAAAGGCCATCAGGCCGAAGTCAGCCGCAGTGGCCGCCCGGGGCCCTGGCTGTGCGCGAGCCCACTGCGGGCCACTTCGGCCTGATAGCCGCGTTTTGCGTGCTGGGATACGACTTGTAGCTGGGATACGACTTGTAGCTGGGATACGACTTGTAGATTGGTTGTTTTCGCTGTAGATGAAGTGCACTTCTCATGTGCATGCATTTGCGTATGTTCACAGGCAGCCTTCACCGACTACTGTTCGTACTTGGTGGCCACTGACGATTCTCTAAACGCACTGAACGAGAGATTGAAGGACCCCGTCACCATGCTCAGCTTCAGACCAAACATCGTCATACAGGGCAGCCCAGCGTTTGACGAGGTACATCATCTTTCTAGTTTTAGCCCACTGTATGCGGAGAGGTTTGAGAAATGTAAACCACCCAATGCGCAAAAGACCCGGCATCGGGCGCACTGGGCAGTCTCAAGTTCCTAGCTGACCACAACTGCCAAACTCAGCCAGCTGAAGTTACACCGTTACTTTCGCCGGTAGAAACCCGTAGGCCTACCGCCGTTTGCGGGAGTACTCCTCAGATAGACCCACTCGGGGAGTACATCAGATGTAGGCTCTCTCTTGGCTTGACTTCGCGAACGAAGATTATATAGGGGTTGTCCACGACGTCTGCAGGCATGCTCGTGACTGCGGAGGCCAATCCGGGACAGGCAGGTTCGACCGCAGTGGCTGCAGGGGAAGGTATGGCCAGGGTTCTGAGTTGCGGCATCTCTGTTTTTTCTCCTGAGCCGCTTGTCTTTAAGGCCAGCTCTGCGAGAGTCCTCAGATAGACCCACTCTGGGAGTACATCAGATGTAGGCTACACTTTATCAAAATGAGATGCTTAGCATCTCATTTGAATAAAAGCCGTAGCACTCGAATGGGTCTATCAGGGGAGTACTCCCGCAAACAGAACGGGAAGATTACCGGTTGACATATTACGTAGCTGCGTCGCATTTATTCAGCGTCAATTTTCACGAAGAGAGCCGCACTGATGCGCGCAGAGAAATGGGCAGTTGACACACATGCGCGCGCGGTGCACACACACACACACAGAGAATGTGTTTTGTTTGCGTGGCTGTATCTTTTGTACCTCAGTCTAGCCCCACGATATCGATCAGCGTATTTCATATTATTATTATTATTATTATTATTACATGGTATTTTGTGTTGGTGGTGTTGATTTCAGGACAGCTGGAGGGAGATACAGATCGGAGACTCGGCTGTATTCCGCATGTTGGATCCTTGTACAAGGTGCTCCATTTTTTTGGTCTCTTTAAATTAACTTTGTGTTGTCTTCCCGACGACTCGGAATCCCATTAGCGTCAGGTATCACGAGCATTGCGTGTTGATAGAACTATGGCCGTTAGAACTATGTGTCAGTAGGACTACTGCTCCATAGCATTACGTTCGATATCACAAAGTATTTCACCACCATGTGGGTGTTCAAATCAAAAGTTTCGGACTTGTGTCCAAAATGTTGATGGAGCGATTTCGGTGATAGTTTTAGGAGTCACTGATAGCACATGTAGGATATTGCATATGACCACCTCATGGTCAGTATACACTGGCCACCATCTGGATAATTGCAAGAGGTATAGATCTATGCCTTTTGCTGTGCTCATTTATATCTATGTGCCCCTGGTGGAGCGAGTTGTCATCGATTCAGGGGTGATATGCGATGCGATGGTTTCACGAGACATAATCTGCAACTGCCAATGCAGGAGTTTATCAGAACTTAGTGGAATACTCTGTTTGTAACAGGTGCTTGCTGATCACTGTCAACCAGTCCGCAGGGGTACGAAACGAGAATTCGGAACCACTCCAGACGCTCAAATCGTAAGTGCAATAAGCGAGTTTGTTCTTAACCCTCTTCTTCCTGATACACTCATTGCTTGAATTAATTTGACTAAGACAGTTCAAGGGTGGTGCCAGAATAGCTTGGCGCCTGAGGCGCCAAGTATTATGGCACCACCCTTGAACTAAAATGGTTGATATATCTCCTAATCGGTAATGTAGCCTGCATAGGACAATAATCAAATAAAAAAAAAAAATCAGCATCAGAACGGTAAACAGACAGTGCAGAGTGTGCAAGTATATTTTCAAGATTTCTTCATAAGTAGTTAGTTCTTGCGACTTAAGACATCGCACACACAATCAGTAAATAATGTGAACCCTAGACATCTAAAATGTTTGATGTCCATAAAAGATGGAGGTTTTCTTGTTGTGTCCCTCAGATTCCGCTGCTTCCCAAAGTACGGCACCAGTCCACTGTTCGGTGTCAATGCCACTATGGACGTATCTGCTGTCATCAAAGTGGGGGATCCTGTTTATGCTCTCCGCAAATGAACATAGCTGACCAAGGACCATAGGATACTGGTATATACTTTCTGTGCCAACAGCCTACCATAAACAGTGACATACTTGTTACAGTGGCATAGGAAAATATTTCTCATGGGGGGAGGGGGGGATGGGGGGGGGGGGGGGCGGGCGGGTAGGGTCAGACTTTCCATCCCTCCCAAAAATCAAGCAAATAGGTGTGTGTGTAGGGGGGGGGGGGGGGAAGGGAGTCTAAGCTCCCAAAAATCAAGCGCAGGTTTTGTTTTTTGTGGATTTTTTTGGTGGGGGGTGGGGGGTGGTTGTGGAGAACAAGCAAGCAATAGCGGGCCAACTTCCAAAACATTGAGCATAAAATAAAAAAATCTTCATATTTTTCTATTGAAAAAAAACAACTGACCGTTCAAGGGTGGTGCCTGTAGGACAAAAGAGCCAAGCTGATCATGCACCATATTACAAAAATGGTGCAAGGTTTAGTAAAGGGTTATTCTGCTGAGTTAGTGGTATAGGTGTGTGGGAATGAGAGGGTCTGGGTTTAGGCATGAGAGATTATCTAAGTGCCAGCTGTACGCAGGGGCTGGGATGTCAACTGGACATCATGCACTCCAGAATATCAATATGCACTGTACCTATCCAACTTCTTCATTTCTTGGTCTGACGGGTTAGTGACAGTTCCCCGACAGTCCGGCTGGTGCTTTGGTGTCTCTCACGACCTTATTAGTTACTATCTGAGTTTGGGGAGATTTCAGGGTTGGGGTCAATTATTCAACTTGGTACACGGAAGAGGTATCCTCCCTCCAGGGGAAGAGAGCACCATGTTTTCTGTTTAACCAAAAGACCTGACGTCGATCTTCGCCTTCCTTTTTTTTACATATGACTGTATTACAAGCGCCCTGGAGTTGTCATGGTCAAACAAGCTTCCGTGATCGTATGTTGCTCAATTGCCAACAGAATTGACTGTTCATCAGACATCTCGCGTTTTTAGGCACACTTCATGGGTGACTGCTCATGATGCTCAGTTGAACTGTACATGTTGTATGCTTGCAACAAGGCTTATTTTATACTGCAGAATTGTAAGATGTATGATAATAAACAGCAGCATTACAATGTTAACCCGTTGTGTCTCTGCCGACCGCTCGTTTGCTACGGCAAAAATAAAATCCATGTGTGTTTAATTTTCAGCTTGCTCATACAATGTACAATATCAGTTAACCCATTTAACTCCAATGCTCTACAGCACAAGATGGATTGACCATGATCATTAAAGGGTAGTGCCAGATGAGCGTGGCGCCTTCAGGCGCCAAGCTCATCTGGCACTACCCTTGAACTATCATGGTCGAGCCATCTCCTACAGCTGGTACAACGTCGCTAGGTAACATCTCCAAAATGTTGGAAATGTGTGCGTGGGGTTAAATGGGTTAAGCTCCAAATAATGGATGGCACTTGACCTGTGGAGAAAGCATGAACACAGAAGCTTGACTCCACTGAAATCGATTTTATTTGCATCTCTGATCTCACTGGTTTCAATTTGCAAAGTACACACATAATTTCCATCTGGATCAAATGTACCAACCATACATGCATTCAACATCCACAAGCCATACTGGTACTCACACATGTATGTACATGTAAAAAGGTGTCTCCGTTCCCCGCGCCCCTTTCAGGGTTAAAAGGCTTCCAAGAGCAGGGTATGTAGACAGGACTACGGTGTGAAAGGCGGGACTACGTCCCCAAAGACACGCTAGGCTGCAATTTATGCTTTATCTGACAAAATATAAGTCAATGTTGTTCATTTCAAACATCTGCTAGCTGCAAATAGATTGGTACACCTGCAGCTCTTTGCAGAATTTCGAAAGCTGGCAGGAAATTGTCATAATTTGAAGAAATCGGTGATTTGACTGATAACGTGTCCAATTCTTGGGACAGATTCTGCTGCAAAACAGCGTCCACACTACACTAAATGCACTTGTCAACATTCTAGCGGGTTGTACAAGTTGTATTCTGTGTTTAAATTAGGGAATTTTAGTCTCTTTCAAGCTGAAAAAGCGCCTGATGTTGGGACTACGGTGTGCAGGAATGGTTGCAGTTGCGCCGAGATGGCCTACGGTGTGAAGAATGTGGGACTACGCAGTGCTAAAATCGCTGCCCCCCCAACCAACGTTGAATTGTTACACTTATTATGTTGCCGTCTGATTTTAATATACAGTAAAATACTGTCGAAAAACTAGTTGAAATTCCATTAAAAGGTGTAATAAAGATACATGCTGGAAACAGAAGTATGATAGAGGCAAAGGAAAAGTGTCTGTTAAGAAAGAATGTGTATGGCTTTGCTAAAATACCCCGGCTGGAATGTTGACCATTTTATATGAGGCTGACCAACATGAACACTTGTGGGAACAACAAACACAACACACGTTACACCCAAGTCATGTCAGTTGCATGCAATGGCTTCTGTTACTTATGGATGTTCATTGACTAACCCCTGCAGTAACCAACTCCTATTTAGGTCCCCTTGAACTACATATGTGATCGTAGAAACTGCTGCAGTGTTTACGTGGCTAATTTATGCCTATGCCATCTTTCACATGCTCCGTGTGTCGCCGCCATGATGACTGCATGTCACACTTTTAGTGTTTTACTTTCGGCTAAGTCTTGTGTTCCAATCATCAAAAATGGCGCAGCAATCAATTACATCGATTGTTTGTTTGTTTCAATTGAGGATCTGTAGATCATAGACAAAGAGAGAGAGAGAGAAATAGAGACAAAAGGAATATGACGCATAACATACTGTAACAAATGGTGTTTCATTACTGATGCAGCTGACATGTCGTAAGTGTAATCATGGGGGTGGGGGGCGAGCGAGCGGTGAATGACCTGCCGTCGTGCGTGACAGCCTAACTTGGCCAAACTAGCCTTACTCGTATTTTACGCTGTTTTTGTCACAATACACTGACCATTGACCATGTTCAGTAAGGTACTTTGTGTAGTAACTGTCATCCGTGCAACTCGTCTGTGGCCATTCAAAGCAGGTGACCGCATAATCGAGTGACAGCCCAAATCAGGGGCTACTGTATATATTTTGTTTAAACTCTCTCTCTCTCGGCTCTGTGCGTGTGTGTGTGACACGCGTGCACCCTCGCATGCACGCACGCACACACAAAAATACGAGCGCACGCACGCACGCATGCACACACACACAAACTTAGCTGAAATTTTATTTTCTGAGGATGGAGATGGTAGGCACACGGGCCTATCTCATGTCTGTCCTTATTAATCATGTCTGTCCTTAAGTACATTGTAAAAATAACAATCAGAAAGGTAGGCACAACTTGAAGTCATAGAGAGAGTTTCCCAACATCAAATAAGCCTTTTCAGTTCGAAGGACACTAAAATTCCCTAACCTAACCACTTATTGCAATTTGTACAACCCACAAGAATGTTGACATGTGTATTTAGTGTAGTGTAGACGCACCTAAGCAGCAGAATCCAGCCTGACAAATCGGACACGAAATCGATATGAACAATATTGACCTACATTTTGTCTGATCCAAGCATAAATTGCAGCCTAGTGGGTCGTACGGGATGTAGTCCTTACTTCCGCTACGTGCACAGGCATAGTCCCGTCTACATACACTGAAGAGCACCACATGATAGGTTGATTGATTGATTGATTGTACATTGCTTAACGTCCCGACAGCAACAAGGCTTTCTCAGGACGTGCCTGCACTGCTTGTGAAAAAAAACTAAACAGAAAATTGAATGTATGTCGCCAGCCGGTCAAATACATTAAATAAACCTACAACATGGGGCATAAATAAAGCTAAGACCATTTAGCAACACACATCCAATATCAAGAGCTACAGGCAGTGCAGACAGTAGGGAGAGTTTTAAAAAGGCAAATACAGGTGAATGGACCTCGGGTAGACAGAAACACATGCCCCAGAATAGAGAGAAAAACCCACCCTGTGGGGCTGACCAGGGTGACCCTGGGAACTAAAAAATACCTAACCCCACCCAAGTCCCCCAGGGCAGACCCGGGTGGGGTAACCACATGATAGGGAAATGATACCAAGACCAAGAACTTGTAACAACCAGAAATACTGAAAGAAAGAGAGAGAGAGAGAGAGAAAAAAACAAAACAATAGAAAAAAATTATTGATACATATAAAAAGTACAACTAGAAGGATGCTGATTTCATTTTTCCAGAATACAAATAGAAGAATGCTGATTCTGTTTTTCTTTTTTTTTGTGTGTGTGAGCTTCAAGCTGTATGATTATGGCCTTGTCAAATATATTAGTTAGTTATTGTGGTTTAGTGCCGAGCAGGCGACTAAGGCCATCTCACGGCAGATCAAATATATTAGGATCTAGCTTAGCAGCAGGCTCATAATTTTTATAAGCTATAACAAAGCGCATTCAAGTCTGAGCAATGTGCTTCCAGTTCTGAATTCATTTTTGACTTGGGGGAGGTTTTACCCTCTGAACATTTTGCGACACTTAAAATAAGTCCATTTTAACCCCTTCACTGCCAGTGAACACAATTTGCGTGTCTGTAACGACTACGCACTGACTGACATTCGCACAAATAACACGGGTGTAAATATGACCCCCAAAATAAAGCATAAATAAATACACCACTAACAGTATTCAGTTAAACACATTTTGCTGTCTTGTGCCCATTTAACTGACACAAGATATAAACACTTCACAGCAGACTCCTTGAAGGTTTTGTTCTGGGATATCTTCAGTTTTCTGAGAGAGTGCAATATTTTTCATAAGATTTGAGTATTCATAGACTATGATAATTCTATTATTTTGACCTTTTTGAGAGTTTGTAGACGTTTCCTTTAAAGACCTAATAATAATAATAATAATAATAATAATACCGTTATTATATAGGCGCTTTTTCTCAATTTTTGGGCAAATCGACTCAAAGCGCCGCGAACTGAAACCCAACACGCACACTCACGTAACAGACACGGATTTACGCCATTTAATACCAACACAGTACAAGACAGACGAAGGGCCAGTTCTGCTACTGAAGTTACAGAGATTTTTGATCGCTTGTATTTGAAATTTGTAAAGTGGCCTGAAACCGGTACCAAAGTGTGGGGGGTGGGGTGGGTGGGCGAGACCTGTGCGACATTTTAGCATGAAATATTTTAAAGATATATTCACATCTTAAGACTTTTCTTTTAGTTTGGCTGGCCAGATTTTTACCCATCCCGCCATGAGATGGCCTTGATTGCCTTCTCGGCGTTAAACCCAAATAACTAACTAACTAGAGACAGAAACCCTGGTGAGCCCCCGCGACTGTTGGGGCTCATGAGGGTTTCTGTCTCTTGTAGCTGGGTAGCCTTTGCCTTGCCCTGGCAGTGAAGGTGTTTATCCTTCAAGGGACAAACTGCATGACAAAACTGTTTATTAAGTGCAGCTGGTCTGTGATTCTGGACCCTACTGCTCACAGCCGCAATGATCAGAATAAGAGACCAGGGCATAATTACAGATAACCAGACTAGTATTGTCACTCATCAGCGAACATCTTCACCATCACAAGCATTTCAACTCAAACACTCAATCGCCTATGATAAACATGTTCAGTATTTGTCCGCAAGCATGACTGCCTTTCACACCATCAACACTTTGACTGTCGGTAGTGGTTTTTGTCGCAATGATTCCTGCCGCAATCATCGCCACAAACCCCCCTCCCCCCTACCGAAGGCCAAAGGGTTAAGAAAAGTTCAACAGATACACAGCATTAACCCTTTGGTTGTCAGTAGCGCTTTTTGTGGCAATGATTCCTGTAGGAATCATTGTGACAAAAAATGCTACCGACAGCTAAATGGTTAACTCTCAGCAACAAGCATGTATCTCCCACCACCTTATCACAACAAGAAGCATTGTTCAGTCGGAAACCACACTGTGCAGCAACACCATTGAATCCCCTCCATGAAGAATATTCAAGAAAGTATTTCACATTATCTGAAACAATTGGCCCATTCACCTCTGATGCATTACAAAAAGACATGAATTAATAGTTTAAGGATGGTGCCAGGACAACTTTGCGCTTGCAGGAGCCAGCTAAGATGGCACCACCCTTGAACTATCATCGCCGACTCCTGGAACTGTTATGACAGCTCCCAAATTTTACCTAAGGGCTCCTTGTGTTAACCATCTGGCTGTTAGTAACACTTTTTGTCATGATGACAGGAATCATCACGACAAAAAACGCTACCAACAGCCAAAGGGTTAAGGTCTTAGCACTGTTGCGGAGGATGCACTAATCTGCAAGAGGAAAAGATCTTCATGAGCCCCTGCAGTTTGCTGGTGTCCATGAGAATCAGTGCCTCTTGTTGAGCCCAGATATCAGTATTTTCCTCATTTCTTACAGGGAAAGAGGTAGAAGAAGGAACGGTCTATCAACAGATTACAAAAGAACAAAAACTGAATCAGATACAATTTCCAGCAAGAAACACAAAGAATCCGACACAAAACTTTATTTACCTGCCCAGGCAATTTAACTGCACTTGCAAGAAATAAAATTTGAAATAAATGAATAAAAACAAATAAGATTCGCATAATAGAATAGGGAAAAGTGCACGAAAAGATGTATACTATTTTAACACAATGGGTAAATATGGTAGTTGTATCACATTATGACCACAACAAAAAAATACTCAGCCTTATTGGCTGAAATGGCATCTTTCAGCAAAACACACATTCGAGTTGGCTTCTAGAGCTTGACTTCAGCAATCAAGAAAAGCCGGTGCAAACGAAACTGATTGTATGGCGATACTTGGAGGCTGCAGTATATTCTCTGTACGAGGCAGCATTTAAACAGCTTAGCACCAAGTCCACCGTCAGAAGGTAAATATCAAACAAGCTTCTGGAAATGTAATGGCAGCAATGAGCATTAGTCATCCTAAATTAAGGGAGTATCACTTCCATCCATGAGAGGGTCAAGATACTTGTATTATGCCCAAAACCAAGAGCATCTGATGAAGATTTTGCTACACTTTCAACAATGCAGCAAATGCGTGAGACCATACCCTGTATTGTGCTATAACATGACTGAAATCAACTCTGTTGCAAAGCTCCATATATGTACCAACAGTCCCAGCATCTTGAACCCTTAACCCTTTGGCTGTCAGTAGTGGTTTGTGTTGCAATGACTCCTGCAACCTGAAACCTTTAGCTGTAGGTAGCAGATTTTGTCCCGATGATTTCTGCAGGAATCATCACGACAAAAACCGCTACTGACAGCCAACTGGTTAAAATCCCAGAAATAAATGACTTCCATTTTTTATAAAATTCAGGTCATTTTGTTGTTAGCCCTTATCATACTGAGGCTGAAAGCTTCCAATTTGTACACTGCCATACACCAGCTACATTATAGTACTTACAGATAAGGATATAGACCAATGGCTTTAGTTCAAGGGTGGTGCCAGAATAGCTTGGCGCCTAGAGGCGCCAAGCTATTCTGGCACTACCCTTGAACTATATTAGTGAAACTTATTTCACACACTGGTGTATTCCGAATGATAAGGGTTAAAGAGATAATCCATTTAACCCCAAGACCACATTTCCCACATTGTGGAGGTGCTAGTTAAGGACTATGTACTAGGAGAGGGATCGTCCAGGATAATTCAAGAGTGCCAGATGAGCGCTTGGTGCCTTCAGGTGCCAAGCTCATCTGGAACTACCCTTGAATTATCATGGTCCATCCGTCTCCTGCTGTAGGGATTTGGGGCTAAATGGTTTAACAGCAGAAGTTCACTCATAAAAATTCTTAACTTCAGGAGGCCACAAATCCAAAGAAATAAAGACCATGATGCAGGAGGCAATTTGAAAGAAGTAACAGTCTATTTAGCCCTGATGCACTACAGCAGGAAATGGATCAACCATGATAATTGAAGGGTAGTGCCAGATTAGCTTGGACCCTGATGGCACCAAGCTAATCTGGCACTACCCTTCAATTGTCATCACTGATTCATATCCTGTAACTAATACATAGTCACTGGGTGACATCTCCATTTGGGAAATGCGACTGTGGGGTTAAATGGGTTAACCCATTCATGTACTGACATGCTACAACCATACGCATTGACTATGACCTTGCAAGGGTGGTGCCAGAATAGCTTCCCATCTCTAGGTCCCAAGCTATTCTGGCATCATCCTGGAACTACAGGTCAACTTCAGCACATTGCCACAATGTCAGGCCGCGTTATTGGTGATCGCACTATTGAAGTACTAGCTTTAAATAGACTTGGGTAGAAAAATGTATTTTTCATTAAAATGTATTTTTTTGAAAAATACTTACCGATGGTATTACTTAAAGGAAATGGTTTCTTAGCTAGTCTAATTTTAGCCCAAAATTGTTGTGTACGAGTATGGTCATGATGGCAGGTGAGGGGCGCCATAGCCTAGACGGAAACCCGGGTAGCCTCCCTTCCGGTTCAACCACGCATGCGCCACACCACTCATACGCCAGTCAGTTTTCTTAGCGAATCAGCGGCAAGCGGGGCAGGTGGGAGGGACCTTCGAGTAATACCATCGGTAAGTATTTTTCAAAAAAATACATTTTAATGAAAAATACATTTGTTTTCTCAAAACACATTACCGATGGTATTACTTAAAGGAAGAATCCCGAGGAGGAGGCGGGTGCCGCTATAGCGACCCCATCCCCTGCCATCCTGGCCGCTCGAGTCGGCCACCCTCCCGCAACCTCCCTCTAATTTTAGCAAAGATACTTACGGCGCCTAGGGCGCCGGGAGGGAGTGTTGCGCCGCCACGATGTCCCCCACCAGCGATAGGTTCTGGCGCTGGCTGGAGAGGTCCCTCAGGTAGAAGCGTGCGAAGGTGGTCTCCGCTCGCCAGCCCACGGCCGCCACAATGTCTTTGACCGCACAGTTCCGGTCGAATGCTAGGCTGGTGGCCATGGCTCTGATCTCGTGTGCCCTGATGCTCATGCGTTTTGCTGTATCCGGGGCAAGCTCCTGGTAGGCTGATCGTATCACCCACCGGAGCCAAGAGGATATCGTTTGGGCCGAGATGTCGTTTCTACCTGGGGACAGAGGAAGGAAAAGGCGGGTGCGTTCCCTGCGTATCGGCTTGGTCCGGCGCAGGTACACACGTAAGGCTCGCACCGGGTCCTGTTGTCTGGACTCCCGGGTGGAGCTTGGGTCTCGTAATGGTTGAATGGTGACCAGTTGAGGGGCCGTCAAAGGCGATCTGGTCTTGGCTAGGAAGGCCGGGTCAGGAAGCAGCTGAACCGAGCCATCAGCCCGAAACTGTAAGCAGGCGGGGCGTGCTGAAAGTGCGTGCAGTTCGCTGACTCTGGAGGCTGACGCGAGGGCCAAAAGGAAGCAGGTCTTCCGAGTCACGTCCGGCAACCGCGCCAACTGGATCGGTTCGAAACGGGGCGAGTTGAGCCAAGTGAGTACCCAGGACAGGTCCCATCGTGGCACCAGGGATCGGCGGGCAGGACGTTGTAGACCGAAGTGGGCCATCAGGTCGGCTAGGTCTTTGCAGGAACCCGGGTCGGGCAGTCCCAAGTGTCTGTACGTGTCGGCAATCATGGCCAGGTAGCCCCGGATGGTGATCGGTGCTAACTGCTGGTCGCTGAAAAGCCAGATGAAGAAATCCGCCAACTGGGGAGTTGTCAAGCCGATGGGGTGAAGGTGTCTGTCGTCACACCAGGCGCAGAGGACTCTCCACTTGCCTTCGTAGACTCGTCTGGTCGAGGCTCGACGAGCTGTAGCGATCGCGTCCACTGCCGCACCTGAGAAGCCTCTAGCTGCGAGGGCTTGCCGGACAACCTCCAGGCGTGGAGGAGGAGACGCTCGGGGCACGGGTGGAACAGCTGCTGCCGTGGTTGCTTGAGCATCGTCCGCGGTGTGGGGGAGCGGTAGCGGGGGAGCCGTGGCAAGGTTCAGGAGGTCGGTTGTCCATGACTTGGTCCAGCAAAATGGCGCCACCAGGAACAGGATCGTGTTGCACCCTCTGAGCTTGAGTAGGACCTTGGGGACTAGTACGGTGGGCGGGTAGGCGTAGGCGACCAGGCCGTCCCAAGAGATGGATAGAGCGTCGACTGCCCAGGCCAGAGGGTCTGGAATGGGTGAAACGAAGAGGGGAAGCTGTCGATTCCACCTCGTGGCGAAGAGGTCGATCATGGGAGCCTCCCAGGTGACGGCGATCAGTCGAAAGATGTCGGGTCGCAGCGCCCACTCTGTATGGAGCAGTTGACCGCGTCGGGAGAGGGAGTCGGCCAGCACATTCAGATGACCCGGAATGTGACGTGCGCGAAGAGAGATGTCCCGATCCTCGCACCAGCGGAGCACCTGGTAGAGTAGTATGCAAAGGGATGGAGAGCGGGTCCCGCCTTGCTTCTGGATGTACGAGACGACCGTGGAGTTGTCCGAGAGAACCAACAGTTCCTGATGTCGGATGCGGTGCTCCCAGGCCAGGAGAGCTTGCCATACTGCCTTCAGTTCTAACCAGTTGATGTGTTTGGACAGCGATTCCAGAGGCCACAGGCCGGAGGCAGTCTCGAACGACGGAAGGAGGTGAGCTCCCCAACCTGCGAGGCTTGCGTCGACGCAGAGCGAGAGAGTGGGCGGCGGTGAGGACAGCGGCACTCCCGTCGCGAGCCAGGAAGGATCCGCCCAGCGCAGCAGGTGGGGACGGAGCATGGCAGGTACTGGAATCGGGGCCTCGAGGTCGGACGACGACGGTCGCCAGTGAAGGAGGAGATGCAGTTGCAGAGGGCGGGAGTAGTAGAGACGTCCTAGCGGTAGCAGGTCCGCAGCAGCGCTGATCAGACCTAACAGCTGAAGCCACTGCCTGGCTGGAAGCGTCGTCAACTGGGACACCTGCCGAGCTAGAGTCGCCAACTTCTGGATGCGCTTCTCCGGCAGTCTGACGGTATTGTGGTCGGTGAGGAACTCCATACCGAGGTGAATAAAATGGCGTGCGGGAATGAGGTCGGACTTGCCAAGGTTGACCAGGAAGCCCAGGTTCTCGAGAAGTTGAAGCAGAGCATCTCGGTCTTCCCTCAGGGAGCGCTCGTCCTGGTTCCTCAAAAGTAGGTCGTCCAAGTAGTTCGACGTAGGGCTCGTGGAACTTCGACGGGCTCTGGCTACCACTGCGTCCATGAGGCGAGTGAAGACCCAGGGGCTGAGGTTGAGGCCGAAGGGGAGCGCGCGGAACTGATAGACGACCCCCTCGAAGGCAAAGCGTAGGTAACGTCTGGAAGCAGGATGCATGGGTACGTGCAGGTAAGCATCTGAGAGGTCCAGGCTGACCGCAAAGTCCATCGGCTGTACCGCTGAGCGAAGGGCCCGCGCAGTCTCCATGCGGAAGGCCGGAGCGACGATGA
Source organism: Semisulcospira habei (assembly GCA_036245525.1). Taxonomy (NCBI): domain Eukaryota; kingdom Metazoa; phylum Mollusca; class Gastropoda; family Semisulcospiridae; genus Semisulcospira; species Semisulcospira habei. Next base: position 31,370,980 of record BTPG01000004.1, read on the forward strand.
ACTTGTTCAGCGCCGAGAGGTCTATGACGGGGCGCCACTTTCCGCCCGGCTTGGGCACCACAAAGAGCCGACTGTAGAAGGCTGGGGAGTCGTGCCGGACCACCACCTCCGTGGCGGACTTCTGAAGCAGGGAGGAAACTTCGCCGCGGAGAGCTTCGGCTCTGAGCTGGTCTGAAGGAACTGTAGTCCACACCGGGCTCCGGCGCACGGGAGGTGGGGACCGGAAGGAGATCAGTAGTCCCTGAGAAATGGTAGAGAGAATCCACGGGTTGTCCGGAAACAGCGAGCGCCAGGCTTCGCTGTGAAGCGCCAGCCTCCCGCCGACCGGAACTCCGGACGAGGTCGGCGGGGGCCGGAGGGGGAGAAAGTCAGCGCGCCCGGCCCCGCCCGGGGCGCCGGGCAGGTCTGGGCCAGGTGCGGGCAGGGAGGGATGGGGGAGGCTCGGTACTGGGGAAAGGGCGGGCGCGAGGAAAGGCTGGAGCTCTGGGGGGTAGGCGACCACCTCTGGTGAACGGGCGGGCGGTGGGTCTAGCAGTCCGCAGGGGGCGACCCGGAGCCTTGCGGGTTGGTCGAAAGGAAGTTGGAGCTGGCGGTTGGGCCAGGCGTCCTTGTTAGCTTCCTTTACAGCGAGCCAGGTGGGGCCGAACAGTAAGTCACCGCCGAGGGGCGCCTGCCGAAGCTGAGTCTTCACATCCAGCGGAATGGGACAGGAACGGAGAATCGCATCTCGACGCAGTAAGTCGCAGTTAGAGGCGGCTGCCATGGAGTTGACAGCGACATGATACACAGCGCGGTTCCCCGAAACTGCTAGGGCGAGCAGGTCTCCCAGCAGAGGCGAAATTGACGGATGCCAGGAGTCCTCTACACGTCGGACGATGGCTTGCGTGACCAAATCTAGAAATCCCGCTGCTGCCAGGGTGTTCCTAATGAGTGTCGCGGTCTGTTCTACCCCGGGGAGGAGAGACTGACGTAAGGAAGTCCCAGAGAACGCCACTGCCGCGGGGTCCGCTGTCGGTAGAGGGCAGGAAAAGTGTTGTGTATGGCCCGCATACCATGACTGCCGGAAGGCGATGTCTATACCTGTCGGCCACTTGGAGTCTGAGAAGAATCCTGTACCGCATGCCCCTTGCGCAAGATGAGCAGAAAACGCATCACGTAACTCCCGGAAACCCGGCGGCTGGGGGAGAGACTTGAATCGCTTGGCCTGTCGTTCTGCGTCCACAAAGGCGGACGCCTTCCTTTTAAGAACTGGAGAGGGAGGGCAGTCTTCTGCAGGGAGGCAAGCCGCGATAAGCCGTGCCGCTTCATCAAGGGCCCGCAGTGTCTCTAACCTATGTCCAATGGCAGCCGGCGGGAATTCCTCGTCACCACCCGAGGGATTGGACGGGGCGGGGCTGGCCACCTGTAGTAGTGCCGACATCGATTCCTCGGGGTTCAGACTAAGGGTGTCCTCTTCTGCCGGAACTGAGTGGGGAATCGGGGCCACTCCCAAACGAGGAGGAAGACTCCCGTCACTGGGGCGGGTAACGGTCGTAGCTGGTGGAGGAGATCTTCTCACTGGTGCGTGGCGCCGCCAGTGTCTGCTAGATGAATGGTCCCGTGAAGCACTCGAAGCTGAGCGGGAAGCCCGAACTCCTGACCTACGACGGTGTCGCGTGCGACGAGCGGCATTCCGCCGAGAGGAGCGTGAACGGGAACGGGGGCGGCGATGCGGGGACCGGGAACGTCTGAACTGGCGCGAAGCTGAACGCAAAGCAGAGTCATGCCTGTACTGTGTCCGCGAATGTCGGCTGGATTCCGACCGGTAGTAATCGGTCCTCGGGCGAGTAGACCTGTCGCTCGAGCGTGAACGAAGTCTAACAGCTGAGGTTCGCTCGGACTGAAGACGGGGAGTAACTCGCACCGCAGCAGAGCGGAGGCGACTACTTCGTACCCGAGAGCGGGAGCGCGTCCGGCGAGAAGACTTGTCGGAACTTGACGCCCGGACGGAAGGAGCTGGGCGGGGCGCTGGCGTTCCGCGCTGGTCCCTAGCGGAGAACAGGGTAGCGGAAGCAGCAGGACGAATCTGTGGCGAGAGCTTGTCAGCTACCTGGAGATCCGTATTAGTCAGGCCCGCAACCAGAGCGGGTGTAGGAGCCTGTATCAGTTCCTTATCAGTTGCCTGCAGAGGCGTTGCTACCGGGTAGAGACCACTCGACTGGACTGTGGTGGCTACCGGAGTCTTGATTAGAGGCCTAGCCCGAGGCGCTCTAGGATCCTTGACCGTACAGAGACCACTCGACTGGACTGTGGTGGCTGCCGGTACTAGAGCACGTGCACGCGACCGAAGTCGCTGGTTCATCTGCTCAGACACTCGGTCAGGGCCACTCGACTGGACTGTGGCGCGTACCGGTGTGGGATCGTTCTTCCGTGCTTGCGTAGGTTTCTTGCGGCCGTAGAAACTCCACAGCTGGGTCCATTGTTCCTCCAGCCATGGGGCGCAGACCGAGCACGGACGCGTGGAGGTACAACCGGAACAGGGCAGGCAAACCAGATGTTCGTCACTCGGCCACTGGAATTGCCCACATCGAGTGCATGTTCGGACTTGCCAACTGCAAAACATAATGTACAATGAAATGCGAGCGAGCGTGCCCCCGTGGGCCCGCACCGAATCCGCGTGAACGAACGAAGCGTACCGTGTAAGCCTACGCCCGGCGCTCCACCACTACCCTTGAGCGCCTGACGTAGGCCAAGGCAGAGATATTACCTTGCCATCCGAAGAAGTGAGGCACCAACCCGGTCGAAGACCCACCAGAAGGCTAGCACGCAGACACGGCCCGGCGTCGGACGGCGACCACGTAACGCTGATGCCGGGCGAAGCCACTGGCGTCAGTGAAGGCGTCGAAACGAAGTCTCCGCAACAGCAGGCACTCAGAGCAGGCTGAAGAGCAAAGAAGAAGCTTGGCACACACGAGTAGCACGCACTAGGGCCCGAGCGGCACTAGGCGTGAGTACAGTTCAACCTGGCGTCGCCGCGCCCGGTAGGATAAGATGGCGCTGACGGGTGAAATTCACAAGTAACGTTCACTAGGAACAAGTTCCTAAGTCCGAAGACCGACGGAAACCTCAAGCCCGGTTTCCCACCTTGAACAAGCTTCCTTCTGTCTAGACTTTCCTAACGAAGATAGAGTCCTAACGAACAGAGCGAGTCCCGTACACAACCTTCTGAGACTAGCAAAGAAAACTGACTGGCGTATGAGTGGTGTGGCGCATGCGTGGTTGAACCGGAAGGGAGGCTACCCGGGTTTCCGTCTAGGCTATGGCGCCCCTCACCTGCCATCATGACCATACTCGTACACAACAATTTTGGGCTAAAATTAGACTAGCTAAGAAACCATTTCCTTTAAGTAATACCATCGGTAATGTGTTTTGAGAAAACAAACCACGCTTTGGCAAGCAAAGGGTCCACGGACTGATATCAGCCTCTGAGGGCATGCGCATACGTGCAAAGACCAGTGAAGACTGACATCAGCCAAAGGACGGTTACTCACCAGGCATCCTCGTGGGAGCCTGAGACTTGCAGGCATTATATCCGATACGGCAGTTATACTACAAGGCTTCATATTGAGGCTGATCTGCATCAATGCTGATCCAAATGCTGAGGACAACTACCAAATTTGGGAATTTCCACCACAGGGCTAAATGTGGTTAACCCTTCATTGCCAGAGGAGGCAGATTGCCTTTATGAAAATCACTGTGAATTCCACCTCAATGGAACATGGATACAAAGTGGTGTCAGCAAGAGGCACAGATCCTGGTGAGCCCCCTGTAACTGCAGGGGCTCATGAGGACCTATGCCTCTTACAGTTGGGTGGCATTCATTTTTTTCTCAGCAGTGAAAGGGTTATGCTGGTATTTTGTGCACCAAGGCCCTCTCACTCAATCCTGCTGCAATCTCACACGTCTGGAACAACATACAATCATCACAAGCACCAAACATCTGCAACATTTATATGTCAACCCATTTGCAAGCAATGTAGATCTACTGAACCCTTTGCACGTCGGTAGATGTTTTGGTTGCGATAATTACTGTAGGAATCTTTGCAACAAAAAACTCTAACAACATGCAAGGGTTAAACATCCATCTGCATGAAGCATAGATTCTCATGAGCACCTGCAGAGGTGTATCAAAATCATGCTTCTTCTGGAGAGTCCTCTTGCATTCCACAGAAAGGAGCAAGAGGCGTTCATCACTACAATCAAAACGACGCAGTTTACGAAGGCTCTCTCGTGCAGCTGTAAATAGCGCTAATTTGTCAATAAAATAACCTACAAAGACATATCAAAGCTTTAAAATTATGATGACAAAACAGTTATCTGTTTTGTCTCTGTATTTCCAAAGCTTTTTGTTTTCTTCTTTTGTTAGTTATTTTATTGCATTTTACATGCTTAGCACTCACACTCTTTCTGGATTTAGTATTCTGTCAGCACTTGGGCTACTGGGACTTGACACTCAAACCACCACCACAGTCAGACATGAACATCACATCAGCTGTGTGAAGAAACACCTCCAAAGGGAAACGCACATCACAAACACAAATCAGGCAAGCTTTGAGTGTAGCACTGTCAGTCCAGGTCCAAGTTGTCTGTGTTTGTACGCGAACCGTCTTGCGAAAAACGCTGCAGCCGTCTCCGTCGAATTTCACTCATCTCGCTGTCCTCCTCGCGAGGGTCCTCCCACTCTGGAACTTCCACCTCTTGCGGGACCGTGAAGCCTGTCGCTCCCTCCAGTCCCGTAAAATCTGAAGCATAGAAACATTTGACATCATCAACACTAAAGCATCAAGAAATCTCAGCACCATAAAAATATTTTTTTAAAAAAGAGTACTTCTTTTTTTCATAGAGCAAAACAAAAGTTCCTGTTTAAAACAACCTGTAAGCATCTATTAACTCTTAAACGTTTGCCTCCCTTGACATCGATGGAATTCCATCGATGCTTTCACAGTGGAATTTTCCACTGCTATGAAAAATTTAGAATCGTCTTTTTTTTTTAATTTCACTAATTTTATTAGTTGTATAGGGTTCACATTAATGTTTGAATGACTCCATGCTGTAAAAATACGAAATATATTAAAATAAAATAAAATAAATTCGCATCCTATCACGTACTTGCTCTCTGCAAATTCTTGTGCATTTGTGCTACGTTTACGTATTTCAGTCACTTTGTCTTCACGAGGATAGAACATACATTTATAAAGCAATTTTAACATACTTGGGCTTGTTTTGTCAGGAATTGTAGTGGCTTTCAGAATTAACTTCTTTTAGTGACTGTTGTACAGTAATAAAAAAATTTTCTTCTTTGCGACTATTGAATGTTTAATATTTTGCGGTAAAATAAAAATAAAATTTAGACATTGAACCCTTCTTCATGATTTACAGTGTAATTATTTCTTGTTGTTAGTGTGCCTGTTTGAAAGAAAATTCAATTTGCTTTCAACTGATATATAATATGTCTATAATATGTTAACACTTGCACTAGTTTTGTGTATTTTTAACCATTTACCTGTTGCGCTGTCAAAAATGCATACAATTTGCACGAACGTTTAAGAGTTAAATGCTTTGAATCTGAAGACACTTTGCAAAAAGGAAAAGTATTTAACACCTTTATCTGAAAACCTTCAAACAAAACAAATCCTAACTGTACAAAGACACAAGGCATAAAGCAGTCTTTGTTCATAATCTGGAATCTAGCTCCAGAACAAAATGGTGGCTGCCAAGTGTGTTAACCCATTAACTGCCAGGACAAGGTCAACACTACCCAGCTGCAAGACACACAAATCTTCACGAGTGTTAGGTTCTTCAAGCGAATGTCGGTCAGTGTGCAGGTGCAGTCGTCTCAGACATGAAATTCATGATCACTGGCAGCCAAGGGATTAAGTGTACAGAAAATCCCAAGAAAGGGAAAAACATGATTAGAAAAGACAATTACAACACAATCTGTGTTGTAACTGTCTTTGTTAAGGATGTTTTTTCTTTGTTGGGAATGTTTTGGAAACCAGCTGCACAAGAGAATAAACTGCCTTACATACATTGCAAATTCACAGTCAACTGGACATGTTGTTCCAAATGGTACATGTACATACCTAATTTTTCTTCTGCATTTTTAGTGCTTCCTACAGAAGCAGGAGGCTTTTGCTCAGACTGTGTTTTTGTTGTATCAGGCGGCATACTAGAACTGTTATTTTTCTGTTTGGTGGAAGCGTCCTGTGACTGAGGTCTCCATGTAGTTGCTGTGGTGTTATTTGTAGATGATGTTGCTTGTGAATCTTGTGATGGGGGTGGCACTCGGATCCCACTCATCCTGCACAGGAAACATGTAACGGTGTGAAATATTGAAACAAATGGAAACGGTCCACAAGTTCAATCTTGAAATAAGAATGGCAAAGCCCTTAAGGCTCATGTGCATGACCAATCCATATAATTAAACTGACCTTTGTAACCTTGGTCCTTTTGATAGGTCACTGAAATAAACAAGTGTTCTAACACAAGCAAAGGGTTGGCTTTTGTAACTTCGCACTTTTGTCAACCTCCAATGACCCTTGATCTTTGCGAGTGGTGAAGTTAGTAATAGTATGCATAAAAAGGTCTTACCATCAGCTACCTTTCTTCTGAATTGGTTGAGATGTTTCGCAAAAATGCTGATAAAAACTAAACTTCTACACACAAATCCGAAGACATTTGTCAAGTCATTTGCCAATCTCGTGACCCTTGACCTTTCCAAGGGGTCATCCAAATTACCATGCATAGGAAGGTCATACCATCAAGTATCTCTGTACCAAGCTTGGGATGGAAGTTGTCAACAGTATTTGAGAGATTTTATTTGGTAAAAAACGAAAGGCAAAGCCATTATGGCTCACGTGTATAACTGATTACATATGACATGTGTGACCTTTGTGACAAGGGCTGGCTTCTGCAGCAGCAAAATTCATGTTTTCTGAAAATGTAAGCATTTTTCACACATCTGTCAACCCCCCTTGACCTTTGTGATGAGTCGACTAAATTAGTATGCATAGGAAGGTCTTATCATCAGCAATCTTTGTACCAAATTTGGTTGAAAAATTTGCAAAAATTTGGAAATACCTACAATTTTATTAAAAAAATCAGCATTTTACACACATTTGCCAGCCTTTTGTGACCCTTGACCTTTCCAAGGGGTCATCCAAATTAGTATGCATAGACAGGTCTTACTATCAGATATCCCTGTACCAAATTTGGGTTTTAAATTGTGAATAGTATTTGAGAAAAAACATATTTTGTCAAAATACGGCTATTTTAGACCTATTTCCTGAGCTCTCGTGACCCTTGACCTTTTCGAGGGATCAACCAAATTAGTGTGCATAGAAAGGTCTTCCTATCAGGTATCTCTGTAGCAAGTTTGGGTTTAAAGTTGTGAATAGTATTTGAGAAAAAAACATCTTTTGTCAAAATATGGCTATTTCGGACCTATTTCCCGAGCCCTTGTGACCCTTGACCTTTCTGAAGGGTCATCCAAATTAGTATGCATAGATAGGTCTTACCATCAGGTATCTCTGTACCAAGTTTGAGTTTTGAAGTTGTGAATAGTATTTGAGAAAAAACAAATTATGTCAAAATATAGCTATTTTTTACCTATTTCCTGATCCCGTGACCTTGTGCGAGGTCACTCAAATTTTTATGTTTAGAAAGGTCTTACCACAAAGTATCCTTGGGCCAAGATTGAAGAATGTGGATTGAATAGTCTCTGAGAAAATGCCAACGTTAAAGTTTACCACGGACGACGGCGGAGGGACTGACGAAGGACGGATGACCACTGGCCCAAAACATACTCACTTTTGCTTCGCACGTGAGCCGAAAAGGAATATTTGTGACTTATTACCTGATCTCTTGTGACCCTTTACCTTTCTGAAGGGTCATCCAAATTAGTATGCGTAAAAAGCTCTTACCATCAGGTAACTTTGTACCAAGTTTGGGTTTAAAGCTGTGAATAGTATTTGAGAAAAAAAATTTGGTCAAAATATGGCTACATATATTTTGGACCTATTTCCTGATCCCGTGACCTTGACCTTTGAGGTAAGTAAAATTCATTTTTCTCTAAAAGGTATTTTTTCGAAAAATACTTACCGATGACATGACTGAATGGAAGTGTCTACTACTTACTCATTCTAGCCTAAGAGCCAGTTGTGTTAAAACACAACCCGGGAGGCACTCAGGGAACCCCGAGGGGACCAAGAGTTGTCTCCCTATACCCACCACCCGGAAGCCGGGTACCCATTATCCCTCAGTCAGGATACTTAGCGCACCAGCGGCCAGCGGGGCAGGAGGGAGGGTCGTTTGAGTCATGTCATCGGTAAGTATTTTTCGAAAAAATACCTTTTAGAGAAAAATGAATTTGTTTCTTCAAAAACATTACCGATGACATGACTGAATGGAAGATTTGCGAAGAGGAGGTGGGTGCCGTGCTCCAGCACACTTTAGGGCCCAAGGGCCGCCTCCCTAACGCAAACTCCCGACGACCCTAGGTAGGTGAATACCTACGGCGCTGAGGCGCCAGGAGGGAGTTGTGCCCCCCGCAAAAAGCCCCCACCAGAGCGAGGAGTCTCGCTGGCCTGGCAGAACTCTGCGATCAAGGCGGGCGAAGTCATCCTGCCCGCCAGCCTCCAGTAGCCACGAAGTGTAAGACAGTACAGTTCCTGACGAATGTGACATTCGTGGCCAAGCCAGTGCCTTGATAAAGTAACTGTAGCCTTTAACCTCCCTGAGGGAGGGGTCCTGTAATTCAGATCGTATGACTGAGCGTAGCCAGGAAGATCGTCTGGCCTGTAGCGTCAGTGCTGCCGGAACCGGCAAGGCGAGCGCGTCCGTAACGGACGGCTATGTCGTAGGCACACGTGAGGCTTGTACAGGGTTTTGCTACCTGGTCTCCTGGAGGAATAGCGCCCCGTCAGTGGGCGGAAGTTGAACCTGTGGGCCAAGGAGTGGAGGTCCAGGTAAGGCATGGTCCAAGAGGAGCTGTACGGAATTGTTCCCTCGAACTGTAGGCAGACAGGGTGAGTCGTAGGTCCTGAAGCTCGTTAACCAGTCCACCATGGCAACATCCCTCAGGTGCCGTATGGCTGCCAGGGCAAGACGTAGCATGCTATGAATCCTCACGAGGGGAGTCGACAGGAGGCTCCGGACGAGCGCGTGTAAGTCTCTCCGAACCGGGCTCTGAGGAGAGGCGGGTTATCTGCCGGCAAGGGGACCCCCAGCAAGATCCCAGCGGCTTACTTGGAGACGAGTGGGGACCGAGATTGGACGTGGGACATCGCCAAGCGCGACTCTCTGAACTGGGCTCTGTGAGGCGAGTTCTCTGCTTCTCAAAGCTGTGTCCGAGCTCGCTCCCTCCTGGTAGCGGCCTCATCGGTCAAACCCCACCCTGCGCCCTCGTCCGCTGAAATCGTTGTGGAGACTCTCCACAGGGTCATCCTCGTCACGCGCGCCGATCCTCCAAAGGTGTCCTGGTGCATTCCGAGTGTAGCCACTGGTTCCACCGGGGAAAAGGCTACCTACCGTCGGTCCAGGTAGTGTCACGCAGGGAGGGAGTTGAAGCTCTGTCACCAAAGCACCGGGGTAGAGGGTAAGCACCGGTCGGGAGATCGCAAGCTGCCCTGATCCTGGAAGTACACCTCCACTGTCGCGTTGCCGGAGAGGAGAAGCCCCTGTGACCCATCCGTGCTCCCACGAGAAGAAGACCCTCAAGTCTGCGTCGGATCCAAGCTAAGCACGCTCTTGTCCGTGAAGTCCGAAGGTCAGAGGGTCGGACCTCGAGAAGAATCACGGCAGTAGGAAGCGTAGCTGGAGCAGCCGGGCTTAGAGACGACTAAAGGTGAGTAGATCCGACTTCCGTGTAGTGGCTAGGCCATCCAACCACGAGCACAGCCGAAGCGGTACCACCTGTCCGAAGTCCGGGCACCCGGAGAGTTGTTGAGATGGTTAGACGCCAGGGAGAAGGGGCTGCGCCTTGGTTCCTCAGTGTCCATGTTGGTTGAGAATCCCCGGTGAGTGCAACGGACTGCAGCTCCAGAAGCGGTGACTCCTCCTTCGTAGGTGAACCGACGCACTCTGGAGTCCGAGAGCACGGATACCAGGAGACAAGGGTCGGCAGATCCGGAAGAAGTCGAAGTCCAAGATCCGGAGGCAGAGCCGAGGACCACCTGTGAGGACCGCATCCTATCGCCGGCCTGGCGCAAGGGCAAGTGTAAGCAAAGACAAGGTCCTAGTAGCATCATCCGGCAGCTCACCGCACTGAGGTCCAGGAACTCCCAAGAACTGAACCAGCGGAGTCGTCAGCACAGGGGTTCTTCTGCGGCAGGTCGACGTGCAGGGCGCCAGGAGACGTTGACGTGGAGAACTAAGGCTAGGGTCAGGAACTCCCCAATCCCACATGCGTAGGGTGTTATGGACGAGCAAGGTCATCTAGTCGAACGGTAGAGCCAAGAGCGGAACCACAGCAGGCTGGGCAGATGAACTCCTGTGACCACCCGAGAGCCAGACTTGCCGAGGGAAGCCAAACAGCTGGGAACTCCATGGGGGGTGAAGCACGAAGATCCGTGGACCGAGAGAAGAAGGGTAGTTGTATCGCGGTCACGAAGTCCGGAAGCCGCGGCCAAACTCCTAGCTGTACCCCAGAGTGCAGCCTTGGAGACAGAAGCCGCAGCGCTAGCAGGCCTGCTTACCACCTGGGTGAAGTCAGAGAATTTTCCAACCGACTAAGTGTAATTTGGACCTCAAGCGTAAAAATCACAAGCCAGTGAGTAGTCGGATCTCAAAAGTGTATAAATGTAAATGTGTCTAACCGTGAACATGTAAGTGTACCCCAAAGCAAAAATGAGAGCTATAACCCCACCGTGTAGGTAAACAGGTCTGAGCTAGGCGAAGAGCGACAGCTTCCTCCCTGAAGAAACACCGGAGAGGGTCGGGGGTCCAGTACATGGAGCGAAAGCAGCTGGGCGAGCAGACCGGAGCACGAAGAAGGGGAAACGGGCTGAGTGAGGGGAAGAGGGAAGGGACGAACGTCAGCCGGATGCGAAGGGGGCGAGCCGAGCGGAGAGGAGCCGAAGAGCGACACGGAACAGGATGCCTGGAGCGACGTGAAGAATGGCAACTCCTAAGGACGCCAGCAGTGGAGAGAGAGCGGAGTGTAGACCTGGAGCGGCGTAAGGGTCACTCCATGAGGCGATCCGTAGAGGAAGGGCATCCAACGGTGCAGATAGTGGTCCCTACTCTGGTGTCGCGCAGAGCGAGAGGGACGAGTACCCTCGAGAGGTGGACTATATCTGTGTCGATAGTAGTCTTCGGACACGCGCGTGGATGTCTCTCCGAACCGGGCTCTAAGGAGAGGCGGGTTATCTGCCGGCAAGGGGACCCCCAGCGGCTTCCTTGGAGACGAGTGGGGACCGACAGTGGACATGGGACGTCGCAAGGCGCGTCTCCGAACTGGCCTCTGAGCGGCGAGTGCTCTGCTTCCGTAGAAGGCTTACTAGTCCGGGCGCGCTCCCTCCTGCGGCCTCATAGTCCAATGAATCCGGTGTGGCGTCTTCTCCACAGGGTCGTCCTGGTCTCGAGCGTTCGGTGCCAAGGGCCCGTAGGATGGCGTATCTACTGGTATCGAAGCACAAGCTGGCGTCGGTCACTCGCGGCTCTCTCCTGGCAGCGGCCTCATCGATCAAAAACCACTCCGCGCACAAGTCCGCTGACCCCGTCGTTCCGTGGGTTTCCTTGGAGACGAATGTCTCTCCAAACCGGGCTCTAAGGAGAGGCGGGTTACTTGCCGGCAAGGGGACCCCCAGCGGGATCCCGGCGGCTTACTTGGAGACGAGTGGGGCCGAAGGTGGCCACGGGACGTCGCAAGGCGCGTCTCTGAACTGGCCTCTGTGAGGCGCGTTCTCTGCTTCCGTAGAAGTCTTACTAGTCCGGGCGCGCTCCCTCCTGCGGCCTCATAGTCCAATGAATCCGGTGTGGCGTCTTCTCCACAGGGTCGTCCTGGTCTCGAGCGTTCGGTGCCAAGGGCCCGTAGGATGGCGTATCTACTGGTATCGAAGCACAAGCTGGTGTCGGTCACTCGCGTCTGTAAGGCCCAAAGGCTGCGAACATCGCAGCTCCAGACAGGTGGAACAGACATCACAAGCGTGGTCAGAGGCACATCCTGTGCATAGGAGACCAGACCTAGTGGTTGTCCGACGGCCACTGGAGCAACGCGTTGCGTGCCGTACATCCGTAGGACCCTCTCCATTGGGACGTAACAGGGTCCTTTCCTTCGAAGCACAAACAGGCGTCGGCGCTCCCGTCTGTAGACGCTCCAACGCTGCCATCAGTGTCGCTGAGGCCAGGTGGCACAGTCATCACAAGTGGTAGAAGGCACCTCCAGCGTCGGGAAGACAGGCCTAGTCACCAACTGGTCGCTGTCGCCTGGACAGGAAGAACACCCTCACCAGTAGCAGCCGGGCTGGTGCTTACTGCCGAGAAGCTGCCTAGTCCCCTCATGGCGGTAGTGTACAGTATCGTCCTGACGACGTCGGACATGTGCAAACTGTCTCTCTGAGCGGGCCTAAGAGGCGGGCTCTCTCTGCCAGCAAGAGGACACCCCCGGGCTTCCTGGAGATGAGCGGGAACCGAAAAGGACAAGGGCCGAAGCGTGCCGTGTCTCTCGAAACAATACCCAGGAAGGCGAGTTCTCTCCTTGAAGGAGGCTGTCCATGCGCGCTCCCCCTGGAAGCGGTCTCCACAATCCACCCGCTCGTGCACTAGTCGTGACGTCCGGTGTGGCTTCTCTCCCAGTTCGGTCCGATGCCGTGTGGAAGTCCCGCAGTGTCCGGAAGGTGCCCAACCAGGTGCCTATCGCTTGTGGCCGTACACCCATAGCTGATGGCCACGCCACTCAGCACAAGCAGAGAAGGTGTCGTAAGCACGGTCGGCGGCGTATCCGGTGCAGAGGCGACAGACCCCTAGGAACTGAACCAGCCACTGTCATCTGTCCACCCTGTGAATGGGCGAGCAGCACGTCCCTGCAACAGATAACACACCCGAAGGCACGCGGGCGAGTCCTGCGGGACTACACCACGAAAAGGCTAGCCTTCGTAACAACAAAAAACACAAGCACCAACGTGAGGTACCAATCTGTCACGCCTGCACGCCAGCAGTGCAGTAAGTAAGTTGACTCACTGCCGCTCAAGCGCTAGGGTGAGAACCACAACATATGTACCAAAAGTCAAACATGTCATGCCAGAACGGTATAAAAGGCATCAGGCCCAAAAACATCATCACTAAAGGGCGACGGCGTGTGGAAAAATGTATTTTTCTTTAAAATAAATTTTTTCGAAAAATACTTACCGATGGTATTACTCAAACTTCCCTCCCACCTTCCCCGCTTGCCGCATGTCAGCTCAAATAGAACTGGAAATAACGGCCTCTCGCGAGATTTGGAAGGGAGGTTACTCCAAGGATAGGGAGGACACTCAGGGGGGATTAGGTAACTGCTTGCTAGAGGTACGTCCCTGGTTGTGTGGCAACACACAACAATTTTTGGAGACTGAAATTGTCAGTTAAGTATATCTTCCTCTCAGTAATACCATCGGTAAGTATTTTTCGAAAAAATTTATTTTAAAGAAAAATACATTTATTTCTTCAAAATCGTTACCGATGGTATTACTAAGAGGAAGAATTAAAAAGAGGGGGAGGGTGCCGCTCTAGGGTCAATACCCCCAGGTAACTGCTTAGCTAGACCCCTGGCCGGGGCACACTCCCGACAATTTCAGTCAAGTGTTACCTACGGCGCCGCCAGCGCCGGGAGGGAGTGTTGAGCCACGGCAACGTCAACCACCAGAGCCAGGTTGTGCCGCTGGCTGGAGAGGTCACGCAAGTAAAAACGGGCGAAAGTAGATTCGGCCCGCCAGCCCACAGCCGCCACAATGTCCTGCATGGCGCAGTTACGGTCGAAATCGACACTCGCGGAGACAGCCCGGATCTCGTGTGCCCGAATCCGCAGCCTCATCGCTCCCGCAGGCGAGAGGTAATTGTAAGCAGAACAGATAACTCCACGCAGCCAAGCGGAGATCGTTTGGGCGGATATATCGTGCCGGTTCAGAACCAAAGGCAAGAAAAGGCGGGAAATACCCCGCCGTAAGGGCTTTGACCGGCGGAGATAGATTTTTGAATGCCCGAACCGGATCCTGCTGTCTGTTGAACCAAGCCGTAATCCCGGAGCTGTAGGCAAGACGGAAGTACGGAGAGAGCGTGGAGCTCACTCACGCGAGAAGCTGTGGCTATGGCCCGCAGGAAGCAGGTCCTCCTCGTCAAGTCCGAGAACCGAGCCAAGTGCAGCGGTTCAAAACGAGCAGAGTTGAGCCATGTTAACACCCACGCAAGGTCCCAACGTGGGAGTAGTGATCGGGTCACTGGTCGCCGGAGTTGAGTCATGTTAACACCCACGCAAGGTCCCAGCGTGGGAGTATTGATCGGGTCACTGGTCGCTGGAGATCAAAATGAGCCATGAGGTCAGTGAGGTCCTTGCAAGATCCCGGATCGGGTCGACCCAAATGGCGGTAAGTGTCGGCCACCATAGAAAGATAACCTTGAATGGTGATGGGTGCCAAGCCCTGATCCTCGAAGAGCCACAAGAAGAACTCCGCGAGTTGGGGCATAGTCAGAGTTGTGGGGGAGAGGTGTCGCGGCCCACACCATGATAGAAAAACCCGCCATTTACCCTCATAAACTTTCCTGGTGGAAGGCCGTCAAGCTGAAGCGATAGCCACCACTGCTGCATCCGAGAAACCTCGAGCGGTGAAGGCGCGCCGCACAATCGCCAAGCGTGTAAGAGGATTGATTGTACATTGCTTAACGTCCCGACAGCAACAAGGCTTTCTCAGGACGTGCCTGCACTGCTTGTGAAAAAAAACTAAACAGAAAATTGAATGTATGTCGCCAGCCGGTCAAATACATTAAATAAACCTAACACATGGGGCCTAAATAAAGCTAAGACCATTTAGCAACACACATCCAATATCAAGAGCTACAGGCAGTGCAGACAGTAGGGAGAGTTTTAAAAAGGCAAATACAGGTGAATGGACAAAGGGTAGACAGAAACACATGCCCCAGAATAGAGAGAAAAACCCACCCTGTGGGGCTGACCAGGGTGACCCTGGGAACTAAAAAATACCTAACCCCACCCAAGTCCCCCAGGGCAGACCCGGGTGGGGGCGTGTAAGAGGAGGCTCTCCTGGCAAGGTTGAAAAAGATCCTGCCAGGGTTGGTTCAGCAACGTGGTAAGCGTTGGAAGCCATAGCGAGGGTCCATGGCGAGACTCAGGAGATCTGTGGTCCAGTTCTTGTTCCAAGAGAACATTGCCACCAGAAACAGGACTGCATGGCACCCTCTGAGCTTGAGAAGAATCCTGGGTACCAGGACAGTACGCATAGGCCAAGAGACCCTCCCGGGTGATAGAGAGAGCATCCACCGCCCATGCCAGAGAATCTGGAACAGGGGAGACGAAGAGGGGAAGTTGTGCGTTCCACCTCGTCGCAAACAGGTCGATCATGGGTGTCTCCCAGTGCCGGCAAATCATCCGAAAAAAGGTTGGGGCGAAGAGCCCACTCGGTATGGAGACACTTGCCATGAAGAGATAAGGAATCTGCCAGCACATTCGGCCGTCCCGGAATGTGATGTGCCTGTAGCAAAATGCCCTGATCCCGACATCACAACCAGAATATGGAACAGAAGAATGCAAAGGGAGGGAGAACGGGTCCCGCCCTGCTTTTGAATATAGGAGACAACCGTCGTGTTGTCGGAGAGAACCAAGACTGCCTGGTTGGTCACGCGTGGTTCCCAAGAGATCAGGGCGAGCCACACCGCTTTCAGCTCCAACCAATTGATGTGTCTGCCCACCAAATCCGGTGGCCAAACATCCACTGTCGTGTTGAAGTCCTGGAGCAGGTGAGTGCCCCAACCGGAAAGACTGGCATCCATGCAGATCGACAGGGAAGGAAGCGGGGACGCGAGGGGAACCCCCGACGCCAACCACGCGGAATCCGTCCACCGAAGGAGACGCGGCCGAACTAAGTGCGACACCGGAACGCAAACCTCCAAATCTCCCGAAGACAGATGCCAAAGAAGGAGGAGATGAAGTTGAATTGGACACGAGTAGAGCCGGCCAAGGGGAAGCAAGTCCGCCGCAGCACTCATGAGACCCAACAACTGTAACCACCGTCTCGCCGGAGCCGCGGAAGCAAGCTACATCCGACGGGCCAAAAGAACCAACTTGTCGAACCGAGCTTGGGGTAGGCGCACCAAGTTCAAGTCGGTCTGAAACTCCATTTCAAGGTGGAGAAAATGGCGAGATGGCGATATGTCCGACTTGCCGAAGTTGACTAGAAAACCGAGGCGATGGAGAAGGGAAAGCAGGGCGTCCCTGTCGGCGGTCAAGCAGGTCGCAACCTGATTCCGGAGAAGAAGATCGTCGAGGCAGTGGGAGGACGGACTGAGAGATGACCTCCGTGCGTGGGAAATCACCGCATCCATAATCCTGGTAAAAAAACCCAGGGACTGAGAGTGAGGCCGAAGGGCATCGCCCGGAATGATACACCACTCCGTGGAAGGTGAAGCGAAGGTATCGGTGAGCCGAAGGGTGTATAGGAACATGAAGGTATGTATCGGCAAGATCCAGACTGACAGCCAAATCCATCGGTTGGACGGCGGCCCGCAGGGCGCGGTTCATTTTCATACGAAAGGACAGAGCAGGCAAATTTTTTTTTTTGAGAGCGGAAAGGTCTATCACCGGACGCCAACCTCCGTCCGACTTGGGGACGATGAAGAGACGACTGTAGAAAGCCAGAGAATCTTGTCGCCGGACGAATTCCGTGGCGGATGTGAGAAGCAAGGAAGCCACTTCGTCCTGTAAAGCCGCCACCTGGACGGGATCGTTCGGAACCCGAGTCCAAAGCGGGGAGCGGCGAAGAGGAGGAGGGTGAAGAAGCGAGAGGTGAAGACGCTCCGAAATGGTAGAAAGGAGCCATGGGTCGTCGGGAACAGAGAGAAGAAAGATGGTGAGCCATGGGCCAGATGTCCGTATGCGTATCCTTCACGGCTTGCCAAGTGGAGCCAAACAGCAAAGTACCGCCGATGGGCGCCTGGCGGAGTTGAGCCTTGACCGTCGAAGAAAACCCAGAACAACCAGCAAGAACTGCATCCCGTCTAATTAAATCACAGTTGATGGCGGCAGCCATCGCATTTGCAGAAGCATGGTACGAAGTCCGATTAGCCACCACCGAAAGAGAATGTATCTCTCTCTCGCAGCGGCGCAGTAGAGTGTGGATCCCAATGGTCTTCAAGAGCGCGTACCATCGCCTTGGTAGCGAGATCGCGGAAGCTGGAGCAGACCAGCGTGTTGCAGATCATGACAGCAGTTTTATCAAAACCGCGAGGGACCAGGCAAAGGCGAAGCGGCGTTCACCCACCTGTAAATCCGCCGCATCATCGAGCTAAGGCAAAGGGCACGCAAAAGCCTGAGAGTGACCTGCGTACCAACGGTGGCGGAAGCGAATGTCTACGCCTTCAGGCCACCTAGTATCAGAAAAGAAGAGAGGCTCTTTGAAAGTGCCAATAGGCAATTGCGCCGAGAACGCCTCCGCCAGATCTCGAAAGCCAGATAGTGGCGGAAGAGATCGGAAATGCTTAGGTTGAAGGGAAACATCCACCGAAGCCGACGCCTTTCGCTTCAGAGGAGGTGTAGGGAGGCAATTCGGCCCGTCAGCCCATAAATCCGCCGCATCATCGGCGTCTGGGGGAAGAGAGCGAAGAATGAGGTCGGAGGCCTCGTTCAAGGACCGTAGAGTCTCGACACCCGGAGTGAAACAGTCCTAGGACGGAGAACAGCTGTGCTGAGAGTCCGCGGGTAAAGGACTCTAGACGGAGAAAGGTGCGGCAAAACCCCAAGGTCGAAAGCAGAATCCACCGGATGAAGGCGAAGAACATCCTCTTGAACCGGCGTTGCCAAGCGCCAGGGGAAACAGGACCCTCGGAAAGAGTAACGATCGCGCGGTGGCCGGAGAGAAGGTCGCCGAGGGACGGATGAGGAGTCCAGGTGCCCAGTTCGCCGAGAACTCCTACAGTCATATGAAGAAGAATAAGAAGAAGAATGACGCCGTAAGGAAGAGGGCAGATGCGGACAGCTCTCAGGCAAAAGCGGGCGACGAGCAGGAGAACGGGAACGGGACCAGGACTGTCCCCCCTCTGGAGCACGATGAAGGTGGCGTCGACAGCACTGCGAAGGACGTTCGAAGCGAAGGGGATCCACCCGTCGTCGAGAGGCGTGTCACGAGCGACGGGGGGCGCAGGAGAAACCCAGGGATCACGGTGACAGGGGACGGACGATGGTGTAGGATCCCGAAGGGAAACGTCTGCAATAGGAGAATAAAACCGACGGGAGGGGTGAGAAATACGCCGAGAGGACGTACCCAGTGTGGCACGAG
Organism: Semisulcospira habei; assembly: GCA_036245525.1. NCBI lineage: Eukaryota > Metazoa > Mollusca > Gastropoda > Semisulcospiridae > Semisulcospira > Semisulcospira habei. The sequence goes on from BTPG01000004.1 coordinate 31,389,498, forward strand.
TGCGCGGTGACTGGCTTTTAGCCAGGGCGCGAGGAGACAGTGGTTGAGACGAAGCGCTGAGCAACTAGTCGTGATGTGACGACAATTGTTGAAGTTGCGACGGAAAAGTGCAATTGGGTAAAGTCACGTCTGGCTGGAGAGGGCACGCGCCAGGGACTGCCGATGGTCCTGTCTCCTCTCCACAAAACGATGGGCTTGACTCCGTTGGAGACCCGTCTTAGAAGGCCGAGTCTGCGGAGCTGGCTGAGTTGCGCGGTGACTGGCTTTTAACCAGGGCGCGAGGAGACAGTGGTTGAGCTGAAGCGCCGAGCAACAAGTCGTGATGTGACAACAATTGTTGATTTTTTTTTTTTTTTTTTTTTTTTTTTTTTTTGACGGAAAAGTGCAATTGAGTAAAGTCATGTCTGGCTGGAGAGGGCACGCGCCAGGGACTGCCGATGGTCGCTGTCTCCTCCCCCAAATGATGAGGTTGCCTCCGTTGGAGACCCGTCTTAGAAGGCCGGGTCTGCGGGGCTGGCTGCGAAATATGCTCATATGAGCGGGGGCGTACATTCTCACCTGGTGTAAAACCACCCGCAGCGGGAGGGAAGGTGTCCGACACCCGCGCCTGAGTAGCAAAGAGCTGCAGAGAAGAAACACCGATAGCGGCAGAGCTGGTGGTGATAGGGCAAAGAGGAGCTTCATCGGACTGTACAGGGTGCTGACGACGGTAGAATTTCCACATGTCGGACCAGCGATCTTCTTCCCACGAAGCACAAAAATCACAAGTGTGGTCCGATGCACATCCCGAGCAAGGCAGGCAGCACGGATGTAAGTTACTAGGCCACTGGAAATTTTAACAGTTGGAGCACGTTTTTTAAGAAGAAAACTGCAACAGTGAACAGAGCGGAAATGAAACGCGCGTAGCCCAGAGGCTACGTAACCGAGCAGACGACCGTTAAAACCGACAATCGAAGACGAAGTCGAAACGAACGGCAAAATGCCGCAAATCCACGGAAATTGCCCAATTCGCCACAATCATCGCGTGAGGCAATGTCCGAGGCCTTACCTGAACCTTGTTAAGACAAACAAGGCCGAAGAATGGACAAAAAAGACGATGATAACGGGAGACTGAGAAAGAAGGATCTAAACAAAATGGCAGTCAAGTATGGACTGGAAATAACGGCCTCTCGCGAGATTTGGAAGGGAGGTTACTCCAAGGATAGGGAGGACACTCGGGGGGGATTAGGTAACTGCTTGCTAGAGGTACGTCCCTGGTTGTGTGGCAACACACAATTTTTGGAGACTGAAATTGTCAGTTAAGTATATCTTCCTCTCAGTAATACCATCGGTAACGATTTTGAAGAAATAAACGAACACCGGCCGCCTGCTGTACAACAACTCAACACATAGTGACAAGCAAAGGCAAGAACAACATCTGGGACAGTAAAATCACCACTTAATGGGAACATGGCACGTGGCCCCGCCCAGCGAAGGAGCGTAAAAATCCCAAGCTGCCCGCCGTAATGTATATTCACTCTATTAGGTACGTGAGTACTTGTCCACAGCGTACGCATGCGTATGCGAGTTGTGAGTGTGCGCTTAACTTCATCAACCATCCCAAGATTAGCGCACTAAAATTACAGCAATCATCACTCTTATCTATACAACCCTTCAAGCAAGTGATACCAGAAAAGGCAAGAAACAGGAGCTGGCACAGAACAATACTACGCAATGTTGACAAGGTATGACACAAGCTGTCCCGCCAAGCTAATCAAGCCATGGAGTAAGAAGATACTCCAAACCAAAGGAACAAATGCGTAGGTAAGCGTCGCAACAATTCACCGAAGGTGAGTGGGCGCGGGCGCGAGGGGCCCCGCCAAGCTAAGGGTTGCGAAATTTGGCGCGCCAAGTACAGTGAGAAGAAGACGATAATCTTCGTACCTGCTCAAACCAGTGCCCAGCCCGGGAACCGGCCGAGGGTCAACCCAGCTACCTTACCTCTCCGTCGAAGGGGAAGGGGGGGGGGGGGGGGGGAGAAGTCCAACCCGCCTGGCACGACCGGCGAAGCTCACCGCGCAGCCCATGGCCACTAGAGGCCGAAAGCGTAGCCGCCAAGAAGTGGAGACGAAAAGGCCACGCAGCAGCACAGGTAGGGCCGACGAATCGATCCTATCTCCCGTAACTCTTCTTCCCTCTCTTCATACTCCATCATCAAAGTCCGAAAGACCAGCGAACCGGTCGAAAACCGAAGTCCGTAGGCTAGAGCAGTAGAGCAACACGACCGTTCGTGCGCCTAAGTAGACTTGACTGGGGGATTATGGGTACCCGGCTTCCGGGTGGTGGGTATAGGGAGACAACTCTTGGTCCCCTCGGGGTTCCCCGAGTGCCTCCCGGGTTGTGTTTTAACACAACTGGCTCTTAGGCTAGAATGAGTAAGTAGTAGACACTTCCATTCAGTCATGTCATCGGTAATGTTTTTGAAGAAACAAATTGACATGTCTAGAAAGGTCTTGCCACAAAGTACTCTTGGGTCAAGTTTGAAGACTGTGGCTTAAATAACCTCCAAGAAAATGCCAATCCTAAAGTTTTCTGTGAACGACACAGGACAGCGGATGGATGATGGTAGACAGATGCTGGACAGACGGCCACTAGCTCATTACATCAACGCGTTTTTGCTATCACACGTGAGCCAAAAATGTCTGAAATAAAGCTGGGGTCCAGGGTCCCCAACAGGCTGTTCATCTATGACGCACACATTTCTCCGTCCACTGCCACTTCAAACTGTTTCTTCCCTCATCCATAAATACTTTCCCAAGACAGACCTTGTTTGCAACTGGGGGCATTTTCATGTTGTGTCTGAACCAAAGACAATTGTGAGCACATAGACAATAGAAAATGGTGCAGTACAAAACATGCTGAAACTCACATGCAGTAGAGTTGGCATGCCGTTTGAGAATCTACTAAATCTCTCTTTTTTGCGGAAACTAGATTTTTTTTCTGGTGGAAAAATAACACATTTTGGCGGACATGCCCATACTGGCTGACAATTCCCAGGCCTGAGTGTGTCAGAGATAAATGAGCTAAGCAACAGCATTCATCAAATACCAACCACTAAGCAAGGTGCTCCGCTATAGCAGAGCACCTTGCTTAGTGGCTGGAGCAGGACTAAAGTCTCTAATGCAAATTGCCCCTAAAACCCTATGTGCACACAGCCACTGGTGTTGTGAGGAGTACCAGTGACTGACCGCACAAGGGAGCTGATCTACGTACCCCATGGAGGCCGCCACTTGGTTGTACTGTCCAATAAGGACCATGGCACCGTCGAGCAAAGCCTGAATGTCTCGAAGCCACTGTATGCGAGCCTCCACATTGGCTCGCTCTGTACCTTCCATTGTGCGCAACTCTTCCTCACTAAGTCCACTCAGGTCTGAAGGGGGAGGGGGAAAACCTGTAAATAATTACAGTCAGATTATATACAGACAAATAAAGCAGGCCTCCTGATAACATGCAAGTGTGCGGGTAATCTATGCATTATGGCAAACTTTGATAAATTGCCATTTTTAACACATTTGTCAATCTCTTGTGACCTTCGACCTTTCCAAGTTGTCATCCAAATTAGCATGCGCAGAAAGGTCTTACTCTTACCATCAGATATCTCTATACTAAGTTTAGGTTTAGGTTTGAAATTGAAAATAGTATTTGAGAGAGAAAATAATTTGGTTAAAATATTATTAGTTGCTTACTTACTTACTTACTTACGCCTGTCACCCCTACCCGGGTATAGGCCGTCGACGAGAGACCTCCAGCAACTCCTGTCCTGTGCTTCTCCTTCGATTCTACTCCAGGTGGTTCCCAGTCTCTTGATGTCTGCTTGGAGGTCTCGACGCCAGGAGTTTCTCGGCCTACCTCTTTTCCTCTTTCCCTGGGGGTTCCATGACAATGCCTGCCTAGTGATACTGGAAGCTGGCTTTCTCAGACTGTGACCGATCCATCCCCATCTTCTTCGCCCAATTTCATTCTCTGCTGTTATCTGCTCTGTTCTCTCCCAGAGTCTGACGTTGCTGATCTTCTCTGGCCAGTGGATTTTCAAAATTCTTCTAAGGCAACTGTTCATGAAGGTCTGTACTCTGTTGACTGTGGTTTTTGTCAATCTCCATGTCTCTGCTCCATATAGGAGAACTGCTTTTACATTGGAGTTGAAAATCCGGACTTTGGTGTGTTGTGACAGCTCTCTGGAACTCCATACTTTTTTCAACTGGAGAAAGGCTGCTCTGGCTTTACCGATTCGTGCTCTGACATCTGCATCAGTGCCGCCTTTTTTGTCTATGATGCTCCCGAGATAGGTGAAGGACTCCACCTCCTCCAACGGGGTGCCAGCAAGCAAGACTGGTTCTTCCCTGGTTGCGTTCAGCCTCATTGTCTTTGTTTTCTGTTTGTGAATGGTGAGGCCCACTTGGGACGAGATGTCAGCAAGCCTCGTGGTCTTGTCCTGCATTTGTTGATGAGTGTGGGACAGTAATGCCAAGTCGTCTGCAAAATCGAGGTCGTCAAGCTGTGTCCACAGTGTCCACTGTATTCCACTTCGTCTGTGCTCTGTGGTCATCTTCATGACCCAGTCTATGGCCAGTAGGAAGAGGAACGGAGACAGCAGACACCCCTGCCTGACACCAGTTCTGACCTGGAGCTCTCTGGTGAACTGCCCTTCGTGGATCACGCGACATGTCATGCCCTCATAGCTGCTCTTGATCAGGCGGACGAGCTTTGTGGGTACACCGTAGTGTCGTAGGAGTTTCCACAGAGTCTCTCGGTCCACGCTGTCAAATGCTTTCTCATAATCCACAAAGTTGACGTACAGCGGGGAGCTCCACTCCAGAGACTGTTCCACGATGATGCGGAGAGTGGCGATCTGGTCTGTACATGATCGGTTCTTCCTGAATCCTGCTTGCTGGTCTCTCAGCTGGGGGTCAACGGAGCTCTTCATTCTTTCTAGGATGATCCTGTTGAAGACCTTTCCTGGTACTGACAGCAAGGTGATTCCTCTGTAGTTGGAACACTTGCTGAGGTCGCCTTTCTTGGGAAGCTTGATTAGGTACCCCTCCTTCCAGTCAGCCGGCATCACCTCCTCTTCCCAGATCTTTCCAAACAGTGGGTACAGCATCTCAACTGTTGTCTCTAGGTCTGCTTTCAGAGACTCCGCTGGGATGCCATCTGGCCCTGCTGCTTTGCCATTCTTCAAAAATGCCACTGCTTTTCTGATCTCTTCCCGGCTGGGTCTGTCACAGCTGATGGGTAGGTCGGTCTCTGCCGGCTGGATGTCGGGGGGGTCGGGTGGGCTAGGTCTGTTCAGTAACTCTTCAAAATACTCGGCCCATCTGTCGAGTTGGTCTGCTCTGTCTGCAATAGGCTTGCCTTCTTTGTCTTTTACTGGTCTTTCTGTATGGCCATACTTACCCGACAATCTTCTGGTAATGTCGTAGAGCTGTTTCATGTTGCCGCTGCCTGCTGCCTTTTCTGCCTCTGCTGCCAGGCTTTCTGTGTAGGCCCTCTTGTCTGCCCTGATACTCCTCTTCACCTCGCGGTTGGCTTCCGAGTATTCCCCCTGTGCCCTTACTTTGGCTGCTCTCGTGCGACTGTTGTTGACCGCTGCTTTCTTCTGCTTCCTCGCTTCTATCTTCTTCAAGGTCTGTGCCGACAGCCAGTCCTTGTGGTGGTGTTTCCTGAACCCTACAGTGTCTTTGCAGGTTGAGTTCAGTGCCTCTCTAACTGCCTTCCACTGCTGCTCTGTGGTGACCGCCTCCTCTTCATTTACTAGCTCCTGTAGCGCTTGAAACCGGTTGGACAGCACCAGTTTGAACTCTTCTCCAACTCCAGTTTCTCTCAGGAGGCCTACATTATAGCGCTGTCTTCTTGTTGTCTCTGTGCGGCTTTTCTTTAGCTTGAGCTTCATTCTTAAGGTAAGCAGATGGTGGTCGGAGGCGACATCTGCTCCCCTCCTCACTCGAACATCTTGAAGGGATCTTCTGAATTTCTTGCTAATGCAGATATGGTCTATTTGGTTCTCTGTTGTATGGTCAGGTGAGACCCAAGTTGCTTTGTGTATTCTTCTGTGTGGGAAGATGCTGCCTCCAATGACAAGTCGGTTTAGAGCACAAAAGTCTACAAACCACTCCCCGTTCTCACTCATCTCCGAGCCTAGTCCCTGTCTCCCCATCACCTCTTCGTATCCGGTGTTGTCCTCCCCTATTTTGGCATTAAAATCGCCCATGACGATGGTGATGTCTCGCTCCGCACATTTGTCCACGGCACTCTGGAGTCGGTCGTAGAACTCTTGTTTCTCTTCCTCGTCACTGTCATTGGTGGGCGCATAACACTGGATGACGTTCAGCTTGAGCTTTTTCTTGGTTCTAAAGGCTGCTGTTATAATTCTTGGCCCAAGAGGTTCCCAGCCCATCAGCGCTCTCTGTGCCACTGGTGACAGCATGAGTGCTACTCCTTCTGTATGGGGGGCATTCTCCTCTTCATGACCTGAATACAGAATCATCTCCCCACTTAACAGCCTTTTCTGGCCAGACTGCGTCCATCTGGCTTCACTGATGCCTAGCAGGGAAAGGTTGTACTTTTGCATTTCCGCTGCTATCTGGGCGGCCTTGCCGCTCTGGTACATGGTCTTGACGTTCCATGTGCCCATGGTTGTATCCCTGGATAGAGAGAGGCGGCTCGGTCCTGTGGCTTCCGAAGACTTCCGGCTTTCACCACAGGACGTCATAAGTCTTCTAGTAGAAGAACCTTCCTCCTCCAGGAAAGGAATTACTGTTAGTCTTTTCGTCGGCGTTTTTGTAGCTATTTCCTTTTTTGCAGGGTGGGGAAGCTAACCCCACGCCCAACCCCCTTACTAGGAGGACCAGGGGTTTTCTGTCGGGGTCACCTTCCCTTAGACCATGTTGGTTCACGGCACCTTATTTCATTCGGTGCACCCCTCTCACGAGGGACCCCCTATCCACCACCCAGGGGACGCGCCTCAACGCCGTATGGTCCCAGCGCGAGGATTAGTTGCTTAGATCCACAACAAAATTATGGCTTTTGGTCACATCTCAATGTCGCTCGAACACACTTGAGGCTGAAGCCGCTCATGTGTTCTAGCGACGTCTTGTTGTGACCAAAAGCCATAATTTTGTCTAGGATCTAAACAACAAATTTGTCTCGATTCACTACAACATTTCAAAACAAAAGTTACACTTACTCGCGACTGTCAGACATGTCTTGGTGCCGAGACAGCTTCATGCACAAACGTATGTCATGCACATCTGCGCAAACATTTGGAACATAGAAACAAGCCTTCATTTCACTCAAGTTCTTTATAAACACCCCATATGTTAAACTCATTGTTCACATTAGTGTGTTTTTCTTACTCTTTTGACAATTATCTTTCGTACAAGGGATTTGAGGCCAAACTGATGACAGCTTTACTTGTACAGTTTGGCGTGGAACTATGACGCAGCACAGAACACACTGCGTTTCAACTATGACATCATCCTTTCTTTCTCCATCCTCCATACGAACAGAAGGCTACACTCTAAAGCTGTATGAACACAATTGCAAGTGTACAGTTCTGAGGCAAAACTAACTGGGCAGGGGGGAAAACCTAACTGACGCTTCTTTTAAAGTTGAAAGCATATTGAATAACATTTCTTTCATGAAGACTTTCAGCAATAATCCAGAACCATGATAACAGTTCAGTGAATGTTCTCCAAACCATTGCACGCAACAAACTATGGTGGTGGTATTATCTTTAAAAAACTGGATAGTACGATACCATAAGTCTGTTACTATTACCGTAATTACCCTAAATATTTTACCCCTTTTTCATGCAAATTTTCCGATTTTTCAGATTTGGTCAAATATTTAGGAGTTGTGAAAAAGTTGATTGCCTGCAGAGGTAGCGTGGTCTAAATTTTGAGGCACTAATTAATTTTTACCTTGCACAGGTACGCCGATCAACCCAATCCATGTTTTTATGTGCCGTTGCTTGAGTTAAAACACCAACAGCAGTTATTCATCCCAAATGGAAGTACCCACAGAGGGAGGATTCACACAACAATGTGTTAAAATCAGATTCTGATTTTAGTTGCTAAATCATTATTTATACACCCATAGAAAATCTAAAATAAATTAGGTCCAAGAGTGATGATCACCTCCTGTTCTTACGGTTTTCTTGTAATATGCATAGTTCAAACGTTATCTGCAAAACATAAGAGGCTATACAGAATGTCACATCATGTGCTACCCTTCCCCTGTGGAAAATCAATGAAGCCGCAACCCCCTCTTCACATTCCATCCCCCCCCCCCCCTCCCACTTGAGTTCTTGGCATGGAGAGTCTACAGGCGAACTGCTCATCATCTCCATGAATCATAGATTGTCATGTGCCTCTGTAATGTGCAGGGGCTCATAGGAGCTCGATCTTCAACTGGCTCTGTGTTACGCCGGTCGACTATGATACTCGATTACCTGCTGTGTGTGCGTGGAGGGGACTATGTGTTGCAGATCACTGTAAATCTGACCTAATTGTACCCTCATACCCTTAAACGCTCACTATACAAATAAAACCTATATACTAAAACGATAATGCAACTGTTTGACTCTCTAGTGGTCCCTGTCGCAACATATGCACCAGAAGTATGGTTCCCTTTCACACTAAAGGCAAATAGTATTGACAGTGACCTGAGTCACCTCTTCGATGACTGCATGAAGGGACAAATGCCTCACGAGTGCATTCAACTGAAATTTGCTAAGTCTATCTTAGGCATCCACAAAAAAGCTATGAATATTCCGGCCCTAGCTGGGATCGGACAGTTCCCTGTGAGCATCAGAGTATCGGTCCAAGTGATAGGTTTTTGGCTTCACATGCTAAACTCTGATAGCACCTCCTACCTCAAACAGGCGTATCTCAAACAGCTCGAGACCACCGCCCCGTGGGTTGCTTTTACAAGACAAATTCTCTGCTCACTGGGCTTTTGCCACGTGTGGGATAACCAGTGTACATTCAGGGGAACCTCACTTAAAACAGCCCTCCATAGAAAACTAGAAGAGCAATACACTAGATACTGAAACAGAATTATGCGGAGCAACACATCTAGACTGACATTCTATAACAAAGCAACTGATAAATACGAAATACAGAGCTACCTTATGCAAACAAAAATACGAGAACACAAACAAGCCCTCACCAAGTTACGAGTAAGTGCCCACATGCTAGAAGTAGAAAGAGGCAGGTATACAAACACACCCTGGGAACATAGACTATGTCACGCGTGTGGAGTAGTAGAGGACGAAATTTACATGCTAGACGATTGTAGCTTATATAAACAGCTCAGAACTCAGCTAGATTTAAGTACAGACTGCCATAAGCCAAGCCAACTACTAGCCAGGGAGGATGCACAATGCACTCTAGTCAAGTTCGTATTTGACTGCTTCTCCATAAGGGAGAGAAACGTAACGACCATACAGCATTGATACTGCATACCCTCCTCTCTCTTCTTTCTCACGCACCCGGACTGTCGGTGACGCTACAAGACCGGACGAAACCACGGACCACGCGAAAATCATCGGCGGTCACAGGAATAAAATAGACGGGACTCCACGAACAAAGACGCCGCGCGGTGAACACCAATGAACTGACTTACTGCCGACAGAAAAGTGCAAAATTCTGTGTGGACTGAAGAAGCTTAAAGAATGATATAAAGTAATGTACATGATAATTAAGTCCGATCCATCTGTGTCCTTTGGCCCCAATGGGCCCCTCGACAATAAACGTTGTTCTTGTTCTTGTAAGATTTTCATCCTGAGCATTGTATAGAACTGTGCCATTCAGAATCAGGACTGCGGCTTGGTTCTCTGAACACGGTTGCAAGAATGCAGGGCCACTACACACTCACTTTGTGATGCAAAGTGCAACACATTACTCTTCAGTTTCCCGCGGTAAACATGCCGTCGTAAAAAACAAAGCACGCAGCCCTGGCTCTAACGCCGGCGGGTATCACAAGTCGAATAGATACCAAGACATACACAGGACACATGTTGCTCAGATTGAGATCTGTACCGTAGCTACACAGAAACCAATGCAGATTGTTACCCTGATGTGAAAAGCGATGGAAAAAGAAATCCACGTGTCCTTGTGGGGCAACTGAGCATATTGTTCAGCCAACGAACGACGTTGCCTTATCGTAGATGTAAATCCAGATACTGTTTCAAAGTGATGATGTAAAGCGGGACTGAGGCCGACAAATTTTTTAATGCTTGCAGAGGTTCATGTGAATCTATGTCTTTTGCGTAAGGCAACCAGCAGCGCAATCATGCTTCACCCTGCCTTACGCAAAAGACATAGATATTCATCCCAGCCTAGCGACTGCCTGCGTCGCTCTGTTCATTACCTCCTGAGTGAGTAGACGCTTTTTTAAAAAAATCTTAATGACGAAAGAGAAGCGAATCACTTCATGTTGTCGGTGGAACATGAAGCAGACAACATTAGCACGTGCCAGAGCTATTAATAGAAAAGTAGACCCTAGATATCAGTGCGTTTTTAAAAGGTGAAGGCCATCATATTAGTATGGATGTCGTCTGACACAGGTGTTTTCTAACCATGCTGTCTTTCTTCTTTATGCTCAAGTGGCGTCACGTGTCAATCAAGACAAATAAGTATGTATAGAAAGATCTTACCATCAAGTATGGCTGTAGCTAGTTTGGACTTGAAGTTGAAAATAGTATTTGAGATAAGACAGTTTATGTAAAAATAAGACCTTTTTCAAAAACCTATTTCTGCACCCCTTGTGACCTTGACCTTTGAGCAAGGATACTGAAACTGATTTGTTTAGATGGGTTTAGATAGAAAAGTACCCTTGGGCCAAATTTTGTAGCTTGTATCCTCCCTCCTTGGCTTGACTTCGCGAACGAAGATTCTATAGGGCTTGCCCACGTCGTCTGCAGGCATTTTCGTGGCTGCGGAGGCCAATCCGGGACAGGCAGGTTCGACCGCAGTGGCTGCAGGGGAAGGTCTGGTCAGGGTTCTGAGTTACGGCAACTCGGTTTTTTCTCCTGAGCCGTTTGTCCTTAAGGTTAGCTCTGCGAGAGTCCTCAAAGGAGACGGCTGCCTTGTAGATGGTGGAGCGCCAGGTGTCACGGTCCGCAGCAAGCGAAGACCACTGGCGGTGGTCGATTTGGCAGGCACTAAGTGACATCTTGAGACCGTCTTTGTATCTCTTCTTTGGTGCCCCTCTGTCACGGTGTCCAGTAGCAAGCTCGCCGAACAGAGTGATCTTGGGTAGGCGATGATCCTCCATCCTGGAGACGTGCCCCGCCCAACGAAGCTGTGTCCGCAGCAACAAAGCCTCGATGCTCATAGTTTCTGCCTGTTCAAGGACATCGACGTTGGTGACATAGTCACTCCAGTGAATGCCCAGGATGGTACGCAGGCAGCGCTGGTGAAAGCGTTCGAGGAGTCGTAGTTGGTTGCGGTAGAGGGCCCAGGACTCGGAACCGTACAGCAGGGTGGTGAGGACGACAGCTCTGTACACACTGATCTTGGTGCCCGTTTTCAGCTGTTGATTGTGCCACACCCGCTTGAAAAGTCGCCCAAAAGCGCTGTTCGCTTTTGCCAGCCTGCTGTCAAGCTCCTTGTCCAGCTTGGCATCTGACGTGATGATGCAGCCAAGATAGGTAAACTGGTGTACTGACTTCAGTTCAGACTCGCCGATGGTGATGTGGGGAGGGCGATGCTCTACCTTGGGTGCCGGCTGATGAAGTACCTCTGTCTTTTTCAGACTGACCTCGAGTCCAAAGAGCTGGGCAGCATCTGCAAAGCAGGATGTGATGCGCTGCAAGGCTCTCTCTGTGTGTGCAACAAGGGCAGCGTCATCAGCAAAGAGCAGCTCACGAATCAGTTGGTCTAGGGTTTTGGTGTGGGCCTGCAGTCGTCTGAGGTTGAACAGGCTGCCATCGAGACGATACCTGATGTACACTGCATCGTCATCGTCGAGGTCTACTGTGGCCTGCTTCAACATCATGCTAAAGAAGATGGTGAAGAGGGTTGGTGCCAGCACGCAGCCCTGTTTCACGCCGTTGATAATGGGGAATGGTTCTGAGAGGTTACTGTTGAGTCTAACCTGGCCTTGCTGGTCCTCGTGGAGCTGGACGATCATGCTTAGGAACTTTGGGGGACAGCCAAGTCGCTCCAGGATCTGCCACATGCCTTGCCTGCTCACAGTGTCGAACGCTTTTGTTAGGTCGACAAACGTTACGTACAGCCCTTTGTTCTGCTCGCGGCACTTCTCTTGAAGCTGTCTCAGCACAAAGACCATGTCGGTGGTACTCCTGTTGGCTCTGAAGCCACACTGGCCCTCTGGGAGGTGGTCTTCAGCGATGGCAGGTACCAGCCGATTCAGGAGCAGCCTTGCGAGAATTTTCCCGGCAATGGACAGCAGGGTAATTCCACGATAATTAGAGCAGGTAGATTTCTCTCCTTTGTTCTTGTATAGGGTGATGATGACTGCATCACGGAGATCCTTTGGTAGTGTTCCTTTCTCCCAGCAGCAGAGAAAGAGGTCATGGAGCTTGTTGTGCAGTGCTGGGCCTCCATGTTTCCAGATCTCTGGCGGGATTCCATCAATGCCTGCTGCTTTGCCACTCTTGAGCTGGTGGATGGCTGTGAGGGTCTCTTCGGCGGTGGGCGGTTCGTCCAATTCAACCTTTAGTGGGAGCTGTGGGATTTGGAGGATGACTGTTTCTTGAACAGTGCACTCAGCGCCGAAGAGGTCCTGAAAGTATTCTGACCAGCGGTTCAAGATGGAGGTATTATCTGTGAGGAGTGCCTGTCCATCGGCGCTTCGCAGGGGACTTTGTACCAGGTGCCTAGGGCCATACACTGCTTTCAGTGCTTCATAGAAGCCCCTGTAGTCACCGTTGTCAGTGCAAAGCTGGGTCCTCTGTGCCAGTCTCGACCACCACTCGTTCTGGAGCTCTCTAAGCTTGAGCTGGAGACTGCTGCAGATGAGTCGAAAGGCAGATTTCTTCACAGGACAGGAAGGCTGGGCTAGGTGGGCCTGGTGGGCGGCTCTTTTGTTTGCTAGAAGTTCCTGGATCTCCACGTCGTTTTCGTCAAACCAGTCTTTGTTCCTCTTTCTAACAAAGCCCAAGACTTCCACAGAAGATTTTACAATAGCAGTTTTCAGTTGCTCCCAGAGTGTTTCAGGGGAGGAGTCTGCTGGATCAACTGTGTCTTTGAGCATGCGCTCTAAATCTGTCTGAAGGGCAGCTTTCTTGTCATCACGCTGAAGGCTGGCAACATCAAGCTTTTTCTTGAGGGGTCCTCTTTTCTTGGGTTTCAGCTTGAGGTGGAGCCTGAGTTTGCAGCGGACAAGGCGGTGGTCAGTGTGGCACACTGCACTGGGCATCACTCTGGTGAGGAGGACGTCACTGCGGTCCCTCTGACGCACAAGGACATAGTCGATAAGGTGCCAGTGCTTGGAGCGAGGATGCATCCAGGTGGTCTTTCGACTGTCCTTTTGCTGGAAAGTAGTGTTGGTGATGACAAGTTGCTGTTCTGCACAGAACTCCAACAGCAGGCGGCCATTGTCATTGCAGTTCCCAACGCCATGCTTGCCGAGGACTCCTTTCCAGGCTTCAGAGTCTTGGCCCACTCTGGCGTTGAAGTTGCCAAGGATGATGACTTTGTCGTCTGCGGGGGTGCTCTGCAGGAGGCTGCGCAGGTCAGAGTAGAACTTGTCTTTTTCTGCAGGCTCTGCCAGGAGGGTTGGGGAGTACACACTGAGAAGGGCGACGTATTGCTGGTGTCTCAGTGGGAGGCGCATGGACATGATGCGGTCGGAGTGACCCATTGGTAGGTTTTCCAACTTAGTCGCAATGGGGGTCTTGACCATGAAGCCCACGCCTGAGAGCCGTCTTTCTGATGCAGGCCTGCCTGACCAGTAGAGGGTGTAGCCAGCGCCAAATTCTTGGAGGCTACCTTCCTCCGGGAGTCGTACTTCGCTGAGCGCGGCGATGTCGATGTTTAACCTCCGCAATTCATGGGCAATAAGGGCGGAGCGACGTTCAGGGCGTCCGCTGTCTGCTGTGTCGAGCATGGTTCGGATTTTCCAGCATGCTACGTTGAGTCCGGTCGTGGTCGTCATGAAAGTGGATCCATTGTTTTTTCTTGTTTTCTGACCGCAGGAGAAGATGCCCGTTGACCGCGGCTAGCCAACTGGGGTTACGAGGGGATGAGCTTTGGTTAGGCCACCTTTTCTAGGCCCCTCTCCGTGTGGAGCAAGCAGTGCTGTCCCTAGAGAAGGCTGCTTGGTCGTTCAGGGTGTGCCGAGTGACGTTGTCATCCCCAGGTCAACATCAGGCGACCAATATCCTGAACCGCCTGCATGCAGGTTTGAGACTGCGGCTGCCAGTGACATCTTTCACCTGCCGTTTCGCCCCTTGCCCATCGCTACAGGACTTGGAAAGGTCGTTGTCATGGTCCGTGGGCGTTTCCTAAAGCCTGCGCGGTGGAGCTTTTTGGTGGAGTGCAGTGTGCGCAGTACTGGCCCCACCCTTTAAACCCTTGGTTCGTCTGCCATGGCCTAGCACGCTAGGACGGTGGCATCGAGGTCCTCGGGTCGTAGGTTTTATATCAGACTGTCCTTGTCCTAGTCTCTGGCTCAAAAACCTTCCCCGGAGACACGGGGGCTTTGATGTCAGGGTTTTCCTCCCTTAGCCTTTCCGCAGCCAAGCGGCCAGTCCTGCAAGGCAGCAGGGGACTCGTGGAGGGCGGGGTCGTCTATGTCCCGTGCAGATGTGAACATCTGCCCACTGCAGCTTGTATAGCTTCCAAGAAAATGTCAACATTAAAATTTTACCACTGACGATGGACGGATGACCACTGACAAATTACACAGACTCACTTTACTAACACACATGAGCCCAAAAGCCCCCCGAAATCAGAATACTGTATTTTAACCTGTTGACTGTCAGTAGAACTTTTTGTTGTCATGATTCCTGCAGAAACCATTGTGACAAAAAGCTCTACCAATAGCCAAAGGGTTAACGGAATAAAATGCAAGTCATATGTGTGCCGGTCTGTGATTGCCACTAGATCCCAAGTCACACACCAGCACAAATTTGATTCCGCAAGTTCACGCAAATTACACAAATACTATAAACCACTTGAATCTGCATATTTGAAAGACAAAAGAAGCTACACAGCACAGCCCACTCACCAAAAGGCATGAACATAGGCATAGATGGCATGAAAGGGAAAGGTGGAGAGGACAGGGAACCACCTGTGGTCCCACCGGTTGTTGTAGTGGTTGTTGCATTAGAGGAAGCTGTTGTCGCTGGGGCTGAGCCTTCAGCACCACCAGCTGAAAAGTAGAAACCACAGTATGAAGATGGTAAAGAGACTAAAGGTAGCACTTCAGCTGCAAGAAGAGTATACTTTTATTAGCAGGGGTGCTGAAAGCATATAAATGTAGGTAGCAGGCCGGGCTGCCAAGATTTAAAGGTTGGTAGCCCAAGACAAAATTCAGTCATGTACATGATAGCATTACACACAAAAATTTCTTCTGAGCTCCAACTGTTACAGGTCATTAAATGGGCTACTGCTTATGGAGTTTTGAGTTGCAACAAGTTCTTCTGAGTTGCCACTTGTGACTAGACAAAACTTTTCATCACCCCTGATTAAGCAAACATATAACAATTTCTTGTAACATCCAGGGAAAAATTGTGTGTCTGTCAGTCTGTCATATATATGTTTTTTGGTGTTAGCTTATAGAATACAGTAAAACCTCTTATGAATGATCACCGATTTTTATTGTCATCTGCCGTTCATGGTCACATTTGTGTTGCAAGGCGATGTTTACTATAATGCCGAACATTGCCAACAATCAGCATATTGGAGCCCAAAACGGCAAAAAATATCTTGACGGCATTACTGGCGCAGTAAAGCCGTCACACGCGATGAGTCAGTGTCAGCAAAGATCCTAAATAGTATTTCTATGTAGGATCTTTGGTGTCAGCTCGCTCGACACCTAACCAGCCACCACACACTGTAGTCAAAGCCCAGGCATTGTGTCATTACACAATGACGGACGTACCATTGGCTCGCCAGCTGTGTATGCAGTCTATAACAAAGGTAGTGCAATCTACCCAACCGTGTCCACATATCATTTTCAAGTCGGTTTACTGTGTGGTCACATAATCTTCCGATGTGACCAAAATTTGACTGTTCTTTGACCAGGGTGCCAACCTAGCAGAAACTCTCATGCGCCCCTGCTCATGAGAACTGCGTGCGTACGTGTACAAACACAAGTGTCTGTACCACAGGTCTCCAAATCCATCTCAGCACTCATACACTATACAGTGCTGAGATCGACTTTGTAGGCCTGTAGACTGACATCTGAACTCATGAGCCCCTGCAACCGACTGCAAGGACTCATGAAAATCTAATGCGTACATGCGCCGAAATGCGTGTCTTTGTTTGTAATTGTTGGAAACTGATGTGTATCTAGACCATTCGCCTCTTCAGGAGAGCCATGGCTAAGAATCACAGCATCAAAATGAATCAGTGGCTGCTAGTTAGTACTGAAGTGTTGCCAGTTTCTACGCACCAGCCACAAATCGTGAAGTCAGTTCTAACGATTCCGTGTTACACAAGTGTGTGCTTAGCGAAGGGAAAAATGGTAACACACAGGCTAGAAAAAGTGCAACGCATTTTGCCTCTGCTTGGTAATTATTGGGACAATAAGGTGACAGGATATTGACCCCAGCTCGTGTCAGTGCCATGCCGTCTTTACTCCGCCACCTGCTCCCTCCTTTCCAATCTGTTGAAGACAATAACACGGCAGCGACACACGTCAAAATGCGCCGCTCTTTCTCATGTACTATTACACACGAGCACAATTTTATATTCTTACATCACTCAAGATAATGAAACATCAGAGTAACTAGTACATGTATTACACTTCACAGAAGTGAGAAGAGGTTAACAGAGGTCCCGTTTTGGTGATGGCACATATATGCTTCTATCTGAGTGTCTGTCACAAGCACGCCTAGGTCCGCTTCCCAGCTGTTTACAGTCACTTTTTCTTGACAACAGGGGTGACCATTCATTGCAGGTTCTAATGTAAAACAATATTCAAAAATTAATTTGAGGGTTATGAACAAAACAAAAATTTATTTTTCTCTAAAATGTATTTTTTCGAAAAATACTTACCGATGACATGACTAACTGGAAATAGTCTACTTGCTTACCAATTTTAGCCTAAGACCCAAAGGGTCCCCCCAGGAGGCTCTCGGGGATCCCTGAAAGGGACGAGAGAGCTATCGGGGATCCCTAACAGGGACGAGAGTAGCCTCCCCTGCCCATCCGGTCAGGCGCCAGGTGGTGTCTCCTTTAGCCAGTTGTCTACGGAGTTACCAGCGGCAAGCGGGGAGGAGGGAGGGACCTCCGAGTCATGTCATCGGTAAGTATTTTTCGAAAAAATACATTTTAGAGAAAAATAAATTTGTTTCCTCAAAACACATTACCGATGACATGACTAACTGGAAGAATGGCAAAGAGGAGGAGGGTGCCGCACAATCCCCTTTTAGAAACCTCTTCAGGGACGAAGACGGCCCGTCACTCCTGATCACCCACTCCCGACAATTTTAGCGAAGTGCCGCCTAAGCGCCGAGGGCGCCTGGAGGGAGTGTTGCGCCGTAGAAGCCGCCCACCAGCGTAAGGTTGTCGCGCTGGAACGTCAGGGCGTGACGGTAGGAGTGGGCGACGGTAGATTCGGCCCCCTACCCCACTACAGCCAAGTCCTTCACCGCACAGGTGCGGCCGCAGGCGAGACTTACGGCCAAGGCGCGAACTTCAAGGCGCGGACCGCGAGTGTCTCAGCTCCCTGTGGGAAAGGTCGCGAAGGCGGACCGAAAACCCCAGCGGAGCGAGGAGGAGAACGTTGGGCTGAGAAGTCGGATCTGCCAGCGGCAAGGAGACGAGCCCGTCCCCTCAGCACGGACTTGGAGCGACGCAGGTAGATACGAAGAGCCTACACCGGGTCTTGCTGCGGAGTCCCCCGAGGAAGCCGGGTCGTGTAAGCGGCCGAGTGGCGAAGACCAGAGGCGCTGTCAAGGGAGACCGAGGCTGAGCGAGAAGGAAGGATCCGGAAGAAGCTGAACGGAGCCAACCACTCGGAGCTGCAGGCCGGCGGGGAGAGACGAGAGTGTGTGGAGCTCGCTGACGCAGGGCGCCGAGGCGAGGGCCATCAGGAAGCAGGTCTCCGAGTCACGTCAGCGAAGCGGGCCAGATGGAGCGATTCAACGGTCCGAAGTCAGTCAGGGGAGGACCAGGGAGGTCCCAGCGCGGGCCAAGGGGGCGGAAGACCGGATGCTGCACGCCAACGCGCGATAAGGTCGGGCAGGTCCTTGCAGGCGCTGGGTCGGGACGGCCGAAGTGACAGTAGGCGTCGGCGATCCAGAGGGGGGCTGGTGCACCAAGGGGAGCCAACCGTGGTCTTGGACGAGCCAGAGAAGAAGTCCGCGAGCTGAGGAGTCGTCAGGCCGACGGTGGAGAGGCGGCGGTCAGAGGACCCGGCACGAAACACGCCACTTTCCCTCGTAGACACGTCTGGCAGGTCAGCGGGCTGAAGCGCTAGCGTCCGCTGTCGCGCTCGAGACGTCTCCAGCGGAGAGAGCTAGCTGCACAATCGCCAGGCGTGTAGGAGAAGTCGCTCGGGCAGGGGTGGAAGAGCGGCTGTCGGCGCAGCTCGAGCATCGTGCGGGGGGTGGGGAGAGGGAGGGAGAGCCCGCGGCGAGACTGAGAAGGTCGGAAGTCCACGATCCGGTCCAGAAGAACGGCCACCCGGAGAAGGACTGCGTTGCATCCCCGGAGGCTGAGGAGGACATGAGGACCAGGACCGCCGGAGGGTAGGTGTAAACGACCGGTCTGTCCCAAGGGAACGAAGTGCATCGACTGCCCAGGCCAGAGGTCGGGAACGGGGAGATGAAGAGGGGAAGCCGGAGGCTCCACTTCGTGGCGAAGAGAACCAGGGGGGAGTCTTCCAACGAGCGCAGAACCAGCGAAGGATTTCCCAGCGTAGGGCGCAAACCGTGTAAAAAAGCTGCCTCCGTCGCAAGCGGTAGTCTGCCAGAACGAACAGGTGCCCTGGACTGTGGCGGGCTGGGAGGGAGAAGTCGCTGTCCACTCGCCAGCAAAGGGGGCAATAGAGGAGGAAGCAGAGGTCGGGAGAGCGGGTTCCTCCTGCGTCTGAAGGCAAGCCACGAAGGGGGTTGTCGGAAGGACGCGGAGGTCCTGTGTCCGAAGATCGTATCGCCAAGCGCAGAGGGCCTGCCAACTGCAACCAGTCCCAGCGGGTTGACGTGCCGCGAAGTCAGGTTCACGGGCCAGCGGCCGGCCGACGAGCGGAATACGGAAGAGGGAGAGCGCCCCAACCGGCGAGACCGGCAACGACGCAGAGCGAGCCAGGCAGTGGCGAGGTCAGGGGAATCCGGGAGCCGAGCCAAGAATGTCCGTCCAGCGAAGCCGAAGTGGCACAGCACAGGAGAGATCGGCACCAGGGTAGAGAGATCGCCGGAGGACGGTCTCCAGAGGCGGAGTACAGACGACCGAGGGAAGGAGATCAGCCGCCGCACTCATCAGGAGGAGGAGCTGGAGCCGCAGTCAGAAGGGGACCGCCGCGTCCGCAGCTACCCACGGGCTAGAACGGCACGAACTGGATCCGAGGCTCGTGAAGACGCACCAAGTTGCGGTCGGTCGCCAAACCAATCCCAGGTGAACAGGTGGCGAGAGGGCGAGAGGTCGGACAGTAGGCGCTGACCAGGGCGACCAGGTGAGCAACCGGAGGAGGAGAGCATCCCTGCCCTACGAAGAGGGAGCACTGACTGAAACCGCAGAAGCAGGTCCACCAAGGCGGAGAATGGCTGGCGGAAGATCGAAGGTCTCGGGCAACCAAGGCATCCACGATCCACGCAAGGACTCAGGGCTGAGGGGAGACCACACCAGAGAGGCCGAGCTGGGAACGGTCCCGTCGACGGCAAGCAAAGACAACGGCGGGGGCGGGAGGCCTGGGGACGTGAAGAAGCAAAGGGTAGGTCCCGGCTGGCGGCGACGACTCAGGGCTGAAGGCGACGCGAAGGGTCCGAGGCGGGGGAGCCGTACCGAGCGAGGCGCAGCATCGCAACTTCCCACGGAAGAGTGGAGACCTGCACGCGAAGGGCGAGGGCCTTGGTCCGAAGGGCGGGAACACAACCCACAAGGTTGACGCAGGGCCCACAGGCCTAGAAGGGTTCCTTCAGAGACTGCCAGGCAGGGCCGAAGGGCGCGGGTACCCACAGGAGCACGGTAGAGCTGCGACGTCGCATCAGGGGAGATGGTCAGGAAGGAGCCACGCCGCCACGAACGAAGGAAGGCAAGGGCGGAGGGTTCGAAGCCCAGCGGAAGATCCACTAGAGCTGGGAAGGGTTGCCGCAAGCACGAGCGCCGGCAGAACACCGGAGGCAGCGAGCGCGAAGGGGAGTGAGAGGCCAGCGAACCGGGAAGCCGAAGGCTAAGACGCCGGCAGGCCAACGGCGAACGCCGGACGCCGAGTCATCCACCGGAGAGGGTCGGGGAGACGCTGGAGGCGAAAGGTGCAGGAAGTGGGGAAGAGGATGTCCCGAGGAGCACGACAGCGCCGAGCACAAGGCGAAGGTCGACAGGGACACTGGAGAGAGTCGAGTGGGCGGGTGACGAACGTCGGGCGCCGCAACTATCCAGGCGACGAGGGAGAGGACGTCGATCCCCACTGCACTGGGTGTACCCCTAGGGGCACCCATCCAAGCGCCAACAGCGCGACGTAGCTTCACTTCGGTGAACAGATGAGAACCGGTGAACGTGGAAGGGCGTAAACAAGAAGGACGATCCCGAAGCAGTGCCCGCGGCTCAAGGAGGGGGCCCGTAGCTGGCTGGGCGACTCAACGAAGGAGTCAGCGAGTTGGGAGGAGGGCCAATGACCGACTAGGGTACCAACAGGCGATAAGGGTCGCGGTGCCCAGGGCTCAAGGAGGGGGCACCAAGCGGGCCGGCGACCCGCCGAAGGAGTCAGCGGACATAAGCTGTGGCCTTAACGCCGACACGTGTGGAGGGGTCCGCCGACTTAGGAGGGGCCGCCTCAAGGAGGGGCACGTAGGCCAACCCGTCTAGAACCAGGCGACAGAGGTCGCAGTGCTCGGGGCTCCTTCCCAAGGAGCGGGGCACGACTAGACGGAGAGGCCGAAGGCCAACGCGTATAACTACCGGCGACAAAGGTCGCAGTGCTCGGGGCTCCCTCACAAGGAGCGGGGCACGACTTAGACGGAGGGGCCAAAGGCCAAGGCGTCTGCGAACAGGCAACAGGGGTCGCAGTGCACGGGGCTCCTTCACAAGGAGCGGGGCACAACTAGACGGAGAGGCCGAAGGCCGACGCGTCTGCGAAGAGATGACCGAGGTCGCAGTGCTCGGGACTCCTTCACAAGGAGCGGGGCACGAGTAGACGGAGAGGCCGAAGGCCGAAGTGTCTGCTAACAGGCGACAGGGTCGCAGTGCACGGAGCTCCTTCACAAGGAGCGGGGCACGACTAGACGGAGAGGCCGAAGGCCGACGTGTCTGCTAACAGGCGACAGGGGTCGCAGTGCACGGAGCTCCTTCACAAGGAGCGGGGCACGACTAGACGGAGCGGCCGAAGGCCGACGCGTCTGCGAAGAGGTGACAGAGGTCGCAGTGCTCGGGACTCCTTCACAAGGAGCGGGGCACGAGTAGACGGAGAGGCCGAAGGCCGACGTGTCTGCTAACAGGCGACAGGGGTCGCAGTGCACGGAGCTCCTTCACAAGGAGCGGGGCACGACTAGACGGAGAGGCCGAAGGCCGACGTGTCTGCTAACAGGCGACAGGGGTCGTAGTGCACGGAGCTCCTTCTCAAGGAGCGGGGCACGACTAGACGGAGAGGCCGAAGGCCGACGCGTCTGTGAAGAGGTGACAGGGGTCGCAGTGCACGGAGCTCCTTCACAAGGAGCGGGGCACGAGTAGACAGAGAGGCCGAAGGCCGACGTGTCTGCTAACAGGCGACAGGGGTCGCAGTGCACGTAGCTCCTTTACAAGGAGCGGGGCACGACTTACCAGGGATGCGAGCTGGGTGCTATCCCAAGTCCGAGGGGAGCTTGAACAATCCCACCGAGCTGCAGGAGGTCCCAAGGGAGACGGGCAGTCGCGGGTCGATCCGCGGGGAACACCAGGGTAGAGACCAAGAACCTCCAGGCAAGATGCGCAGCCCGCGCAGCCGATGACAGAGGGGCAGCAGGCACCCGGTCGATACTGTGTGGTGGACACCGGGTCACGGGAAGTCGCCGTCCGGGGCAGAGGCGCACTTGGTAACTGCAAACATACCCATACATGAAAGGCGACGGGTGGCGGTTAGCTAACACCGCCAGTTAAAGCTCCGAAGTAACAAGCGAAACTCACCGTGAAATGCGGAAGAAATAAACAGAAGGCCGAGCCAAGCACCACGTCCGGCCCAGCAGGGTGAGACGTAGAAAGCGGCCGGGACTGTACCTTTTCATGGCGGAACGGCAGAGTGACGAAGCCCAAGGCACCGGCCACTAGGTCACTGGAGGTCGCCGTACTGGGGAGCGGCGCACTTGGAAACTGCAACCCAAACCCAAACAAGAAAGGCGACCCGTAGCGGGCAACAACCCCCGCCATTTAAGGCTTCGAAATATGAGAGACACGCTAATTCAGAGTGAAATTTGGTTATTTATTTGGGTGCAACGCCGAGCAGGCGGCTAAGGCCATGTCACGGCGGTCATAGTGAAAGCAGAGAGAAAGCAACAGTAGCTCGAGCGAAATCCGACGTCCGGTCCAGCCAGGCCAGACGTAGGAAGCGGCCGAGACTCTACCTTTCCAAGGCGGAATGGCCGAGTGACGAAGCACAAAGCACCGGACACTAAGTCACTGGAAGTCGCCGCAGATTGATTGTACATTGCTTAACGTCCAGACAGCAACAAGGCTTTCTCAGGACGTGCCTGCACTGCTTGTGAAAAAAAAAATAAACAGAACATTGAATGTATGTCGCCAGCCGGTCAAATACATTAAATAAACCTAACACATGGGGCCTAAATAAAGCTAAGACCATTTAGCAACACACATCCAATATCAAGAGCTACAGGCAGTGCAGACAGTAGGGAGAGTTTTAAAAAGGCAAATACAGGTGAATGGACAAAGGGTAGACAGAAACACATGCCCCAGAATAGAGAGAAAAACCCACCCTGTGGGGCTGACCAGGGTGACCCTGGGAACTAAAAAATACCTAACCCCACCCAAGTCCCCCAGGGCAGACCCGGGTGGGGGTGGAAGTCGCCGCAGAGGGAAGAGGCGCACTAAGTAACCGCAACCCATACCCCCACAAGAAAGGCGACCGACGGCGGTAAACGAACTCCGCCATTACAAGCTTCGAAATTAAGAAACATGTGAACTGTCAGTGCCGAATGCGGAGAGAAAAGAACAGCCGCTCGAGCGAATCCAGACGTCCGGCCCAGCCAGGCGAGACGTAGGAAGCGGTCGAGACTTTACCTGTCCATGGCGGAATGGCGGGGTGACGAAGTACAAACCACCGCGCGACGAAAGCCTAGAAGGTTCCAGGGCCAGCCAACTGCACGAGGCACAGACGAGGGCTAGCAGGGAAGACGGGCCACGTCAGAGCCAGTAGACGAGGGCTAGGCGAAGGCAGGCTGGAAGGACGGTCGAACCGTACACAGTCTATCCAAGGGTCAGAGGCTCAGGTAAACGCGTGCGAACGCTAACAGCGAAGTAGACAACTGGCTAAAGGAGACACCACCTGGCGCCTGACCGGATGGGCAGGGGAGGCTACTCTCGTCCCTGTTAGGGATCCCCGATAGCTCTCTCGTCCCTTTCAGGGATCCCCGAGAGCCTCCTGGGGGGACCCTTTGGGTCTTAGGCTAAAATTGGTAAGCAAGTAGACTATTTCCAGTTAGTCATGTCATCGGTAATGTGTTTTGAGGAAACAAACAAGAATGGCAAAGCCCTAAAGGCTCGCGTGAATGACCGATCCACATATTTAATAAATTTTGTGACAGGTTACTGAAACAAGCATGTGTTCAAGTGTTCTAACATAAGGAAAGGGTTGGCATTTGTACCCGCAAAACCCATCTTTTCTCAAAATTTCAGATTTTTCACTTTTGTCAACCTCCCATGATGATGATGATGATGATGATGATGTCCACTTGTAATGCGCATCCACTCCATGCTAGCAGCATACTCAGGATGCAAAATTTAAAAAAATAAAAAACCCAACAGCACACGCAACTTCTGGTGCACAGTAGTCCTAGAATTAAAAGTCAAGAAACAGGTGGGTCTTGAGGTGCCTCCTGAAGGTGCCAATGCAGACAATGTCCCTCAAGGATTGTGGTAGTCCATTCCACAGCCTAGGTCCGCAGTGTGAAAATGCCCGGAAACCAACTCGCTTCTTTGTTAGTTAGTTAGTTATTTGGGTTTAACGCCGAGCAGGCGACTAAGGCCATCTCACGGCGGGATGGGTAAAAATCTGGTCAGCCAGACTAAAAGCAAGGTCTTAAGACAAGATGTAAATATAGATTAAAAATCTCAGGCTAAAATGTCGCACATGTCTGGAAAAGAAACGTCTACAGACTCTCAAAAAGGGCAAATAAAAAAATTCACATAGTCTATGAATGCTCAGATCTTGTTAAAAATATTGCATTCTCTCAAAAAATTGAAGATTTTGTCCGGGGGAACATCCCGGAACAAAACCTTCAAGGAGTCTGCTGTGAAGTGTTTATATCTGGTGTCAATTAGGTCAGCACAATACAGCAAAAAGTGTCGAACAGAAAACTGCTCATCACAGGCAAAACACCATGGACGCTCATCCTGTTTAAGTAAGTAAGAGTGCGTAACATATGTGTGCCCGATGTGGAGCCGAGCAAGGACAGTCTCCTCACGGCGGCTGCCGCAGCGGAAAGGTAGACTGTCAGACAACTTAGGAAGAGCTTCATGAAGCTTGTTCCCTTCCTCTTTGTCCCACTCGGACTGCCACTCGCGGGCTATGTACGCACTAATAACAGGTTTAAAATCACTATAGACAGTCTGTGTGTCAGGGACAGGGTCACTGCGGGCACTGTTGGCAGCAGAATCTGCGATTCTGTTGCCTTCGATGCCCACATGGCCTGGGACCCAAATAAAAATGATGTCATAATATTCCTTCATCAAGTCCGCGTAGAGCTCTCTAATCTGCACCAGCAGTGGATGGTCTGTTCCCGCGCCCTGAAGGGCCTGCAGGGCAGAAAGAGAGTCAGACAGAATCAGGAAGTTCCTTTCCCGAGACTGATAGGCATGCTTGAGTGCTAGCAGAATGGCCTGCAGTTCTGCACTAAATACAGAGGAATGGTCAGGGAGACGGAGCTTAAATGGGCGTCTAGGATGGCGAGAGGACACTGCAGCCGCAGCCACTCTTCCATCCTCAGACTTGGACCCATCCGTATAAAGACGACAATAGCCAGGAAAAATTGAAAGGAGTTCATTGAGGCTCTGTTGGTATATGGCTGGTGGAGTACAATCCTTCTTGTGGGCAGTCAAGTCCAGCAAGATGTCAGGAACTGGTAGTAGCCAGGGTGGAGTGACGTGTTGCAGAGATTCCGAAACTTTGTCCAGGTCCACTCCGGCCGCCTGCAGATGAGGTCGGACACGGAAGGAAAGTGGACGGACAGCTCCCGGATGGGCATCGTAAATCTCTGCAAACGACGGGTTAAAAACACAATCATAGGCAGGATTTTCTGGATGGGCCTTCAGCTTCAGAACGTAGCTGAGCATGAGGCGGATGCGGCGGAGCCTGAGAGAAGGCTCCCCTGCCTCTGCATACAGACTAGGAACTGGAGATGTCCTGAAGGCTCCCAGACATATGCGCAGACCTTGATGGTGAATTGTGTTCAGACGCTGCAGAACAGACTTGGAAGCCGAGCCATATACCACAGAGCCGTAATCCAGTTTGGACCGAACAAGGGCCCGGTACAGTCGAAGTAAGACGATGCGGTCTGCACCCCAGTCAGTACGACCAACGACACGAAGAATGTCGAGGGCCTTCCGACAAGAGGTTCTAAGGTAGTTAACATGGTTGCAGAAGGTCAATCTTTTGTCAAAGATGACCCCCAAAAACTTAGCCTCTTCAGCCACCTTAATTGGCACTCCAGCAATGCTCAGGCTAGGTTCTGGAAAAAATTTCGTCTGGTTAGTAAAATGCACACAGACTGTCTTGGAGGGCGAGAATCTGAATCCATTGAGAGACACCCACCCCTGGATGCGATCAACGCACAGCTGCAAGCGCCTCTCAAGGGACGCAAGTCCTCGACCTCGTGCACACAAAGCAAAGTCGTCCACAAACAAAGAGCATTCAGAATCATCCTTGACGGCCTTTACAATGTTATTTATTTTAATGCTAAATAAAACAGGAGATAGAATACTGCCCTGCGGGACACCCATCTCCTGTTCAAAGGAGTCGGAGAGGGTGGAGCCCACACGGACATGGAACGACCTGTTGGACAAAAAATTGTGAATAAAAACGGGCAGATGCCCTTTAAAACCCATGTCCGACAAATCAGACATTATACCATGCTTCCAGGTAGTGTCATATGCCTTTTCAAGATCAAAGAAAATTGCATAGACATGCTGCTTGTTGACAAAAGCATCTCGGATAAAAGACTCAAAGCGGACTAGATGGTCAGTTGTACTACGGAAGCGCCGGAAACCGCACTGGAGGTCTGTGATGAGACCCTGTGACTCAAGATGCCACACCAGTCGGGCGTTGACCAAGCGTTCCATAGTTTTACATAAACATGATGTCAAAGCTATTGGCCGGTAGTTGCCCGGGTCGGAAGGATCCTTACCCGGCTTGGGAATTGGCACAACCACAGCCTGGCGCCAAGATGGCGGAAAATGACCGGTTATCCAGATATGGTTAAAGGCCTTGAGAAGTACAAGGAGTGAATCCTCAGGCAGATGTGTTATGAGGTGATAATGGATGGTATCTAATCCAGCAGCAGAGTCAGTACATTTCTGCATGGCTTGCTGCAATTCTGAAAACGTAAAAGGGGCATTATAGTCTTCCAAGTTATCCGATATAAAATCACAAGCACAAGATTCTCGATTCTCCTTCTCTCTCTGGAAGAAAGGTGAATAATGCTCTGTTGAAGAATTATGGGCAATGGTGGAGGCAAGCAAATTGGCCACAGCCTTTTTATCTGTGACCAAACTGGCACCATCTCTAAGATGGCCGACAGAAGCCGAGCCACCCCTGCCCCTAATTCTTCGAACAGCCTTCCAGACTTTTTGGGACGGAGTCCTAGAAGATAAAGATGAGACGAAGCGTCTCCAGGAAGCACGGCGTTCACGTTTAAAAATATAACGGGCTTTCGCCCGCTGTCTTTTAAAGGTTAAAATATTTGCTTGCGACGGATTACGAAATGCACGTCGCTGAGCAGATTTGCGCATTGTTTGGTTGATTGATTGATTGTACATTGCTTAACGTCCCGACAGCAACAAGGCTTTCTCAGGACGTGCCTGCACTGCTTGTGAAAAAAAAACTAAACAGAAAATTGAATGTATGTCGCCAGCCGGTCAAATACGTTAAATAAACCTACACCTACAATATGGGGCCTAAATAAAGCTAAGACCATTTAGCAACACACATCCAATATCAAGAGCTACAGGCAGTGCAGACAGTAGGGAGTGTTTTAAAAAGGCAAATACAGGTGAATGGACAAAGGGTAGACAGAAACGCATGCCCCAGAATAGAGAGAAAAACCCACCCTGTGGGGCTGACCAGGGTGACCCTGGGAACTAAAAAATACCTAACCCCACCCAAGTCCCCCAGGGCAGACCCGGGTGGGGGGCGCATTGTTTGGGCCTTGCGGCACTCTTCATTGAACCATGGTACTCTCGGCTTCCGAGGGAGTGATGTGGAAGTTCTAGGGATGGTTTCACCTGCAACCTCCAACAAAATAGAAGTAAAACAAGAAACAGGTTCTTCAGCTGACATGACCACCTCCTCTGTAAGACGAGACTGACAGAGAGAGGCAAACAGAGACCAGTTAGCTTTCTTGAGATTCCAGCGCCCCACCGGCGAATCCTCCTCACAGCTGACCGATGACAGGACTACTGGGAAGTGGTCACTACCACACAGGTCGTCGTGAACCTTCCAGTCAAAGTCCAGCATGAGAGAAGGATCACACACAGTGAGGTCTAGAACAGAACTAGATCCGGAACCTGAGTTAGAGTATGTAGGTGAGCCATCGTTAAAGACACATAGGTTAAGTTGAGAAAAAACATCTTCTAACATCTGACCTCTGCCATCATAGTGGTCACTACCCCAAAGGTGAGCATGACCGTTAAAATCCCCCATGAGAATAAAGGGAGGGGGCAGTTGATCTACTAAGTGAAAAATATCATTGCTACAGACCCGCAGTGATGGTGGTAGGTAAATACTGCATATGGTTATGGTCTTTTTTAAGGTAACCCGAGCAGCGACAGCCTGAAGACAGGTGTCGATGCTAACGGGGCTACATAAAATTTGGCTACTAATGAGAAGAGCCGCTCCACCCGAGCGCCTCTCCGAATCAGAGCCTTTATGTATAACATTAAAACCATTAAAAGACACAGGGTCAGAAGTCTTCAGGTAAGTCTCCTGAAGAGATATGACTGAGGGGTTATAGAACTTGACTAAAAGACGTAATTCCTCAAAGTTGGCTCGAAAACCACGACAATTCCACTGAAGCAAAGAGTCCATGATTAAGTCTGATCTGGGGGTAAGGAGTTTTTCCCCCCTCTTTCCTTTACCTTGGAAGGAGTTGAAGAAACAGAGGGGGGCCGGCTCCCGGGCCTCCTCTGGTTCTTCGGAGAGGAAGGGTTTGATTGATTGATTGTACATTGCTTAACGTCCCGACAGCAACAAGGCTTTCTCAGGACGTGCCTGCACTGCTTGTGAAAAAAAAAAATAAACAGAACATTGAATGTATGTCGCCAGCCGGTCAAATACATTAAATAAACCTAACACATGGGGCCTAAATAAAGCCAAGACCATTTAGCAACACACATCCAATATCAAGAGCTACAGGCAGTGCAGACAGTAGGGAGAGTTTTAAAAAGGCAAATACAGGTGAATGGACCAAGGGTAGACAGAAACACATGCCCCAGAATAGAGAGAAAAACCCACCCTGTGGGGCTGACCAGGGTGACCCTGGGAACTAAAAAATACCTAACCCCACCCAAGTCCCCCAGGGCAGACCCGGGTGGGGGCGGAGAGGAAGGGTTTGATTGATTGTACATTGCTTAACGTCCCGACAGCAACAAGGCTTTCTCAGGACGTGCCTGCACTGCTTGTGAAAAAAAACAAAAAAAAAAACAACTAAACAGAACATTGAATCTATGTCGCCAGCCGGTCAAACACATTAAATAAACCTAACACATGGGGCCTAAATAAAGCTAAGACCATTTAGCAACACACATCCAATATCAAGAGCTACAGGCAGTGCAGACAGTAGGGAGAGTTTTAAAAAGGCAAATACAGGTGAATGGACCTCGGGTAGACAGAAACACATGCCCCAGAATAGAGAGAAAAACCCACCCTGTGGGGCTGACCAGGGTGACCCTGGGAACTAAAAAATACCTAACCCCACCCAAGTCCCCCAGGGCAGACCCGGGTGGGGTCGGAGAGGAAGGGGGTGGAGCTGCCGCAGCATCAGCAACAACAACTTCCACTCCCTCCATCCGCTCCTCCAGTGCAGCATATTTGTTTTGAAGGGGCACATCTGTGTTCCCCTTCTGGGCCCGTGCGCACAGCGGTCCCATAGATTTCTTAGACTTCTGGTCCTGGGCAGCGTTCCTGCCGCTAGAGTTAGCGGCCTTAGAAGGCTGACCAGAGCCAGAAGCCTTTGGAGTTGACTGACTAACAGGTTTGGGTGGGGGCTGAGGCTTAGGGGCAACAGAAGGCGGCACAACCGGACCGGCAGTGTCCGCCTTCTGCGTTCCCTGGCTCCTTGTCACCACCGGAGGAGGGTTACTCTCCAGGGGCGAGATGAGCCGAGGCTCCGCCCCCAACCAAGAAGTTGGGGTCTGACATGAAAAGTCTTTGGTGGGGCGCTTGCCTGCCACCGCTGCACTAAAAGTATACACTGAGGTGTTAGAGGTTGGGGCAGCCGCAGCTGCACCAGGGCCTTCAACCAGTTTTTTGGCATCCAGAAAGGACAGCCCCTTCTCCACACGCACCTGCTGAATCTTGCACTCGGATATCCAACGAGGGCATTTCTTATCCGAAGCCATATGCGCCCCCTGGCAATTCACACACAGGGGGGTGGCTGTGCAGGACTCAGCAGAGTGTCCGGGCTTAGTGCAACGGGCGCATGAAGCCTCTGCCTGACGGCATGTCTTCTGCCCATGGCCATACTTTTGGCACTTAAAGCACCGGAGGGGAAGAGGGACGTACTTTTTCACTCTCAGGGAGTAGTAACCTCCCCAGATGGTAGTAGGAGGGGTGGGGGTGCCAAACGTCAGGATGATGGTAGGGAGACGGATCTCCCCACCACCTCGCTTGGAAGCGAAGCGCCTGACGCAAGTCACCCCCTGAGACTTAAGGTTCCTTACAAGTTCATCTTCTGACAGTTCTGCCAAAGCTTGATCTTTGATTACGCCTCTTGACGAATTCATAGTTTTGTGGGGTGTGACTTCCACAGGAGTGTCTCCGATGGAAGAGAGCCCCAGTAGCCCGCTGGAGTGTGCCCGAGTACGGCACTCCACCAGCAAGTCACCAGACCTGAGGCGCTGGGCGTCAGGCCTGCCAACACGGCTCCTGAGGGTCTCCCCCACCAGGAAAGGATGCAGCTTGGTAACTGGTTTCTCCTTCACCTTGCTATGGACAATGAGGAAGCGAGGCCATACGGCCGACGCCTGAGGCGTCGCCTCCTCACAGTCTGAATCACTGTCATGTGCAATGTCGGTGTCTATGCGCCGTTTCTGTGCTAGTTTTGGTTTTTTGGTTTTATCCATATTATATTAGTAGAGATATTCATCCCCCGGGGGTCCCCGCCCGCCACCGAGCCCAACAAGGGAAAGTGCAACTGTCGGCGGGTCTCCAGCCGACGCACAATGGAGACTGCCCGAAAGATATACTCAAGGGGGTAAGCCCGATTGAACCGTTTGAGCCACCGCCTTCTATCACACCGTTGAATGCAGGGGAATACTGGCGTAAAGCACCTAATCAGCAGCAGAAGCTATAGCATGGTGCTCCGTATAGCAACCCGCATGTCAACAGTGGGATAGGGCTCAACGTGACAAGAGCCGATTGACTAGGCCGGTACGACTAGCCTCCCGTTTAGGTAGAAGTCAAGGCCGAAGTGGAGTGTTGGCACCAGTGAGCCGCAGCCCAAAGGGAACCTCAGCCACCAGGATCCTCTTCTCCCCCGACACGGGTCTCCAAGCACGGCAAACACTTGGGATCCAAAGGACCAAAAAGTCACGAGTATTTTTAAGGACCAATCCAACATGGTACGACCTAGGTTAGCACAGCTCCTTAAAAACCGGACCAGTGAAAAGGCTGAACAACATATCTGCTGACATCAAGTCCTAATCCTGGACAAAGATGGCACCCGTCCGCTAGCCCACTCAGTCAGGGACTGAGCGGACTACCCACCTACGCCACGTGGAGGCCGGTGCCGGGTAGGCAACTCGCTTCTTTGTGTGGCTTTCAACACTTGGGGTGCAGAGTTTGGACCGGACAGCAGAACGGAGCTGCCTCGGAGGGTTATGGCATGGGACTATTTCCCGGAGGTACTCTGGTGAGTCTGGGTCATTTATAGACTTGTGGCACAAAGTGAGAATCCTGTGATCAATTCTTTGCTTGACTGGAAGCCAGTGCAACTGCTTAAGGACTGGTGTGATATGCTCCCTTCTTTTGGTTCTTGTGACAATTCTGGCGGCCGTGTTCTGAACCAGTTGAAGACGTCTGAGTTGTTGCTCTTGCAGACCCCAAAGACAGCTGTTACAGTAGTTCAGTCTGGCTAGGACAAGGGCAACGGCGATAGCATTTGCAGCTTTGGTTGTCAGGACAGGTCGTAGTTTCCCAAGGAAGCGAAGATGAAAGTAGCATCCCCTGACAACAGCACTGATATGGTCTTCCATGGTAAGACTGGTATCGACAAAGACACCAAGATCTCAGACAGTCTTGGAGAAAGGGATGAGAGACTCACCAACACGGATGGCATCAAGAGATTCCACACCCATTTTGTTCTTGGGTCCACACAGAATTGCCTCAGTCTTATCATCAACTTCAGCATGTTGGTTGATATCCAGGACTTGATTTCTTGGCAGCACGACTCGATTTTCTGCACTGTTTGAGAAGTGGAGACACTGTCAGGATGAAATGAGTCATAGAAATCAGAGTCATCTGCAAACAACTGTCGCCCTAACCTGTACTTGTCAATCACACATCCTAACTTAGTGGTGTAGAGAGAGAACAGAACAGGCCCTAAGACGGACCCTTGAGGGACCCCACATACTAGCCGGGTAACATCAGACGCCACACCATTAATACTGACGTACTGGAATCTGTCCTCAAGGTATGACCGAAACCACTGTAAGACACAGTCCGTGATACCAAACTCAAGCTGAAGTTTCTGCAGCAGTATCTGGTGATCTATGGTATCAAATGCCACACCGAGTTCCAGCAGTATCAGGAGTAAGTGGTCACCACGATCAGCTGCACAGAGAACGTCGTTTAAGACACGCAGCACTGCGGTCTCTGTAGAATGACCTGGCCAGTATGCAGACTGAAATTTATCCCGTAGCTGGTACCTAGACACATGATCAGCCAGTCTATCGGCCACCACACGTTCTAAGAGCTTGGACAAATATGGAAGGTTTGATACTGGCCTATAGTTTTTAGGAGCATCAGGGTCCAAGTTTGACTTTTTCAAGAGAGGACAAATCACAGCAGTCTTAAAGGCTCCTGGAACAACACTGGTGAAGAGACTGCAGTTGATGATGTGAAGAATAACTGGCAGAAGAATGTACAAATTCTCCAAGACTATTTTGGTGGGGATCGGGTCAACACTAGAGAACGTGGACTTGGATTTTGCAATGACTTTGCATGACCCTTGACCTTAATGAGTATCTGTAGTAAACCAAACTAGTATGTATAGAAAGGTCTTATCATCAGCTACCTTTCAGCCAAATCTGGTTGAAAAGTTTTTGAAAAAATCATAATTAAAAAAACCGAAAATTTGACAAGAAATAGACATTTTTCACATCATATCCTGATCTCTTATGGCCCTTGACCTTTCCAAGAGGACATCCAAGTTAGCATGCATATGAAGGTCTTACCATCAGGCACCAGGTTTGGGATGGAAGTTGTAAATAGTATTTGAGAAAAAACATTTGTTTCCTCGAAAAACATTACCGATGGCATTACTGTATGGAAGTAACACTTAGCCTATCAATTTCAGCCCAGGGATCGTTGTGTACAGCAAAGCCACCGGGGAACCACCTGAGTGAGCTGTACCAACGTCCCTGAATAGCTTCCCTTCACTAAGTAGCTTCCCTAAATCATATGGGTACATGCGCAGCGTCACCAGTTTCGCGCTTAGCTTCATGCATGCAGGTTGTGTCAGCCCACGGCTCCCTCCTTCTTTGGATTTCTTCTTTGGATTTCTTTCTAGAATTTTCTTGTGTTGAGGTACGGCCTCGGGTACTGTCACAACCAGGAGTCCAGGAGTTTTCCGGACAGGCAGCGACATTACTCTGTGGATAATTGTTTGACTCGGATTCGAAAGAAAATTCTCGGCGCGTTTCGTGTTCCGACCACGTGGCCTGTTGTGTTCCTTGTATGCTGTACCTTTGTTCTGTTTGTTGCAGAATGCAAGTTCAGACGTGCCGGCGTTGTAAGGATTTTCAGTGGCCCACTGATAATCACTCCGTCTGCTGCCTACCATGTTCTGGATGCTCTTCTTCTCAGACGTGCAACGTGTGTGCCTCATGGCGGGAACTTCAATGGTAGCAGTTAAGGGGGTTTTACCGCAGGAACGACCCGCTACCCCCCAGGACCCACACTTGCAGCCGGATAGTCTGTCCGCCAGGAACACCTTTACTGCTGCTACGCCTTCTGCCATCACCGGCCCACGGCGTGCGTTGTCGGATATCGTGGTGTCGTTGAAACGCACGGACCAGCCGCCTTCTCTGCGCCCAGTCGTCTCACCCTTGGCGGGACATCTTAACCGACGTGAGAGGCGCGCCAGCACACAGCGGCAAAGCGACC
Organism: Semisulcospira habei; assembly: GCA_036245525.1. Lineage (NCBI taxonomy): Eukaryota > Metazoa > Mollusca > Gastropoda > Semisulcospiridae > Semisulcospira > Semisulcospira habei. The sequence continues at coordinate 31,423,857 of BTPG01000004.1, forward strand.
ATGCCCCGTTAGCGAGCACATACGTGAGTACACACCATTTCTTGTCTATTTCTTCTTTCGCTTGACCTTCCGCGACGGTTACGAGTACCGCGCCTTGGCGCCTTCGGTCGCCCTCTCCCTCGGACGCTCGACGTTTTCGTTCATTTGCCTCCACCCGCTGGGGTTCGGCGTCCTTACGGCCCCCTTCTTGGGACCGTACTTTGGCTTCCTCGGTTCGGCGCTCTTCCTCTCGGGACCGTCTCTCCTGCTCACGCCACCGCCTTTCCACGTCTTGTCGTTCCCGGTAGGATTCCTCTCCCCGCGTTGTCCCGTCTTCACGTATATCTTCGCGGGACCAATGTCGTTCTCGCTCGAGTCTTGCGCGTTCTGCAGTGGGCTCTACTCCACTTCCTGTTGTTGATTTGACTAGGGGGGGGGCTCGCGTCCTTCCAGACCTGATCCCTCTCTACGTCGCCGACCTCCGTCGGCTTCCCCTCCTTCCCGGAACTCCTCTTTGCTTGACCAACCGCTCTCCTTCACCACGCTCGAGCGTTCATCAGGATGTGGCCTCCTATGACGACGTTATTAGCTTGCACCCGGAAGACTCTGCTTCAGCCTTGTGTGATCGCTCTTACTCTTCTGAACGTGAGGGAGCGGCCCTTTCTCCTTCCGCCCATGGCGCTCTGGGGTCCGATGTGTGAGTGGCCTTAGACACGGCTGATAGGCTGATTTCAAACTTCCTTCCTCGGGACGTGTGCCCTTCGTCCCCTCCTGTCAAGCATAAGTCCTCAGCTCTCGTGGATGCCCACCTTCAGCCCAAACGTTTTAAGTCGCTCCCTCAACCACCCGGTTTTCGCGACATTACGGAGGCCTTTAATACGCATCTCGGACAGGGACATCTTGGCGACAAGCATTTTTTCTCAGACTTTCGATGGTTGAAGGACTTCGATCTTACCTATCAGCAGCGCTGGTATAATGGACACTCGCCCTTCTTCCTCTGTCCCCTTCCGTCAGTGGACTTGGACGCGGAAGCCTTTGTGGGTGGCAGAGCGGCGGTTCGGCGTATCATGCCTCCCGGTCTGGATACTACGGCGGGTTGAATTCGAAATACCCTCGCATGTTCCGGTTTTCTGGAACTGGTGACACAGGCTATTGTTCATTGCACTGAACAGTCTGGGCGCTCCAGCGTTTCCCAGTTGGAGGATATTCGCACCATTGCTACAGTGGCCAATCGGGCAGCTTGCCACGCCTCTGCTAACGCCTTAACGGGCGCGGTTAATTGTGATTTGATGCGTCGCGACAGCCTCCTTCGTTCTTGCCCCGGCTTACCCCCCTCTGTTAAGACGCAGCTCCGCCAGGCCCCCATTGGTGGGTCGCAGCTCTTCGGCCCGACTTGGCAGCGGGTGAGGGAATCCTCCAAGGACCTGTGGCCCAGCGCTCCTAGAAGTGACCACTGTCGCTTTCCTCCCACCCGCAGGTCAGGGGATCATGCCCTGCGGTCTCCCAGACCTGCCTTATGTACCCCGGCCGGAACCTCTTCTCGTTTTGGTCGACAGCCCCAGTTCGGTCGACCCCTCGCGGCCCCGTCCTCTTCCGCCTTTGCCTGGCCCCCGACGCTCTCGGCGGCCCGGATCCAGTGACGCTACCCCGTCTCGACCCCCGCCGACGCCTTTTGGGTCGCCAGTCGGCGGGAGGTTAGCCCTGCACAGCAACGAGTGGCGGTAGCTGCTGCCAGATGACCCTTGGATAATTTCTGTCGTCTCGAACGGTCTGCGCCTGACTTTTCAATGACCCCCACCCACCCCCACCCCCCGCTCCGACGATTGCCCTTGTGGACTCAGTCACTGGCAGACCCGCTCAAGGCGGCCGCTCTTCGGCTGGAGATCACGGACCTACTCAGGAAAGCCGCAAAGGAAGTGGTGACTCGTCACGACTCGCCAGCCTTCTACAGTCGCCTCTTCGTCATGCCGAAACCAGGCAGCAGGTGGCATCCAATCATCGACTTGTCAGCGCTCAACAAGTTCATCTCGGCCCCCCCCCCCCACCCCCCCCCTTTCCGCATGGAGACCACACGGGCGCTGCGGGCCGCCGTCCAACCTCTGAACTCTGCTATCAGTCTCGATCTCATGAATGCTTACTTCCACATCCCGATCCACTCGTCGGAGCAGCGCTTTCTCCGCTTCGCCTTCGAAGGACAGGTTTTTCAGTTCCGCGCCCTCCCCTTCGGACTCAACCTCAGCCCCTGGGTCTTCACGAGACTTATGGATGCCGTCTTGGCCAGGGCCCGTCGGTCGGCCAACAGCCCCTCGTCCAACTACTTGGACGACCTCCTGCTTCGGAACCAGGACTCTATCACCCTCGCGACGGACAGAGACTTGCTGCGGGATCTCCTTTGGCGCCTAGGCTTCCAGGTCAACGAGGGAAAGTCAGACCTCTTGCCGTCTCGTCGGTTCATACACCTGGGAATGGAATTTCTGACCGACCTCAACACCGTGCATTTGCCCGAGCCTCGCGTCCAGAAGTTGATGGATCTTTCTCGGCTGGTGTACCTTACCGACTCGGTGTCAGCCCGGACCTGGTTCCAGCTCCTCGGTCTCCTGAATGCGGCGTTGGATTTCCTGCCCCTAGGCAGGCTGTTTACGTGACCTCTCCAGCTTCATCTGCTTTTACACTGGCACCCCTCCTCGGGCGACCTCAACGTCTTGGTACCAGTTTCCCCCTTAATCAGGACCCACCTCCTCCATTGGATGGACCCAGCGTGGCTTCGGACGGGGGTTCCTCTGTACTTGCCCCCTCCTCGGCTTTCCCTTTGCACCGATGCCAGCCGCTCGGGTTGGGGCGCACATCTATTGCCGAGCTTTGTTTCAATTTCGGGACAGTGGACGCAGAGCCTCTCGGACAAGCACATAAACTGGCTAGAGCTACAGGCTGTCTGCTTGGCGCTCTGTCATTGGGAAATTCGTCTCCAGGGCCAAGACGTGTTAGTGCTGTCCAACAACTCAACTGTAGTCTCATACATCCAGAAGTTGGGAGGGACGCGATCTCCGCCTCTTTGCATGCTCCTGTACCAGATGATGCTTTGGTGTCGGGACTGTGGGATTTCTGTCAAGGCTCGCCACATCCCTGGACACCTGAATGTGTTAGCGGACTCCTTGTCCTGTCGGGGCCAACCTTTCCACACCGAATGGTCACTCAGTCCGGAGATTTTCAAGATGATATGTGCCCGCTGAGAGACTCCCTCCATCGACCTATTCGCAAAGAGGTGGAACAGACAACTGCCAGTCTTTGTGTCTCCCATTCCGGACCCCCTCGCATGGGATGTGGACGCCCTGTTTCTTCCTTGGGACGGCCTCGTGGCCTATGCCCCCACGGTTCTTTTTCCCAAGATCATTCAGAAGCTCCGGGGATGCAACGCGGTCCTCCTCCTGGTCGCCCCGTTCAACTGGGCCAAGAGCTGGACGACCGACCTGTTGAGCCTCGCCACGGAGCCCCCGTGACGCTACCGACGCCTCGCATGATGTTGAAACAGCTCCGACAAGCCCTTTTCCACCCGTGCCTGGAGAGGCTAGCCTTACACAAGCCTGGCGGTTGTGCGGGCGGCCCTCGCGACACGAGGTTACTCGCATGCAGTGGTGGAAGCTATTGCTGCAGCCCGCAGACCCTCCACCCGCAGGGTATATGAAGGGAAGTGGCACGTCTACCAGTCCTGGAGCGCGGCTCGACGCCTTTCCCCCTGACACTGACTATGCCGCTCCTCGCCGATTTCTTCTTATGGCTTTTTGAGGACCAACACTTGGCGCCCATTACCATACGGGGATACTTGGCTATGATCGCCGACACTTACAGACATTTCGGGCGTGAGGACCCAGGCGCGTGTAAAGATCTTTTGGACCTGATGGCCCACTTTGAGCTCCGTCATCCGGGTTCCGTGCTCGCTGGTGCCCCGTTTGGACCTTCCCTGGGTGCTAACGTGGCTCAATTCCGAGCGGTTTGAGCCCCTGCATCTGGCCTCTCTTACCAGGAAGTCTTGTTTCCTCCTTGCTCTCGCCACAGCAGCGCGGCTTAGTGAGCTCCATGCCTTTTCCACAGAGCACGCTTGCCTTCATTGATTGTACATTGCTTAATGTCCCGACAGCAACAAGACTTTCTCAGGACGTGCCTGCACTGCTTGTGAAGAAAAAAACTAACGGATGGCACAGTGCAGCTCCTCACAAACCCGGCCTTTCTCGCCAAGAACAGGCTCCCCTCGGCAAGGGCACAGGTGATCACCATCCGGCCGCTGCCGGATGCCTCCCAGTCCCAGGAGTCCCGCCAACAGGATCCTGTTCGGGCCTTAAAGATATACCTCCGACGAACAAAACCTTTCCGGAGAAGTCGCTCACGCCTTTTTCTGCCCTTATATCGTGGCAAGACGGACATTACTGCGCAGACTATCTCTTCATGGTTGCGGTGGGTCATACGCTCCGCTTACGAGGACCTCTCCCCCGCAAGGGCCAGCGGATGCGAATTCGGGTGCATGAAGTCAGAGCTGTCTCGACCAGCCTCGCCTTTGACCACAACTGCGCAGTACGGGACATTGTCGCCGCAGTAGGATGGAGAGCTGAATCCACCACTGCACGTTTCAATCTGCACGACCTCTCAAGCCAGCAGGACAACCTGGCCCTGGTGGGCGACGTCTCTGCGGCTCAACACTTCCTGCTGGCGCGCCAGGCGCATTAGGTACGCTTAGCTGAAATTGTGAGGTGTTGATCCCAGCCTTTTTTGCTAATGCGTCCGCAGCCGCGGGGTAGTTGGTGGCGCCCTCCTCTTTTTCGTGATTCTTCCATACAGTAATGCCATCAGTAATGTTTTTCGAGGAAACAAATGTATTTTTCTCTGAAATGTATTTTTTCGAGAAAATACTTACCGATGGCATTACTCGGAGGGCCCTCCCACCTGCCCCGCTCGCCGCCAGTAAGCTAAGAGCGAAACTGGTGACACTGCCCATGTACCCGTATGAGGTAAGGGAAGCTACTCAGTGAAGGGAAGCTATTCAGGGACGTTGGTACAGCTCACTCGGGTGGTTCCCCGGTGGCTTTGCTGTACACGACGATCCCTGGGCTGAAATTGATTGGCTAAGTGCTACTTCCATACAGTAATGCCATCAGTAAGTATTTTCTCGAAAAAATACATTTTAGAGAAAAAATACATTTTGTCAGAAAATGGCTATTTCTGACCTATTTCCTGATCTCTTGTGACTCTTGACCTTTCTGAGGGGTCATCCAAATTAGTATGCATAGAAAGGTCTTACTATCAGATATCGCTGTACCAAGTGTAAGTTTGAAGTTGTGCATAGAATTTGAGCAAAAACATCTTTTGTCAAAATATGGCTATTTTTGACCTATTTCTTGATCCCTTGTGACCCTTGACCTTTCTGATGGGTCAACCAAATTAGTATGCATAGATAGGTCTTACCATCAGGCATCATTGTTCCAAGTTTGAGTTGTGAATAGTATTTGAGAAAAAAAATCAATTTAGTCAAAATATGGCTTTTGTTTTTCACCTATTTCCTGATCCCCTATGACCTTGAGCTTTAACCCTTTCGCCGCCGATCTCGCCTTTTGGCGAGTAACACAGTAGAGTTCACTGTACTTGATCGTGACTCTAATGCATGAGGTAGTTTTGGTCAATAATAGTGCATCATCGGACAGGGGAATCCCCTTTTCATTTCGGCGCCATCTTTGAGTGCATTTGCGAGTTTTGAGCAAAGAAATTGTGAGTTTTTCTGAATGTTTTGGAGCGGTGCTTTTTCGTGATGGCTGAACATCAACAGGGTGAGGTGAGCCACAAAAGAGACTATCTACTGAGGAAGTTTTGCGTCGTTTGAACCTCCTACCATCACAAACTGATGTTGATTCGGACGAGGAGCATCCATGTGGTAATGAAGTTGACAAAGAGCTTTTTGGAAGTTTGCAAGATAGCTCTGATAGCGATCCAACCTATGAGCCAGAACCGAGTACGAGCACTCTCGCGAGTAGATCTCGTTCTTCTGCTCGCATTGAACATTCCACGACACAAACAAGAGACAGTAGCAGTGACGAAGAACTTCAAGAAGTGAGAAGAAATACACATGGTCGATCAAGAGGAAGGGGGACAAGAAGGGGGCGAGTGATTCGTGCCCGATCTGCAGGCCGTGGTCCGAGGTCCAGGAGTGGGCGTGGCAGAGAGCCAGTAGCAGACCTGATCCAATGGGAGATGTACAACATGGATGACTCCTATCATCCTGTTGACTGGTTACCACCTTTGTTTCCTCAAAACACATTACCGATGACATGACTAACTGGAAATAGTCTACTTGCTTACCAATTTTAGCCTAAGACCCAAAGGGTCCCCCCAGGAGGCTCTCGGGGATCCCTGATAGGGACGAGAGAGCTTTCGGGGATCCCTAACAGGGACGAGAGTAGCCTCCCCTGCCCATCCGGTCAGGCGCCCGGTGGTGTCTCCTTTAGCCAGTTGTCTACTTCGCTGTTAGCGTTCGGACGCTTTTACCTGAGCCTCTGACCCTTGGAAAGACTGTGTACGGTTCGACCGTCCCTTACCGGCCTGCCTTCGCCTAGCCTCTCGTCTACCGCTTCTGGCGTGGCCTCCGTCTTCTCTGCTAGCCCTCGTCTGCGCTGGCTGCCCTGCTTGACTGGAGGTTCTTGGTCTCTACTCCGGTGTTCCACCGCCGAGCGACCCGCGACTTCCGCCTCCTTGGGACCTTCCGCGGCACGGCGGAATTGTTCCAGCTGCCCTCGGACATGGGATAGCCACTCCTCTCGTCCCTGGTAAGTTTGTAGCTTATTAATAGACGCGTTAAGCCCGCTGACTCCTCCGGCGAGTCGCCAAGCTGGCTACGTGCCCCCCTCCCGTAAAAAGGAGCCCCGGGCACCGCGACCATGTCGCCTTAGTTCACGCGTCGGCCCCTCGGCCAAACCTCAAGCCCGCTGACTCCTCCGGCGAGTCGCCAAGCCGGCTCCGTGCCCCCCTCCTTGAGCCCCGGGCACCGCGACCTTGGTCGCTAATTAGTTAAGCGTCGGCCTTTGGCCCTTCTTCTAAGCCCGCTGACTCCTCCGGCGAGTCGCCTAGCTGGCTACGTGCCCCCCTCCTTGAGCCCCGGGCACCGCGACCTTGTCGCCTGTTACATACAAAAACAAAAAAAAAAAAAAAAAAAAAAGAAGAAGTTGACGCTTGGCCTCGCGGCCCCTCTTGAGCCCGCTGACTCCTCCGGCGAGTCGCCAAGCCGGCTACGTGCCCCCCTCCATGAGCCCCGGGCACCGCGACCTTGTCGCTAATTAGCTTAAGCACCGGCCTTCGGCCCATCTAAGCCCGCTGACTCCTCCGGCGAGTCGCCTAGCTGGCTACGTGCCCCCCTCCTTGAGCCCCGGGCACCGCGACTTTGTCGCTAACTAGTCTACGCGTCGGCCTTCGGACCTGCTCAGCCCGCTGACTCCTCCGGCGAGTCACCCAGCCGGCTACGTGCCCCCCTCCTTGAGCCTCGGGCACTGCGACCTTGTCGCCTATTGTTGACGCGTTGGCCTCACGGCCCCTCCTGAGCCTGCGGACTCCTCCGGTGAATCGCCGAGCCGCTTTGTGCCCCCACCTTGAGCCCTGGGCACCGCGTCCTGGTCGCCAATTAGTTCGCGCGTCGGCCTTCGGCCCCAGCTTAAGTCCGTGTGCCCCCCTCCTTGAGCCGGGCACCGCGACCTTGTCTCCTTCGTTCTCACTTCGGCACTTCGACCTCAGTCTCTGGGCCCGCTGACTCCTACGGCGAGTCGCCTAGCCGCTTGTGCCCCCTCCTTGAGCCCCGGGCACCGCGACCCTTATCGCCTGTTGGTACCCTACGCGGCTTATGGCCCCTCCCTCCAACCCGCTGACTCCGCCGTCGAGTCCCCAGCCAGCTTCGTGCCCCCTACTTGAGCTTCGCGCACTGCGTCTGGATCGGCCTTCGTGTACCTCGGGACTTCGGGCCGTTTCCCCTGGCGCCTACGGCCTTCCACGTTTCACCGGTTCTCGTCTGTTCACCGAAGTGAAGCTACGTCGCGCTGTTAGCGCTTGGTTGGGTGCCCCTAGGGGTACACCCAGGGCAGTGGGGTTCGACTTCCTCGCCCTCGTCGCCTGGATAGTTGCGGCGCCCGACGGTCGTCGCCCGCCCCTCGACTCCCTCCGGGGTCCCTGTCGACCTTGCCTGGTGCGGCGCTGTCGTTCTCCTCGGGACATCCTCTTCCCCGCTCCCTGCACCCTTCGCCTCCGGCGTCTCCCCGACCCTCTCCGGGGGATGACTCGGCGTCCTGCGTTCGTCTCTGGCCTGCTGGCGTCTTAGCCTTCGGCTCCCCGGTTCGCTGGCCTCTCGCTCCCTTCGTGCTCGCGGCCTCCGGTGGTTCCGCCGGCGCCCGTGCTTGCGGCAACCCTTCCCAGCTCTAGCGGATCTTCCGCGTGGCTTCGAACCCTCCGCCCCTTGCCTTCCTTCGTTCGTGGCGGCCAGGCTCCTTCTTGACCATCTCCCCTGATGCGACGTCGCAGCTCTACCGTGCTCCTGTGGGTACCCGCGCCCGTCGGCCCTGCCTGGCAGTCTCTGAAGGAACCCTTCTAGGCCTGTGGGCCCAACGCCACCCTTGTGGATTGGGTTCCCGCCCTTTCGGACCAAGGCCCTCGCCCTTCGCGCGCAGGTCTCCGCTCTTCTTTGGGAAGTTGCGATGCTGCTCATCGCTCGGCACGGCTCCCCCGCCTCGGACCCTTTGCGTCGCCTTCAGCCCTTGGTTGTCGCCGCCAGCCTGGACCTACCCGTTGCTTCTACGCGTCCCCATGCCTCCCGCCCCCGCCTTTGTCTTCGCTTGCCGTCGACGGGACCGTTTCCAGCTCGGCCTCCTTGGTGTGGTCTCCCCTCAGCCCTGGGTCCTTGCGTGGATCGTGGATGCCTTGGTTGCCCGGGACCTTCGATCTTCCGCCAGCCATTCTCCTCCTTGGTCGACCTGCTTCTGCGGTATCAGTCGGTGGTTCCTCCTCGTAGGGCAGGGATGCTCTCCTCCTCCGGTTGCTCGCCTGGTCAGCGCCTACGGTCCGACCTCTCGCCCTCGCCGTCTGCTCACCGGGGAATGGTTTTGGTGACCGTCCGCAACTTGGTGCGTCTTCACGAGCCTCGGATCCAGTCCTTGCCGTTCTAGCCCGTGGGTAGCTGCGGGCGCGGCGGTCCCCTCCTGACTGCGGCTCCAGCTCCTCCTCCTGATGAGTGCAGCGGCTGATCTCCTTCCCTCGGTCTTCTGTACTCCGCCTCTGGAGGCTGTCCTCCGGCGATCTCTCTACCCTGGTGCCGATCTCCCCTGTGCTGCGCCACATCGGCTTCGCTGGACGGACATTCTTAGCTCGGCTCCCGGATCCCCCCTGACCTCGCCACTGCCCCTCTCTCTCTGCGTGATTGCCGGTCTCGACGGTTGGGGCGCTCTTCTTCTCCCGAATTCCGCTCGTCGGCCGGCCGCTGGCCCGCGAACCTGACTTCGCGGCACGTCAACCCGCTGGGACTGGTTGCAGTTGGCAGGCCCTCTGCGCTTGGCGATACGATCTTGGACACAGGACCTCCTCGTCCTTCCGACAACCCCTCTTCGTGGCTTGCCTTCAGACGCAGGAGGAACCCGCTCTCCCGACTTCTGCTTCCTCCTCTATCGCCCCCTTCGCTGGTGCGCGGACAGCGACTTCTCCCTCCCAGACCGCCTCAGTCCAGGTCTCCTGTTCGTACTGGCAGACTACCTCTTGCGACGGAGGCAGCTTCTTCACACGGATTGCGCCCTACGCTGGGACATCCTTCGCTGGTTCTGCGCTCGTTGGGAGACTCCCCCCTTGTCCTCGTCGCCACGAAGTGGACCCTCCGGCTTCCCTCTTCATCTCCCCGTTCCCGACCTCTGGCCTGGGCAGTCGATGCGCTTGACCCCTTGCGACGGTCTGGTCCTTTACACCTACCCTCCGGCGGTCCTGGTCCTCAAGTCCTGCTCAGCCTCCGGGGATGCAACGCAGTCCTTCTCCGGGTAGCCGTTCTCCCGGACCGGATCGTGGACTTCCGACCTTCTCAGTCTCGCCACGGGCTCACCCTCCCTCTTCCCACCCCCCGCACGATGCTCGAGCAGCGCCGACAGCCGCTCTTCCACCCCTGCCGTGAGCGACTTCTCCTACACGCCTGGCGATTGTGCGGCAAGCTCTGTCTGCTGGAGGCTTCTCGAGTGCGACAGCGGACGCTATCGCTTCAGCCCGCAGTCCTACCAGACGTGTCTACAAGGGAAAGTGGCGTGCTTCGTGCCTGGTGCTCTGACCCCGCCGCCTCTCCTCCGTCGGCCTGACGTCTCCTCAGCTCGCGGACTTCTTCTCTGGCTCGTCCAAGACCAAGGTTGGCTCCCCTCTGGGGCAGCTGCTACCCCTCTTGATCGCCGACGCCTACCGTCACCTCGGCCGTCCCGACCCAGCGCCTGCAAGGACCTGCCCGACCTTATGGCGCGTTTCGGCGTGCAGCGTCCGGTCTTCCTCTCCCTTGGCCCGCGCTGGGACCTCCCTGGTCCTCCCCTGACTGACTTCGGACCGTTAAAACCGCTCCATCTGGCCCGCTTCGCTGACGTGACTCGGAGGCCTGCTTCCTGATGGCCCTCGCCACGGCGCCCCGCGTCAGCGAGCTCCACACGCCCTCGTCTCGCCCCACCGGCCTGCAGTTCCGAGTGGATGGCTCCGTGCAGCTACTCCCGGATCCTTCCTTCTCGCTCAGCCTAGGTCTCCCTTGACAGCGCCTCCGGCCCTCGCCGCTCGGCCGCTTACACGACCCGGTTCCTCGGGGCACTCCGCAGCAAGATCCGGGACAGGCACTTCGTATCTACCTGCTCCAAGTCCGTGCGGAGGGGACGGTCTCGTCCCTTGCCGCCGACCGCTGGCAGAACCGGCTTCTCAGCCCAAACGTTCTCCTCCTCGCTCCGCTGGGTATTCCGGTCCGCCTATCGCGACCTCTCCCCACAGGGAGCCGGGGCACTGAAGATCCGCGCCCATGGAACGCGCGCTAGGGCCGCATGTCTCGCCTTCGCCGCGCCGGTGTGGTTAAGGACACTGTGGCGGCGGTGGGGTGGCGGGACGGATCTACCATTGCCGCTTCTACTCCCGCGCCCGGACAGTCCAGCGCGACAACCTTACGCTGGTGGGCAACTTCTGCGGCGCAACACTCCCTCCAGGCGCCCTCGGCGCTTAGGCGGCACTTCGCTAAAATTGTCGGGAGTGGGTGATCAGGAGTGACGGGCCGTCTTCGTCCCTGAAGAGGTTTCTAAAAGGGATTGTGCGGCACCCTCCTCCTCTTTGCCATTCTTCCAGTTAGTCATGTCATCGGTAATGTGTTTTGAGGAAACAAATTAATTTTTCTCTAAAATGTATTTTTTCGAAAAATACTTACCGATGACATGACTCGGAGGTCCCTCCCTCCTCCCCGCTTGCCGCTGGTAACTCCGTAGACAACTGGCTAAAGGAGACACCACCGGGCGCCTGACCGGATGGGCAGGGGAGGCTACTCTCGTCCCTGTTAGGGATCCCCGAAAGCTCTCTCGTCCCTATCAGGGATCCCCGAGAGCCTCCTGGGGGGACCCTTTGGGTCTTAGGCTAAAATTGGTAAGCAAGTAGACTATTTCCAGTTAGTCATGTCATCGGTAAGTATTTTTCGAAAAAATACATTTTAGAGAAAAATTAATTTTCGTAGGAGAACTGGTAAGTCTTACAATATATAAACTCTAGTGAATACATGTGTGTGGAGGGGGGAGAGGGTGCATGCTAGAGGGGGGAGGGGGTGCATGCTAGCACAAATGAACGTGCATGTATATGCACCACAACTGCTTATGCGGGAATGACGTACGTGTGTGTGTGTGTGTGTGTGTGTGTGTGTGTGTGTGTGTGTGTGTGTGTGTGTGTGTGTGATCTATGCATGGAGAGAAATTTACAAGTAATCATGCAGGGAGATGGATGTATATGCACCACAACTGCTTATGCGCGAATGACTGTGTGTGTGCGCGTGCACGCAAGCTTGTGTGTGTGTGTGTGTGTGATCTGTGCATGAATAGAAATTCACAAGTTAGGATGCAGAGAGATGGATCAGCCATGATAGATAAACAGCCACATCATCTTCCAAAACTAACAAGGCAGCTTGAACTATCATGATGATCCATTTTTCAAACGTGGGGAATAAAATATGGTTTGATGATGCGAGTACTTATGTCATTCTTGATCTTTTTCAGGCGTACTGGTGGATACAGAAGGGTTCAAGCCAGTGGATTTTTTCAAACTATTCTTCCAGATGCTGCCTTTGATCACATAGCTGACCAGACAACCTATTTGGGCAACAGCTTCTCAACGTTGTAGCTGATGTGGACCGCAGATCTCGCCTCAGCTACACAAGTAACACATCGGCTGCTGAAATGAAGGCATACGTGGCACTGCAGATTGCCATGGGACTCTGCGCCAAGCCTGAGCTGGAGGATTATTGGAGGACATACTGGCTGACAAAGATTCAGTTTGGTGATGTCATGTCGCGCAATCGATATGAATTGCTCACCCGATTTCTCCACTTCAACGACAACATGCTGAGGATTGAGCGTGGGGAGGAGGGTTATGATCCACTCTTCAAAATACGACCCCTTCTGGACATCATCGAGTCGACATATGCGCAGGTCTACTGTCCTCAGAGGGAAATATCCATAGATGAAAGCATGATAAAATTCAAGGGTAGGATTTTTTTCAGGCAATTCCTTCCACTGAAGCCGATCCGCTTTGGTCTGAAGCAGTTTTGCCTGTCGGAGGCGAAGACAGGCTATGTGCTCAAATGTCTGTTGTATACAGGTCGTGACACCTTTGTCAATGTAGAGCCCCAGCAGGACTTTTTAATCACAGAGCAGGTTGTGTTGCATCTGATGGATGGACTTGATGATACAGGACATGTCCTGTACACAGATTCGTTTTATACTTCTGCAAATTTGGTCCGACAACTGAAAGACCAAGGAATCGGCCATTGTGGAACTGTAAGGCAGGGTCGTCAGAATATGGCTCCACAACTGGACAGAAACGCTTTGAACCTGCGGAAGGGTGATGAGCCTGTCTTCTGCAAATCGAAGACAACTGACATTGTTGCCTGTGGATGGCACGACACAAAGTACGTGCAGTTCTTGTCGTCTGTCCATACAGACAACACGCTGGAACGCCGCCAGCGGGCTGGTAATCAGGTCGGTGGTCACAGGCAGGTGGTCAAGCCTCTATGTGCTGAGGATTATAATCAATACATGGGAGGTGTTGACCTCACTGACCAGCTGCTTGGCACATACGCGTACCCGCATAAAGTGTCCAAGTGGTATCACGCAGTCTACTACAGGTTACGCGAGGTGGCACTGACAAACAGCTACATCATTTACAAGCAGGTGACCAAAGGGCCTGTCATGCAACCCCGTATCTTTCACGAGAAGATCATAGATGGACTGCTGGAGGGCTATGAAGGAAAAGTGAAGCCGCAAAATCAAAAGGAGACACCAAGACCACAGAGACTGACAGAGCGTCATTTTCTGCAGAAACAGGAGGGAACGTCAAGACCAGAATGTACTGTATGCAGTGGGCGTTTCCCGTTTGGCATCAAGCGTGTTCAGACCAGGTTCCTCTGTAAGCAGTGTGATGTTGCCTTGTGCCCCACTACTTGTTTTGAGCTGTATCACACAGGTTCTGACTTCTGCAGATCTGCAGCTTCACAGATCTATGGAAATCAGTAGAATGTGTGTTGCGGAAAAAATCACTTTAGGTTTGTGTGTGTTGCGGTAAATACACTTCAAGGAAAGCAATAGTGGCTGAAAAACTAAACAACTATTTTGTGTACTGTAACTACCTTCCTTCCGTTGAATTTGCAAGTCTAGCATCTTACATCTGACACTGGTGTTAGGCGTGCAAGTGACTGGTGTGCAGAAGAGTGTTGTGTTTTCTTCATGAACTATGCTTGCGAGTTGGTGTGTTATGGATTATCTGTAGAGCTCTGAACTACCAACTATGCTTTCACTGGTGAGTTGACCATTTTCTCAATACATTTCTTGACATGTTATCATGTATTTGTTACTGTGTTGGTGACTGCCTTGTGTGTAAACTGTCTGTTGTATGTGTTGCGAACACAGATTTTGTTTATTCTTCTTGCATCAGGCTAGATATAAAATTTTCAGTAAGTCACATGAAAGAAAAAAAGTGCCATTGTATAAATGTGTTTTCCCATCTCCATTCAAAAAAAAAAAATTAAGTAATTCGGTTCAGTGGTTCAAGAGTTATAGCCTTTTAAAGATAAGAGGTGTTGCGAGACAGTGGTTTGGCAAAACAGCTGCGGCGCTGGGAAATGCAACATTTCAACACTTGCGGTGGCGAAAGGGTTAAGGGAGGTCACTCAAATTGGTATACTTAGAAAGTTCTTGCCACAAAGTATCCTGGGCCAAGTTTGCAGACTGTGGCTTGAATAGTCTCCCAGAAAATGCCAACGATCAAGTTTACCACGGACGGCAGACGGACGATGGACATCCGGATGATCACTGACCCAGAACATAGACTCACTTTTGCTTTGCATGTGAGCCAAACTCAGCAATGCTAGCTGATGAAATATTAGGAAAATGCACACATAACAAACATTTCTAGAAATAAGCAGGAAATAAGTGCATATTCTCACAAACGTGCACATACTAATACAAACATACATACACAGTGACATGCACAGAGTCCTAGTCTTACCTTGTCCTGGCTGTTGCACTGGCTGACCATTGGCTTGTGGTTGCTGAGCAGCACCAGGGGGCCAGGCATAGGGAAACCCTCCAAACATGCCATTGACTGAAACACACAAACATGAATTTAAAAAACATTAACACCATACCAGTACCATGTGTCAAATCCATGTCATTAAAGGATGATTGAGAAATGTAATATGTATACTATGGATATGTGCTATGGCAAAACTTTTCTCTGCTCCATATCTAAAGTCTTATTGTGAAAAATAAAATTTGTGTGAGTTATCTCAGATTTATTCAGAAAGTCTGCACTCACAGTTCTGAAATACTTGCTGATGCTGCTGAGCATTGTTGTTGTTCTGGGCGTTGGCATTGGGAGCCGGGGTGGTGGTGGTGGTGGGTCGTGGCATGCGCAACACATCAAGGCGGCATGTGGGGCAGGTCTGCTGGCGCTGGAACCACGAGCGCAGGCAGCTGGTGTGAAAGATGTGGTTGCAGGGAAGCTTCTTGCACGATGATGTCATCTCCTCACGGCAGATGATGCACACGTTGTCTCCTGATGACAGCTCCTCCTCTGTTGCATTGGGATACCTATGGACAAAGTCAAACAATGTTGTCATTTAACCCCTTCACTGCCAGTGATCATAGATTTCGCATCTGAAACCACTGCACACTGACTGACACATGAACACAAATGAAATGGGAACAAAAATGGGCACAAAGAACACAGGAGTAACAAAAGGCATAAAACTACATGAGTCCCCGCAACTTCAGGGGCTCATGAGGATTTGTGTCTCTTGTAGATGAGTAGCATTCACCATGCCCTGGCAGCTAAGGGGTTTATATCTTCCCTGCCAGTGGTCAAGGATTGTGAACCAGAAATCAATCTTTCTATATTCAACAGTTTCAGCCATCTGAGCCCTGGCAAATTCAAGCGGGGGAGGGGGGGGGGATGGGGGGGGAGTTGAAGGCATGTCATAAAGATCATGTCTCCTGTATCTTGTTCCAGCACTTATGGGGTTAAATGCAGTATATACAAAAGCACTGTTTTTATCAAACTGCCATTCCCCCCCCCCCCTTCTATTGTACTGTCAAAAGATAATTATTTGTGATCAATGACCGCTTTCTGTAACAGTGCTAGTTGCATGGCCTTAGCATTTGGCTTCACATATTTTCCAGTTTTGAAACTCATACTTTCCTCGCTGCCCAGTACTTTATCACTTTAAGCCTGATATTCAAAATTCCCACATTTGGAAGTTGTTTTGGGGTGTTGTTTTCTAAAGTTCAAGAGATAGATCGACCACAATTGACCTAGCTACTCGTGCACCACCCTTGAACTATCATGGTCAGCCCATCTCCTGTCAGGTCTAAATAGCTTAACTTTTTCCCATCGAAACGCTTCCGGTTTAATGTTAGCCCAAACAAACCCTTAGCCATCGAAATTCTTACGTTACAGCGTTGTGCTCGTTGCCGTCTATAGATGAGTCGCTAGTATTCTAGGGTTGGGTTTTTACAAAAATCGCATGAAGCACAGCTATCGGTCTAAGGGAAGCAAACACTATAATGTTTCACGAACCATTTCTAAAATATTAATTTTTCTCTAAAATGTATTTTTTCGAAAAATACTTACCGATGACATGACTGTCAGGAAATAGTCTACTTGCTTACCAATTTTAGCCTAAGACCCAAAGGGTCCCCCCAGGAGGCTCTCGGGGATCCCTAACAGGGACGAGAGTAGCCTCCCCTGCCCATCCGGTCACGTGCCCGGTGGTGTCTCCTTTAGCCAGTTGTCTACGGAGTTACCAGCGGCAAGCGGGGAGGAGGGAGGGACCTCCGAGTCATGTCATCGGTAAGTATTTTTCGAAAAAATACATTTTAGAGAAAAATTAATTTGTTTCCTCAAAACACATTACCGATGACATAACTGTCAGGAAGAATGCCAAAAAGGAGGAGGGTGCCGCACAATCCTTTCAGAAACCTCATTAGGGATGAAGACGGCCCGTCACTCCTGATCACACACTCCCGACAATTTTAGCGAAGTGCATACCTGGCGCCTGGAGGGAGTGCTGTGCCGCAGAGATGTCGCCCACCAGTGAGAGGTTGTCGCGCTGGACTGTCAGGTCGCGGAGGTAGAAGCGGGCAAAGGTGGTTTCGGCCCGCCACCCCACTGCAGCCACAATGTCCTTAACCGCGCAGTTGCGGTCAAAGGCGAGACTTGCGGCCATAGCGCGAACTTCATGGGCGCGTATCCTGAGGGCCTCGGCTCCCTGTGGGGAGAGGTCGCGATAGGCGGACCGAATTACCCAGTGGAGCCAGGAGGAGATCGTTTGGGCAGAGATGTCAGTTCTGCCGGCGGTCAGAGGCAAACAGAGACGAGTCCGTCCCCTCCGTACGGACTTGGAGCGACGCAGGTAGATGCACGCACCGGATCTTGCTGCCGAGTCTCCCGAAGAAGGTCGGGCCCTTTAAGCGGCCGAATAGCGATGACCTGAGGCGCCGTCAAGGGAGATCTAGTCTTAGCGAGAAAGGAAGGATCCAGGAGAAGCTGAACGGAGCCATCCACTCGGAACTGCAGGCAGGAAGGGCGAGACGAGAGCGCGTGGAGCTCGCTGACGCGGGCTGCCATGGCGAGGGCCACCAGGAAGCAGGTCTTCCAAGTCACGTCCGCGAAGCTGGCCAGATGGAGCGGTTCGAAACGGTCCGAATTCAGCCAGGTGAGGACCCAGGGGAGGTCCCAGCGTGGAACGAGGGAGCGGGAAACCGGACGCTGCAAGCCGAAATGCGCCATAAGGTCGGCCAGGTCCTTGCAGGCGCCAGGGTCGGGACGGCCGAGGTGACGGTAGGTGTCGGCAATCGTGGAGAGATAGCCACGGATCGTGATGGGAGCCAAACCTTGGTCGTGGAAGAGCCAGAGGAAGAAGTCCGCGAGCTGAGGGGTCGTCAGATCGACGGGGGAGAGACGACGGTCAGAGCACCAGGCACGAAGCACTCGCCACTTTCCCTCGTAGACACATCTGGTGGAAGGTCTGCGGGCTGAAGCGATAGCGTCCACTGCCGCACTCGAGAAGCCTCTAGCGGAGAGGGCGTGCCGCACAATCGCCAGGCGTGTAGGAGAAGTCGCTCGGGGCAGGGGTGGAAGAGCGGCTGGCGGGGCTGCTTGAGCATCATGCGAGGGGTGGGAAGTGGAAGGGGAGGTTCCGTGGCGAGACTGAGCAGGTCGGTGGTCCATGATCTGTCCCAGGAGAACGGGGCCACCAGGAGAAGGACTGCGTTGCACCCCCAGAGCTTGAGCAGGACTTTGAGGACCAGGACCGTCGGAGGCAACTAGTCCGTCCCAAGAGATCGAGAGCGCATCGACCGCCCAGGCCAGCGGGTCGGGAATCGGGGAGACGAAGAGGGTAAGCTGGGGTTCCACCTGGTGGCGAGGAGGTCGACAAGGGGAGTCTCCCAACGCTCGCAGATCAGGCGAAAGATGTCCCGGCGCAAGGTCCATTCTGTGTGAAGAAGCTGGCCCCGCCGAGAGAGGGAGTCTGCCAGAACGTTCAGGTGACCCGGAATGTGACGGGCTCGTAGGGAGATGCCGCGGTCCTCGCACCAGAGAAGGAGTCGGTAGAGAAGGATGCAGAGGTCGGGCGAGCGGGTCCCTCCCTGCTTCTGTATGTAAGCGACGACCGTGGAGTTGTCGGAGAGGACAAGGAGGTCCTGTGTCCGAAGATCGGGTTCCCCAGCGCGGAGGGCCTGCCAAACCGCATTCAGCTCCAGCCAGTTGATGTGCCGCGAAGCCAGGTCCTCGTTCCAGCGGCCGGCCGCATAGCGAAAACTCGGGAGAAGGTGAGCGCCCCACCCGGCGAGACTGGCATCGACGCAGAGAGAGAGACGGGGCAGTGGTGAGGTCAGGGGAATCCCGGAGCCGAGCCAAGAAACGTCAGTCCAGCGAAGCAGATGGGGCCGCAGCATAGGGGGTATCGGCACCAGGGTGGAGAGATCGCCGGAGGACGGTCTCCAGTGGAGGAGAAGGTGCAATTGAAGAGGACGAGAGTACAGACGACCGAGGGGAAGGAGATCTGCCGCAGCACTCATCAGGCCGAGGAGCTGGAGCCACACCCTGGCGGGGACAGCCGCTTCCTGAGCTACCAGACGGGCGAGATCGGCGAGTTTCTGGATCCGAGGCTCGGGAAGACGCACTAGGTTGCAGTCGGTCACAAACTCCATCCCCAGGTGCACGAAGTGGCGAGAGGGAGTGAGGTCGGACTTGCCAGCATTGACCAGGAAGCCGAGGCGAGATAACAGGAGGAGAAGCACATCCCTGTCCAGGAGAAGAGAGGCCACCGACTGGTTCCGCAGAAGAAGGTCGTCCAAGTAGTTGGAGATCGGGCTGGAAGAAGAACGACGGGCTCTGGCTACCACGGCGTTCATGATCCGCGTAAATACCCACGGGCTGAGGTTGAGACCGAAGGGGAGGGCCCGAAACTGGAAAACAGTCCCGTCGATGGCAAAGCGGAGGTACCGGCGGGAGGCTAGATGGATTGGGACGTGCAGATAGGCATCGGACAGGTCCAGGCTGACGGCGAAGTCCATGGGCTGGACGGCAGCGCGAAGGGACCTGGCTGTCTCCATCCGGAAGGACGGGGCGGCGATGAACCGATTCAGGGCGGAGAGATCGATGATCGGCCTCCACTTGCCTCCAGGCTTGGGGACTACGAAGAGTCGGCTGTAGAAGGCGGGGGAGTCGTGGAAGGCGACGACCTCCGTAGCGGCTTTCTGGAGAAGAGCAGCGACTTCTCCGCGAAGGGCATCGGCCTTGGGTGGATCTTACGGGATCTCGGTCCACAGGGGGGAGCGCCGAAGCGGGGGCGGGGAACGAAAGGAGATGAGAAGACCGTCTGAGACAATGGAGAGGATCCACGGGTCGTCCGGAAACAGGGAGCGCCAGACGTCTCCGTGCAGGGCGAGCCTCCCGCCGACAGGCGACCCCGAAGCGGTCGGCGGGGGCGGAGGCGAGCAGAAGTCAGGGGGCCCTCCCACGCCCAGGGCGGCGGGCGGGCTTGGGCCAGGCCGGGACGGCAGGACGGGCAGAACGGGCGCGGCCAGGACCGGGCGCACGGGAAGAGGAGAGAGGACGGGAGGCCGAGGCGTAGGCAGGGGCCGTCGCGGAGGGTCTAACGAACCGCAGGGCGCGACCCGAGGCCTTGCGGGTTGGCAGAAAGCGAGACGAGGGGGCGCTGGGCCAACGGTCCTTGTTAGCTTCCTTCAGGGACTGCCAGAAAGGGCCAAAGAGGAGCGGAGCGCCGACCGGGGCCCGGCGGAGCTGGGATTTCACATCACGGGGAAGACCCGGGCAGGACTGGAGCACCACATCACGCCGCATCAGGTCACAGTTGGCGGCCGCCGCCATGGCGTTGACGGACGAATGGTAGGCCGCTCGGTTGGCTGCAACTGCCAAGGTGTGAAGATCCGACAGCAGGGGAGGAGCGGAGGGAAGCCAGGCCGCCTCGATACGGTTAATGAAGGCTTGTGTGAGGAGCTCCAAAAATCCCGAACATGCGAGGGCGTTTCGGACGAATGTGGCGGTACGTTCCAGGCCGCGAGGCAGGGCACGGTTGAGCTGGGAAGAGCCGCCGGCGAGCACCAGCGCAGGCGGATCCACCGGAGGCAGCGAGCACGAGAAGGATTGCGAGTGACCGGCGTACCAGGACTGCCGAAAGGCGATGTCGACACCGGAAGGCCAGCGGCGGTCGGAGAAGAAGTCCGAGTCGGAAGCAGAATCTCGCTGGAGGTGCGCAGACAGGGCGTCCGTTAGGTCGCGGAAGGCAGGCGGCTGGGGAAGCGACTTGAATTTCTTGACCTGACGAGCAGCGTCCACAAAGGCGGCTGCTTTCCTCTTCAGCGGTGGGGAAGGTGGGCAGGAATCCGTGGGAAGGCAAGCCGCGATGAGACGGGCGGCGGCGTCCAAGGCTCGGAGAGTCTCGCCACGAGGAATGGACAGGGTAGCTGGAGACGCTGGATCATCCACCTGAGAGGGCGAACGGCTGCCGGACTCAAGCAAGGCCGACACGGAGTCCTCCGGCAGCAGGCTTAAGGTCTCTCCATCGATGGCAGGCGGTGGCGGCGGAGAAGACCGAAGCACAGGCGGTAAACTGATGCGCGCAGGCGGTGGAGGAGGAGCCGAGGGGCTACGCTGACGCCACCGCGGGGAAGTAAGAGGCGAAGGGCGTCGGGAACAATGAGAGCGTCGATCCCGATGGGAATTACTGCGCCGAGAACGAGGCGGAGTCCTGTCGTCTCTACGACTCCTACGAGAGGAGTGAGGTGAGGGGCGCCGAGAGGACCAGCGCTGCGGAGAACGGCTGCGCTGACGGGAGGCATAGGAGGAAGTCGAGCAAGAGGACGACGAATGCCGGGGGCTACATCTGCTATCCACGCGACGAGGGCTAAGCCGACGGTCGACATCGTGGCGCCTGGAAGGAGGATGAAAAGGTGACAACTGTCGTGGTGCCCGGGGCTCAAGGAGGGGGGCACGTTGCGGGCTAGCAGCTGGGGCCGAAAGGCCACGGTGAAGGGTAGAAGGCGACGACGGTCACGGTGCCCGGGGCTCATGGAGGGGGGCACGTAGCCGGCTAGGCGACTCGCCGGAGGAGTCAGCGGGCTTAGGAGGGGGGGCCATAAGGCCAACACGTCTAGTAACAGGCGACAAAGGTCGCGGTGCCCGGGGCTCAAAGAGGGGGGCACAACTAGACGGAGGGGCCGAAAGGCCGACGCGTGTATCGACGAGCGACAAAGGTCGCGGTGCCCGGGGCTCAAGGAGGGGGGCACGGAGCCGGCTTGGCGACTCGCCGGAGGAGTCAGCGGGCTTAGGGGGGGCCACAAGGCCCATGCGTCTACTAACAGGCGACAACAGTCGCGGTGCCCGGGGCTCAAGGAGGGGGGCATAAAGCTGGCTTGGCGACTCGCCGGAGGAGTCAGCGGGCAAGGGCGGTGCGGACACCGTAGCAGGAATAGTCTTACCAGGCAGATGAGGTGTGCGTTTCTCCACTTCCGAGGAGGGGAGCTTGACTGGGTCCCGGCGTGCTGTGACAGGTCGCTCGCGCCGGTAGAACCTCCAAAGCTCCGACCAACGAACCTCCAGCCACTAAGAGCAGACAGCGCAGGCGAGGTCCGAGGAGCAGCCAGAACACGGAAGACAGACTTATGCCGGTCACTAGGCCACTGAAAGTCGCCGCACAGGGGACAGGTGCGCACTTGATGACTGCAACACAAACCCAAAGATGAAAGGCGACCGGTGGCGGGAACTAACCCGCCTACATAACTTCCGAACCAGGGAAACGAGTGAAGCTCACAACGAAACGCGGGAGAGAACCAAAAAGTTCGAGACGAGACCAACGTCCGGCCCAGCTGGGCGAGACGTAGGCGGCGGCCAAGACGTTACCTTTCCATGGCGGAGCGCCGAAGCACAAACCACCGCGAGCAACGGAAGCCGAGAAGCAGAAGAAGGCCCCAGGCCCAGCTAACAGCACGAGGCACAGACAAGGGCTAGCAGAGAAGGAGGCGACGCCAGAAGCAGACGAGTGGCTATGCGAAGACAGGCCGGTAAAATTGATTGATTGTACATTGCTTAACGTCCCGACAGCAACAAGGCTTTCTCAGGACGTGCCTGCACTGCTTGTGAAAAAAAAACGAAACAGAAAATTGAATGTATGTCGCCAGCCGGTCAAATACATTAAATAAACCTACAACATGGGGCCTAAATAAAGCTAAGACCATTTAGCAACACACATCCAATATCAAGAGCTACAGGCAGTGCAGACAGTAGGGAGAGTTTGAAAAAGGCAAATACAGGTGAATGGACAAAGGGTAGACAGAAACACATGCCCCAGAATAGAGAGAAAAACCCACCCTGTGGGGCTGACCAGGGTGACCCTGGGAACTAAAAAATACCTAACCCCACCCAAGTCCCCCAGGGCAGACCCGGGTGGGGTGACAGGCCGGTAAAGACGGTCGAACCGTACACAGTCTACGAAGGGTCAGAGGCTCAGGTAACTGCGTGCGTACGCTAACAGCGAAGTAGACAACTGGTTAAAGGAGACACCACCGGGCACGTGATCGGATGGGCAGGGGAGGCTACTCTCGTCCCTGTTAGGGATCCCCGAGAGCCTCCTGGGGGGGGACCCTTTGGGTCTTAGGCTAAAATAGGTAAGCAAGTAGACTATTTCCTGACAGTCATGTCATCGGTAATGTGTTTTGAGGAAACAAATCTGAAAGTGAATGCCCTTGTCGGATGGTGTCGGAACAAGGCCAAAGTAGCTGACAGCGCCTTGGATCGTCTCGATGACTGACGATGAGCTTGTTCGATCCTCATGAGCGCGATTTTAACAGTGATTTTTAGCTCGTAAAATTGTGATTCAAGAGGGGACAGATCTCTTGTGTGATTTCTTTGCTTGTGGAATACATTTTTCTGCCATGTTGGTGAGTAAATCTGGGTTTTTCGTTGCATGTGCTTACACTGTTGCTACCAAAACCACATTTTTCATTTTTTGCTCCGCCATGTTTGTTCTGCTGCATAATAATCAAATTGGTTTGACTTCCCACTAAACTGATGCACAAACACGTGCAGTTTTGAAAAGTACTTTTAATGCTCTTTCCAATGATACCCAATTTATTTATCTATGGTTGTTAGCTTGGGAGGCTGTGAAAATTAATTCAATCTACCCCAAAAATGTACGTCACCAGGGAACACACATCCTTTTTCCTGCTACGTCTGCAGGGAACTGACTCGCTGAAAATTTTACAATGGGAAAGATTTAAATAATTGAGCCCTGATGCTCTACAACAGGAGATGAATACACCATGATAATTCAGGGGTAGTG
Organism: Semisulcospira habei; assembly: GCA_036245525.1. Taxonomy (NCBI): domain Eukaryota; kingdom Metazoa; phylum Mollusca; class Gastropoda; family Semisulcospiridae; genus Semisulcospira; species Semisulcospira habei. The sequence goes on from BTPG01000004.1 coordinate 31,447,462, forward strand.
CCAGATTAGCTTGGCAACATCAGGCGCCAACCTAATCTGGCACCACCCTTGAATTATCATGGTCAATTCATGGGGTTAAAGGATAAGATACTGATTTACGTCGGGGGTTCTTTCTCCGGGTACTCCGGTTCTTCCACCCCTACCCCCCCCCCCCCCACTTTGGTACCGGTCTCAGGCCACTTTACAAATTTCAAATACAAGCGATCAAAAATCTCTGTAACTTCAGTAGCTGACTGGCCCTTCGTTTGTCTTGTACTGTGTTTGTCTTAAATGGCGTAAATCCGTGTCTGTTTCGTGAGTGTGTGTGTTGGGTTTCAGGCGCGGCGCTTTGAGTCGATTTCCCCAAAATTGAGAAAAAGCGCCTATATAATAACGGTATTATTATTATTATTATTATTTACTCACAATGTATTCATGTTGCGGATAGCTCTGCGAGACATGATAACATCATGAAGGGCTTTTTTGAAGGACCTGTAACAAAAGAAGAATAACATTCAACAGCAATTTAAAAAGTCAGTATTTGAATTGAACAGCTTCAAAAATGTGTAACCCCCTCACTGGACAGTGACTGCAAGAATATTTACTATTTCACCGAACCTGTGCAAGATGGACACTGAATTTTCATACTACTGTCTTCTGTGACCTATGATAAGCAAAGAAGTACCCAACGGAGAAAGAAACACGCTTAGAAAAGATGGGTACAACACAATTTATTAATATTTCGGGTAAATACCCTTTGTCAAAATAGACAAACAAACAAACATATTTTGACAAAGGGTATTTACCCGAAATATTAATAAATTGTGTTGTACCCGTCTTTTCTAAGCGTGTTTCTTTCTCCGTTGGGTACTTCTTTGCATATTACACGCTTGGCAGTCACCTTTTTGGTCTGGATTGATCTATGATAAGCAGTATAACAGGACCAGCAGACAATAGATGTTGTTTGGAAATCAGAAGTAGGTCAAAACTGCACATGTTTTGACGAAAACCAAGTCTGCAGTGTAGTGGAAGATCACATGATAATCAACCTGAGGTGGCTACAAAGTGGAAATAAAGAGATTCATAAATCCCTCATCTGCTCTCAAGTATATTACATGTCCATACAATTTTCTGTTATTTAGATGTGCATATTAATCCCTTGCCTGTCGGTTGCCTATAGGAATCATTGCGACAAAAAACATTACTGACACACAAAGGGTTATGCACACCAGTAGCTGAAACCCACCTGACAGCCAGGTACATGGGTCGGATGGCAAACAGCGGGAATGTGTGCACCTTGATCATAATGATCATGAAACAGATGTACAACACCACACGCATGAAACCTGCAAAATAGAACACAAATTACTTCAAATGTTATCCCTAAATCGTCTTGAAAAGAGCGATAAGTAGTATGTTGTATTCTTGTCTGTTTGTCCACTTTAAACAATTCAATAAACTGTGTTCGACTTAAGCATGTTTCTTTTTTTGTTGTGATTTCCTTTTCTATTCCTAAATCAGAATTAGGTCAGGAAAGGTATAAACATGACACATTCTGGGGACTGTGCCTCACAGGACTGTGCATACAATAACTAATTCAAGGGAATCACCATGACAAAAAGCGCTGCTGACAGCCATATGGTTAAAGTAACTTCTAGAGTTCAGTGAACTGCAGTCCTTTTGTGTCTATCATTTTGAAAATATGGTAGACATTGAGATGGGGCTGGTCGGAGCCCATTCAGTAGCATGCAAATGACATAACAGGCGGGCGGGCCTCATAGTCTAGCAAAGAAGTCATATGATAAAAATGTATTTTTCTCTGAAAGATATTTTTTCGAAAAATACTTACCAATGGCATTACTATAAGGAAAATACCCCTTAGATTACCGATTTCAGCCTAAGAACCCTTTGTGTGTTCCTGCACAACAAGGGACGCAACCGTAGGGAGCTGTAACCAAGGACCCTAGGTAGTCTCCCTTCCTTCCATAAGGTCACGTGAGCAGTGTGATCACGCCAGTCTTACTCTAAAATGTATTTTTTCGAAAAATACTTACCGATGGCATGACTAATAGGAAGGTACGCTTAGCTTACCAATTTCAGCCCAAAAATTTGTTGTGTATACCTCACAACCAGGGGGGGGGGGGGGGGGGGCGACTCTAGGCGGTCGTTACCAGGACGACCGGAGTAGCCCCCCTTGCATCCCTATCCTGTCATGTGCCTGGCCATTTCCCACCAGTCTTTGCCTTAGCTCAACAGCGGCAAGCGGGGCAGGAGGGAGGGACCTCTGAGTCATGCCATCGGTAAGTATTTTTTGAAAAAATACATTTTAGAGAAAAATCCATTTGATTTCTCAAAACTCTTACCAATGGCATGACTAATAGGAAGAATAGCGAATAGGAGGAGGGTGCCACCCCCTATGTATTCCACCCGTGAACCTTGGCAGAACACCCCCTCAAGTGCAACCAGCAACCGAGGCCCCTCAGCGCGCCACACCCGACAAGCTAGGCGATACCTATGGCACCCGTGGTGCCTGGAGGGTGTGCTGTGCCACCGAGATGTCCCCCACCAAGGCCAGGACGTCGCGCTCACCAGATAGGTCTCGCAGGTAGAATCGGGCGAAGGTAGACTCGGCCCACCAACCCACGGTCAGCCCAATGTCTCTGATGGCGCCGTTGTGGTCACAGCCACTGTTCTGACCTCATGTATGCGCATCGTCTTGGCCCGTACCAGGGAGAGCTCTTTGTATGCCGACTGGGTGACCCAGTGGAGCCAGGATGAGCTCGTCTGCGCAGCGATGTCTCATCTGCCTGGAGGAATAGGCGTGAGCGCTGTCGTCTCAGCAGCTTAGTTCGGCGCAGGTTAATTGTCCGTGCTCGGACGGGGTCCTGCTGGCAGGACTCCCGGGACTGGTCGATCGCCCTGAGCGGGCGGACGGTCAACACCTGCCACGCGGTCGCAGGCTCTTGGCCAGGAACGCCGGGTCAGTGAGGAGATGTATCGAACCAACAGCCCAAACTAGAGACAGGCGTGTCGCAAATAGGAGGCATGGATCTTGCTCACTCTGGACGCCATGGCAAGGGCAAGCAGGAAGCAGGTCTTCCTGGTCAAATCTCCCAGCCGCGCTAGGGGTCGAGGCTTGAACCGCTCCAAGTTGAGCCAGGTTAGGACCCAGGACAAATCCCAGTGAGGGATCAGCGAGCGGGAACCAGTCTCTGAAGATCAAGGCGAGCCCTTAACTCCGAGAGGTCTTTGCAGGCACCAGGGTCCGGCCATCCCAAGTGGTTATACGTGTCTGCAATCCTAGCCAGGTAACCTCTGAAGGTGATGGGGGCTAGGTTCAGCTTGGAGAAGAGCGACAGAAAGAACTCGGCCAGCTGCGGAGTAGTCAAGTCCGTAGGGGAGAGCTGCTCAGCTGCGCACCAGGTCAGGAGGATGCGCTACTTTCCCTCATAGATGTTACAGGTAGAAGCCCTGCGAGCTGCTGCGATTACCTCCACCACTGCACCCGAGAAGCCTCTAGCGGCAAGGGCTTGCCGGACAACCTCCAAGCGTGTAATAGCAGCAGATCCGGGCAAGGTGGAAAAGCTGCTGCCGGGGCTGCTTGAGCATCATCCGAGGCATGGGGAGCCACAGCGGGGAGTCCCATGGCGAGGCTCAGAAGGTAGATGGTCCAGCTCCTGGTCCAGCTGATTGACGCCACTAGGAGCAATATCTCGTAGCTGCCTCTGAGCTTCTGGAGGGAGGACGGAGGGGGGGAAGGAACGCGTAAGCCACCAGTCCGTCCCACGGGATGGAGAGCGCGTCCATGGCTCAGGCGAGTGTATCTGGAATGGGGGAGACGAAGCGAAAGCGCTCCGAGTTGAGCCCTGTCTGCTTAACATTGTGGCAAAGGGGTCGATCATGGGTGTCTCTCAGCATGTGCAGAGAAGGTGAAAGATGTCCGGGCGTAGGGAGCAGCTGCCCGCACCGTGAGAGGGAGTCCGCGAGTACGTTCAGGTGGCCTGGGATGTGCCGCGTCGGAAGTGAGATGCTGCAATCTCTGCACCACAGGAGGACCTGGTACTGGAGGATGCATAGAGAGAGAGAGAGTCCCGCCCTGGTTCTGTACGTAGGCCACAACCGCCGAGATGTTGGACAGCACCAGGATCTCTTGTAGAGCAAGGCAATCTTCCCAGGCGGAGAGCACTAACCACATGGCCTCCAGCTCCAGCTAGTTGCTGTGTATGTCTGTGTGGTCCTGTGACCAGCTGCCTGAGGCTGTGACGAACTCCGAGAGTAAGAGTGCTCCCCAGCCTGAGCGGCTTGCATCTGTGCTGATGGAGAGCTGGGGTGCCGGGGAGGAGCGGAACCCCCGATGCCAACCTGGTCTTGTCCGTCCACCGCAGAAGATGAGATCTGGCCAAAGGGGAGACAGGGACCAGGGCCGTCAGATTGCTGGACGAAGGGCGCCATCGGAGGAGTAGATGCAGCTGGATTGGGTGAGAGTAGAGTCTGCCGAGAGGCAGGAGGTCAGCCACTGCGCTTAGGAGACCGAGCAGTAGGAGCCACACCCTGGCCGGGAGAGCTTCCGCGTGCGAGACTTGAAGAGACAGATCCACTACCTTCTGGATTCGTCCTTCTGGGAGCCAAACACAGTTGATATCGGTCCGGAACTCCATGTCTAGGTGAGTGAACCGGCGCGAGGGAACGAGATCGGACTTGCCTCCGTTGACCAGAAATCCGAGCTGGTGGAGCAGGGTCAGTAAAGTGTCCCGGTCCTCCTCTAAGGCTGTCGCCATCTGGTTCCAGAGGGGCAGATCGTCCAGCTAGTGGGAAGTTGGGCTCGAGGCCATCTGTCGGAACCTGGAGACGATGCCGTTGATGATCATGGTAAACCCCCAAGGGCTGTGGTCGCGTCCGAAGGGCAGGGCCCGAAACTGATACACTACTCCACTGAAGGCGAAGTGAAGATAACAACGGAACGCCGGGTGCACGAGAACGTGAAGATAGGCAACCGCCAGGTCGAGGCTCAAGGCGAAGTCCTGGGGCTGCACTGCGGCCCTCAAAGCTCTGGCCATCACCATCCAGAAACGAGGGGCCCAAATGTACTCGTTTAGCGCCGAGAGGTCGATGACCGGACACCACTTGCTGCCGGCTTGGGGACAAGGAAGAGACGGCTGTAGAAGGCCGAGAAGTCGAGACGTGAGACTACTTCCGTGGCCTCCTTCTGCAGCAGAGAGACTACCTCGTCGCGCAGAGCTTCTGCCTTGCCTTGTTCCCCTGGCATGTAAGTCCACAGGGGGGAGTGACGCGATGGAGGGGGAGACTGAAAGAGATCCTCAGGCTCTCCAAGATGGTCGAGAGAATCCAAGGGTCATCCTGAAACAGTCGGCACCACGCGCCACTGTGATGGGCTAGCCTCCCGCCGACCGGGGTACGGGAGACAAGTCAGTGGGCACTGCCACGCCCCGGTCCCCTCTGGACCAGGTAGGGGTGGTGGCGGGGAAAGCGCGCAAGCATGCTGTGGGGGGGGGGGGGGGGGGGGTCTGCCAGGCCGGTCCAAAAAGAAGAGAACCCCCGAAGGGAGCCTGGCGAAGCTGCGTCTTACTCAGTTACTGAAGCCGGGAGAGACGAGCAGAGTCCCAGCAGGGTGTCCTGCCGCATCAGGTTGCAGTTAGCTGCCGCCGCCATGGCATTAAACGAGGCGTGAAACACCGCTCTGTTTGCCGCCACGAGCATGGAGTGTATGTCACGGAGAGGAGCCGAGGTTGAGAGGTCCCAGGTATCCTCGAGGTGTCTTACCACGGCCTGCGTCTCAAGGAAGCCTGCACACACTAAGGAGTTCCGCACCAGCTGCACAGTCTTCTCCCGGCCGCAAAGGATTCGTAGCCGCCTGCCGCTGGGGGCACCCGTCTGCAGCAGCGCCGCCTTGTCTATCGCCGGCAGGAGACATGAGAACGCTTGAGAATGCCCGGTGTACCACTGCTGGTGGAAGCTGACGTCCATTCCCGCTGGCCATCTGGTGTCGGAGAAGCAGCCCTGGTCACCGAATCTGTCCGCTAGAAGCTGCATAGAAAACGCCTCCTTTAAGTCCTTAAACGCCGGGACTTGGACTGCCACGGCGTGTCCACCATCGGTGCGTCCTTCCTCTCAGGGGAGGGGGAGGGGGAGGAGATGGAGGGCAGGAGCCTGGTGGAGGAAGGAGGCGATGAGTCGGGAGGCCTTGTCAGGGAGCAAAGCGCCTGCAAAGTCGGAGCTGCATCAGTCGAAGATGACAAACCGGACGATTGAGCGCTAGGCGACGCCAAGCGGATGTCTGCCAGCCCTAGGGCAGACATGGAGTCCTCCGGGAGGAGGCTAAGGGCCTCGCTGTCGTTCCCCGTGGACCGCGGAAAAGAGCTGAGGTCCCTGAACGCAGATGGAGGCGTGGGGGGAGAAGAGCGCCTACTCCCGCGAAGAGACGAAGCCCAGTGGGGCTGGCTAGGGTGGGAACGCGGGGGTGAATTCGCTGAGACATACGACTGATCGATGTCTGCGAGGCCCCAACACTAGGGTTGAGGGCGCCAATCCCACAAGGAAGATCGACGCGATCGGCTCCGAGAGGTCGTCGCGGAGGGACGATGTCAAGCAGAAAGCGGGCGCTGGGGTGGAGTCAAGGCCTTCCTACTCGGAGAGGCAGAGCGGGCATCCAAAGTATCGCGATGCCGCAGGCGACTGAGGCTGCCGCTATGATGAGACTCGTGAACACGCCCAATGGTAGGGCTAGACAGGCGATCTCTATCGGGATGGTCCTGCCGCTGACGATGCTGCCAGCCTCGGCCCTCCCCTGTGTGGTCCTCTCTGGTGGTGCTGCTAGTCCCATAAGAGCGGGGCGCTTTCCTCGCCGAGTGGTGCGGTGACCGGGACCGCTGGTTGCGCCTTTCGTCGCTCCTCGAGCGGAGAGGTGGGGTAACGAAAGACTGGATACAACGAGGAGGGGTGTCTCGTTGGTAACTGTCCGGCAACCGTCTGTCTCTACGGACGGATGAAGCGCCGGAATTATGGAAGCAGGGCAGTTCTTCCCCCCTTCTGAATGACGGCCTGTGGATCTTGGCGCCCATTCACGGTGCTTGTCCGGCCGATGGCTGCGTGGCTGACGGCTCTCTGAGCGTGGGGCCCGCCTGGGGAGCATGTCCCGTCAAGGGTGGACAGGCATTTCGCCCACCGAAGGGTAGGGTAGGGTCTCTGTTGCCTGTACGTTGGGGGGTGGTGCGTCTTATGACTGCTAACAGGCTCCCCTGAGCGTGTGTATCGAGGTCACGCTGCCTGGTCGAGCCTAGGGACCATGTCCCGTCGTGGGCGTGCCGGCATTTCGGCCACCGAAGGGTGGGGCAGGGCTCTTGGTGCCTGAACTTGACGGCTGTTGTCCTGTCGGTTGCCGACCGCACGAGGCGGTAGGGCTTTAGGCACTGAAGGGGGGCGGGGGGGAGTAGTAGTGCCGGACGCGACGCCAGGCCCACAATGTCTGAAGTGGCACGCCTCAGCGGCAGTGGCACGGCGAAGTCGCGGCGGGGTTGAATGGCTCCCTTGCCCGGGCCGGTCATTTCTCTCGTGTAAAAGGCCCACAGCTGTGAACAGCGTTCTTCGACCCAAGCCGCGTCGGTATTACATGTCCGCCCAGAGGAGTAGCCCGTGCAGGGCAGGCACACATCGTGGGAGTCCGTTGGCATTGGAACTGCCCGCACCTGGTGCAGGTCATTACTTGTGCCCTTTATAACAAGGAAAACAGACAAAACCCGTCGTAAGGGCGCGGGGCCCCCAAGACGCCCCGAGCTCACCACAGGTCGCGCAACAGAATCCCCAGTCAACGCCGCAGCCCGGTCTTCTATTTCCGATAACCGCTGGCGCAGACATTCACCGAAACTTTACCTTGTCATGCCATGGGCAGGGCTCCTTCCCAAGGAGCCACCAAGTAATCCCCAGAAACCCGAGGTAACCTCCCAGCTTCACACAGTCACTACCATTTATCCTTCTTTCCTTTTTTTCTTTTTTTTTTCCCACATAAATCCAAGGAAGCACACCAAACCCCGCGAAGGGGTAAGCACACATAAAGCGGTAAATCCACACGAAGTCTCCAGGTAATTACACCGTACACAGCCGAAGCAAAGCAGGCTGAACAAAACCGGTCTTGGTGAGCTAAGCGAAAAGACTGGCGGGAAACGACCAGGCACATGACCGAATAGGGATTCAAGGGGGGCTACTCGGGGCATCCTGGTAACGATCCCCTAGAGTCGCCCCCCCCCCCCCAACTGGTTGTGAGGTATACACAACAAATGTTTGGGCTGAAATTGGGAAGCTAAGCGTACCTTCCTATTAGTCATGCCATCGGTAAGAGTTTTGAGAAAACAAATACATTTGTTTCCTCAAAATCCATACCAATGGCATTACTATAAGGAAGAATAGTGAAAAGGAGGAGGGTGCCACCCAAACACCCTGCCACTGCTACAAGCTTAGCCTCAAGGGGCAACCTCCCAACGATTTCAGCTATTGTGTTACCTATGGCGCCCGAGGCGCTCGGAGGGCATGTTGCGCTGCCGAGAGGTCTCTGATGAGGGCAAGGTTCTCTCATTGGCCGGAGAGGTCTCGGAGATAGAAGCGGGCGAAGGTGGACTCTGCTCGCCACCCAACAGCCGCTACGATGTCTCTGACTGCGCAGTTGTGGTCGAACGTGATGCTCGTGGCGACTGCTCTGACTTCGTATGCCCATATCCGCATTCTCTTAGCCCCCTCCGGGGAGATATCCTTGTATGCGGAGCGGATGACCCACTGCAACCAGGACGAGATTGTCTGGGCGGAAATGTCAGCTCGGCCCGGGGCCAAGGGCAGAAAGAGCCGGGTGCGGCCTCTCCTGAAGGGCTTTACTCTGCGCAGGTAGAATTTCAACGCTCATACCAGGTCCTGCAGTCAAGACTCCTGGGACCGGTCAAACCCTGTGAGCGAGTGGAGACACATCACCTGTTCCGCTGCGGAGTCTATTCTTGGGTAAGAAGGAAGGGTTGGTCAGGAGTTGTACTAATCCATCGGCCCAGAACTGACAGGGCATGCAGCTCGCTAACTCTGGCCGCTGTGGAAAGGGCCAAAAGGAAGCAGGTCTTTCTGGTCATGTCCACAAGGCGGGCCAGGGAAGAGGTTCGAACTGAAAGGAGTTCAACCATGTTAACACCCACGGGAGGTCCCAGCGTGGAATGAGAGAGCATGCGACCGAATGCTGGAGTTTGAAGTGGGACATAAGGTCTGAGAGGTCCTTGCACGCTCCCGGGTCTGGTAGGCCTAAGTGCCGATAAGTGTCTGCAACCATGGAGAGATAGCCTCTGATGGTGATAGGGGCTAAGTTATGCTCTCTGAACAGCCACAAGAAGAACTCAGCCAGCTGAGGCATGGTCAGTGCTGTGGGGGAGGGGCGCTCAGACTCACGCCAGGCCTCTTTCCCTCGTACACCTGGCGGGTGGATGGTCTCCGAGCTGCAGCGATCACCTCCACTTCTGCATTCGAGAAACCTCGTGCTGAGAGGGCTTGCCGCACAACTTCCAGGCGTGAAGAAGCAGTCTCTCTGGGCAAGGGTGGAAGAGATTCTGCCTGGGCTGCTTCAGCATTGTGCGAGGCGTTGGGAGCTCGAGAGGAGGGTCAGTGGCGAGGCTAAAAAGATCTGTCGTCCAACTCCTGTTCCAACTGAACGGGGCGACAAGAAGTAGGACCGTGTTGCATCCCCAGAGCTTGAGGAGGACCTTGGGCACTAGCACTGAGGGAGGATAAGTGTAGGCTACGAGGCCCTCCCAGGAGACGGACAGAGCGTCCACTGCCCATGTGAGCGGGTCCAGGATGGGCGAGACAAAAAGCGGAAGCTGCTTGTTCCATCTGGTCGCAAACAGGTCGATCATGGGCGTCTCCCAGTGTGCACAGATCATCCGGAAAATGTCCGGCTGGAGGGACCACTCGGTGTGGAGGAGCTACCCTTGACGCGAGAGGGAGTCTGCGAGAACATTCAGGTGTTGCGGGATGTGTCGAGCTCGGAGCATGATCCCACGATCTCTGCCCCACAAGAGAATCTGGTACAGTAGCATACAGAGGGCCGGGGACCGAGTGCCGCCTTGCTTCTGTATACAAGCTACCACCGTCGCATTGTCGGCCAGGATCAGGCCTTCCTGGCCGAAGAGCTGTTTATGAGTGCCGACCATACCGCTTTCAACTCCAGCCAGTTGATGTGTTAAGTCCACCACCCTGCTGTATGGTTCCGAGTCCTGGGCCCTCTACCGCAGCCAACTACGACTCCTCGAACGCTTCCACCAGCGCTGCCTGCGTACCATCCTGGGCATTCACTGGAGTGACTATGTCACCAACGTCGAGGTCCTTGAACGGGCTGAAACTGTGAGCATCGAGGCTTTGCTGCTGCGGACACAGCTCCGCTGGGCGGGGCATGTCTCCAGGATGGAGGATCATCGCCTACCAAAGATCACCCTGTTCGGCGAGCTTGCTACTGGACACCGTGACAGAGGGGCACCAAAGAAGAGATACAAAGACTGTCTCAAGAAGTCACTTAGTGCCTGCCAAATCGACCACCACCAGTGGTCTTCGCTTGCTGCGGACCGTGACACCTGGCGCTCCACCATTTACAAGGCAGCTGTCTCCTTTGAGGACTCTCACAGAGCTAGCCTTAAGGACAAGCGGCTCAGGAGAAAAAACAGAGATGCCGCAGCTCAGAACCCTGGCCATACCTTCCCCTGCAGCCACTGCGGTCGAACCTGCCTGTCTCGGATTGGCCTCCGCAGCCACGAACAAGCCTGCAGACGTCGTGGGCAACTCCTATAAAATCTTCGTTCGCGAAGTCAAGCCAAGAAGAAAGAAGAAGAAGAAGAAGAATACCGCTTTCAACTCCAGCCAGTTGATGTGTTAAGTCCACCGACCCGAGACGGCGCTGAATTCTGGCAGTAAGTGGGCTCCCCAGCCGACAAAGCTTGCGTCCGTGCAGATTGAGAACTGAGGCGTGAGGCGGGGGGGGGGGGGGGGGGGGGGTAAAGAGTGGGACTCCCGTCGCCAACCAAACGTGGTCTGTTCATCTGAGCAAGTGAGGCCAGCGGGACTGGGATCAGGTCTGCGAGATCTCCAGTGGTCGGTCGCAAGTGGAGTAGCAAATGGAGCTGAAGGGGTCATGAGTACAGCCTGCCGACGGGTAACAGGTCCGCCGCCACGCTGATTAGACCCAAGAGCTGCAGCCAAGTCCTGGCTGGAACTGCGTCCGCTACAGACATCTGGTGGGCTAGGGACGCCAACTTCAGAATCCGAGCCTCTGGTAGACGCACCCTGTTGAGGTCGGTCAAGAATTCCATGCCAAGGCGGACAAACCTGCAAAATGGAACTAAGTCTGATTTCCCGTCGGGGATGATAAACCCGAGCTGGCGAAGAAGCGCGTTCTTGTCCGCCTCTAGCGAGGCCGCCTCCTGGTTCTTGAGGAGTAGGTCGTCAAGATAATTGGAGGTAGGGCTTGAGGAAATCTGTCTGGCTCTGGCCACCACGGCATCCATGATCTTCATAAAGACCCAAGGGCTGAGGTTGAGACCGAAGGATAGGGCCCAAAACTGATAGACCACTCCTCGAAAGGCGAATCGCACATAACGGCGAGAGGTAGGGTGCATGGGAATGTGGAGGTACGCATCCAAGAGATCGAGACTGACAGCATAGTCCATAGGCTTCACCGCGGCTCGTAAGGCTCTTGCCGTTTCCATGTGGAAGGGGGGGGGGGGATGGCGACAATAAACTTGTTCAAGGCCGGTGAGTCGTGGCGGGCTACTACTGGCGGTCTTCTGGAGCAGAGCAGCGATCTCTCCCTGAACAGCATATGCTTTGCACTGGTCGACCGGCATGCGTGTCCAGAGGGTGTAGCGTCTCAGTGGAGAGGAGTCTAAAACGAGATCTGCAGGCCTTCCGAGATCGTGTCGAGAATCCATGGGTCTTCCGGCAGCAGCGACCGCCACTTGTCGCTGTGCCTTACTAGCCTCCCGCCGACTGGAGACGCTGCAGGAATCAGTGGGGGTAAAGCCGGGAGAGTCACTGAACCCTCCCCCGCCCAGGCTTCCGGGCGTTCCTGGGCCAGGTGGGGGCCTGGGCCGGCGCTTGACGTCTGGTCCCGAAAGAGCACCTGGTAACAAGCAGGGAGGTGGGTCTAGAGCTCCGCAGGGTATGACCCTCGTCCTTGCAGGCAGCTGGAAACCGGGGGTAGTCCACTCTAGGAGAGCTAGGCTACAGGTCCTTCGCCGAATCCTTTACCTCCTGCCAGGTGGATCCGAAGAGGAGCGAACTCTTCAGAACGGCCTCATCAAATCACAGTTTGCGGCCGCTGCCAGGGCGTTGGTCGCCAAGTGGTGCACCGCGCGATTCGACGTCACAGCTAACGCATGGATGTCCCGCACGCGTGCCTCGCTCGACCATTTCCAAAACTCCTCCACAAATCAAACCACCGCCTGTGTAGCCAGATCCAGGAAACCAGCACACACCAGGGAATTATGGATCAAACTTGCTGTCTGGTCAAGCCCGGGGGGAGGGGGGGGGGGAGGGGTGAACCGTTGAACCGGAGCTGAGCCTACTACCTGTAGCTCCGCCGCAGGGTCCACAGCCGGAAAGGGGCAGACAAAAGCTTGAGAGTGACCTGCATACCATTTCTGCCAGAACCTGATGTCGATATCCGCCGGCCACCGCGAATCCGCAAAGAAACCTTTCTCATGCAGCTTACCTTGGCACAGATGCTCATTAAAGGTGTCTGAAAGGTCCCGAAATCCTGGAGGTTGAGGAAGAGACTTAAGACGCTTAGACTGGAACGGGGCATCCACAGAAGCCGCAGCCTTCCTCTTGAGCGGTGGTGATGGCGGGCATGCCTCCAAAGGAAGAATAGTGGAGATCAGACGGGCCACTTCATCCAAGGGGTCTCGGCAGACAAAGGTGCATCTCCTGCAGTGTTGGAAGCGGGGAGGCTGCAGGGGTGGGGAGAGAGAAAACTGTCATGAACCAAAAGGGCTGAAGCTGAGTTCTCCGGGTGAAGACTGAGGGCATCCCCTTTGAATCCCGAAGCCACGGGAGAGGCCGGAAATGTACTGCCATCCAACGTTGCTACCCTGTCTGGCGGGGGCCAGCAGCGCCTGTCCAAGGAACGTCCCGAGCGCCTGAGCAGAGCGAACGACTGGGGAAAACCGAGAAGAACGATGAGTGCAGTGCTGTTCCGGGAGTCCGGAAAATCCTGTAGCGCTCGCCTGCACTCTTGCTCGCTGGATGAGAGAGGGACGCCGTTTCCTTCCTGAGTCCGCCGAATGCAAACGCACTAATGACCGGCCCCGTGAAACAACTCACCACATTAACCGAGGGCTAAGTCCGGTCGAGTCCTCGAAATTTGTCACTTTCCCCGGGGTATGCCAACGCCACCCTAAATCAAGACGGCTCCCGTAGGCATAACCCGAGGCCTTACCTCGCCATCTTCTTAGCCCTTTTCTAGTTAAAACTTGAACGTAGTGAAGCCGTAGAACATAATCCAAAACAAAGCAGGAAGGCTGAAGCCGTTGAACCGTTCTCACGGAAGCTAAGGGTAAGATTGGCGTGATCACACTGCTCCTTGGTTACATTGATTGATTGTACATTGCTTAATGTCCCGACAACAAGAAGACTTTCTCAGGACGTGCCTGCACTGCTTGTCAAAAAAAACTAAACAGAATATTGAATGTATGTCGCCAGCCAGTCCAATACGTTAAATAAACCTACGACATGGGGCCTAAATAAAGCTAAGACCATTTAGCAACACACATCCAATATCAAGAGCTACAGGCAGCGCAGACAGTAGGGAGAGTTTAAAAAAGGAAAATACAGTTGAATGGACCAAGGGTAGACAGAAACACATGCCCCAGAATAGAGGGAAAAACCCACCCTGTGGGGCTGACCAGGGTGACCCTGGGAACTAAAAAGTAGTTAACCCCACCCAAGTCCCCCAGGGCAGACCCGGGTGGGGTTTCCTTGGTTACAGCTCCCTATGGTTGCGTCCCTTGTTGCATAGGAACACACAAAGGGTTCTTAGGCTCAAATCAGTGCTAAGGGGTATTTTCCTTATAGTAATGCCATCAGTATGGATTTTAAGGAAACAAATGACGTCATGTCTAGCTACTCTAACCTTGCTGTTGAATGTCGTTTTGGCATGAAGCGCCATATGAGCATATGGATGTGTGTGTGTGTGTGTGTGCAAGCGCATGTATGTAAACACAAGAATCTCCGCTATTTTTTTTCGCACATGCTTTAAACTTAGCAAAATACTTTATTCAAGGGGTGGTCAAGAGAGCCTCCCAGCATATTGTAATTGGATGTCTCATTGAAGACATACAAGACCGTTCATAGAAAGTCAATTGACCCAGATTAGAGTCTGTAATTTCTGTCATATTTACTTGAAAGTTTGGATATAGCTAGTTTGGAGAAAGACATTGGATGAGTTCATTAGCCAGCTTTGTGCCTCTTCAACTTTTTGAATAATAATATTTTTCCCCGCAAGTTTTGGAGCCACATTATACTCCCATCAGCCAGCCCTGGAAGAGGCTGTGTGGAAGAAACAGTCAGCCCAGGAATGGGCTGCGTGCCGTCCGGATGAGTGATGTAAAACATCAAATTTGTCACTGTGTACATGGCATCGTGGGACTAGCGATGCCATGACGTGAAGCTTATAGTGACCTTATTTTACTGCTCGTTCTATTCTTCTTCTTCAGAAATCCTGTCGCTACTCCAGCCCACAGAGCATACTAATGGCCGGAAGCACCGTGTGTCCGTCATTATTTGTGTGTGCCAATGTGTGTTGATCAGAGGTTGGGTTAGAGAGGAGGGAAATTGATGAGAAGGATAAGCTTGAACAACTCTGAATGTTCCTAAAAACCAACACATGAGCTCCAAACAATACAGTAGACTTTGGGATGAAATCCTCATCTTGTTTTAAGTAGAACACACATCCTCCTTCAAGCACTTGATGCAATCTCTGCCAGTGAAATATGGATGTGTGGGGCTGATAAAAGGTAGCTTATATCTCTGCAGATGGGTGGCCTTGTGTACAGAAATGTATTAAAAATAGGTTTGTTGCAGACAATAAAACACTGTGCTAAGGTTGAAATTGTCAAATATAGGATGATTCCACTATAGGTCATCCAAAAGAGCAACCATGATAGTTCACGGGTTGTACCAGAATAGCTTGGCACCTGTAGGTGTCAAGCTATTCTGGCACCACCCTTGACCTATCACAGTTGATCCATTATCTTGCTGTAGTGTATCAGGCATGAATGGGTTAAAATATCAAGCATAGGAAGAGTGCCATACCCATGAATAGCTCTGTGTAGAGAAGATAGACTGCCTTGTTGTCCCAAGGGTTCTCGTTCTGAAGGTCAATAGTATGTAGAACATATTTGATGAATGTCATGGCTACCACAGTCAGCAGAATGGCATACTGCAAACAAAAGAAAAATGTATTTTTCCTTAAAATGTATTTTTTTGAAAAATACTTACCGATGGTATTACTGTAAGGAATGGTTTCTTAGCTAGTCTAATTTTAGCCCAAAATTGTTGTGTACGAGTATGGTCATGATGGCAGGTGAGGGGCGCCATAGCCTAGGCGGAAACCCGGGTAGCCTCGCCTCCGGTTCAACCACGCATGCGCTACAGCACTTATACGCCAGTCAGTTTTCTTTAGCAGACCAGCGGCAAGCGGGGCAGGTGGGAGGGACCTTCGAGTAATACCATCGGTAAGTATTTTTCAAAAAAATACATTTTAAGGAAAAATACATTTGTTTTCTCAAAACACATTACCGATGGTATTACTGTAAGGAAGAATCCCAAAGAGGAGGCGGGTGCCGCTATAACGCCCCTACCCCCTGCCATCGATGCTATTAGACGCCATCCCCAAGCAACCTCCCTCTAATTTTAGCAAAGACACCTGCGGCGCCTAGGGCGCCGGGAGGGAGTGTTGCGCCACAAGCCGCCCCCCACCAGCGAGTCTGGCTCTGGCTGTATAGGTACCGCATGTAGAAGCGGGCAAGGTGTCTCCGCTCGACACTCCACTGTCGTGACAATGTCCTGAGAGCCGCGTTGCCATCAACAGCGAGGCTAGCGGCCATGGCTCAGACCTTGCATGCCCTGAAGAACATTCATTGGGCTTATCCGGGGCGAGGTCGCGGTGGGTGGAGCGTATCCCCCAACGGAGCCAGGAGGATAAGGATTAGGGCTGAGTCGTCCTCCCCACCTGGGGCCGAGGGAGGGGTGGCGAGTGTCGCCTGCGTAGCGGTAAGGACCCGCGCAGGTAACCGTGTCCGGCCCTCACCGGTTCCTGATGCCTAGTCTGCCAGGGGGCCTGGGTCTCTCACTACGTCGCGAGAACGTCGGTTCAGGTAGCAGTAGTGCCAAGCCATCCGTCCGGGTCCGCAACCAGTGGGGCGTGTTGACTGGAGTGCAGCTTGTTGGCTTAGGACGTCGAGGTGGGGGCCAGAAGGAAGCCGGTCCTCAGCAGCACGTCTGGTAGACTTGCCCACCCGAACGGTTGAGTAGAGGCGCGACAGGTCCCATCGTGGAAGGGGGGGGGGGGGGGCGAAGGGAGGGAGGCCGGCGCCCGAAGAGCTATCAGGTCGGCAAGGCCGTGCAGATATCCGGTCGTGACGTCCCAGGGACAGCACGTGTCCGCTCCCAGGACATGTAGAAGCGAAGGGTGATCGGAACTAATGCTGGCAGGAGAACTGCTAGGAAGGTGTCCGCCAGTAGGGGCCTGTCCACGCGAGGGAGATGCGCAAGTCGGCAACAGGTGTAGGGGCCGCACCTCTTTCCTCAGTAGAAGCGTCCGGTCGAGATTCCGCGGGCTGTAGTGCTGCTGCCACAGTCGCCCCCGCGAAGCTCTGGAGGCGATGGCGTGCCGCACAATCTCCGGGTGTGAAGGAGGAGCCATTCGGATCCCGGGCGGGACCCACAGAGGAGAAGTCGTGGCGCAGTGCAGGAGGCCGGTGGTCCACGCCTTGGTCCAGCCGACCAGGTCACCCGGAACGGAACGCGTTGTACCCGCTGAGCTGGACTAGAACCTAGGGAAGTGCGCTGTCAGCGTAGGTGCCTCCGCCATGGCACGGGATGGAGGAAGCGTTGACGCTCCAGGCAAGCGGGTCTGGAATCGGCGAGGAGAAGCGGGTAAGCTGTCCATCTCAACCTGTCGCGATCAGGGGAGGTGTCTGCTGCGCAGCACACCCGAGCGAAGTTAGGAGGCCTATCTGCTCTGCGCGTCGAAGCCGGCCGCTACACGCCGGGAGTCAGCCGGTCATGAGGCAGTCCCAGGAGGTCTCTGTGCAGAAGTGAAGCGACGAGTTCGCGCCAACCGCGATGCGGAGGAGGAAGTACCGGGAGAGGAGGCGTGCCCCGTCTGCTTCTGATGTAGCCGGCCACTGGCGTCGTCGGCGGGGACGAGGAGCCCCCGGCCTCGTTGACGTGGCATCCGAAGCTGGACAGGCAAGACTGGAGGAGAGGTCGCCGCAGTGGTCGCACTGGAACCTGACGCTGGAGGTCGCCTGCCAGGGGCCGTCCGGGGGGAAACAGGAGGTGCAATGTGGGAGTAGCAGAGACATCAAGGGAAGAAGGTCCGCCGGGGAACTGGCCGGTCCCGACGTCGAAGTCCCTGAAGGAGGAGCACCTCTGGTCTGTGTACCGCCGCTGCGCTGGTGCGGGAAGAGCCGCGATCGCTGCTTCAGAGCTGCTCTACGAGGTCGGTGCGAGGTCTCATCCTCTGTATACGTAGCACGAAAGCGAACGGATGCACTTACCCATGGGACCCGAACCGCGTCAGCCAGGAGGAACCATAATTCGTCCCGATCCGTGTCAAGGAGGGTTCCACCCGAACCGCGAGGGATCACCTAGGGCCATCGATGGGGCGCAAGAAGACGTCCGATTGGTCCTGTCCGACATCCGCTGCTCCTTCCTGGGGAAGACTAGAACGCGACGCCGTCCGAGGAGGACTCCGGCAAGCCTGTAACCTCGAGCAAGTCTCCGAGACCGGGCTGAAGGCCCAGTCCAAGCCTGCACTGAGGCGAAGTCTCGGGAGGGCTCCCCGCCAAGGAAGGTGGAAGCGGACAAGGTGGCAGGTCAGGAGTGGTAGGCAGCAGAGTAGGCAGCGAGCGGGAGGCCCGTAAGCTCGTGACCGCGGCCAGAGGAGAAAGCGTCTCTGCTGTGGGAAGCTCAGTCCTTACTTCTTCTTGAACCCGTCATGGAGCAGGGTCTCGAGAACTGCGATCTTCTGTATCGCTTCCGCAGGCCAGTACCGTTGCTCAGTCATGCATAGTCAAGCGTAGTCTTCGCAGGCAGACCTGCCGAAGCCGGTGTCGGAGAAATGTGCCAACGGCCTGAGGTGCGGCCAGGCACCCTGTCATTCGCCGAAGCTACTAAGGTAAAAAGGCTCGGTAGCTGAACGCGTCTGACTTACCTTCCAGCTGTAAGAGTAGCTAAGCGTACACGTCACCAACAGGAAGTGGCTGGAAGCCGACCCGGAGAGTGGAGTCGAGCCGAGGATATCCCTGCAGCCTCGCTCGGGGCGACGGTACTTGAGACGGACATGCGGCGGAACGCTGCCATTGGACATGTAAGGATCGGCTGTAGTCCCGACAGATGTTCGCTAGGTTCTTCACACCCCATGGTCCCGCTGACCGCCTGAAGGTAGAAGGGCGAAGACACGCAAGAGCCGCATGGCCCAGCCTTCTCGTCCCGCCGCCGGGGTAGGCACCTACCGCGGCTGGGGCATCCTGTCTCGTCTAAGCTGGTGCAACCCCCCAGTAGCAGCGGCCGTGTTACCGACGTGACGTCTTGTCGCAATGCTGCGCCGAGTCCACTGCTTCCATCCCGGGAACGGAAGCGCGTCCTGCCGAGTCCCCGAACGCCACTCTGGCGATCCGACTCTGCGCTGGTCTCCAGTCCAGGGTGAGGCGGTGGCCGTGACTGGACCCTCCAGTGAGGACTACCGGCGCTGAAGCCCGTTCTCGCGCCTGATCTCTAACAGAGCGTGGTGGCTACTGATGCTTCGCCGCGAGGCCAAGCTCCCGGCGCCCCAGGACCTGACCGCACGACGGGACTGCGAAGGGTGCCTGTACTAACGCCGGCTCGTGTACGAGTCGGCGGTGGCGACATCTCACTCCCACGGAAAGGGCCACTCGCCTGGGCTGTGGCGCGTCCGGTGTTGTTTCTTCCCCCGAGTTGGAGTCGGCCAGACGCCGCGGTCGACTCTCCATAACTGGATGCGCCGCCCTCCCATCAGGGGCATCTCCGCCGGGTAGAGACCACTCGCCTGGACTGTGGTGGCTACCATCCTTGTCTAGGGTGTCTTGTCTCGAGGCCTAATCCGTAGCGCTCGAGGATCCTCGACCGGACAGAGACCACTCGACTGGACTGTGGTGTCTGCCGGCACTCACTCACGCGGTAAGGGCCACTCGACTGGTCTGTGGCGCCTACCGGTGATGGATCTTCCTCCGTGCTGGTGTGGGCCATCGTGGTGGCTGACGCTCCCTAGCTGGTCCGCCGCCCCACCAGCCAGGTGTAACCAGGGGTAGAGACCACTCGACTGGACTGTGGTGGCAACCCTTTGCTATCTTAAAGGTGTCTAATCTCGAGGCCTAGTCCATGGCGCTCGAGAATCCTTGACCGCACAGAGACCACTCGACTGGACTGTGGTGGCTGCCGGCACCCACTCACGCGGTAAGGGTCACTCGACTGGACTGTGGCGCCTACCGGTGATGGATCTTTCCTCCGTGCTGGTGTGGGCCATCGTGGAGGCAGAAGCTCCCTAGCTGGTTCCGCCGCCCCACCAGCCCGGGGTAATCAAGGGGTAGAGACCACTCGACTGGACTGTGGTGGCTACCCTTTCCTTATGTTGTCTAACCTCGAGGCCTAGCCCATGGTGCTCGAGCATCCTTGACCGCACAGAGACCACTCGACTGGACTGTGGTGGCTGTCGGAACTAGAGCTGGGCTCGCGCCTAGTCGCGGCAGTGCCAGCTCACTCCCTCAGAAGGGCCACTCGACTGGACTGTGGCGTACTGGATTGGAACTTTCCCCCGTGCTGGCGACGGTCGGTCGTGGCAGTAGATACTCCATAGCTGGGTCTACTGTTCTCCAGCCATGGGGCGCAGTCCAGGCATGGGTGTTTGATCTCCGAAACAACCTGCACCCTTTTCAGTGAATAAACATATCAAAACATTTTGCCAGAATAGTCGAGTACAGAATGTATTCCATAGAACATCAAAATACCACAATCTTTTTTTTTTTTTTTTTTTTAACACACAAATTGCTATATAATGGGTAAACAGATTAACCCTTTTGCACATGCAGTTACTATTTCTACTAACCCCTTGGGTGTCGGCAACAAAGACCGCAGCCGACAGCCAAGGGCAAGCCAGCTGCAAACAGTACCTGAGGCTGCATCCACACGGGGCTTAACACTTCGACTGAACATGTAGAGGGACATCCGTAACCGAGCAGGCAACTGGCATGCTCGTCACTCGGCCAGTGGCACTGCCCACAACGCGAGCAGGTGCGGGCTCGCCTGAACTGCAAAACAAATATCACAAAGCCTACGAGGGAGCATGCCCCCAAGGGCCCGCAATACGAATCCACGTGTAAGAACGAAGATAAGAGTACGGCGCAAGCCAACGCCTGGCGCTCTAACCTCCCATGAGCGCCCGACGTAGGCAATAGCCGAGGTTTTACCTTGCCATCCGAAGAAGCCGGGTACCAACACCAGTCGAAGACCAACCAGAACACCGCGGCGTCCAAGACCCCCGGCTGAAGGCAGGCTCGACGCAATCCCGGTCCGTGAAAAGAGTCCATGCCGGCGCCACTGGCACGCCCGGTCCCCGAAGCTAGAACCACCGCCGACGAATTCAGGAAGCGTCCACCTACACCAGACACCCTGAAATAGTCTCGGCGCCGAGCAGAGGAGAGGCCACACGACGAGCGAAGAGCCACGAACATTCCGGCACCGAGCCGTGCCGATCACACGAGCCAAGGTCACGTCAGGTCTAAGGCACAAACCGACGAGGAAAATCTCCCAGGAAGCATCCAAGCCTACCACCGGGCACTCCGAGGCCAGCAGAAGAGCGAAGGAGGGTACAGAACACACGCAGTGGGAAAACACACAACGGCCCGACCGGCCACGCGGTGCGTGAGCACAGTTCACAATGGCGCCGTCTCGACAGGTTACGTCCCAAGAAGACCGACGCAGAATTCCACCTGAACGCGTCCAAGCATAACGCCGGGTACTCCGAAGCTATCAGAAGAGCAAAGGAGGGGTCAGAACACACGCAAAGTGAAACAGTCTACGGCCCGACCGGCCACAAGGCGCGTGAGCACAGTTCACAATGGCGCCACCTCTACCGGTCTAAGCTCAGGGCCGACGCAGACCTAGTCCACACGAAAGCGTCCAAGCCTAACACAAGGTAGGCGAAGGGAAGGCCCTCATAAAACCACACGACAGGTTACTCCTCTCTTCATTAATTCCACCACCAAACACAGGTCGAAGCTTTTTCTTAGAGTCGTAGACGTACACAACCTTCCGCGATTAGCAAAGAAAACTGACTGGCGTATAAGTGCTGTAGCGCATGCGTGGTTGAACCGGAGGCGAGGCTACCCGGGTTTCCGCCTAGGCTATGGCGCCCCTCACCTGCCATCATGACCATACTCGTACACAACAATTTTGGGCTAAAATTAGACTAGCTAAGAAACCATTCCTTACAGTAATACCATCGGTAATGTGTTTTGAGAAAACAAAGGTAGAGTTTGTGCACGACTTAATTTATCCACAAAGATAATAGGCCTCTTAAATTTGTTCACCGAGTTTGTAAGCAACTTATTTTAATCACAGAACCATGATGAAGAATAAACTATTAATTCCTGAGCTTGTTTTTGTTTTTTCCAAATTTGCATACATGCATTGTCCTATGAAGACTACATTACAGATTAGGAAACAGAGCAATCATTACAGTTCAAGTGAGGTGCCAGAATAGCTTTGTGCTATGGTGTGTCAGGATGGAAAGGGTTAAAGCAAATCCAATTGCAGCTGGTCAGCAAAAGACCTGAGGTCTCATGAGACCGTGCTCACGAGAACTGATAACATGTGTCTTGTAGCTGGGATTGACAGGGGACGTGTGGTTAAGAGACTGTGAACAAAATAAAGCAAACAATGAAAGAATCTCACCTCAAAGCCAAAAACAAGCTGTACTGTGGGCCCCTTCAGCAGGGTGGAGTAATAAGCATGGTTCACAAAATACATGTCCAGAAGACCAAGGAAGGTTAATAATGCTGAAAGTAAAAACAAACAAGAATTTTCACAAACGCTGATTTTTGAACCTGCCCATAACTACAACTGTTACTAGTGTTAGTAAATCCATCTAACTGAAAGTTTATGGGGTACAATTTTTTTCTGAGCAGAATCAGGAAAATTGCTAGATAAAGACACAATACTTACACCACACCCTGATGTGGAAAAGGAAAGATATCACAGGGCTTCTTTCCATCTGAAAACAGAAAGATATATAGATGAATACACGTACATGTGAAATCTCAAACAACTCCTCTACTTAACCCTTATCATTCAGAATACACCAGTGTGTGAAATAAGTTTGACTAAAATAGTTCAAGGGTAGTACCAGAATAGCTTGGCGCCTCTAGGCGCCAAGCTATTCTGACACTACCCTTGAACTAAAGCCATTGGTCTATATCCTTATCTGTAAGTACTATAATGTAGCTTGCACATGACAGTGTACAAATTTGAAGCTTTTTGCGTCAATATGATATGGGTTAAAAGTGAAAGTTTATATCGGACACAATCTTTCATTATTTTATATATCATATAAACCTTCAAGAGCATGCATAGTTATTTATTGAAGAAAACTACAAATGGTTGGCTGGCATACATAAGCGCATACAGACCCAGCGTGACATGTGAATACTAGTCATCCACCTGAAAGCACAGCCCTGTCTGTATTAATTCTGTACCCAAAAGTGCACATACTGGACCCCACCCTTTATAAGTTGACAAACATTTACTGCCTCTACTAATAGCGGCAATTTTGGGTCAGATCTGTGCAATCTCATCAAGTAAACACATGCACGCAATTCAATGCTGCACTTACAAAGTCCACTCGGTCCTCGGCCAACCAGTGGAAACATTTCAAGAAAAGCAGCAATGTGAAAAGTGCCACAAAGCGAGGACTGAAGTCATCTCGAAACACTGTGAATGCCAGGCACGTCTCTGTTACTGCATACCATGACCTCTCTATCAGGTGCTGCAAAGTGGAATAGAAAACTCAATGTGTCACACATAAAAACACTGTAAATAAAAACAATGTAAAAGTAAACCCACTTGTGCATACTGGTACTGTTTAACCCTTTGGCTGTCAGTAGAGCTTTTTTCACAATGATTCTTGAAGGAATCATAGCGGCAAACAACGCTACTGACAGCTAAAGGGTTTTTAAAGTCTTTACAGAAGCTGCATGCACAGGAGGGTTGATCAACTTATTGTTTTTCCTGGGCAAAATGATCTCCATTCATTCAAAAATAACGTAGAAATATACAACATAAAGCAACATTCACAGAGCAAACACACTTTGAATGCTGTCGACAGACTTAGTCCAAATTAAATTTTCCCATAAGCACCGACCTTTGGACCAATGACCTTTGGACCAATGTAAGACTCTGCGCACCCACGCCAATAAATATTCTGTTTACTGCTTATGTTATTCAGTTCAGTTTGGTCAAGATGGAATCTCTGTACCTGGAAAGGCCCACAAGCACTCCACCTCACCCATTAGAAGTAATTCCCAGAGTTCTTTTCGACATGGTACCAATATTGGTCAGGTCAGTGTTTCCCATAGGATTTAAGTCTACCTGTCCAAAAATGAGGGGGTCATTTAAAATTTAAGGGGTCAGTGCTCACATAAATTGTAATTCAAGGTAATACATATTGACATTTTTGTAGTGACATTAGTAATAATAATAATAATTACGGTATTTATAATGCGCTTATCTTATAATAATTATAACTCTAAGCGCGCACTCACAACTCGCGCACGCATGCGCACGCTTTAGACAATGACTTGCGTACCACAGTGGAATACATTACGACAGTCAGCTTGGGGTGGGGAGTGTGGTGATATAGTGCTAAAACTGTTGAAAGAGGTGAGTTTTGAGGGCGGACTGGAAGGAGGAGAGAGAGTGTTTCTGATGGAGAGAGAGTGGGAGAGTGTTCCAGGTAGATGGACCGTAGACGGAGAAGGAGCGGGGGCCGAAAGTGTTAAGTTTGGTGCGAGGGATGTGGAGGCGGAGAGGGTCAGAGGCAGAGCGGAGGGAGCGGGAAGGTGTGTAGGGGTGAAGTAAGTTGGAGAGATAGGCAGGAGCGCAGTTGTTCAGGGATTTGTAGCAGAGAGACAGAATTTTGTATTGGATGCGTTGGGGGATGGGGAGCCAGTGAAGGAGTTTGAGCAGGGGTGTGACGTGGTCGGATTTTTTCTTTCTGAGGACGAGGCGGGCAGCATTGTTCTGAACGCGTTGGAGAGTGAAAATGGTGGAGTGAGGGAGGCCGGAAAGGAGAGAGTTGCAGTAGTCGATGCGAGATAAGATGAGAGAGACAGCAAGTTTGGTGGCAGCTTTGGTAGTGAGGTATTTTCTGATCTGACTGATGCGGCGGAGGTGGAAATAACATGCCTGGGCCGTGGCAGAAACGAAGCTGGTCATGGACAGAGAGGAATCGAGGATAACGCCGAGGTTCTTGGCCGAGTCAGAGAGGGAGATGGGGGTGCTATCGAGTTGAAGGTGGAGAGAGGGAGGGAGCTGGGAGAGTTTCTGGCGAGTGCCTACCAGCATGGCTTCCATTTTGTCGTCGTTCAGTTTTAGCTCGTTTGCTGTCATCCAGTTTTTCACGTCTTCGTAGCAGTCAGCCGTGCGAGTCAGTAGTGACTGAGTGTTGTCGAGTTTGTCTTTGTCTAGCAGTTGTGAGTCGTCAGCGTAGAGGTGGTGGTGTATGCGGTGAGACTGGATGATGTTGGACAGAGGAGAGGTGTAGAGTGTGAAAAGGACCGGGCCCAGGACGGACTCCTGTGGGACTCCGCAGGAGAGCGTGACTGGGTTGGAAGAGACGCCGTTGATGGTGACGGACTGCTGTCTGTCGGAGAGAAACCAGGAGTGAGCAGAATCAGTGATGCCAAGGAGTGGTGGAGTCGGTGGAGGAGGATAGAGTGGTCTATAGTGTCAAAGGCGGCAGAGAGATCGAGTAGTGTAAGAAGAGAGATGTTGCCCGAGTCGGTGGAGAGAAGCAGATCGTTTAAGATATGTAGAAGGGCTGTTTCAGTGCTGTGATGTTTGCGATAGGCAAACTGGAATGGACTGAGGAGGTTGTTGTCGGTGAGGTGGAGGTTGAGCTGGTTGAGAACAACCTTCTCAAGAAGCTTGGACAGGAAAGAGAGATTGGAGACTGGGCGATAGTTCTTGAGTTTGTTTGGGTCGAGGTTGTGTTTTTTTAGGAGAGGACGGATGATGGCAGACTTGAAGATATCGGGGACGGAGCCGTTTTCTAGAGATGCGTTGATGATGTCGGTAATGAAGGGCAGAAGTTTTGGAAGGCCGTCACGGTAGAGAGAAGCTGGGAGGGGGTTTAGCTCGCAGGTTTTGAAGGGCATGGACTTTATGGTCTTGAGTACTTCATCCTGAGAGACGGGGCGGAAGGACGAGAGGGGAGTGCCGGAAAAGGGGGGGTCGGGAGGGCAAGGCGGAGAAGGCAGGGTGTCGAGTGTGTCGCGCAGTTTGGATTTTGTCCGAAAAATAGGTAGAAAAAGCAGACGGGAGTTCTTCTTTGCTGTGTGTGTTGGGGAGAGGAGAGTCTTTAGAAGTGCCTAGGAGTGTGTTCATGGTGGCATAGAGGGTTTTGGAAGAAGTGGATTCCAGGATTTGGTTTTGAAGGTATTTGCGTTTAGATTCAGAGATCATTTTGCAGACTTTGGATCTAGTTGTTTGGAAGATCTGTATGTGAACGGTGAGGTCAGATGAGCGCCAGCGGCGTTCCGCTTGTCGGCGCTCGCGCTTGGCTTCAGCTATAATAATAATAATAATAATAATAATAATTACGGTATTTATAATGCGCTTATCTTATAATAATTATAACTCTAAGCGCGCACTCACAACTCGCACACGCATGCGCACGCTTTAGACAATGACTCACGTAACACAAATAGTGAAGATACATTAGGACGGTCAGCTTGGGCTGGGGAGTGTGGTGATATAAGAAGAATAAGAGTACTTTATTATCTCGAAAAGAGAAATTCGCTTGTGGTACATTTATCAGTAACAAATAGTACAAACAAGACATAAAAACATTATAGCATAATTATGAACATTTTCTCCCTGCACTTGCACAGCTACAAATTCCAAATGGATATAAAGTAAACACTACAAAATCTTTACACATAACTCTTACACATCTCACACAAACATCTTTTATGGACTGAACTGAGCGGCACTTATACATTCACACCCACCTCTACATATGCATACATAATACGCGTGTTTCAACCTAGTCCTAACCCTCACTACTTATTATACAAACATCTCAGTACATTATTACACATTATTACACAAGCTGCATAATTAAAGTCTACCATAGTAAAATAATTAGTGGGTAAACACTCAGTAACAACAATCCCAGTATGTCCATGTTCACCACCAAATGAAACGCAATATAATCACTTCTCTAAAATCAACAAGCTCCATTCCTACTGATTGCACAGGTAAAGGGGGATAGGGGGAGGAGTTAGGTTTGGGTATGCGTGGATGTACCTACAGATTGCTTAGAGTGATGGATTTGGGGATGAAACTGTGCTGTAGTCTAAGTGTTCTAGCTTTGTGCGTGCGGAGTCTGCGGCCAGAGGGGAGGAGTTCATAGAGGTGGGCAAGGACATGGGATCTGTCTGAAGCTATCCGCCTACCCTTTCTCACCACACGCTGTTCATACAGGGACTCCACACTGTTTTGCTTACTGCCAGTCACTTTGCTGCAGATGTTTACCATTCGTGCCAGGGTGTTCTTGTTCTTCACACTCAGACCTCCATACCAGCACACAGAACCGAAAGTGATGACAGACTCAATAAAAGAGCAGTAAAAAGTTTGAAGGACAGAGGGGTTCACATTCAGCTTCCTGAGTTTCTGGAGGCAGTAGATGCGTGACTGACATTTCTTGTGTATGAGGGAGGTGTTTGCGTTAAAGGACAACTTATCATCTATGACTGTTCCAAGATACTTATACTCAGTCACACGCTCAACAGACACATCATCGATCATCAAAACAGGGACAGGGGCAGGGTTTCTTCGAAAGTCTATCAGTAGTTCCTTGGTCTTACTCACATTTAGGTCTAGAAAATTATCTTTACACCAAACACTAAAACGTTCTACTTCTGCAAAGTAAGTCGCATCATTATTGGAGAGATCTTCTAAGGCAGTGTCATCCGAGTATTTTATAAGAAGGGTAGAGTCAGTGCCACTACAATCGTTAGTGTACAGTGTGAACAGCACAGGGGAGAGAACTGTACCTTGAGGGGCGCCTATGGAAGTGGACCTAAGGGATGAGAGAGCTGTTTGAAAGCGAACTGACTGGTTCCTATTTACAAGGAAGTTGACAATCCATAGGATAAGCCTTGGCGTTACATTGTAACAGAGAAGTTTTTGAGCTATGAGATAGGGTTGTATAACTCCACCAGGGAGGCCCCTTTGGGGGCTTAACTGCCTGTCCCAAGTCAGGATAAAGGAGGAGGGTTAGGCGTGGGGCTAGCGACTCCACCCTGTAAAAAGAAACTTGCTACGGAAACGACAACAAGGGAAAAAGCGACAACCGGCGCTGGGAGCGAAGCAGACCAGGAAACTGGACTTATGACGGATGGGGACCAAAGCCGCAAGGACGTCTCCACCCCGATAGCGGAACTCCTGACGCCAAAACGATGGATCAGAATTGGATGCTGGAACGTGCAAACGCTCTACCAGACTGGAAAGCTGGCGCAAGCAGTAAGTGAACTGAACCGCCACAAACTAACCCTCATGGGAGTAACAGAAGCAAGATGGACTGGTGCTGGCAGACAGAGGTTGAGCTCCGGAGAAGTCATCATCTGGTCTGGAAGAACAGACAACGAACACCGAGAAGGAGTTGCTGTCATCATCAATAAGAGCAAGGCCAACACCGTTCTACAGTGGAAACCTGTGAACGAGCGCCTGCTGTACGTCAGGATGAATTCCAAATACGCAAAGCTGTCTATTGTTGTGGGCTACGCACCGATAGACGACGCGGAAGAAGAGGATAAGGATGCATTCTACGACGCCCTCCAAGCTGTTTTGGAAGACATCCCTCGACATGACGTGCTGATGCTGATCGGTGACTTCAACGCTAAGGTCGGCTGCGACAATGAAGACAGAAAGAGGACCATGGGACGACATGGAGCGGGTGTGATCAACGACAACGGGGAGAGGCTGGTCAATTTCTGCGAGGAGAATGACTTAGTCATAGGAGGGACCCTGTTTGCGCATAGGGAGATCCACAAACTCACATGGAAATCACCAGACGGCAAGACCCAGAACCAGATCGACCACATCATCATTAATGGTCGCTGGAGGCACTCTCTGCAGGATGTGCGAGTGATGCGACATGCTGACATTGGCAGCGACCATAGTCTTCTGGTGGGGAAGGTGACATTGAAGCTTAGGAAAGTAAAGATAGGAGACACCAGAAATCAGCGCTACGACGTGGCCAAGTTGAAAGACCCAAAAGTGAAAGAAGAGTTTAGGTTGGCCCTCAGGAATAGATTTAGTGTTTTGGAAGATGAGACAGCGCTGACTATTGAAGATTTCAACAGAGCCATGAAGGAAACAGGAGGGGAAGTTTTAGGATACAGAAAGAGCAGGAAGACAGAGTGGATCTCAGAAGACACGTGGGCTCGCATAGAAGAGAGAAGACAGATCAAGAAGAAACTTTTGGATACCAAATCACCAAGACTGAAGGAAAGAATATCAAGAGAATACAGAGAGAAAGATCAAGCGGTGAAGACATCAGCGAGAAGAGACAAGAGAATGTACACAGAAAGGCTGGCAGAAGAAGCGGAGGCAGCTGCAAAACAGAGAGACATGAAGACAGTGTACCAGAACACCAAGAAGCTGAAGGGCGATTACGGGCAACACCACGACCTTCCAGTGAGAGCTGAAGATGGAACTCATGTCACAGTAGAGGAAGAGAAGCTGAAGAGATGGAAGCAACACTTCGAGTCCATCCTGAACCGCTCAGACCCACCAACCCTCACTGACATTCCTGAAGCGGAGGAGGACCTGGACATTAACCTCGGCAACATTACTATTGCGGAAGTCAAGCAGGCCATTCAAAAGCTGAAGAACGGGAAGGCACCTGGCGATGACGGAGTGTGCCCCGAGATGCTGAAAGTAGAAGATACGGTAACGCCGCAGCTTCTTTGTCAGATTTTTCAAAAGATCTGGGACACTGAGGAAGCGCCGAGCGATTGGAAGACCGGCACCATCGTCAAACTTCCGAAGAAAGGAGACCTGGGGAACTGTAACAACTGGCGAGGCATCACCTTACTATCCCTCACCAGCAAGATCTTCAGCCGCATTCTCCTTGAACGCATTACGACAGCAGTGAATGGCATCCTTCGCCGGGAGCAGGCAGGTTTTAGGAAAGGCAAGTCCTGCATTGACCATATTTTCGTACTGAGACAGATCCTTGAGCAGTCTAACGAATGGAATGGATCCCTCTATGTGGTCTTTGTAGACTTTGAGAAGGCCTTCGACAGTCTGCATCGAGACTCCCTTTGGAAAATCCTGCGATACTATGGAATCCCCCAGAAACTTGTCAACGTCATCAGGTCCCTGTACAAGAATTTTGAGTGCAGAGTCGTCCACAACAACCAGCTCACCGAACCGTTTAAGGTGGAAACCGGAGTGAAACAAGGATGTATTCTTTCGCCAATCCTATTCTCAATGGCAATTGATTGGATCATGCGCCGCACCACAGAGGGAAGGAGGCAGGGAATTCAGTGGACGCTGACCTCAATGCTGGATGACCTCGACTACGCCGATGATATCGGGCTGCTGGCAAGCAGAAACCAGGACATGCAACAGAAGACACAACAGTTGACACAGTCAGCAAGCTCCATAGGTCTCGGGGTCAACATTAGGAAGACTCAAGTCATGAGGAAGAACACCATAGTGGGCGACCCAATCACCATCAATGACCAACCTCTGCAAGAGGTGGACGAGTTCACGTACCTGGGCAGCAAGGTTACCACAGATGGAGACTGCACAAGGGAGATCACCACAAGAATCAGCAAAGCCAACCAAGCCTTCGCAATGCTGAAACCCATCTGGAGGACCACAAGCCTGAGCATCCACACCAAGCTCCGTATTTTTAAGAGCAACGTGCTGAGTGTCCTTCTATATGGGTCAGAATGCTGGAAATCCACTACCGCTACGGAACGCAAGCTGGATGTCTTCCAGAACAAGTGCCTGCGACGGATCATGAAGGTCTTCTGGCCAAACATGATTACAAACGAGGAACTACGGAAGAGAGCAGGCGCAGACAGCATCGCTGAAACCATCGCCACACGGAGATGGAGATGGCTAGGCCACGTTTGCAGAATGTCACCTGACTCATTACCAAGGGTGGCACTGAGATGGACACCACAGGGGAAGAGAAACCGTGGGCGACCAAAGGAGACGTGGCGCCGAACCGTGGAGCGAGAGCTCAAGAACAGAGGCCTTACTCTGCAAACAGCACCCAAAATAGCAGCTGACAGACAAAAGTGGCGCTCCCTTGCCGTCGCCTCAAGCACCAGACGGCGCAGAGAGGACTGAATGAATGAATAGGGTTGTATAGTGTTGAAGGCTGAAGAAAAGTCTATAAAAAGAATGCGTACAAAAGAGCCAGGTTTTTCTAAATGTGTGTATGCATGGTGCAGGAGTGTGAGTGTGGCGTCGTCTGTACATCTGTTTTGCTTGTATGCAAACTGGAAAGGATCTTGATAGGGCTTGACCTGATCGAGCAGTCTAGAAAGGACAACACGCTCAAAGCACTTCATTACTATAGAGGTGAGAGCTACAGGGCGAAAGTCATTGAGTGTCTTGGGCTTGTTGTTCTTGGGGACAGGGCAGACTGTAGATGTTTTCCAGAGCCTAGGTACAGTGCAATCCTTCAGAGACCAGCTAAACAAACGGCTATAAACAACAGACAATTGACTGGCACATACTCTCAAAACTCTACCGCAAATATTATCAGGGCCTACTGCTTTCTTAACATTCAGTTTGCTAAAAAGCTTCTCAACCGCCTTGCCATGGATCTCAAAGTCTTCATCATTGCCTGCCACATTTACTTCAAGCTGGGAAATCATGTTATCTAAATCATCCTTCAGATCATCTTTCTCAAATCTACAATAGAACTCATTCAGTTTTTCAGAAAATTCAGTTTGTTCTTTCATTGGCATGCTACTGCTACTGAATTTTGATTTATTGTGGCCTGATAAAGTTTTAAGTCCTGTCCATGCATCTGCTAAGCTACCTGATTCAAACTGTGACTCTACTTTCTCTTTATACTTTTTCTTAGCGTCTAAAATCTGCTTCCTCAATTTATTCTGTACTGCTTTCCTTTCTACTCTGTCTCCAGTCTGAAATGCAACTTTTTTCTCATTCAGTGTGGCTTTGAGAGACTTAGATTACTTAGAAATCCATGGTTTGTTGTTGGGATACAATTTCACTGTCTTAGATGGGATAATCATATCTTTACAGAAATTCACATAGTCAGAAGTTACTTCAGTAGCTTCGTCTACACTGGCACTAGAATCAAGAAACACGTCCCAATCTGTACACTCAAAACACCCCTGCAACTGTTCTACACTATCCTTAGACCACACCTTAACTAACTTCTTCACTATGGGCTCTGTCTGGATTTTGGGTTTGTATGCTGGGACAAGAAACACAGTATTGTGGTCAGAGTTACCTACGGGAGGGAGGACGAACGATCGGTATGCATTGGGGACGTTTCCATACACTAAATCTAACGTCTTGTTCTTGCGAGTGGGGACAGTCACGTACTGGTGAAAAGTCGGTAAGCTCGTGCGTAAGTCACAGTCGTTAAAGTCACCTGCAATAAAGTTGGGGGCGTCAGGGGAGATAAGCTGTAACTCTCTAATCACATCTGCTATCTGGGCTGAGGCTATAGTGCTAGAACTGTTGAAAGAGATGAGTTTTGAGGGCAGACTGGAAGGAGGAGAGCGAGTGTTTCTGACGGAGAGAGAGTGGGAGAGTGTTCCAGGTGGTTGGACCGTATACTGAGAAAGAGCAGGGGCCGAAAGTGCCGAGTTTGGTGCGGGGGATGAGGAGGCGGAGAGGGTCAGAGGCGGAGCGGAGGGAGCGGGGAGGAGTGTAGGGGTGAAGTAAGTTGGAGAGATACGCAGGAGCGTAGTTGTTCAGGGATTTGTAGCAGAGAGACAGAATCTTGTATTAGATGCGTTGGGGGATGGGGAGCCAGTGAAGGAGCTTGAGCAGGGGAGTGATGTGGTCGGATTTTTTTCTTTCTGAGGACGAGGCGGGCAGCATTGTTCTGGACGCGCTGGAGAGTGAGAGTGGTGGAGTGAGGAAGGCCAGAAAGGAGAGAGTTGCAGTAGTCGATGCGAGATAAGATGAGAGAGACAGCGAGTTTGGTGGCAGCTATGTCGTCAGTGAGCCAGGGGGAGGGGAGTCGGTTGGGTATGGAGCAGGTAGTGACAGGGGCATGGGTGTCTAGAAGTTTTCGAAGGGAGGAATCGAAATGGGATGCAAGATCGGGAGAGGGGGCGGGGTCCAAGAGAAGGTCGACAGCTTCGTCGAAGAAGCTCTGTGTCTAATATGCTAAGTGTGCCACTATCCTCACTAGAAAAGTCACATTGGATCATTTTCTTCACTTGGCGGAACTGCTGTACGGCAGCTGCTGGAGATAGTTCGGTGATAACTTCATCTGATTCTTGCTGGAGCCTAGAGGATCACGTTTTGATTACTGTCATCCAATTCAACATTTTTTTTGCTTTCTTCTCTGAAAACGTGGGCCTGGAAGTGATTCCAATTGTGCGCGCACTCTTTACAATGGGAAGGGATGTAAGTTGTAACTCTGATCGTATTTGGTCTGTCGTCTGCTGCTGTGCCTGTGATATGATGTTTGGTTGGTGAAACGAAACCTTCACCAGTCAAACACGTGTTGTGATGACAGAGCAAGCAAAAACGCGTGTGTCACGCTGACGCAGTAAGCAAAATTCACTGCGTCTATTACGCACTGCAGTGTGTTATCAGAAACACTGGGTCAGGTTCACTACGGATCTCTCATACGGTATGAGATGTACCCTATTACACAACTAGGTATGTTGTGTAATGCGATGCTGTGTCTGTGGACTTAACTCCTTATGCCCTGAGGACGAAATTATTAAATTTGTGCAGATATCTTCCGAGGCATATCACAGTTCTGGAGACGGATCAACCATGACAGTATTTCAAGGTTGGTGTCAGAACAGCTTGGTGCCCAGAGACGCCAAGCTATTATGTCACCAACCTTGAAATCAGTATCATGGTCGATCCACATCAGTGACATCCTGTCACAGTCTTTCGGGGCTTTATGGGTTAAAAAAAGAGTTGGTTACATTCGAGATGTGCCGCATTCGGACATATGCAATGTTTTACATACATTACTGTTGTAAACATGAATGATGTTGATCTGACTGCATGCAGCAATATCCCAATACATATGTCCATCGTGTTGTCCCGCTAGAAATATGACTACACATTCACCCTTATTGCGCAAATGGACCAACAGGGTAAATCGAGATATTGCCTTGACTGCAGCTCACCTCCATTTCTGCTGCACGAAGCTGACCGAAAAAGATTTTGCGCAGCAGCTTTCCTGTCAGGATGACGAACACAAATGCCTGGATATATATTACCTGCACATTTAAAGAAACACAGTGGGTACAAATTCCAATATCTTGTCCACTTGTCAGCTGCAGGCTAGTGAGGCCGATTGGTATACCTCACCCTGTGCCTAGGTGACATGCACCAGTGGCGCCATTGTTGCTATTTTTGCACCTGAACGGTCGCTCGGACCGCTCCGTGCACCAGATCGGTTTAGAGCATGTGCTCTCTGCACTTGTAATGAGCAATCTCGGAAAAAGAATCATGTGATGTTTGATTGCTGCAACTGAATAATATAAATAAACCCTTTCCCATATATATGCAATTCGGCATGGAAATTTATAAAGCACCATGAAACATTACACGGTTTGGCAGATTTTAAAAATAGCTTT
The DNA here is from genome assembly GCA_036245525.1 of Semisulcospira habei. Lineage (NCBI taxonomy): Eukaryota > Metazoa > Mollusca > Gastropoda > Semisulcospiridae > Semisulcospira > Semisulcospira habei. The sequence goes on from BTPG01000004.1 coordinate 31,481,832, forward strand.
ATTCCTCAAGTGGTGAATATTACAACATCTGCCTCGCTGGCTTTGCGGTGACCCAGAGTCACCTCGATGTGGTCCTTCCTCCACATAACCCTTCCCTTTTGATGCCAGTTTGCTGCTTTCACAGTATAAATCTTTTCAAAATACAAGATAGGTCTACTCTGCGGCACATAACCTGTCTCCTCCATCTCTACACAAAACTGCGTGCAAGGGGAGGTAAGCTAAAATCAGAAACGACCAGTTTTTCGGCTGTGATCACAATCTTCCACGGGAACGTACGAGACCACACTACTAAGTGCAGAAGCCTACCTGCGCGCGCAGTTCTGGTGCACAGGACCAGTCCGAGTGACCGGACAGATGCACAAATCGCAGTAACGGTGCCAATGGGTGCGTTTAACCTGGGTACAGGGCGAGGTTTACCAACTCGGCGCTAGTGAGATATATTATGAAATATCAAGTTTTAAATAAACTGTTTCAATATCAGCAAACGTAACTGACACTTATACCACTGTATCAGCAAATAGACAAAAACGCGAAAACCCTCGTTATATTAATCTGAAATGCACCATTGCTTGCTGCGACAAGATGTTACACTGGGTTTGATTAAGAACAGGACGTGCAGAAATATTTTGCAATAGGGTGCTGTGGATATGGAATGTCAGTGGTGTGCGAGATGATCACGAGGACCATTTAGTTAATCTGATGTGCATGAGACAGTCTGTAATAAATGACTAGCAGTAAGCATGCAAAATCATGTCGTCTGCTATCCACATCATCCTTGTTCACGACGCTACGTGTCCTTAGTCTACTGAGAAAACCTCAACAAATCCAACTTACAGCCATGCTTGGGTTCGACTTCGTGATGTAAACCACAGATGGATAGAACTGTTTTTTCTGGTAATATGCATTCCCAATGACTGCAGAAGTCAGGGCAAAGCTAAGCCCTGAGAGCATCAAGGAACGCATTTTGGCTTTGCTGAATTGCCGGCTGGCGTTAGAGAAGTCAACCAAAATGGCGCTACCCTCTGTTTACGTCAGAAATAGGTCAAGGGTTAAAAATAGAACTAGAAACCTCTCGTGGCTCGCCTTCATTGGTTTATGACGCAATAGTAGCGCGAGCAAGGGAATCCCTCAGAGAAAATGTGGGTCAGAGCATGAAAACTAGATTTATGGTAAAGATTTCAACTTTGTATTATCTGATTAAACACACGTAGCAAAAAATGTCATGGGTGTCAGTAATTTATAAGTGAAAAAGAGTTCCAAACGACGAATAACGAATACAGGGGAGGCTATGAGATGGGTAGGTGGCGCTGACGACAGTTGGTAGCAACCGTAATGGCGGCGATTTACGCGAGTCTAGACTGGATTTGGATGAGGTGATTTTTGTCACTTTCAGCCGTTTATCCCTTGCACTTTGGCTCCATTTTATAATTATGAAGTGTTCTAGGTATGTTAAACACTTTTATGTTACATTTCTGCGGACGTGTTTATGCTGAATGAAAGATTTTAATATGTTATGTTCTGCCTTTTGGAAAATCCTTTGAAAAAATGTTGACTAGACATTTCAGTTGTTGACAAGTTTTATCGTCTTACTATACGTTTGCATTGTTTGTTTGTTTTTTTAACGCTAAATCCAGTGTTTTTGGTTCAACAAATTCAGTGGCTGCGATGTGTGACCTTGGAATTCTTTATCCGTATTCGACTCGTGTATTTTGGGACAAGTACTAAAGTAGTACGTGTTTTGAGTTGGAGTCGCGGCCCATGTTTGTCACTTCATTATGTCGGCCCGAAAACATTTGCCCACAGGGTACGCCACAAGACACCTCTATGCAAATAAATAAATATGTGCTTTTACCACAGGCGCTAAAGTTTCATGGTTGATAACATCACGTCTGCTAGAGTTTTAATTTTAATTACTATATAGTGTAATAAACAGATTTGTATCGATTAAGCCTTTGTCTTTCAGTGACTCTTTTTGTCACAATGATTTTTACAGAAATCCTCATGACAAAAAGTGCTAATGACAGCCAAAGCGTCCTGTTATCCCACACTTTTGTCACAAATTAAATGTGTGGTTGCATAATATTTACTTCACTGAGAGTTATGCTTATCGTTAAAGCTACTTAGGCTCAGAGATATGTTTAAATAGGTTAATGCTACTTTGGCTCATTTACAGGTGATAGAGCACAATGGCAGCTACTTTGAAAGGACAGCTTGGGGTGAAGAGCAGCCGTATGTACACAGTTTAACTTGTAAAATTACTCTGAATATTGCTGAAGTGGTCACTGTCGTATACTTTTAGTTTTAGGATATTGTATGTGATATACAGTGTCTCGTGTTACAGTGTATATGACATACAGTGTCTGGTGTCTCACTCTATGTCACAGTGTCTCATGTTACACTGTATTGCAACTTTTAAATTCTTGCGGCGCAGCTTTTCAACCAGCCTTTTTGAGGTCACTACATAGTGAACTCACAGAACTTGCCTACTGTCATGGAGTGTACCCAAACATCTTGAAATATCCACATGAGTTCATGCACACTGTGAGGTCTTCATGAGCACATGCACCTTGAGAGTTCCTCAAAAGCACCTGAGTTTCTCAATAGACTAGCAGTGTAAATGTCTGCACAGGTCCATGAAGATATCTCAGGGGCTCATGGTGATATTAAGCACAAGCTGGGCTTTAATTAATGTCTCAATGTGTATACAGAGATACACCCCTTTTCACTGAGTTTATGTGGAGACTGTTCACTTCACCTTTTAAAAAAATTGTCTGGGCATGTGACCTGACTAGTGAAATTTGAAAGCTGTAAACAGTGTAACACAAGATACTGTATGTGACACGCTGTAATAAATGACACTGTATCATATGTATGTTACTTACTAATACTTGTACACTGGACGCTGCAGTTCACATATTCAGTATAAACAGTATATGACAATGACCATTTCAGCCTGAGTAACCCTCTTAACCCCACGGTGGAATTTCCAAACTTTTGGAGGTGTTGTCTAACAACTATGTACCAGTTGTAGGAGATGGATTGATCATGATAATTCAAGGTTAGTGCCAGATGAGCTCAGTGCCTGAATGCGCCAAGCTTATCTGGCACTACCCTTGAATTATCATGATCAGTCCATCTCCTGCTGCAGGGTCCCAGGGCTAAATGGGTTAGTGTGTGTGTGTGAGAGAGAGAATCAATGAAACTTTATTTTCAATGGTAAAGGTATTAGCATAGTCAAAGACGAGCCGTTCTTCACACCTGCCATTGCTACAACTACACACACAAAAAAATAATTAAAGGGGGAGCAGGGGTACATTGGAGAAACAAACAAACAAAAAACACACACAAAAAAACACAAAAAAATACAAAGGTACACGCACAAACACACACAACACGAACACATAATACATGTGCTTTTGCACATCTCCTCATACATGTACATGCAAATGACTGTTAAAACAGGAATATACATATATCAGAGTGTGTAGGGGAAGACCTGTATGCACACTGCTACGATAGTGATGTCATGTACCTGTACAAACTAGCTTTAAACGGGAAAGTGCTGTAGTGCCTTTAACATCCTGCATTCCACAACGTGGCACCCGCAAATGACAAGCTGGATTTAAAGTTATTTTCCCCAGGATCAAGCATCTCAACACAGTCAGAAAACTGTCTGCAACAGATTCTGCTGACAATATGTGTATGGGTCCTTTGTGTACTATCTTAGAGCTTTATGATGTAAATACAATGCCAAATGTCGAAATTTATCGTTTGGAGGGTGCATTGTTTTTGTACCCGAGTCGCAGATTTATCATCTGCATCGGCCTTGTTTTGAATTAATATGCATATTTATGAGCCTACGTCACAATGCAGGTCATTGGTGTGCTGGGTGTACACACGTGTCGGTGTACACATGTACTGATGTTTTCCGGCATCGCTTTGACGTAATTTTTCATGAGAAATTAGAATAAACCTTCCATACTCGCTATGCTGTCATAATCACAATGCGGGTTCTGCTTAACCTGCTATGCTGCATCGTCGGTGCACGGCGGGGGCGTGGCTTGTTCAACTCTCCGCGCAAAGCGACTGAACCAGCGTTCACGGTGCCTAGCTTGACCTTTGATCCTTTAGCCCTTGGAAACATGAAACAGAACATTGGTATTTATTCCCACTTTGTGCACTGCAGTCAATTTCACATCTCACACATCGAAGTCTATGTAACTGAAAGCATCACTGGAAACGACAAATGCACCATCACAGCAGAAACACTACCTCTGTGAATCGAGTGAATGAGAGCCCGCACAGACAAAAACATGTCGCGACCAGCGATGTGCAATTTTGAGACACACCGTAGTTTTCAGATCCTTGCAGCATAAAATCTGATAACTAGCTCGTACCTATATGATAAAACAGGTTTAAAATCTTGCGAAATCAGTAAGAGATAAATTCTACTGAAGATCATGAGTTAATTCTGAAAATCACTAGCGCTTGCGGAACTATAGGAAGATCGACAAAGACCGTAGATTACTCACTTGTTCAGCAGGAAAGGGACAAATTCTAGGTGGGCGGTCAAACCAAGCTCTTGCTTTATGCGTTGCCACATGTCCATATTCCCTTGTCCGATGTCAGTTCTACTTAGGGGTATCTTGTCTCTCTTCCTCTTTCCTCGCTTCAATTCCGAGTCTGTCATTGTCAGCGCGAGTCGATGATACTTTGCTTTTTTTCATTGCTGGTTCATTTGCCATCTTGTCTCTGATTGGTTATAGTTATGCAGATGATCTAAGGTCATATAGAATAGTTATGACGTCAACTACCATCACCTACCAGAAGCAATCTTTTCACGGTGTACCGTCACAAGATTCCAGTGGGCCTCTTTTCGCTTTGAATGGACGAAAGAAAGCATTTGGTGAGACAATAGGGTGGTCACTGTCTAAGTGGGTACGTATACTGAATCCCAGTAAAAGCTTTTTGCGAAATGAAGCCTTAAAAAATGTCAGGCATGCCCCTTTAAATGTCTATTTGGGGTTTTGGAACAATGTAGAGACCCCTCGTTTTTCCATAACTGGAATCATATTTATGAAACAAATCAGTCAGATATTCAGGAGTTTTGTTGTTCCATACTTTAAACATCAATACCCTTTTGTTAAATTTGAAGTGATTTTGAAGAGGTAAAAACCAAGTTTTATTTAGTTTTTGCTCAGTTGTCAAGTGCGGGTTGGAAAGAATTAATTTTGCCATTCTCCTGTGTAAGGAATTTAATCTTTTTAAGAAACATCACTACAGCATTCCCACGCCGTTGAGGCATAATTTATGTGTGACAATATGTGCGCATTGCTGAACAATTTTCTGGTTTCAGGATCTGTATAATCACTTAAGTTCGACAACATAAACACATTTTGTGAGACTGTTTTATAAACACTGTCAATGTGGTTTTGCCACTTATGCTGATTTTCAAAGGTGATTCCATGTAGACAATGTTTGCTTACTTGTTCAATGGGGTTATTGTCAAGTGACAGATTGAGTGTTAAAGATTTCAACTGATGCTTCTGGTGTGTTGCAATAATCATTGATTTTGTTTTGGTAGGACGAAGAATCATAGAGTTGGTTTTACACAACAGTGCTATGTCATCAAGGCTTTCATTGTTGAAGGCTGTTCTCAACTATACTTTTTTTTTTGTTAGTGGTGTGGATTGAGGTATCATCAGTAAACAAATCACAATGAATTGCATCGTAAGTTAGACATAGGGGTAGGTCATTATTGTAAATACAAAACAAAAGAGGGCCTAAGATTGACCCCTGTGGAACTCCAAGTTTAACAGCCTTGGTAGATGAGTAGGTTTCATTAACAATTACTTTTTGTGTTATATTTTTTAGGTATGACATGAAAAACGAAACAGCTGTTTCAGCTCGAAGATAAAGTTTAAGTTTTAAAATCAGAGTTTTGTGGTTTACTAAGTCGAAAACCTTTTTGAAATCAAGATAAATTACACCTTGCAGTTGCGAGCTATTCATATTTGAAAGCCATGTGTCAGTTAATCTAGTCAGAGCTGAGAGAGAGAGAGAGAGAACATTAAAGGGTTGAGATGATGGAAAAGAGGGGGGATACGAAGGGGATGGTGGGTTACCAGTCATGTTATTTTGATAGAAACTGAATTAAGTTTCTGGATCTTCATTTTTCACATTACGCAACAATGCTGTATTTTGAATCATGTAAAAAAGAATTCAGAAAAATAAATTTCACCATGAAGGCGTGAATAATGTTAATAGTTCAATAATCACATGTTAACCCTATTATGCACACAGCCACTGGTACTGCTTACTTTACTGGTCGATGGCTGCATGCATAAAGGGCTTCAGGTTTCGCTTACCATTGGCTATTGTTGCCTCAGATTCTTGTCTATTATACAGCCTTATGCCCAACGTCCAGCAAGTACACAACACAGCTCTTGGTGTTGGATCACATGACCAACCACTACCGCAAGCTCAGCAAAGTCAAATGTATGTTTAACGTTTTTCCTAGTGTGCAAAAGTTCCTGTGGCTGACGTTGGCTGCAGTTGGCTCATGCATATAGTTGTGCATGGGCCCATTGCAGCTTACATTGGCTTTAGGACCTTTTACTTTTGTGGGTTGTTCTTTGCAAATTGTTTCCATATCTGTTTTCCATATAGCTGCATATTGTATCATTTTATTGCCACTGCTTTTATTTGCCAACTTTGTTTCATGGTTTTGCATTCCAAACAATAACTGTGATAGCTGAAACATAATTTCTTTTGTAACCTGTACTTTCATTGTTTTGTTGATTCAATATTTATGTCCTTGATTTTGTTTCAGCGGCTATTGACAATGCTGCACCAAAGTCAATGCAGACCAGTCAGAAAAGTAAGTTTTGTTGTCATTATAAGCAGTTGTGATTATTCTACTCCTCTATAGGTCATATCATATCAAACATATGAAGACCATACAGCACCTTTCAAGTCAAATCTAGCTTAATGCTTTTTTGGCTCACGTGTGAAGCAAAAGTGAGTCTATGTTCTGGGCCAGTGGTCGTCCGTCCGTCGTCTGTTGTCCATTGTCCGTGGTAAACTTTAACGTTGGCATTTTCTCGGAGACTATTCAAGCTACAGTCTTCAAACTTGGCCCAAGGATACTTTGTGGCAAGACATTTCTAAACATACCAATTTGAGTGACCTCTCACAAAGGTCTACGTCACAGGGATCAGGAAATATATCAAAAATAGCTATTTTTGGACATCATTTTTTTTTTCTCAAATACTATTCACAACTTCAAACTCAATCACGGTGCAAAAATACCTGATGGTAAGATCTTTATGCGCACACTAATTTGGTTGATCCCTCGGAAAGATCAAGAGTCACAAGAGCTCAGGAAATAGGTCCAAAATAGCCATATTTTCACAAATGATGTTTTTTTCTCAAATACTATTCACAACTTCAAATCCAAACTTGGTACGAAGATACTGATGGTAAGACCTTTCTATGCATACTAATTTGGTGATCCCTTGGCAAAGTCAGGGGTCACAAGAGCTCAAGAAATAGGTCCAAAATCACAATATTTTGACAAAATTTGTTTTTTCTCAAATACTATTCACAACTTCAAATCCAAACTTGGTACGAAGATACTGATGGTAAGACCTTTCTATGCATACTAATTTGGTGATCCCTTGGCAAAGTCAGGGGTCACAAGAGCTCAAGAAATATGTCCAAAATCACAATATTTTGACAAAATTTGTTTTTTCTCAAATACTATTCACAACTTCAAACCCAAACTTGGTTCAAAGATACCTGATGGTAAGACCTTTCCATCCGTACTAATTTGGTTGATCCCTCGGAAAGGTCAAGGGTCACCAGAGCTCAGGAAATAGGTCAAAAATAGCCATATTTTGACAAAAGATGTTTTTTCTCAAATACTATTCACAACTTCAAACCCAAACTTGGTACAGAGATACCTGATGGTAAGACCTATCTATGCATACTAATTTGGATGACCCCTCAGAAAAGTCAAGGGTCACAAGAGGTTGACAAATGTGTATAAAATGCAAATAATTGTAGTTATTATCAACATTTTTGCAAACGTTTTAATCAAATTTGGCACAAAGGTATGATGATAAGACCTTCCTAATTTAGTCGACTCATCACAAAGGTCAAGGGTCACAAGGGTTTCACAGATGTGTGAAAATCTGGTTATGACAGAACATGGATTTTGTTAGTGCAGAAGCCATCCCTTTACTTATTGTCAGACGTGTGGATCGGTCATACACGCGAGCCATAAGGGCTTTGCCTTCCTTGTAATTCTAGTTTGTAGTAATGCATGGTGATGGTAGTGGTACAAAGAGAAGTGATTGTTACAGATTACATTATGGTGAGTTGTGACCTGAATTTTGTTTGATGTTAACCCATCAAGTCATGACAAAGCAGGGCTCCTCCATGATACCATTGCACGGAGAGTCCATAAGCCCGCAGCTACAGATTGCAGAGGGTATTTGAACCCCCACTTGAACATTTTATTGAGTATGTTGGGAAATTGTTGGCAGACACAATTGGTTCCTTGTTAGGCCTCAAACTACTGAAAGGGGAGGGGATGCAGTCACACCTCATAAAATCAAAGATTGTAAACCAAGTTCCATTGGTTTTTAGCTGATGTATGATATATGTATGATGTATGATCTAACTGTTGTCTGTCCGGCGCTGAGTGATTCCTCTTGGTTTGTGTACAATTCTGCCAGCGCTAGCCTCACCTATTGGTTTGTGAGTATTTATAACTCGAGGCAAATTTGTATCGCTATATCGTTAAATTGTTCTGTAATGTTCTGTGCATCTACTGTGGGAAATTAGGGTATTTACCTGACCACATATAGTAGTGCACCTTCATGTTTGTGTATGTATGTTTCCCCTGCCTACTTCCTAAGTTCCGGAGAAAGACATGGGTTATATAAGAGACCTGATGCATCTTTTTTGAAGATGCAAATGATCGTCTTATTCTATACCTGCGTATTTCTCTGTGGGCTGGCGATTGGGTGCCTGATAGGTGGGGGCACGGGATCTAACTGTTGTCTGTCCGGCACTGAGTGATTCCTCTTGGTTTGTGTACAATTCTGCCAGCGCTAGCCTCACCTATCTGGTTTGTGAGTGATGATGTATGATAGCAAAAGTGAGCATGAACTGGGCCGACCTTGCTCTGTCTGGCATCCTTGGAAAACTTTAACGCTGACACTTTCTCATAAACTGTTTCAGCCAGTCTTCAAACTTGGCAGAAGGATACTATGAGACAAGACCTTTCTAATCATACCAATTTCAGTGACCTATCTCAAATGTCAAAGTCAAAGGGGGTCCAGAAACAAGTCACAAATAGCCATAGTTTTACAAAAAACAAACAAAAAATTTTTCTCAAATACTTATTTGGATGATCCCTCAGGAAGGCCAAGAGGGTCACAAGAATCCAGCAGATGTGGGCAAAAAGCCATTAAAAAAAATATAATTCCATTTTTGGCTCACATGCAATAGCAAAAGTGAGTCTATGTAATGGGCCATTCGTTGTCCATTGTCTTTTGTCTGTGGTAAACTTTCACGTTAGCATTTTCTTGGAAACGATTCAAGCCTCAGAGTTCAAACTTGGCCCAAGGGTACTTTGTGGTAAATCCTTTCTAAACATACCAATTTCATTGACCTCTTGCAAAGGTCAAGGTTACAGCGGGTCCAGAAAGGGATAAAAACAAGATGAGGATTTCATCCCAAAGTCTACTGTATTGTTTGGAGCTCACATGCGTTTTTCTTTTAGGAACATTCACAGTTCATGACATTGTTCATATTTTTAAGTTTATCCTCTGATCCATTTCCCTCCTCTCTAACCCAACCTCTGATCAACACACACCGGCGCACACAAATAAAGATGGACACACGGCGCTTCCCGCCATTAGTGCGCTCTTTTGGCTGATGTAGCGACAGGAATTCTGAAGAAGAAAAGCATGAGCAGCAAAATGACGTCAAGTCTATAAGCTTCACGTCATGGCATTGCTAGTCCCACAACGCCATGTACACAGTGACGAATTCGATGTCAATTCAGAAATATTTATAACACTGACATCTGGTACTTTGTGACAATTTAGGAACATTGTGTAACACTAACGTGTTCGGCGCCTTTATGTCACCATCACTGTCTGATCCTTCTCTAGAAGTCGAGAATTCTTACTTTTGAATTTTTTTGGTTGCAATGAATTACTTTTTACGAAAAAGTTGAACATGTACAAACTGGCTAATGAACTCATCCAGTGTCTATCTCCAAGGGAGTTATATCCAAGATTCCAAGTGAATAAAACAAAAATTACAGACTCAAATGCAGGTCAGCCGATTTTATATAAATGACAATTTTTCTCTTTAACCAGTCAACCAATTAAAATATTCTTGGATCTTCTCTGAACATTTTGATCAAAGCATTTCCTAAAGTTTCAGGCCTGTACGTACACAAACACCGGAGATACTCATGTCTACATACATACACACACGCATACACATGGCACTTCCTGCCAAATATACGTTAAGCAGCATGGTTAGCGTAGCTAGACATGACGTAATTTCTGTTGTGTTACTTCTTTGTCAGAATTCAGGGTCCGCCCACCCAGTATATCGTGTGCATTCTACGGAACATGCTCAGACCAGCCCCATCACAAAGTCCACATACCCTATTTTCAATACCGTAGACAAAAATAGCCATATTTTGACATCAATTATTTCTCCTCAAATACTATTTTCAACTTGAAACCCAAACTTGGTACAGAGATGCCTGATGGTAAGATCTTTCTATGCATACTAATTGGATGACCACTCGGAAAGTTCAAGGGTCACAGGAGGTTGGCAAATGTGTGAAAAATGACCGTGTTTGATAGAATTGTAGTTTTGTCAAAGTTTTGGCCAACTTTTCAGTCAGATTTGGCACAAAGGTAGCTTATGATAAGACCTTTCTATGCATACTAATTTATTTGTCCCCTGGCAAAGGTCATGGGTCATGGTGGGTCCAGAAATAGGTCCAAAATAGCCATATTTTGACCAAACGTGTTTTTTTCTCAGACTATTTTCAACTTCAAGCCCAAACTTGGTATGAAGATACCTGATGATAAGTCCTTCCTATGCTTACCAATTTGGAAAGGTCAAGGGTCACAGGAGGTCAGCAAGTGTGTGAAAAATGTCAGTTTTTGGCTCATATGCGAAGCAAAAGTGATTCTGTGTTCTGGGCCAGTGGTCGTCCATCTGTCATCCGTGGTAAATTTCAACGTTTGCATTTTCTCGGAGACTATTCTACCCACGGTCTTCAAACTTGGCCCAAGGATACTTTGTGGCAAGACCTTTCTAAACATGCCAATTTGAGTGACCTCTCACAAAGGTCAAGGTCACAGTGGATCAGGAAATTCGTCAAAAATAGCTATATTTTGACAAAATGTTTTTTTTTTCTCAAATATTATTCACAACTTCAAACTCAAACTTGGTACAAAGATACCTGATGTTAAGGCCTTTCTATGCTTACTAATTTGGTTGACCCCTCAGAAAGGTCAAGGATCACAAGAGCTCGGGGAACAGGTAAAACAATAGCCATATTTTGACAAAAGATGTTTGTTTCTCAAATACTATTCACAATTTCAAACCCAAACTTGGTACAGAGATACCTGAAGGTAAGACCTGTCTATGCATACTAATTTGGATGACCCCTCAAAAGGGTCAAGGGTCACAAGAGGTCGGCAAGTATGTGTAAATTGCCAATTTTTGATAGAATTGTAGTTACATTCAACGCCTATCACCCCTCCCAGGGTATAGGCCGTCGATGAGAGACCTCCAACGACTCCTGTCCTGTGCTTCTCCTTCGATTTTACTCCAGGTGGTTCCCAGTCTCTTGATGTCTGCTTGGAGGTCTCGACGCCAGGAGTTTCTCAGCCTGCTTCTATTCCTCTTTCCCTGGGGGTTCCATTTCAAGTAGTTACATTGTATTATCAATATTTTTGCAAATTGTTAAATCAAATTTGGCACCAAGGTAGCTGATGATATTTGCATACTAATTTAGTTGACTCATCGCAAAGGTCAAGGCTCATGGGTGGGGGGGGGGGGGGGTGGGGTGGTTGACAGATGTGTACAAAATGCTTAAATTTTGGAAAAACATGGATTTTGCTGGTGCAGAAGCCAACCCTTTACTTATTGTCACAACGGTCACCCATATGGAGATTGATCATACTCGTGAGCCTGTCTTGTTGATAGAATTGTAGTATTATCAAAGTTGTTTGCAAACTTTTCAATCAAACTGGACATTAAGGTAGCTGATAATAACACCTTTCTATGCATGCTAGTTTAGTCACCCCCCTCACAAAGGTCAAGGGTCATAGAGGTTGACAAATGTGTGAAAAATGTATACATTTTGAGAAAACTCAGATTTCACTGGTACAAAAGCAAAAGCCAACCCTTTACTTATGTTTAGACATATGAACACAGAATGGTCACACTTATTATGCGGATTGGTCATACATGTGAGCCATAAGGGCTTTGCCTTTCTTATTTTGTCAAAGTTTTTGCAAACTTTTCAGTCAAATTTGGCACAAAGGTAGCTGATGATGAGACCTTTCTATGCTTACTAATTTAATTGACCCCACTTAATGGTCACAGGGGGTTGACAATGAAGACACTTATACACTTGCTCCTTTTAGTGACCTGTTGGAAATGTCCAGGTCACAAAGATCAGACTTATTTTGTGGATCAGTCATACACATGAGCTATAAGGGCTTTGCAATTCTTGTTTGTCTACAGTGCGTGACAGAAGGAGAAGAAAGGACATAGAGAAATATGGGTCACGGCCAGCCTCCAGCATGTCTTACCGCCCTTCATCAAGGGAAGAGGATATCTATGATGAGGCTCAGTGGGTATGTTCCATTATGAATTATAATTAATATAGGAATATCAGAGTAATGTTTGGTGTTGAGTAGTTTCGCAGAGCAATGAAAGTACAAACAGAAAACACCTATGTTGGCAAAGGCGTATTGTCTGAAATATGTCCAACTCTACAGACATCATTACTCATAGATACATGTGTACTGGCCATATAACATGTGATAGGCGATTGTAGCATTTCCCTTCGAATTATTATCCTATTATACAATATATTGCAGGCTATATTTAACAAGTCAAAATGGAATTTATCCACGCAGTAAACATGTTTTATTTGTTTTAGGCTTGAACAAGCAGATATGAACAAGGCATTATGCATATTGTTATTTTTTCAGGAGGAGCCAGAGAATGATGAAGAGCGACAGGTGCGGGACATCATGCGCACCACTCTGCATGCTCCTCTTAAGGCAACACATCCAAAGGACAGCGTGGATGCCACAGCAGGGTCCAGATCACAGTCGACTTACACAGGCAGGCCACAGTCGGCCTCCTTTCGAGGTGTGGCACAGGCGGTGAGGAGTGCAGGTTACTTCAGCGGATCACGTCCTGTATCTGCTAGATCGACCACCTCCCTGGCCAGTAATTTCTCACAGACCTCACGGTGCTCAAACCCCCTGAAGGCCACGTATGATGGTGACATTCTCGAAAAACATGCCCACGTTTTCAAGGAGCCCAAGAAATTCACACCACGCACTCTGAAGAGTAATCGTGAGTCGAGCCTGAAGAAGTACAAATACTACACCCCACCTAAGAAGTCCCAAGTGACCTACGAAGACCAGGCCAACACTGAAGTAAAAAGCGAGAGCAGGGAAGTGCCACAGGCCCGCCCCAGGCGGAAAAACAGAGAAAAAGGGGTGGATCTTGGTGCTACAGAGACTCTGACCGAAACAAAACTGATGGAGATGAGCCTGCGCAGTCACAACCCTCGACACCCGACTGGAGATGGAAATGATGTTCCTCGTCTGGACATCTCCATGGACAAAGACCACCTGAACTGGCTACAGGATCAGGCCTCCAAAGCACAGATACGTGCCCGCAATGGGTCCGACTCTCAGAAACATGATGGTGGTGACACCCTGGAACAGACTGATATTTTCAACAACACCGACACGCTGCGATTCACACGGACAAGCTCCAGCGCCAAGTAACACACTATTCCTGTTTGACAATGTCATTGTCTTGTGCTTATCCATTTCAAGATCAGTATTAGCCATGATCATAGTAATTTATATTTGTATCATCTTTGGTGATAACTAGTCGTTAATACAGAACCTGTGCCTCTAAAGCATGTAGTGAATTCTTACTGCACAGGTACTGAAATGTAGCCATATGACTATAGCCCTGAAGTTTCAGAGTCCTTTGCAGTGGTCAGTATAGTAGGCGCTGAGTACTAGATACTGTTAATTTTATTTTTGTAAAGTTTATAAATCTATTTATTAATTTGGAATAATTTTGATTTATATTTTCAGAGAGTTCTTTTCTTCTGAGTGCACTGTTGTTTTTATCCAAAGTTGTTTATACATGTATTCCTTATATTCTTTGTGGTAAACTTCCCTGTGGTAAACTTTAAAGGGGCACGACCGACCTTTTTTAATGCTTCAGTTCGCAAAAGCTTTTACTGGGCTTCAGTATACATACCCACTTAGACAGTGACCACCCTATTGTCCCACCAAATGCTTTCTTTTGTCCGTTCAAAGCGAAAAGAGGCCACCGGAATCTTGTGACTATACCTATCAAAAGATTGCTTCCGATAGATGAGGGTAGCTGACGTCATAACTATTCTACACGACCTTAGGTCATCTGCATAATTATAACCAATCAGAGACAAGATGGCGGATGAACCAGCCGAAGAAAAAAAGAAAGTATCAGTCGACTCACGCCGGCCGACAATGACAGACTCGGAATTGAAGAGAAGAGAAAGAGAGACAAGATACCCCTAAGTAGAATTGACATCGGACAAGGAAATATAGAGCTTGGCTTGACCACCCATCCGGAATTTGTTGCTTTCTTGCTATGTGAATCAGTAAGTAATCCGGCTACGGTCTTTGTTGATCTTCCTATAGTTCCGCGAGCGCTAGTGACTTTCAGAATTCATGATCTTCAGTAGAATTTATCTCTTACTGATTTTGCAAGATTTTAAACCTGTTTTATCATAAAGTTACGAGCTAGTTCATCAGATTTTATGCTGCAAGTATCTGAAAACTTCGGCCTGTGTGTCAACTGAAATTGCGGCACTGCCGACATCGATGGTCGTGACACGGCGTTTTTGTCTGTGCTGGCTCTCATTCACTCGATTCACAGAGGTAGCTGCTGCGATGGTGCATTTGTCGTTTCCAGAGATGCTTTGAATTACGTAGACTTCAATGTGTGAGATGTGAAATTGCAATGCAGAAAGTGGGTATAAATACCAAAGTTCTGTTTCGTGACGCTGGCTCAGTCCCTTGGCGCGGAGACCGAGTCGAAGAAGCCACGCCCCCAGCACGATTGCCCGTTACTCAAGGTAGCAGGTCAAGCGGAACCCGCATTGAGTTTGACAGCATAGCGAATATGGAAGCCGAGTTTATTTTACATTCTCGTGGAAAATTATGTCAAAGGTATGCCGGAGAACATCAGTACATGTCTACACTGACACGTGTGTGCCCACAACGATGACCTTCGTCATCTGCAGTATTGACCGGGTTCTGCCTTGTGATGTAGGCTAGTAAATATGCACAAATTCAAAATGAGGCCGATGCAGACGATAATTTGCGCTCTCGGGTACAAAAACAACACACCCACCAAACGATGAATTTCGACATTTGGCATTGTATTTACATCATAAAGCTCTAAGTTAGTACACAAAGGACCCATACATAATACTGTCAGCAGTATCTGTTGCAGACAGTTTTCCGACTGTGTTGAGGTGCTTGAACCTGGGGAGAATAACTTTAACGTTGGCATTTTCTTGGAGCCTATTCAAGCCATAGTCTTCAAACTTGGTCCAAAGATACTTTGTGGTAAGACGTTTCTAAACATACCAATTTCATTGACATCTCTCAAAAGTCAAGGTCACAGGGGATCAGGAAATAGGTTAAAAAAATTCCATATTTTGACAGAATTATTTTTTTTTCTCAAATACTGTTCACAAATTTAAACCCAAGCGTATTACAAAGATACCTAATGGTAAGACCTTTTTGTGCATACTAATTTTGATGACGCCTCAGAAAGTACAATGGTCACAGGAGATCAGGAAATAGGTCCAAAATAGCCATATTTGGACAAAAGATGTTTGTTTTTTTCTCCAATAATATTCATACCTTCAGACCCAAACTTGGTACAGAAATACCTGATGGTAAGACCTTCCTATGCATAATAATTTGGATGACCCACGGAAAGGTCAAGTCACAAGTGATCAGGAAATAGGTCACAAATAGGTTTATCTTGACAAAAAATGTTTTTTTCTCCAATACTGTTTACAACTTCAAACCCAAATCTGGTCCAGAGTTACCTTATGTATGCGTGCTAATTTAGATGATCCTGCAAAAAGGTCAATGGTCACAAAAGATCAGCAAATGATGAATTTTAGCTTTATCAGTACTTCTTTGCAAAACTTTTCAACCAAATCTGGCATGTAGATAGCTGATAAGAACTTTCTATGCATACTATTTTGGTTCACTACTTGCAGAGGTCAAGGGTCATCAGATATGGACAAAAGTGTGAAAACTGCATACATTTTGAGAAAACTTGGCCGATACAAAAGCCAACCCTTTACTTATCTTTGAACTGGATCGTTCATGCACGTGAGCCTTAAAGGGCCTCGCCATTCTTGTTCTCTGAAGTTTGTTATAAGTGAAGTAATTTACATAGAAAAACTGTAGTCAGGATATCTTTAAAACAAGATGAGGATTTCATCCCAAAGTCTACCGTATTGTTTGGAGCTCACGTGCGTTTATAATTAATAATAATAATAATGATTTCTATGGCGCCTAACCTCAGGTAGAGCTCTAGGTGCCTTACAAATTAAAAAAAAAATACAACTACAAAACTGTACACAGTATTACAGGCACACATTCCAGGCACCACAGCAAAACTACAACAGAATCCTCAGCAGTCAATGATTAATCAGTGGGATAATGGAGTTGGAAAAGGTGTGTTTTTAGCGCAGATTTAAAAACGTCTTTTGAAGCACTGTGGCGGACATGAGAGGGAAGTTCATTCCAGTACAGCGGCCCAAGATATGAAAAAGACTGCTTGCCAAAAGACTTGGTATGGACAAAAGGTACACGCTAAATGTGGTTGTCACAGAGGATCTGAGTTGTCTTGAGGAAGTGTACAGCTGCAGGAGAGAGGACAGGTACGGAGGGCTTGATGTGGAAATGCAGCTGAAGCAGACGGAAGAAAGTTTATATTGAATTCTTGCAGCCACAGGGAGCCAGTGGAGAGATTTAATTACTGGTGTAATATGATCAGTTTTGCGCTTTTTGGGGATGAGCCTCACAGTAGAATTCTGAACTTTTTGAAGCCTGTCAATCTGATATTTAGGACAACCTGCATACAGTGAATTACAATAGTCCAGCTTGGAAAGAACAAATGCACAGATGAGGGTTTTTGTGGCTTCGGTGGTCAAATAGTGTCTGATAGGAACATTCAGAGTTGTTCATATTTTAGGCTTATTGTGCTGATCTATTTCCCTCCTCTCTAAGCCAACCTCTGATCGACACACACGTCGGCACACACAAATAAAGACGGACACACGGCGCTTCCCGCCATTAGTATGCTCTGTGAGCTTGTGTAGTGTCAGGAATCCATCTTCTACTCTAACCCACCCTCTGATCTACACACACTGGCTCACAGAAATAAAGACAGATACACGGTGATTCCCGCCATTCATAAGCCCTGTGATCTGGCATAGCATAGCTATTCTGAAGAAGAATAATAGCACGAGCAGCGAAATGACATCACTTCAAGCTTCACATCATGGCATCATTAGTCTCAACACTGTGTTCATAGTGACGACTCGATGTTTACGTCACTCATTGCAGTACTAACATTTGATGTTGTTAGAAGATCAGACTTTGCAATTTTCTTGCTGATTTTCACACCTGGGGCGTACAGGTCACAATTTGACCTAATCCTACTCCAGAGCTGGGACAAAAAGTAGGATTATTTTTATGAAAAATCAAGCGGGTATTAATGAGAAGATATTTTTTTTCGTAAAAGAAAAATTAAAGTTATTTTAGCTGTTTTACAAATGACTCTAAAGCACTGTGTGTGCGTATGTATGTAAACACAAGAATCTCTGATATTGCTGTACGCACAAGCTTGAAACTTAGCGAAATATTTCTCCAAGGGGTGGCTAAGAGAGCCTCCGAACATTTTGTAACGGGATGTCTCCTTGAAGACATAAAAGACAGTTTATAGAAAGTCAGTTGACCCAGATTAGAGTCTGTTATTTTTGTCATATTTACTTGAAATGTTGGATAGAGCTAGTTTGGAAATAGACATTGGATGAGTTCGTTAGCCAGCTTTGTATCTTTTCAACTTCTTCAGTAAAATTTAATTCTTTTCAGAAAAAAATTAAAAGGGTATTAAACCTTCACTTCTGAAGAAAGTCAGACAGTGGCGGTGATGTAAAAGAAGCAACTCCGTCACCACGCAGACATTTGACGCAATATTCTAAATATGTAATTTTCTCTTTCGCACACGTTCTCTCTCTCTCACATACACATGCACACATCTCCAGGAGGCATAGATCCTCATGCGCCCTACAGGCGCATGAGGATAGAACTATGCCTCTTGGAGATGTGTGGAGCGCTTTCTCACACACACACACAGACGCACATACACTTTGACGCGCTTTCAGAAGAGCATGCAGGTGTACTTTGTGTATCATGTAGCTAGATAAAGTCGACCTGATTTTATTTACAAATTATATAGCAAGACTGAAATCGTACTGTGAAATTCAAGTTTTGTCACCATCTTCTCAAGTCTTGAAGCGAAAGTGAAACTCGTATCACGCTAAATATAAAATTACGTAATAACCAAAAATGCGTCATGATAAATGACGTTTGACAAACCAATGACGCGTATGCACTGTGCCCCTTTTAGAATTCACTGTGGCGCATTGGCAGATCTGCTAGGCTTTTTCTAAAGGAGATATTTCAACATCAGAATTAGGTCAAAGACGAAAGGTGGAGACCCTTGACAGCGAGGTCAGCTCGCATATAGAAGGGACTGTGTGGGTTATGGTAATTGGTTCATCCCTTGTTTATCTTTCTTCTTTGCCAGAATTTCTGCCCCACACGCTAAAAACGTCATGTGCGTGCTCCAGAATGCGCTTCGACCAGCCCTATTTCAAAGTCTACTGTATTTTCAATACACTAGACAAAAAACTGTTCTTATATCAGCCTTTCGTTATATCTGACCTTGTTATATAAGTGAAGTTTATTGTCATGTAGGTGATTCCTCTAAAAGGTCAAATGTCACAAGAAATTGGCAAATGTAAAGTAAAGATTATAGTTTTTAGTACTTTTGCCAACTTTTGATCAAAATTTGCGCAGAGGTAGTGGTTAAAAAGATCCTCCTATGCATTTGGCTGCTTACTTGAGATCAGATACATGAGAACTGCAGATAAAGTGCTTTTATATCAGACTTTTGCTCTATCTGACCTTCTTATATACACATGTAACATCAGGGAAGTTGTATGTACTGTGGATGGCCCCCTAAAAGGTCACGAGATAAGCAAATGTAAAAGGTGACCGCATGCTTTTGATAGAATTATAGTTTATGAGCATTTTGGACATCTTTTCAGTCAAATTTGGTGTAAAGGTAGTGGATGAAAAAAACCTCATGCATTTGGTTGTGCATTTGTAAAGGTCAAGGGAGGTCAGATATGTAAAAACTGTACATATGTTGAATAACACTGGGTATCACATGCACTGTGGTCAACTCTGAAGTCAGACTTGGCATAGTAGTAACTTAATTACTTCAAGATTTACATTTGCTTATTTTAGTGACCTGTCGAAGAGGTCATGGTCACAGTAGTAAAAAAATGATGCAGAACGGTCATTCTCACGAGCCATGAGGGCTTTGCTGTTCTCAGTCATGTTCTAAAAATGTTAATCAAACCCTTTGCACTGCTGCCTTAACTTGCATTTTAAGAAGTTCAATTTTGTTAACCATTTAATGTTTTATTGTATCCATTTGTTGATTGAGAACATCATAACTTTACCACTAATAATATGATAATTTTTCTTTGAGTTTCATTTACTATACTTTTGCGCTGTTTTGTATTAATTTAGTTAAAATTAGGTTTTAGTGTTGAGTGCTCTAGCTATATTTTATCTTACTTTTCTGTTCAGAGCTAGTGTTTAATGGTTTAGTGAATCTTCATGTGTGCTGTTGCAGTGGT
Organism: Semisulcospira habei; assembly: GCA_036245525.1. Lineage (NCBI taxonomy): Eukaryota > Metazoa > Mollusca > Gastropoda > Semisulcospiridae > Semisulcospira > Semisulcospira habei. Next base: position 31,502,158 of record BTPG01000004.1, read on the forward strand.
GTCATTTGCTTGGATTACAGTGATTTAGCATCCTAAGACTTATTTAACATAATTTGTAAATAAAAAATACAAGTGCCTTTGCAACTTTGTCTGATTTGTACATTTGCAAGGTAATCAAATGAAATGGAATACCTCATTTCTTCTTCCATTGAAAACGTGTTCATACAGTACATACATGTACATTTTGATACAAATTGGCCTTGCTAGTAGTTTACATGGGATAGATAACAGTTTGAAATGTTTAGTGGTGTTTTGTAAAGAATACAGGCAGTAAACAAGGCAAACCATTGTTTTCTTGGCAGGTCTTTTGGTGTAAAATCTCCTACAAGCCGTCGCCTTGGTCAGGCGTGAGTAGACTTGTTTTCTCTTTTGTCATGACATAATTGGTTCTTGCTCAATAGCAAAAGTGAGTCTATAATTAAGCCACAGGGTTCAAAAGTAATGGAATGTTACTTTGTGATAAGACTTTGCAAAGCATATCTACTGAACTGGATCAAGGTCACAGAAGGTCAGTAGATGTACTGCACTTTTGGCTAAAAGTTGGCACAAATGGAGACAGTGAACTGATGGTGATACCTTCGTGTGCAGTTCCATGTGGTTGAGCCCTCTGAAAGGAAGAGACGAGGTCAGCAAATGTGAAAACAAAATTTGGACACAATTTTTGTTTTCAGAACAGTTGTTTATTGCATACATATTATTATTTTCAACTTCAGTTGAGAACTTGGTAGATATATCAGAATGGTATAACCTTAGTTTTCTATGCATACTAATTTGGATACTTACTTACTTACTTACGCCTGTCACCCCTACCCGGGTATAGGCCGTCGACGAGAGACCTCCAGCAACTCCTGTCCTGTGCTTCTCCTTCGATTCTACTCCAGGTGGTTCCCAGTCTCTTGATGTCTGCTTGGAGGTCTCGACGCCAGGAGTTTCTCGGCCTACCTCTTTTCCTCTTTCCCTGGGGGTTCCATGACAATGCCTGCCTAGTGATACTGGAAGCTGGCTTTCTCAGACTGTGACCAATCCATCCCCATCTTCTTCGCCCAATTTCATTCTCTGCTGTTATCTGCTCTGTTCTCTCCCAGAGTCTGACGTTGCTGATCTTCTCTGGCCAGTGGATTTTCAAAATTCTTCTAAGGCAACTGTTCATGAAGGTCTGTACTCTGTTGACTGTGGTTTTTGTCAATCTCCATGTCTCTGCTCCATATAGGAGAACTGCTTTTACATTGGAGTTGAAGATCCGGACTTTGGTGTGTTGTGACAGCTCTCTGGAACTCCACACTTTTTTCAACTGGAGAAAGGCTGCTCTGGCTTTACCGATTCGTGCTCTGACATCTGCATCAGTGCCGCCTTTTTTGTCTATGATGCTCCCGAGATAGGTGAAGGACTCCACCTCCTCCAACGGGGTGCCAGCAAGCAAGACTGGTTCTTCCCTGGTTGCGTTCAGCCTCATTGTCTTTGTTTTCTGTTTGTGAATGGTGAGGCCCACTTGGGACGAGATGTCAGCAAGCCTCGTGGTCTTGTCCTGCATTTGTTGATGAGTGTGGGACAGTAATGCCAAGTCGTCTGCAAAATCGAGGTCGTCAAGCTGTGTCCACAGTGTCCACTGTATTCCACTTCGTCTGTGCTCTGTGGTCATCTTCATGACCCAGTCTATGGCCAGTAGGAAGAGGAACGGAGACAGCAGACACCCCTGCCTGACACCAGTTCTGACCTGGAGCTCTCTGGTGAACTGCCCTTCGTGGATCACGCGACATGTCATGCCATCATAGCTGCTCTTGATCAGGCGGACGAGCTTTGCGGGTACACCGTAGTGTCGTAGGAGTTTCCACAGAGTCTCTCGGTCCACGCTGTCAAATGCTTTCTCATAATCCACAAAGTTGACGTACAGCGGGGAGCTCCACTCCAGAGACTGTTCCACGATGATGCGGAGAGTGGCGATCTGGTCTGTACATGATCGGTTCTTCCTGAATCCTGCTTGCTGGTCTCTGAGCTGGGGGTCAACGGAGCTCTTCATTCTCTCTAGGATGATCCTGTTGAAGACCTTTCCTGGTACTGACAGCAAGGTGATTCCTCTGTAGTTGGAACACTTGCTGAGGTCGCCTTTCTTGGGAAGCTTGATTAGGTACCCCTCCTTCCAGTCAGCTGGCATCACCTCCTCTTCCCAGATCTTTCCAAACAGTGGGTACAGCATCTCAACTGTTGTCTCTAGGTCTGCTTTCAGAGACTCCGCTGGGATGCCATCTGGCCCTGCTGCTTTGCCATTCTTCAAAAATGCCACTGCTTTTCTGATCTCTTCCCGGCTGGGTCTGTCACAGCTGATGGGTAGGTCGGTCTCTGCCGGCTGGATGTCGGGGGGGTCGGGTGGGCTAGGTCTGTTCAGTAACTCTTCAAAATACTCGGCCCATCTGTCGAGTTGGTCTGCTCTGTCTGCAATAGGCTTGCCTTCTTTGTCTTTTACTGGTCTTTCTGTATGGCCATACTTACCCGACAATCTTCTGGTAATGTCGTAGAGCTGTTTCATGTTGCCGCTGCCTGCTGCCTTTTCTGCCTCTGCTGCCAGGCTGTCTGTGTAGGCCCTCTTGTCTGCCCTGATACTCCTCTTCACCTCGCGGTTGGCTTCCGAGTATTCCCCCTGTGCCCTTACTTTGGCTGCTCTCGTGCGACTGTTGTTGACCGCTGCTTTCTTCTGCTTCCTCGCTTCTATCTTCTTCAAGGTCTGTGCCGACAGCCAGTCCTTGTGGTGGTGTTTCCTGAACCCTACAGTGTCTTTGCAGGTTGAGTTCAGCGCCTCTCTAACTGCCTTCCACTGCTGCTCTGTGGTGACCGCCTCCTCTTCATTTACTAGCTCCTGTAGCGCTTGAAACCGGTTGGACAGCACCAGTTTGAACTCTTCTCTAACTCCAGTTTCTCTCAGGAGGCCTACATTATAGCGCTGTCTTCTTGTTGTCTCTGTGCGGCTTTTCTTTAGCTTGAGCTTCATTCTTAAGGTAAGCAGATGGTGGTCTGAAGCGACATCTGCTCCCCTCCTCACTCGAACATCTTGAAGGGATCTTCTAAATTTCTTGCTAATGCAGATATGGTCTATTTGGTTCTCTGTTGTATGGTCAGGTGAGACCCAAGTTGCTTTGTGTATTCTTCTGTGTGGGAAGATGCTGCCTCCAATGACAAGTCGGTTTAGAGCACAAAAGTCTACAAACCTCTCCCCGTTCTCACTCATCTCCGAGCCTAGTCCCTGTCTCCCCATCACCTCTTCGTATCCGGTGTTGTCCTCCCCTATTTTGGCATTAAAATCGCCCATGACGATGGTGATGTCTCGCTCCGCACATTTGTCCACGGCACTCTGGAGTCGGTCGTAGAACTCTTGTTTCTCTTCCTCGTCACTGTCATTGGTGGGCGCATAACACTGGATGACGTTCAGCTTGAGCTTTTTCTTGGTTCTAAAGGCTGCTGTTATAATTCTTGGCCCAAGAGGTTCCCAGCCCATCAGCGCTCTCTGTGCCACTGGTGACAGCATGAGTGCTACTCCTTCTGTATGGGGGGCATTCTCCTCTTCATGACCTGAATACAGAATCATCTCCCCGCTTAACAGCCTTTTCTGGCCAGACTGCGTCCATCTGGCTTCACTGATGCCTAGCAGGGAAAGGTTGTACTTTTGCATTTCCGCTGCTATCTGGGCGGCCTTGCCGCTCTGGTACATGGTCTTGACGTTCCATGTGCCCATGGTTGTATCCCTGGATAGAGAGAGGCGGCTCGGTCCTGTGGCTTCCGAAGACTTCCGGCTTTCACCACAGGACGTCATAAGTCTTCTAGTAGAAGAACCTTCCTCCTCCAGGAAAGGAATTACTGTTAATCTTTTCGTCGGCGTTTTTGTAGCTATTTCCTTTTTTGCAGGGTGGGGAAGCTACCCCCACGCCCAACCCCCTTACTAGGAGGACCAGGGGTTTTCTGTCAGGGTCACCTTCCCTTAGACCATGTTGGTTCACGGCACCTTATTTCATTCGGTGCACCCCTCTCACGAGGGACCCCCTATCCACCACCCAGGGGACGCGCCTCAACGCCGTATGGTCCCAGCGCGAGGACTAATTTGGATGACCCCTAAAAAAGGTCTAGGGTCGCAAGAGGTTGGCAAATGATTGAAAAATCTCATAAATGCCAATTATTTACACAGAATTTTGGTTTTACTGGCGTTATCAATCAAATTTGGCACAAATGTAGCCGATGAACAGGATTTTCTTGGAGACTATTCAAACTACAGTCTTCAAATTTGGCCCAAGCATACTTTGTAGCAAGACCTTTTTAAGCATACCAATGTCCGTGACCTCTCAAGGTCCTAGGGATCAAGAAATTTGTTAAAAAAAAATTGACATAGTTTGACAAAATTTGCTTTTTCTCAAATACTATTTTCAGACTTCAAATTAAGACATGGTACAGAGATACCTTCCTACTCATGCCAACTTAGATGACTGCATGTTCAGAAATGTCAAGGGTCAAAGGAGGTCAGCAAATGTGTGTAACATGTCAATTTTGGGTAAAGTTTAAGTTTTTAACCGGTGTTTTTGCAAACTTTTGTGGCTGATGAGTCCTACCTATTCTATTAATTTTGGTTGACAGGAGCTTGACAATATTCTGAAAAATGCAAACATTGTGAGAAACTTGGACTTTACAGCTACAGAAGCCTTTTCATGCGCTGCTTTACTTATGTTAAGACACTTGAACTCTTGTTCATTTCAGTGAACTATTGGAAACATCAAGGTCACACATTGTTCACATGAGCCATAAGAGCTTTGCCATTCTTGTTAAATGTTCATTTTGCGTTGGTAGCACTCTCCTATCTTTTTGTTATCAGTATGGTAACACTGGCACTTGGATTCTTTTACTGTGCACACAGGGTTTCTTTTGTACATAATTATATCCTAGTCTTGCCCATATAATCTTGCTTTTGGTGGGTAGACCCAGTAAGCAAAAAGTCCTGAGGCTGACAAGGTCCACAGCAGGCCTACACACAACCGTGGATGAGCCAGTGGTGACTAATGTTGACCTGATGACCTTGTGCTAACTGGGTATGGATTGGTGATAGTAGTCTCTTTATTCTTCTACTAGCTTATCAGATTCCCACAATTTTAACTCTTTGTCTGTAGGTAGTGGGTTTTTGTCATGGTGGCTCCTACAGGAATCATCTCAGCAAAAAGCACTACCAACAGCCAAAGGGTTAAAACACAGTACATGTATATAGCTTTCACATTTTTTTCTTTATGGTATGTTTATGTTTGTACTGACATTCAGCTTTACCTTTGGGTAGTGTGACCCACTTTGTACATTGTGTGAAAAGTGAATATTTTGAGTAATTTTTATAAAACTGATGACTGCAAAGTGAAATAATAGTCAAGATCTTGGTGAATTAAAGCAAGTTTCTAGTGATTTTCTTTTCTGTTTTTTTTTTAATATTTTACACCGTGTGCATGGTTACAACTAGAAGCCAATTTTAATGCATTTTAATTCAAACCATAGACAAGTACATATCAGGAAGGCAAAATTTCAGGAGTGTAAATCACAGGGACATGGGGACATGGCATCAAATACTGACCAAGGACAATAAAACACACGCGCACACAGACACAAACATTTCCCTTCTGAAGCTTTCAGCATGGGATCATTATAACGTAGAGTATGTGAGAAGTATGCTTATGGCTGGCCATTCCACTGATAACTGATTCATTTATCCTGGGACAAAATATTTAATGCTAGGACTAAATAATGTCCTAGGGATCATTTAATTAATGCTAGGAATAAATAATTATTCCTAGGACTATTTGATGGAAAATATGTTAAATCATTGGACAGTTTTGCCTGAGACAATGTGGCTGATTGGTTGGAATTGGAAGTAGTTCTAGAATAAATCTAAATAAAAACTGCAGACAGGCTAGCAAAGGAGGGATCTTCAACACACAAGAAGACAAAACAATGTCTTATGCGGAAGCCAAGAATATCATAAAAAAACAAGCAGAAAACAAAGTGGCTGCGAGAACACCCCAGCTATAACAAAACATGGCCATCACCTACTGACCACACCAGAGCAGGTAGTTATCTCCCGACTATGCACCAGCCATAACAAACTGAACAGGCATCTCCACACCAAGTTTGGAATTGACCAGTCAGACCAGTGCCCATGCAACTCTGGTAACATGACAACAGACCACGTGCTACAGACCTGCGCCACGTTCACAACCCTAGATGGAGACACTGGCCGGAGGAGACAGAGGTGTCCTGCAAGCTCTATGGAGGCCTGTAGGACCTGCAGTGCACGGCAGCATTTATAGAGGAGACCAGGCTGTCCATATAAGGAGTGTTCGAGGAAGAAGAAGAATAAATCTATTACTATAAGTATGCAGTGCCTATTGCAAAAAGGGACACGCATTTGAACAGGTATTTTCTAAGTGTCTATTTTAAGACAGGGTGTCGAGAGCACACTGGTAGACCAATTGAGAAAAGAAATGCACGAGCCAGATACACAGAAATCTTGTACATAATAAAATGTCCCTCTTATGATGTATTGGCATGTAGACATAGTGTAATGCTCTAAGCATGCCAGGTTACACAGTGCAGGATTTTGCATGGGGAGGGGGGCAGAGAGAGGAGGGGGGGGGGGGTGTGGAGGGGCGTACAAATGGCTGCAAGAGATGACAGAAGGAAAGAGTACGAGTTTCTCTTTTTTTTCTTCTGCACCTGCACAGATGTAACAAAGTTTTAAAACATCCTGCTCAAGACTGGTCTCATAATTATCAGACAAAGGAATCGTTGCTGCCCAGATACATTTGACACATCATTTCTCTTCGTCTTCGATCTTTTTTAATTAAGGAAATTCAAACAGCATTGAATGACTTTGTCACCATGTTGCATTTTATCTGATTACATCATCTTGCCTAAGATAATGATGTAGTGTCAGGAATTAATGATGTAGTGTCAGGAATTTATACGTAACTCTCCGATGATGATAGAACTTTATTGCCATATGTAATAATATATTAGGAAATCGTTGCGGTGCTGCACAACTTAAAAAGAAGAACATAAAACACATCAAAATATAATTAAGCTACTCACGTGCACACACACACACACACACACACACACACACATTCACTCACATACACCCGTATGCCTTAGTAACTATTGTGGTCTAATCATAAAGGCAATAAACACGATTTCACAGTAACACAAATCACATAGGACATATCATAATATAAAAGCCGATCTGATTTTTGTACTCGTTTTTTTGCATCACTACGGAACCTTCAATCTAGGGCAATGGAACATTATGTGTCGACTAAAATTACAACATGTTACTACATGTGCTTCCGATGTTTTGCATACTTATAGTAATAGACTAATGGTCCTAGGAATAATTATTTATTCCTAGCTTTAAATCAAATTAGTCCTGGGACATTATTTAGTCCTAGCATTAAATATTTTGTCTTAGGATAAATGAATCAGCAATGAAACGACCTGCCATAATGCTTGCTGGACACGCTCACTCAACAATTTATAGATGCGTGTACTGTAGTTTGAGTTGGGGCATTGATAGCGGAAATGTGATAAATGAGACGCCAGTCTTCATTGCCGCATAACTTTCTTTGGTTGTCAGAGATACTGTTTGCAGCAGAAAGACTGACACTATGCCTGCAAGAAATTGGAACAAACAAGTTTTGTTGACAGCATTGCATATGAAAACGTGTGCATAAGTGTATTGTGAATAGCTTTTGCGTATGGTATTTTACTCGCAGAACCAAGGTGCCACTTGAGAAGCAGTATGTCAAAGTTGCTGGAAATGGATTGACCATGATGGGTTAACCCATAATGCCCTGATATGCTTCGACAGGATGTGGATCAAATATGATAGTTCAAGGGTGGTGTCGGAATAGCTTGGCGCCTGAGGTGCCAAGCTATTCCGACACAACCTTTGAACAATCATGGTCGAGTCTCAATGAGTGTGATGTAGATCTCAAAGGATATAAAAATAATTTGATAGTGTCATCTTCAGGATTTAATGGGTTTAGGTAATGCCTTGTTAACTTGGCACCTCTCAGGTGCTAAGTTAACCATTTTAGCCCCAACACCCTACAGCAGGAGATTGATTGACCATGATAATTTAAGGGTAGTGCCAGATTAGCTTGGCGCCTTCATGCGCCAAGGTAATCTGGCACTACCCTTGAATTATCATGATCAGTCCACCTCCTGCAACTGGTACATAGTTGTTAAGTAACACTTCCAAAATTTGGAAATGCACTCGTGGGGCTAAAAGGGTTAACCATGCAGTGCCTTGAGCCATCATGGTTAATGCATCCTCTGCAGTTGGCACTGCAAGTGTATTATTATGCCAGTTATTTGTTTTATGAATGCAAATTGTTGATTTTATGTGACTGTTTCAGAGAGGAGGAACGGAAGTATGTGGAGTTTGCACATGAGGTGACACAGGATATTGTCAGCCGTGGCATCTGCAGTGACAGGTACGTGCACACAGTGTACCATTCAGTTTCTTGTACTTTGAAGAACATTAAAATCCAGTAAGCAAGAGGCCCTTGGGCCGCAGCTGGCCTGTGATTGTGGTGTCACAAAGGGAGTAACGGTTCACAGGAAATGCAGTGGCTCCTAAGACTAGAGAATGGCTACAGCCCCTAACAGTAAGTGAGTCAAGTTTTTCAATGGCAGCAATTGTGAAGTTTTTCGGTAACCAATGTTTGAAATACTCTCCTACCATTAATTTTGTGCATGAGAGGCTGGTATTTGGCAATATGGTCATTTGTTATCAATACTTTCAAGTCAAGTCATTGGGGAATTTAGTATAAAAAAAAGTCCTAATGAGCACCACAGGTACTTGATTGCCAGTTGCGATAAGTCTGATTGAAGTTTTGTGAAACGGCTGATGCTCATTAAACTAATTTTCATTTTATTTTTCAACTCCGACCAAACGTTATTAATGCGGCTGAGGTCCTTAGACTATGATAGTCATGAACAAGATGGGATACCCATAGTTGTTCCTGTTTTAATCTTTTTCTTCTGATCTATCTCTCTCCACCCTAACCCACCCTACACTCTGATCCACAACATATTTCTAGTGAATATAATAAAAATTATGGACTCTAATGCGGGCCAACCGACTCTCTCCAAAGTTACCATTTCTCTGCAATGAGCACTCCTCATGATTCTTGATTGAGAGAACTTCCTAAGGTTTCAAGCCTTACATTCAGAAATAGAGAGAAATAGAGGAGATATTCATTCATACATACACACACACACACACACACACACACACACACACACACACACACACACACACACACACAATGCTTGGCGCCAAAAGTTCGTTCTACAGCAAGGTTAGAGAAGCTAGACGTGATGTAATTTTTATCTTGTTACTTCATTGTCAGTCGCCTCAAGCACCAGACGGCGCAGAGAGGACTGAATGAAATGAATGACTTCATTGTCAGAGTTTGAGGCCTGCCTGCCCATGACGTCATGTGCATTCTATTAAATGCACTCCGCTGCATCCCGTTTCAAAGTTGTTCCTATTTTATAAATAGGAACAACAAAAACTAGCAATTTATTCTCTTCCTTTTACTGTTTGATCTCTTGTGACTTGCGAATAGTGTCACTGTTAGTTTTAAGGTGCTGTCCATTAGCATCTCTTGTATGCACACCGAAGGTCAGAGAGGCTGATGCAAAGTGCCATTGTATTTTGGAGAGACCATATTTATTTGACAAAAGCCATTCAATTCTTCTTCTTCTTCTCGAACGCCGTCACACTTGGAGTTTGGCTCTCAAAATGAAATCTGTGGTCTTCTGTAATGCCTCCATAGGCCCGTACAGTTTCTCTTGTAGAGTGGCGGGCTTCGGCCATATCTCCTCCCTCAGCAGCTGGTGGTTCCCACAGTCCTGGATCCCCTGGCTCCTCGAGACAGTCGGGAAGGTCCTCCAGTCGCTGGGGGTGGGCTCCGAAGAGGCACAGAGCCTGGTACTGCACCTGCCTGGTGAGACTCCACAGGGCGAGCACCATTTCTGTTGAATCCATCTCCAAGTGTCATATGGCTGTATATGCATGGTACTGTGGTTTATTAGAGTGCGCTGTGCAGCCCAGTACCTCCGTTTTCAGCACTCAGGGTTTCTGTCAGGGTTACCTCACCCTTAACTCCTGGTCAAAAGGCCTTTCCTGGGAGCACAGGATGGTTTGGTTTTGGAGTGTCCTCCTAGATAGGTTGCCGACCAATGCTTATGAGTCCCATCTACTCAGGTTTTTCCTCAGAATTTTCCTTCTCGAAGGAGATCTGCCAACCAAGGCTATCGAGCATCCCTGCCCGGATTTGTATTGGGCTTACTCCCCTAGCCTTTGCCTCTCCCAAGGCACCCACAAGGCAGTGGGGCTATTTACCCATAGCTGGGGATCTGGTTCATGGACATCAGGGCTTGTCCACACATCGATGGGCCTGCATGCCGCATGTCTGGGGGCCAGACCTCCTCCGAGTCCTTTGTAGTTCAGCCTGTGTCCCTAAGGTGCTCGGTTACCGTGAGTCGCCACAAAGAGGCACTACATGAGGCTTGTTGTTGGAGAGGCTGTGTACTGGCAGGGAGAGACTGATATACCCTGCTCCCCTATTCGCAGAACTGCTAGCCAGCCGTGGGAGCTGAAAGCGAGAGCGACAAGCACAGACGCTACACTACCCACTATACGCATCACAACAACTAATTGACCCACATATGTCACACTGAAATGGGAGAGACAGCCATAGGCTGACAAGTTGAAAATTCTGTTTTTCAAGCTCTTGGATTTTAGCCAGTTCTAAAGGCATGTCACTTCAGAGATGAAATACTACTAATCTAGTGCCTGTAGTTCATATTAGAAACCTGAGAAAAATGCTCTGACCTCTCTGCCATACTTCTGCTATCTCTTCCATATGAAGGCAACACGCAGTTACCGACACCATATGTTTTTTTTTTAACCCACAGTTGACAAATCCATGCAGTATTTCCCCATGTCTACAGATCAGCACAGATCTACATTCCAAGAAATGGAACTCTTGACATATGCTTTATTTTTGACTGCACTGGTTTTGCTTCCCTTGGCTGAATGTCATTTTTCTGTAAACACTCTTTAGCTTCGGTGGTTTCAAACTGAAAGTGGTCTTGTCTTCATAGACACTGTCACTATTAAGAAACTTGACTCACTTACTGCTAGGGGCTGTATACATGTAGTTGTATGTGTTTCTAGGCTAAACACTCCTAGGGTCCCAGGAACAGACTTGTGCTTGTGGCTGCTTTTTTAACTATTAGATGTCCACACTCCCAACTTCAATTTCTAGAGAAAGAAATTTTTTATGCTGGTTGTGTTAATTATTTGGGTTTAACGCTGAGCAGGCATGACAAAGGCCATCACACGGCGGTGTAACATATATGAAGATTATCTTCACATAACAATGCTACAACAGTTGCTGTGTCCTCAATATTTTAGCTGAAGTCAACTGATGACAGCCTTTGTCAATGGCAAATTACATGTTGTATGAACCTCAGTTGTTTTAGCTTCATAAGTAAAGTAGCAAAATTATGAAGTTTGTTAGACCCCTTGGGTGTCAGTAGCGGCTGCTCACACCCAAAAGGTTAAAAGACAACATGTGTGGCCATTATTCAGAGAGTTGCAAAGAAGCAAATGTTCTGTTAATTCTGACAGTCAAGTTACTTTGTTTGACAGGGTGCTGAACAAGGTATTTGAGAACCACATCGATCGCAGGAAAAGAGAACTAGATGAGGTATGTTTTCTCAAGTTTCAGTGCGCAAAAGGTCCTTGAGCCAACATTGGTTGCAGTTGGCCAGTGCGCAGCCATGCACGAGCCAAATGCACCCAAATCAGCCTAAGGACTATTTGCTTACTGGGTTGCTGCTTTTCAGGTTTTGCATATCTATCCTATGAAGTGTGATGGTTTCAAGGACTCAGGCAGCGAAGGGCCTAACTTGGTACCTCTTTAAGTATCGTGTACTACTCTTGACCTATCCTGGTCAGTCCAACTTCTCACTGTGAAAGTATTACAGTTATGACCAGTTTTCACTCACAAGTCATCATATTCCAATAAGCAAAATGTCCTTGGGCCAAGTTTGGCCATAATTGGCCCATGCACTGGCAAACTGTGACCAAAGTTGGCCCAAGGACCTTTTGCTCACTGGATTGCTTATAATTAAAGAAAATGCTAACTTTTTTCAGAGACGGCTGCGTGCTATCATCACGGACATACGCCGAGACCTGGGGGTTGATCATGTAAAGCTCCCACAGCACCGAGTCCGTCTTGATGAAGATCACAATCATACGGCCAACAGCGAGGATTTTACCTATATGAATGGTACCGCTGATATGTATGGCACGACTAACATGAACAGTACAGCTGGACTGATGAATGGAGACACCTTGGGATTTGATTCCACGATGATGTCACAGACAAACAACACCTACAACTTCAACAGGACCACAGATGTCTTCAGCACGATTCACTCAAACATTGGAGAAGGAGAGGAATACGGAGAGTTGTCATCTACTCAGGCACTGAAGCAATATCAGATGGATCTCACAGTCAAGGACAGTGCTTCAGACCGAGGTTCTGCTGCTGACAATGGCCTAGATCACACCCTGACAGCTGTCAGTGGTTTGGATGAGACGACAGGCACTACTGTGCATAATGGTGAGAGGAGTGTCGACAGTGCTGGAGATGGTCACAGTGGTGTTGAGGAAATTACACCCACTCCTGCAGCTAGACCTCGGGCAAGGCGACTGGCAAGACAGGATGCAAGCACTGCTGGAAACCATGAGGTTTTCAGCGATGCTGCATCAACTGCTGCATCAGTTGTAAATAACACCGCAGATGCAGCAGTTGATGCAGCTGTAAATGACACTGCGTCTGATGCAACAGGCAGCCCACAGCATGGCAAGCAAGAGAGTCGGCCTGCGACAGACAGAGAGGAGCGGACAGAAGAGAATTATGAGGATGAGGAGTATGAGTCAGATTATGACGCTGATGATGACGGGCAGGATGGTGGGACACACTTAACGTCAGACGATGACTTTTGATTTGTCTGCAACTGTCTCACTAATCAAGTAGTCCTCAGGCCAACATCAGCCACAGTCAGCCTGCGCACAGTGAGCCCACTGTGGCTGATGTTGGCCTGGGGACCATTAGCTCATTGGGTTTGTGGCTGTTTATCAGAGTTTGGCTTATTTTGTTATAATTAGACTCCTTATCCAGCATTGAACTAAAAGTGGCACTGGGATGGAATTGTTGGCATCATGTTCACAGTTGGAACCTTCCTCATGTTTGTGCATGCATCTTCATTCTAAACTGAAAATGTTTTAACAATAATTCTAATAGTGTATTAGAGATTTGCCACTTTGTATAATGTCACATCATGTTGCCTGCATAGTGTTAGCATAGTTAGCATGTGTACTTTGATGTTCTGCCATAGTATGAAATACAGCCAGATACAGGTGATCTCCTCACGCAGGGTCATCTACATAACAGAAAGAAGACCATGGGACCAGAAATGGGTGGTCTGCTTAGACATGTTTGCCTTATGCACGTGGTCACCTTGACATGTTTGACCGTACTTACGCAATTTTGCAAAAAGAAAAAGAGCAATAGCAAATTACATGTATTATATTGAAAATGATGTCAAAAACTAGCTCCTGTATTCTTGCATTGGGTAGGCCTGGCTCTGTCTCATTGTATGTTGTGTCTTGTGTACAGTATGAAGTTATGGTAGAACTTTGGCTCTGGGTTGCACTTTTTGTCAGGGTTTGTATGTACTGCTAATTTTCAAAACTCTTTTGAGTGGCGAACCAGCAATGTAAGAAAAGCGCTGTTGACAGCCAAAGGGTTAAGCTACACTTGCTTACTTCCTGGCCATAGTGAAATATTTTCTATACAACTGAATGCCCAACATTATCAATGATGTTTTATGTGGCTGTTTTGCCCGCACAACCCCCTTGTGCATGCAGCCTCTGGTACTGTAAACCCTACAAGCGGCTACATGCACATGGAAACATATGTAATTTATGTATTTTTCAATATATTTATATCCATGTGATGGCATATCATAGTCTGATCTCAAGGAAAGAGAGAGAGGGGGAGAGAAAGTGATATGGTCCTTGTTGACTTTTAACCCTTTGGCTGTCAGTATAGTGCTTTTTGTGCAGGAATTGCTTTGACAAAATATTGCTACTGACAGCCAAAGGGTGATTATTTATGGTGTACAGGGTTACAATTTTATAGGGTTATAACTTTTTTATTGCTTGTTTGTACATTCTGACTTTGCAGAAACAATATGTATTCATTTACTTTGCAATTAAAAATATATGCATTGTGTATTTTGTATAACACAAACTTACTGCATCTTCGTTTGTGAATTTCAGACATTCATATGTTCAGACAAATCACTGAAAAGATGAACATTCATTGCTGTCTCATTGCATGCAGTGTATTTGCACACCTGATCGTTCTGACGTTGCATCTGTCTTTGTAATGCAATATATCTACATGCATGTACCTGCAAGCACAAGTACATGATGGTTAATTAGTTGAAAGCAAGCATACTGGAACCCTTACATGCCTACTTCCATTGTTCAGTTCAGTCCTCTCTGCGCCGTCTGGTGCTTGAGGCGACCTACTTCCATTGCTCTAAAGCTAAAGCTTTAGAGAGTAGACAGTTTGCATGTCAGGGTGTGATGTATGCTTGCCCTTAAGCAACAGACCATCAGCTTTAGAGCACATGCAGTTTTCAAGCATGTGAGGGTGGCAGGTATGCTCGCTCAGTCGACTGAGACTGCTGTGTACCTGTAGTAAGTGTCTTTACACATATCTGTTGTCATCATGTCCTGTGCTCAATAACTGTGATCTGTTTCCTCTACATTGCAAATTTATGATTTATGCCTGTTACCCTACACACATGTGGTGGTCATACATTTCTGCTGTATTTTAGCAATATTCTATGAGAATGCTATCTCATTTAAATATATATATAGCTTTATATTACCATAACCCTAACCCCTACACAACCCCAAGTGACTTTTAAAGCGTGAAAGCTGACATTTTACACTTGCCTGCCACAAGCACCTCTACAAAGTTATGAGGTGGATCTACCATAAATAGCTGATTGATAAGTGACAAGTGTTTGATTAACCCATTTGGCCCTGATGTATCAGGTGTCAAGCTAGTCTGGCACTATCCTCGAATGATCATGGTCAATCCATCCCCTGCAACTGATACATAGTTGTCAGGTGACACCTCCAAACTTAGAAAATGCGACCTTGGGGTTAAATGGGTTAATTCACACACACCTAACAGTGAAAATGACATTCTTGTGTTTGGGAAGTGGCGATCATAAATGCTGCGCTCTGGCTGTGGGAGATGGACTGGCCATGATTACTGAAGAATTTTACACTTTATCCCCTTCTTGTTTGCAAATTGTAAATCTGCAATATTTTATAATGATGTGCCAATGCTCCCAGCCGTCCAAGGAACCTGGTTACAAAGTGGGGTCAGCAAGAGACACAGATCCTCATAAACCCCCACAGTTGCAGGGAAACATGAGGGTGTGTGACTTTCAGTTGGATTATGTTCAGTTCTTCTTGATAGTGAAGGCGTTAGTTGTTTTATTTAGCAGTTAGAGCAAAAGTGAACAAGAGAAGATGTTTATTTTGTTGTTTGTAGAGTCATCTGTGATGTACACTATTGTGTTCTTCTGCTGTGATAAATCTGATCATAATCTCATCTGCTGAAATGTTTTGTGGAATGTGTGGGAGTTATTTTTGCTGGCACATTGTACTGTGCCACCCTGAATGGTTTGATTAAATTCTGTGTACTCGTATGCATCACCTGTTTTATTTGACTGTGCTGACCTTCATGGTGGCATGAAATTCTGTGTTCTCCTATCATATGTTTTATTTTACTGTGCTGTGCTTAATTGTTTTTGACATCACCTGTTTTTTTTTTTAGTTTTATATTATGTAATATTACTTAACCTTTCCACCATCAGAATACAGCAAGCAATACAAACACAAGAGGCATAGATCCTCATGAGCCTCTTGCTGACCGAATTTATATCCGCAAACAACCTGGCAGTTAACCTGCGATGGTCTCAGAGGCATTGTCTCCAGCCACTGGCTGTGAAGAGGTTAGGGTTTTTGTTGGTTGCTACTGTTGCCCTAGTTTCAGTCACTTAATCATTTTACCCCTACCCGGGTACCCTGGGGGACTTGGGTGGGGTTAGGTATTTTTTAGTTCCCAGGGTCACCCTGGTCAGCCCCACAGGGTGGGTTTTTCTCTCTATTCTGGGGCATGTGTTTCTGTCTACCCTTTGTCCATTCACCTGTATTTGCCTTTTTAAAACTCTCCCTACTGTCTGCACTGCCTGTAGCTCTTGATATTGGATGTGTGTTGCTAAATGGTCTTAGCTTTATTTATGCCCCATGTTGTAGGTTTATTTAATGTATTTGACCGGCTGGCGACATACATTCAATTTTCTGTTTAGTTTTTTTTCACAAGCAGTGCAGGCACGTCCTGAGAAAGCCTTGTTGCTGTCGGGACGTTAAGCAATGTACAATCAATCAATCACTTAATCATTTTGCAATGTTTCTGTTTAATGGTACAGATGCCTGTTACTTTTGGATCATATTCGGAAGTCTCAAAGTGACCAGTACTGATGTCTATATAATTTGTGTTTATTGTGTTTCTGTTCGTATTCTCTTGCTGTGATTGATTTGAGTTACAGATTGAATGATCTTTGTTTTGGTGCCACTTGTTGATCGACTTCAGCAGTCACATTTTACTAATGGACCTCCTTGTGCATACAGCCCTGTTTGCAGTACTGGTGGCTGCGTGCACAAGGGGGTAATTAATTTTTATTTAAATCAGTTATTTACTCAGGTATTTTTTAGTACATTTGCACACATACATAGCGTAGTGTTGCACCATTGGAAATAATGTCTTATTTATTATTGCATATCATTGGTGTAATTGACACACAAATGTGTATGAGATATGAGTTTGTTTTCTCAAAACTCTTACCGATGGCATTACTGATAGGAAGGTACCAATTTCAGCCCCAAAAAACGTGTATAGCACACAACCAGGGAGGCGACAGGGAGCCGTAACCAAAGAAACCCTGGGTTGCCTCCCCTGCATCCCTATCCAGTCACGTGCTTGGCAGCTTCCTGCCAGTCTTTTCGCTTAGCTCACCAAGACAGGTCGTGTTCAGCCTGCTTTGCTTTAACTGTGTATGGTGGGATTACCGTTGGATTTTATGTGAACTTTGTGTGGTGCTCAGTGGATTACCTTGGTATATACCTTGGGATTACTTGGTGGTTGGTCACTGGTGGGATTACCTGGCTTAGTTCATGACAAGGTAAAGCTTCGGTGAATGCCTCAGCCGGTGACTTTTCCTGGCGGCGGCATTGACCGAGGACTGTGTACGCGACCGGGCGTGAGCACGTGCCCTCTTGCAGGAGGCCCCGTGCCCGCACAGCGACTTTTTTTGGGTCTGCTTTCCGTTACAGTACTCACGGGATGACCTGCAACAGGTGCGGTAAATTTCAGTGGCCCAGTGGCTCCCACGATGTGTACCTGCCCTGCTCGGGTTGCTCCTGCAGGCGGATATGTAGTACCTGCGCTACAGGGGTCGAGGAACGATGTTGCAGCTGTGGGCTTGCTAGCAGAGGGAAAGACCGGCTCGGCTCAAGGAGCCATCATCCCCCGCCGCGACCTCCGCCGTTTCAGGACCGCAGAGATGGGCCACATCAGACATCGTGGGCTTGTCGGCACGTTGGACCCTGCTGCCCCCCCCCCCCCTCCCCCGGTGCCTCGGACAGTGCTGCTCCGCCCTGAGAGGGAGAAGACCAGGAGCTCTACCCCCGCCTTTTGGCCAGGGAACTGCCGGTCTGCCCGCGACAGGACTTGCTCCCTAGGCGAGTCCAGGCATCAGGCGCTTGGTCCCCATGCGCGCAGAGGGCAGCAGTAGTGGGAGACCACCCCTCTGAGAGGTTAGAGCCTGACAGCCACCGGCCGGACGAGCGCCCAGACCAGGCCGCATTTTGGACGCGCCTCTTAGAGAGGGATAAACATGTCAGCCGCCGACCAGACATGAGCTAAACCCAGGCTTCCGGTTCCCAAGATAGCCTCTCGGAAGAAGGAAGGACTGTCAGCCACCGACGAGAGGAGGTTCCCCGTCGGGTCAAGGCAGCCGATACCGAAGCCCTCCGTAGAGACAAGGAGGGACCTGTCAGTCATTACAGCCATAAGAGACATGCTTCTTCGTCGAGGCCCGGAGCCCCCCCCCCCCCCCCCCCCCCCGCTCTAGGAGTGATGAGAGGGGCACCCAGCGGCCTCAGTCGCCTCGCCACGCGGTGAAGAAAGCGCCACTGCCGGAGGGGACTCGCCTTGCTCAAAAAGAGGATCAGCTCAGACACGCACGGGACATGCGGCCACGTCAGGATCAGAAAGGTGCGTTTAGGGAGCGCCGACCTAGCTCGCATGTTCCACGCCAGAAGTCACGGCATGGGGACAGCCACAGACGCCGCGCACGAGGGGACGTCTTCTGTTCCCGCTCCTCCTCCCCGGCCCTCCACGGCACCCTCTCTGAGAAGCCTATCGTCCAGTCGGACCTCCAGGGATCGATCTTCCTTGCGGGTTCGGCGTCCTCGCCCTCAGCGCCAGGACCGCTCGGCTAGCAGCCGGTGGTCAGATTCAGAAGCTTCCCCACGTCCCTTACCCAGCCCCCCCCCCCCCCCCCAACGGTCCGCGACGTTTCACGGGAGCAGGCTCTCTTCGGTCGCCACTCTTTGTTCGGCTCGCGGGATCCTCGCTCCCCCCCTACGCGACGAGGCTCTCAGTCTTCACCCGGAGGACTCGGCATCTGCTCTGGGCCTGGTCGACGTGCGCTCGGTGTCCCCCAGTGGCGGTCGTCACTCTCTGCTTCTTCGGTCTGTGCAGCCCATCCTCGCAGACTCTCTGCTCCCTGCACAAGGCCTCCCGGCTCATCGCGTCGTTCCTCCCCCCGGGCTCCTGCCCTCCGTCTCCTCCCCTGAAGAGGAAGGCCGCCGCGATGGTCGACGCACCTTGGCAGTCCAAGCGCTTCAAGTCTCTCCCTCAGCCGCCGGGTTTCCGGGACCTCGTGGAGGCGTTTGTTTCCTCAAAAACATTACCGATGACATGACTTTATGGGAAATGTCTACTTCTAGCTCAATTTTAGCCTACTTACCCGTTGTGTGCCCACACAACCCGGGAGGCACTCGGGGAACCCCCCTAGAGGGGCCGAGAGTTGTCTCCCGTTTCCCGCCTTACCGGCTCCGGTCACGAGACCGGCCAGTTTTGCTACTTCGCTCGTACAGAGAAGACGTGTCTGGCCTTGCACTCGCGCCGCTTCGACCGGTCCTTCTCTTGCCTACGCTCGTTGCCTCTTCATGTGCCCTGCCTCTGCTGGCGTCGTTCTGCTGCTCTCCTCTACGCTGTGGAGGTGTATGACTACCATTCCCCCTGTTCCCGATTCGTCTCGGAGGTAAGGTAGCGGTAGTTTCCCACAGCCGGCCCTCGGGCCGAGAGCCGGCTACCGTTGGGCTTTCCTTTCGGCTTTGCTACTACGTGGGCGCCAGTTGTTGAGCTTACGCTTCGGCGCCTTGCACGACCTTTTTTACGAGTCTCCTCGAGGGACGTCGCCTTCTCTCCTTTGGTATTTCACTGTTACGAGAAGACGTTGCCTTGTAGACTAGGGTTTCTGTTCTCGTAGGGCCTTCGGGCACCCACACGCCGTTCGTCTACCTTAAAGGCCCTTTAGCTCTGGGAGACTGTAACCACTATTTACGCGCCGGTGGTCACGGCGCTTGGAGTACCTTGGTGTGGGGCTAGGCTCCCTTGTCCGCCTTTGCGACCTTGTGCTCTTTGTCTGTTGCAGGAACCAAATGCTTACCTGCGCTCAATGCGGCGACTTCAAGTGGCCGATGGACGACCATGCGGTCTGCCTCCCCTGCTCGGGCTGCGCCTCGACCATCTCTGCGATGTCTGTGCGACCTGGCCGGAGTTCCGTTGGTCTGACCTCTGGAGTTTTTTACCGGCGAGAGCGACCTCCGTCTGCTATCTCTCGTCCCACTCCTGTTGACGTCGCCCCTGTGGTAACGACCGCTCTTCCTCGCCTCGGCCTCTCGGAACGGATTGATAGTCGGGACTCTGCGTTGTTCGCTGACCAGAGGACTGCCACTGCTGCCACGCCCGCTGACCCTTCCGGAGGGTCTGTTTGCTGGCAAAGCGCCCGCCTCACTGAGCCCGGCCTGCAGCAGTTCGCCACGAGCCGTCCCACGTTGACTGGCCTTGCTCCTCTCTCTCTCCACGATAAGCCCGCTGATCCTTCCGGAGGATCTGTACACCGGCATAGAGCCCTTCTCACTGAGTCCGGCCAGGAGAGACGTCAGCCTCAACCTACGCGACACAGTCGCGCCCCCGACCTTTCCCGTTCCACCGTCAGTGCTAGACACTCGCGCTCGCCCGCGAGCGCCGCCGGAAGGATCGTTCCCCCCGCCGGGAGCGTCGCCGCTCCCCCCGCCACTCCTCGTCGCGCGCTCGGTCGCGCTCGCCTTCGCAGTTCGATGCGTTCGCCGCGTCACCGCCATCGTCGACCTTCTTCCCGTGATCGGCACTCCTCTTCGGTTGTCCGCCGTACTTCACCCAGAAGAAGCCACGCACCGGACAGGACCCCTCCTCGCTCCTTCCCGCGGTCGCCTCGGCGATCCCCGCCTCCGTCGTCGCTGCCGGCTCGTGCCCGGGCTTCCCGTGAGGTTCGAGATGCGTCCCCGCCCAAGCTTCGACCTTCCTTGGTGCCTCACCCGCCTTCTCGCCACCCCATGGACGAAGAAGCCCTCAGCGTGCTGCCCGAAGACTCTGTCTCAGCCCTGTTGGAGGAGGATGCTCGCTCCCTTTCGCCCTCCGACGTCGGTGATGATGTCCCCTCGTCCCTTCCGTCGTCGTCCCGGGCGGAGACCCTCCTAGCCTTGGATGAAACCGCCAGGATCATCGCGGCCACTCTGCCAGCGGACTCCTGCCCAGCCTCTCCCCCCCCTGAAGAGGAAGGTCTCGGCCTTGTGGATGCCGAGCGTCAGGTGAAGAGGTTCAAGTCGCTTCCCCAGCCGCCTGGATTTAAGGAGCTGCGAGATGTCTTCTCAGCGCTCCTGCAACTTCCCGCGTCTCGAGAGCCGGTGTTCTTCTCCGATCGTCGCTGGCTGGCTGGCCTGGACATCGCCTTCCGGCGGGATTGGTATGCCGGTCATTCCCAGGCTTTCTCCATCCCTCTTCCTGCGATCGACCCCCCGGCCGTGTCGCAAGCTGGCGGCTCCGCCCTCCTTCGCCGTTCCTTCCCTCGTGGCCTGGATTGACTGCGTCTCTGGTGCGGAACACCTTAGCCTGCGCTGGGTTCCTGGAGCTGCTCACTCAAGCCCTGGTTCGTCGTGTGGAAGACGCTTGGCAGCCTTCTATCACGCCTCTCCTTGGGGATTTACTCGTCTTAGCGGAAGTCGCCAACCGAGCCGCCTACCACTCACCCGTTAATGCTATGGCTGCCTCCGCCAACTGTGCCCTGATGCGTCGAGACGCACTTCTGCTTGCCTGCCGAGGGATACCACCTGACCTGCGTGCGCAGCTTCGTCGTGCTCCGCTGGGTGGCCCCCTGCTTTTCGGCGACACCTGGTCATCCGTTCGAGCCTCCAACCCCGACCGCTGGCCTGTGAGTGCTCCTCCTCCCCGCCGCTTTCCGTCCTCCCGACAGGCTAGGGGTCGCGCCTCGCGGTCGGTTAGTCCCGCTGCTGCGTCAGCCCTGCTTCGGCCCTGAGCAGGCCCCCGCCTTGGCCGTCCTAGACCCTCCAGGGCCTGTGTCCCTGCCTGGCCCCGTCCCGCCCGGCGACCGGGTCGCGGGCGGGCTACCTGACTGCCCCCCAGCCTTGGCCCCACCGGCCACTTCGGGGTCTCCGGTCGGTGGGAGGCTAGCCTTTTTCAGCGGAAATTGGCTCACACTCTTTCCCGACGACCCCTGGATTTGCGACACCGTCTCGGCCGACCTCCGGATCGCCTTTCGCAGCCCGCCTCCTTTGCGTCGCTCCCCCCTTTGGACCGAGATCCCCAGCGACCCGTTGAAGGCCTCCGCTCTTCGGGGAGAGGTCTCCTCCCTCCTGAGGAAAGCCGCCACGGAGGTGGTACGCGTCCCCTACTCCCCAGCCTTCTACAGCCGCTTGTTCGTCGTTCCGAAGCCTGGAGGGAGATGGCGACCGGTGATCGATCTCTCGGCCCTGAACAAGTACATTACGGCCCCCTCCTTCCGGATGGAGACTGCACGAGCCCTGAAAGCCGCGGTCCAGCCTCTGGACTTCGCAGTCAGCCTGGACCTTTCAGATGCGTACCTGCATGTCCCGATGCACCAGGCCTCCAGGAAGTTCCTCCGCTTTGCGATCGACGGCGTGGTATACCAGTTTCGCGCGCTCCCGTTCGGTCTCAACCTCAGCCCCTGGGTGTTCACCCGGCTGATGGACGCCGTAGTCGCCAAGGCCCGACAGTCCTCCTCCAGTCCGACGTCGAATTACCTAGACGACGACCTCCTACGCAACCAGTCAGAGACCTCGCTCGCGTCGGACAGGGATGCGCTGCTACTGCTTCTGGCACACTTGGGCTTCCTAGTGAACGACGGCAAGTCGGATCTCTCGCTGTCCCGCCGCTTCGTGCACCTGGGCATGGAATTTGCGACCGACCTCAACACGGTGCGCCTCCCAGCCCCCCGGATCCAGAAGATTGCGGACCTAGCCGGTCAGTTAGCACGACAGGACGTGGCCCCCGCCAGAGTCTGGCTCCAGCTTGGGCCTGCTGAACGCCGCAGCGGACCTTATCCCCCTAGGTCGTCTCTACTCCCGGCCGATCCAGCTGCATCTCCTACTCCATTGGCGCCCGTCGTCAGGCGACTTAACGACGTTGGTTCCGGTGCCCCAGATGCTGCTGCCTCATCTTCGTCGGTGGACCGACCACTCGTGGCTAGCGTCGGGAGTTCCCCTGGCCGCCCCTCCACCCCAGACCTCGCTTTGTGTCGACGCCAGCCTCACTGGGTGGGGCGCCCATCTCCTTCCTCGGTTCCTCTCGACTTCGGGGCCCTGGCCCGCGGACTTAGCGCACACTCACATCAATTGGCTGGAGATGCAGGCTGTGTGGCAAGCCCTGCAGTTCTGGGAGGATCTCCTCAGACACCAGGAGCTACTCGTCCTCTCGGACAACACGACTATGGTGGCTTACATCCAGAAACAAGGTGGCACTCGCTCCCGACCTTTGTAGGCCCCTCTACCGGATGTTGCGTTGGTGCGTGGACCGGGATATTACCTTTCGAGCCCGACACATCCCCGGACACCTGAATGTCTTAGCCGACTCGCTGTCTCGCCGCGGCCAGCTCCTGCACACGGAATGGACCCTTCGGCAGGACATCTTTCGGATGATCTGTTCCCGGTGGGAGACTCCCCAGGTCGACTTGTTCGCCACGAGGTGGAACCATCAGCTGCCGCTCTTCGTCTCCCCGATTCCCGATCCACTTGCCTGGGCGGTCGATGCACTCTCCATTCCCTGGGACGGCCTGGTGGCTTACGCCTTCCCCCCGACGGTTCTCGTACCCAAAGTCCTTCTCAAGCTGCGGGGCTGCTCGGCGGTCCTGCTGTTAGTTGCACCGTTCACCTGGAACCGCTCCTGGACCACCGACCTTCTCAGCCTCGCCACGGACCCGCCCCTGCTGCTTCCCGCCCCACGCACCATGCTCAAGCAACCGCGTCAGCCGCTGTTCCACCCCTGCCCGGAGCGGCTCCTCCTTCACGCCTGGAGGTTGTGCGGCAAGCCCTCGGAGCTAGAGGCTACTCGGGTGCAGCAGTGGAGGCGATCGCTTCGGCCCGCAGACCTTCCACCATCCGAGTCTACGAGGGAAAGTGGCGAGTCCTGTGTTCCTGGTGCTCTGAGCACGGCCTGTCACCCACGGAACTGACTAATCCTCAGCGGGCGGACTTCTTCCTCTGGCTCTTTCGAGACTTAGGCCTGGCCCCCATCACCGTGAGGGGGTACCTGTCCATGATCGCTGACACTTATCGACACCTTGGACACCCAGACCCGGGCGCCTGCAAAGACTTAGCCGACCTTATGGGTCACTTCGGCATCCAGCGCCCAACACACCGCTCACTCCTTCCCCGCTGGGACCTGCCCTGGGTGCTAACGTGGTTAAATTCTGGCAGATTTGAACCCTTACCTTGGCCCGTTTCGCAGATGTGACACGAAGACGTGCTTCCTGCTGGCCCTTGCTACCGCCTCTCGGGTGAGTGAGCTACACGCACTCTCGGCGCGGCCTACCTGCCTACAGTTCCG
Organism: Semisulcospira habei; assembly: GCA_036245525.1. Lineage (NCBI taxonomy): Eukaryota > Metazoa > Mollusca > Gastropoda > Semisulcospiridae > Semisulcospira > Semisulcospira habei. Next base: position 31,526,598 of record BTPG01000004.1, read on the forward strand.
AGCGGATGGGTCTGTTCAACTCCTCACTGACCCTGCCTTCCTGGCCAAGAACAGGTCTCCTCTGACGGCACCTCAGGTTATCACCTTACGGCCGCTAAGAACCAACCCTCTGTCTCAGGAGACCAGGCAACAGGATCCCGTGCGCGCCCTTAGAGTTTATCTGCGACGATCTAAAGCCTTCCGCAGAGGGCGTTCGCGCCTCTTCCTACCTCTGAGACCCAGCAGGAATGACATAACAGCCCAGACGATCTCGTCCTGGCTCCGCTGGGTTATACGCTCCGCGTATCAAGATATCTCCCCGCAGGGAGCGAAGAGGCTGCACATTCGTTCGCGCACATGAGGTACGAGCCATGGCCACGAGCCTCGCATTTGACCGAAACTGCGCTGTCAAGGACATCGTGGCAGCCATGGGCTGGCAGACTGAATCTGTATTCGCCCGCTTCTACCTCAGGGACCTGGCAGGCCAAAGAGAGAATCTCGCACTAGTGAGGGACATCGCCGCAGCGCAACACTCCCTCCCGGCGCCACCGGCGCCTATCTATGCACTTCGCTAAAATTGTCGGGAGGTTGCGACTGGGAGGACGGCGCTGTTTACCGTTAAGAGTTGCGCGGCACCCTCCTCCTCATCGCAATTCTTCCATAAAGTCATGTCATCGGTAATGTTTTTGAGGAAACAAATTCATTTTTCTCTAAAAGGTATTTTTTCGAAAAATACTTACCGATGACATGACTTTATGGGAAATGTCTACTTCTAGCTCAATTTTAGCCTACTTACCCGTTGTGTGCCCACACAACCCGGGAGGCACTCGGGGAACCCCCCTAGAGGGGCCGAGAGTTGTCTCCCGTTTCCCGCCTTACCGGCTCCGGTCACGAGACCGGCCAGTTTTTTCTGATACTTCGCTCGAAAGCGGCAAGCGGGGCAGGAGGGAGGGTCCTCCGAGTCATGTCATCGGTAAGTATTTTTCGAAAAAATACCTTTTAGAGAAAAATGAATTTTTCGGCACACCTCCTACAGGACGACTTTTTGACCAGGGATTCTTTTCAGACTCCAGATTGCCAGCCGGGATGGATATCAGCTTCTGCCAACACTGGTATGCAGGTCACTCCCAGGCGTTTTCCTGTCCCCTGCCAGCTCTAGACAAGGCGGCATTGTTGCAGACAGGGACCCCCTGTGGCCGGCGGACACAGCCCTCACGTGGGTTGGTGAAGACGGCGATGCTGGCTCAGTACTCCTTGGCGTGCGCGGGTTTCCTCGAGATGGTGACGCAGTTCGTGGTAAGATGCTTGGAAGACACCTCGGACTTCTCGTCCTCGGCCCCTCTATGTGGCATACACACGGTGTTAGTGGCGGCGTACCACACCTCGGCCAACTCCTTGGCGGCTGCCGCCAACTGCAACCTGATAAGGCAGGATGCCCGGCTGGGACTCTGCTCCTCACTCCCGGCTTCCGTAAAGACACAGCTTCGCTAGGCTCTGTTTCCGCTTTGCGGACCTTCAGACCCCCCCCCCCCCCTCCCGACCCCCACCCGGGTCTGCCCTGGAGGACTTGGGTGGGGTTAACTACTTTCTAGTTCCCAGGGTCACCCTGGTCAGCCCCACAGGGTGGGTTTTCCCTTCTATTCTGGGGCATGTGTTTCTGTCTACCCTTGGTCCATTCACCTGTATTTTCCTTTTTTAAACTCTCCCTGCTGTCTGCGCTGCCTGTAGCTCTTGATGTTGGATGTGTGTTGCTAAATGGTCCTAGCTTTATTTAGGCCCGATGTCATAGGTTTATTTAACGTATTGGACCGGCTGGCGACATACATTCAATATTCTTTTTACCCCCACCCGGGTCTGCCCTGGGGGACTTGGGTGGGGTTAGGTATTTTTTTAGTTCCCAGGGTCACCCTGGTCAGCCCCACAGGGTGGGTTTTTCTCTCTATTCTGGGGCATGCGTTTCTGTCTACCCTTTGTCCATTCACCTGTATTTGCCTTTTTAAAACTCTCCCTACTGTCTGCACTGCCTGTAGCTCTTGATATTGGATGTGTGTTGCTAAATGGTCTTAGCTTTATTTAGGCCCCATGTTGTAGGTTTATTTAACGTATTTGACCGGCTGGCGACATACATTCAATTTTCTGTTTAGTTTTTTTTCACAAGCAGTGCAGGCACGTCCTGAGAAAGCCTTGTTGCTGTCGGGACGTTAAGCAATGTACAATCAATCAATCAATATTCTTTTTTTTTTTTTTTTTTTTCACAAGCAGTGCAGGCACGTCCTGAGAAAGTCTTGTTGCTGTCAGGACGTTAAGCAATGTACAATCCCAATCCCCCCCCACCCGTCTTCCCAGAGGCTGCGGCTCATCTCGCCCCATCCCGTGCGCTTTCCCCGCACCCACCCCTGCCTGGCCCAGAGGCGCCCGGAGGCTCGGACATGGCCGGGCTCGGTGACTTGCCCCCCGTCCTCCCATCGATCTCTGTAGGGTCTCCAGTCGGTGGGAGACTAGCTCTCCATAGCGGCGCGGGGCACCGGCTATTCAGGATGACCCTTGGATTTTCTCGACCATCTCGGGGGGGGGGGGGGGGGGGGCCTGAGGATCTCTTCCAGTCTCCCCCTCCATTGCCGTCCCTCCCCCCTGTAGAATAGGGTCCCAAGGGATCAGAGCAAGGCGGAAGCGCTTCACGATGAGGTAATGTCTCTGCTCCGGTCGGAGGACATGGAGGTGGTCTCACGTCTCGACTCCCCGGCCTTCTACAGCTGGCTCTTCCTCGTCCCCAAGCCCGGCAGCAAGTGGCGTCCAGTCATGGACCTCTCTGCGCTAAACAGCAGGTACAGTCCGGCCCCTCGCTTCCGGATGGAGACAGCCGGGCGGCGGTGCAACCCCAGGACTTCGCCGTGAGCCTTGACCTCGCAGACGCATATCTCCACAGACCCGTGCACCCGGCGTCTCGTCGATATCTTCACTTCGCCTTCCGCGGAGTAGTATACCTGTTTCGGGCTCTGGCCTTTGGACTCAACCTCAGCCCGGGGGTTTTCACCAGGTTTATCGACGGAGTCGTCTCCAGGTTCTGACATGGCCTCGAGCCCAACTTCCAACTATCTGGACAAATCTGCTCCTCCGGAACCAGATGTCGACAGCTATGGAAGGGGACAAGGACCCTTGCTGACCCTGCTCCGCCAGCTCGGATTCCTGGTCAACGGAGGCAAGTCCGATCTCACGCCCTCGCGCAGGTTTTTTCACCTAGGCATGCAGTTCCTGACCGAACCTCTACCGGGTGCGGCTCCCCGAAGGGCGGATTCAGAAGATAGCGGTGTTGGCGCTCCAAATGTCTCACGCGGAATCTCTCCCGGCCAGGGTCTGGCTCCAGCTGCTGGGTCACCTAACCGCAGCAGCGGACCTCCTACACTTCGGCAGGCTCTGCTCGCGCCCAATCCAGCTGCATCTGCTCCGCCACTGGCGCCCGTCCTCCGGCGATCTGGCGGCCCTGGTCCCTCTATCGCCTTTGGTCAAGTCTCATCTCCACTCTTCTCCCCACCACCCCAGCTCTCCATCTGCACGGACACGAGCCTCTCCGGCTGGGGAACACTTACGCTGCTGGAGTTGGTCACAGCCTCGGGCAGCTGGCCGCGGGACCAGGCAGACAGACACATCAACTGGCTGGAGCTGAAGGCCGTGTGGTTGGCGCTCGTTGCCTGAGAAGATTGCCCCATTCAGCAGGAGATCCTGGTTCTCTCCGACAACTCGTCGGTCGTGGCCTACATACAGAACCAGGGTGGGACGCGCGCTCCCTCCCTCTGCACCCTCGTGTTCCAAGTCCTCCTGTGGTGCAGAGAGCGGGGCATCACGCTTCGGGCGCGGCAAATCCCAGGCCATCTGAATGTCCTCGCAGACTCCCTCTCGCGTCGTGGCCAGCTTTTCCACACGGAGTGGTCCCTTCGCTTGGATATCTTCCAGCTACTCTGCGCGCACTGGGAGGTGTCCATGATCGACCTATTCGCCATGAGGTGGAATAGGCAGCTCCCGCTCTGCGTCTACCCCATTCACGATCCACTAGCCTGGGCCTTAGACGCGCTCTTCATCCCTGGGGACGGGCGGCTAGCGTCCGCGTTCCCTCCCGCAATCCTGGTACCAAAAGTGCTCCAGACGCTCAGGGGCGGCAACACGGTTTGGTTACTTGTGGCGTCGTTCAGCTGGACCAAGAGCGGGACCACAGACCTTCTGAGCCTCGCCACGGATCCTCCGCTGAGGCTTTCCACGCCTCGTACGATGCTCAGGCAACCCCGACAGCAGCTGTTTCACCCGTGCCCGGACGGCTGCTACTACACGCTTGGGGATTGTCCGGAAGTCCCTCTCCACAAGAGGCTTCTCGGGTGCAGCGGTGGAAGCGATCGCAGTGGCTCGCAGGGCCTGTACCCGTAACGTCTACGAGGGAAAGCGGCGGGTCCTCCAGTCCGGGTGCGCAGCCGAGCAGCTCTCCCCCAGGGACCTGACTACCCCCCCCCCCCCCCAGCAGGCCAAGCTCCTTCTGTGGCTCTTTTTCCAGCTGAACCTGGCCCCCTCACCATCGGAAGTTACCTGGTGATGATTGCAGATACGTGTCGACACCTGGGCCTACCCGACCCGGGGGCCTGCGAGGCCCGCTCAGATCTGATGGCGCGCCTGGATCTTCAGCGGCCGGTTCCCGCTCACTGATCCCTCACTGGGCCTTGTCCTGGGTGCTAACCTGGCTCAACTCGGAGCGGTTCGAGCCACTACCCCCAGCGCGGCTGGGAGACCTAACCAGGAAAACCTGCTTCCTTCTCGCCCTCGCTGCGGCGTCCAGGGTGAGCGAGATCCACGCCTTCATGGGGCGACCCTGCTGTCGCCAGTTTAGGGCCAATGGTTCGGTACAGCTCTGCACCGATCCGACGTTTCTGGCCAAGAACCGGCCCCAGCGGCCGCACCTCAGGTGTTGACTGTCCGTCAACTCCAGGCGAAGTACCAGTCCCGGGAGTCCCACCAACAGGGCCCCGTCCGGGCGTTGGAACTGCGCAGAACTAAGCCACTCAGACAAGGGCGCACACGCCTTTCCTGCCCTGGGGCCCCGGGTGGACGTGACATCCCGGCACAGACGAGCGCCTCCGAGAGCCCTGCCCCACCTTCGTTGAGGGAATTGCCGGTCCGCCCACTACGGGACGTGCTCCCTAGGCGAGTCCAGACATCGGGATCTCGATCCCCATGCCCAGAAACAGGAGCGGGCGAGGACGATGCGCATTCAGGCACATGAGATTGGAGGAGTGGCTGCGAGCACCGCCTTGACCGCTTCTGCTCAGGGAGATACATTGGGACGGCCGTGGGGTGGTGGGCGGATCCACCTTACAAGACCTATCTGGCCAGCGCGGCAGCCTGACCCTAGTGGGGGACTTCTCGGCAGCGCAACACTCCCTCCCGGCGCCACAGGTGCCATAGGTCACGCTTAGCTGAAATTGTCGGGGGGGGGGGGGGGGGGGGGCTTCGATAGCTTAACCCTTATCATTCGGAATACACCAGTGTGTGTAATAAGTTTGACTAAAATAGTTCAAGGGTGGTGCTAGAATGGCTTGGCACCTCTAGGAGCCAAGCTATTCTGGCTCCACCCTTGAACTAAAGCCATCGGTCTGTATCTTTATCTGTGAGTACTATAATGTAGCTTGCATATGGCAGTGTACAAATTTGAAGCTTTTAGCCTCAATATGATATGGGTTAGCGCACGATGGGGTGCATTTCTCCTGGCAAAGTGAACACGTGGGAGATGGATAGGGGGCGGCACACTCCTCCTATTTCACTATTCTTCCTATTAATAATGCCATCGGTAAGAGTTTTGAGAAAACAAATGTATTTTTCTCTAAAATTAATTTTTTTTTTTTTGAAAAATACTTACCGATGACATTACTCAGAGGTCCCTCCCTCCTGCTCCGCTTGCCGCTGTTGAGCTAAGGCAAAGACTGGCGGGAAGCTGCCAAGCACGTGACCGGATAGGGATGCAGTGGAGGCAACCCAGGGTTTCTTGGTAACGACTCCCTAGAGTCAACTCCCTGGTTGTGGTATACACAACGTTTTTTTGGGGCTGAAATTGGTAAACTATAAGCGTACCTTCCTATTAGTAATGCCATCGGAAAGTATTTTTCAAAAAAATACATATTAGAGAAAAATACATTTTTCTATTACACCAACAGTATGTTTCAGAATAATGAGAATTTCATTTATGCATATTCACAGAATGAAACATGTATCTATAGACAAACATGTGGACATGCATCATTGTTGAAAGAACATATAATAAAACCATCCAGCTGTGGAAAAAGGATGTGACTGGGGTTAGCAAGAAGATTTGAGGCCTCAGACTTGCAGGCCTTGCAGAACAATGACTATAAGGCCTTGCATATACATGTACCATAGACATGAATATAAAACTATTTGGTGTTCATTTAGAACAATCTTCAACTGCACTTCTTTAAAGTTGCTGTGACTAAATCGTTCCAAAATCTAGCATTCACCATCTGTTTTTCAGTTCTTTGTTTTTCTAATGAATAACTTATGTGACCTTTATAGTTGTAGGACCAAGTATGTCTCAGTAGGTTATCTTCGGTCTTTTATCATACTATGGCAGTTACTGATTTGCTGCCAGCAAGATACGCTGACTGGGGAGGAGAAGGAGAACAAATTAAGAAAAAGAATATCAATGCAGTTATCACCATATGAACAGCAGGATTTTGTAAAAATAATAATAATAATAATAATACATGGTATTTATATGGTGCATTTCTCATATTTATAATATAACTCAATGCGCAGGCAAAAACGACACACACACTCACACAGAGTCTGCAGGGGGAGGGGTGTGTGCACGCACGCACGCGCGTACATGCACACACACACACAGTCTGCGGGAGGGGGGGGGGGTGTACAGAAAACCGTAGAGATTACACGAAAGTCTGTGAGAAAAAGTAAGTTTTTAACTTTGTTTTGAACTGTGTAAGGGGGGAGGCATTTCTCAGCTCAGTCTGTAAGGAATTCCAAATTAAAGGAGCAGTACATTCTGAAAGAGCGTTCACCAGCAGATTTGAGATGGTACTTTGGAACTTTGAGAAGTCTCTCTCCCGATGAACGCAGTGAGCGAGAGGACTGGTAAGTAATTAGACTGGAGGAAAGGTGTGACGGAAGACTGCCATCAAAGTGGCGGTATGCAGGGTCACAATCCTAAACTCTATGCGGGATTGGATTGGAAGCCAGTGAAGGTCTTTCAGTATAGGGGTTTCGTGGTCTCATTTTTGCCTGCACTTCACATGCCTTGCAGCATTATTTTGAACTCGCTGAAGGCGGCTAATCTGCTCAGATGGAAGACTCAAACGCAGAGAATTGCAGTAGTCAAGATGGCTCGTGACTAAAGCATACACTAACTTTGCAGTGGCAGATTCAGAAAGAGTGTGTCGAACAGATGCGATGCGTCTCTGAGAGTATGAAGCACCATGACAGATTTCACCGATGTGGTACCTGACTAAATGTATGTGGTACTGTTTGGATTGTCCGTACCGGTAAGCAATTTACATTATGTAAAATGTAGAAAGATATATACATGAGAAATTACATGGAAATAAATGCTGAATAAAATTACAGTTTCTGGTGTATTACATTTCTTTCTTTTTATGAGGCTTCAAGAACCATGTTTGCATGTCAGTGAATTTTTATTTGCTTGAAAAAAGCTAATCTACATCATTAACATGTTGATATGAAAAAAAACCAAACAAAACAGAAAACCTTTTTACTGATCTTTCCTCACTCGGTCATAGTGGGTGTTTATCACGAAGATCTAAAATGGATGCTTGTGGAAACAGCTTGGTCACTTTAACATGCGGAAAACTTCATATTTTTTCAAGCACCTTGGAGCATTCGCTAGAAAGCTCTGAAGGTTACTTGAGGCAAGCAAAAGGATTACACACACACACACAATTTAAAAAACACTGTTCCTGGCATGTATATGTATTAAAGTTGTCTTCTCTGGGGTGTGGTTTGCCAAATTTGTCAAATCAAGGGGTTCTCAATTTTTTTCTTGCCTTTACCAAGCCTTTCTTTGAATCCATCTTTTCGCAAATCATATGCCTCAGTACTCACAAAGACTGTGTGAAAAGATATGTAAAAAAGAAGAAAAGCATGCTACTGCCCTAGCTGCACATTCTGGGGAACTCTCCTGTGAAACACAAAAGAAGAAGGGCAGAGATATACAATAAGAGATTTCAAATCCCCCCCCAAAAAACTTTTTTACAATTATTTTTTTAAAAATCGATCTCAAAATTACCGCAATTTTGGCAATGACCTATCGTTGCCCCCGCCACCGGCCCACCATCTCAAAACACTCTGATGATTTCAAAATAAAATGACCATGACCAATGCGGCATAATCGATTTTATTGGATTTGTATTTTCTCATTGTTTATTACTCTCATCTTTAACACCATCAGCTCCTAAACCTTCACCCCCCACCCGGGTCTGCCCTGGGGGACTTGGGTGGGGTTTACTACTTTTTAGTTCCCAGGGTCACCCTGGTCAGCCCCACAGGGTGGGTTTTTTTCTCTATTCTGGGGCATCCGTTTCTGTCTACCCTTTGTCCATTCACCTGTATTTGCCTTTTTAAAACTCTCCCTACTGTCTGCACTGCCTGTAGCTCTTGATATTGGATGTGTGTTGCTAAATGGTCTTAGCTTTATTTAGGCCCCATGTGTTAGGTTTATTTAATGTATTTGACCGGCTGGTGACATACATTCAATTTTCTGTTTAGTTTTTTTTTTCACAAGCAGTGCCTTCACCCCCCACCCGGGTCTGCCCTGGGGGACTTGGGTGGGGTTTACTACTTTTTAGTTCCCAGGGTCACCCTGGTCAGCCCCACAGGGTGGGTTTTTCTCTCTATTCTGGGGCATCCGTTTCTGTCTACCCTTTGTCCATTCACCTGTATTTGCCTTTTTAAAACTCTCCCTACTGTCTGCACTGCCTGTAGCTCTTGATATTGGATGTGTGTTGCTAAATGGTCTTAGCTTTATTTAGGCCCCATGTGTTAGGTTTATTTAATGTATTTGACCGGCTGGCGACATACATTCAATTTTCTGTTTAGTTTTTTTTTTCACAAGCAGTGCAGGCACGTCCTGAGAAAGCCTTGTTGCTGTCGGGACGTTAAGCAATGTACAATCCAATACAATCCAATCCTAAACCTTCACAATTAAAAGTATGGCAACATTAAGTACCCACCTTGTTACGTGCCAACAACAACAAAAAAGTAAATTAATAGGTTACCTTTAACTGACAAGTAACTTTAAAGTTACTTTACAAGTTCTTATAAGTTAGTTGACATAAGTTTGTATAAGTGTTTTAACATAAGTTATTGACTTAAGTCAACAAGATACTCAGACAATTTTGTCAAGTTACAAAGACAACAAATTAACTTTTTTATCACTAATAGTCTGGTGGTGGAGCTGATGGGGTTAAATAGACAGGCGTGAGTGGTGCGACATCTCTCTGTGAAGTGTATGACAAAAATAATAAACAATTACCAAAACTAATCTTTACTTGCTTAGAAGACCTTGCACTTTTTCCATTGTTTCTTTGAGGCCTATTTTCTTCCCTTCCTCTAAAAAAAAAACCCCACCCGGGTCTGCCCTGGGGGACTTGGGTGGGGTTAGGTATTTTTTAGTTCCCAGGGTCACCCTGGTCAGCCCCACAGGGTGGGTTTTTCTCTCTATTCTGGGGCATGTGTTTCTGTCTACCCTTTGTCCATTCACCTGTATTTGCCTTTTTAAAACTCTCCCTACTGTCTGCACTGCCCGTAGCTCTTGATATTGGATGTGTGTTGCTAAATGGTCTTAGCTTTATTTAGGCCCCATGTGTTAGGTTTATTTAATGTATTTGACCGGCTGGCGACATACATTCAATGTTCTGTTTAGGTTTTTTTTTCACAAGCAGTGCAGGCACGTCTTGAGAAAGCATTGTTGCTGTCGGGACATTAAGCAATGTACAATCAATCAACAATCCTCTAAAAAAGATGCCTTTAGTTCTTCAACATTCTCGGGTTGAGTACGCATTTTATTCTGAATTTCAGACTTCTGTTTTGTGTAATTGGTCAAATCATCCTGCACTCTCTTAAATTCATCATCGTTAATTCTATTGTCCTCCAATGCATTACTGATAATAAGTTTCATACTACTCAGCTTTGCACCAGCGAGTGTACTCAATGCTTCATGTTTTTGCAACTTCTTTTAAAATCTTTTGTTAAGGGCTTCCAAACCAAAGCATGCTAGACATGTGGCAACGCTAATGCATTCAATAACAATTCCTATGACACTCCCAATTCCCGTCGCAAAAAGAACAATACCACCAGCAGATAAACCACCTGAAACCACATCCGCAGCTATTGATGTGTTTTCTACAGAATTGAAAATTGTGCTATAACGCCTTTTGCACCTTGAGTATTTCGCCTCTTCACCTTCCAAATACTTTAACGCTTCTGTAATATTTATTAATCAGAATTAGTCTGCCTGTAATGTTTTATCGGGCACAATCGGCTCAGTCGGTTCAGTCGGCACAGGTGTTAGTTGCAGATACAAGTTAACCATTTTTGTAATGACAAATTTTTTAAAATTTAATCAGCAATTACATTTTGCAATTTGTCAAAAGTATACAATTTGCTAGCATAATAAAATGAAACAAGATCTATGTGTTCTAGCTTTATGTAACTTAGAAAAATTAGAGTTGTTTTGTCGATTACTACATTAACAGCTGGGTTACTGCTCGATATGTCTATATCTACACCTTTTCTAATAGCAATAAAGACCTTTGTTGACTCTGCTACTGTGCTATCTCGCGTAAGTTTGATTCCCTGTGCAACATCTGCTTCTTTGGCAGAAGCCACAGACCTCATGATAATTTCAAAAACTATTGTGGGTTCTCTTGCTATGGTAAAGTTTGCTGGCATAAACACAACAGAAGTATCTGATCTGCCCTTTCTATACATAAGAAGATACCGTCGTTTCTCATACTCTTGCACTATTTGTTTTTCTCGGCTATTGTTGTCTGAAGCAAAGCTCGGAACAAGGCTCACAATCAATGGCCCAGAGTTAACAACTTTTCTAAATACTAAGGCACCTTTATCATTAGTATATACATAACCCCCACCCGGGTCTGCCCTGGGGGACTTGGGTGGGGTTAGGTATTTTTTAGTTCCCAGGGTCACCCTGGTCAGCCCCACAGGGTGGGTTTTTCTCTCTATTCTGGGGCATGTGTTTCTGTCTACCTTTTGTCCATTCACCTGTATTTGCCTTTTTAAAACGCTCCCTACTGTCTGCACTGCCTGTAACTCTTGATATTGGATGTGTGTTGCTAAATGGTCTTAGCTTTATTTAGGCCCCATGTGTTAGGTTTATTTAACGTATTTGACCGGCTGGCGACATACATTCAATGTTCTGTTTATTTTTTTTCACAAGCAGTGCAGGCACGTCCTGAGAAAGCCTTGTTGCTGTCGGGACGTTAAGCAATGTACAATCAATCAATCAATCAGTATATACATAAGGAATGCTGCAGACGAGGCGGAAGGCAGACTTCTTCACAGGGCAGGAAGGCTGGGCTAGGTGGGCCTGATGGGCGGCTCTTTTTTTTTGCTAGGTGTTCCTGGATCTCTACATCGTTTTCGTCAAACCAGTCTTTGTTCTTACTTACTTACTTACTTACGCCTGTCACCCCTACCCGGGTATAGGCCGTCGACGAGAGACCTCCAGCAACTCCTGTCCTGTGCTTCTCCTTCGATTCTACTCCAGGTGGTTCCCAGTCTCTTGATGTCTGCTTGGAGGTCTCGACGCCAGGAGTTTCTCGGCCTACCTCTTTTCCTCTTTCCCTGAGGGTTCCATGACAATGCCTGCCTAGTGATACTGGAAGCTGGCTTTCTCAGACTGTGACCGATCCATCCCCATCTTCTTCGCCCAATTTCATTCTCTGCTGTTATCTGCTCTGTTCTCTCCCAGAGTCTGACGTTGCTGATCTTCTCTGGCCAGTGGATTTTCAAAATTCTTCTAAGGCAACTGTTCATGAAGGTCTGTACTCTGTTGACTGTGGTTTTTGTCAATCTCCATGTCTCTGCTCCATATAGGAGAACTGCTTTTACATTGGAGTTGAAAATCCGGACTTTGGTGTGTTGTGACAGCTCTCTGGAACTCCATACTTTTTTCAACTGGAGAAAGGCTGCTCTGGCTTTACCGATTCGTGCTCTGACATCTGCATCAGTGCCGCCTTTTTTGTCTATGATGCTCCCGAGATAGGTGAAGGACTCCACCTCCTCCAACGGGGTGCCAGCAAGCAAGACTGGTTCTTCCCTGGTTGCGTTCAGCCTCATTGTCTTTGTTTTCTGTTTGTGAATGGTGAGGCCCACTTGGGACGAGATGTCAGCAAGCCTCGTGGTCTTGTCCTGCATTTGTTGATGAGTGTGGGACAGTAATGCCAAGTCGTCTGCAAAATCGAGGTCGTCAAGCTGTGTCCACAGTGTCCACTGTATTCCACTTCGTCTGTGCTCTGTGGTCATCTTCATGACCCAGTCTATGGCCAGTAGGAAGAGGAACAGAGACAGCAGACACCCCTGCCTGACACCAGTTCTGACCTGGAGCTCTCTGGTGAACTGCCCTTCGTGGATCACGCGACATGTCATGCCATCATAGCTGCTCTTGATCAGGCGGACGAGCTTTGTGGGTACACCGTAGTGTCGTAGGAGTTTCCACAGAGTCTCTCGGTCCACACTGTCAAATGCTTTCTCATAATCCACAAAGTTGACGTACAGCGGGGAGCTCCACTCCAGAGACTGTTCCACGATGATGCGGAGAGTGGCGATCTGGTCTGTACATGATCGGTTCTTCCTGAATCCTGCTTGCTGGTCTCTCAGCTGGGGGTCAACGGAGCTCTTCATTCTTTCTAGGATGATCCTGTTGAAGACCTTTCCTGGTACTGACAGCAAGGTGATTCCTCTGTAGTTGGAACACTTGCTGAGGTCGCCTTTCTTGGGAAGCTTGATTAGGTACCCCTCCTTCCAGTCAGCCGGCATCACCTCCTCTTCCCAGATCTTCCCCACCCGGGTCTGCCCTGGGGGACTTGGGTGGGGTTAGGTATTTTTTAGTTCCCAGGGTCACCCTGGTCAGCCCCACAGGGTGGGTTTTTCTCTCTATTCTGGGGCATGTGTTTCTGTTTACCCTTTGTCCATTCACCTGTATTTGCCTTTTTAAAACTCTCCCTACTGTCTGCACTGCCTGTAGCTCTTGATATTGGATGTGTGTTGCTAAATGGTCTTAGCTTTATTTAGGCCCCATGTGTTAGGTTTATTTAATGTATTTGACCGGCTGGCGACATACATTCAATGTTCTGTTTATTTTTTTTTCACAAGCAGTGCAGGCACGTCCTGAGAAAGCCTTGTTGCTGTCGGGACGTTAAGCAATGTACAATCAATCAATTCCCAGATCTTTCCAAACAGTGGGTACAGCATCTCAACTGTTGTCTCTAGGTCTGCTTTCAGAGACTCCGCTGGGATGCCATCTGGCCCTGCTGCTTTGCCATTCTTCAAAAATGCCACTGCTTTTCTGATCTCTTCCCGGCTGGGTCTGTCACAGCTGATGGGTAGGTCAGTCTCTGCCGGCTGGATGTCGGGGGGGTCGGGTGGGCTAGGTCTGTTCAGTAACTCTTCAAAATACTCGGCCCATCTGTCGAGTTGGTCTGCTCTGTCTGCAATAGGCTTGCCTTCTTTGTCTTTTACTGGTCTTTCTGTATGGCCATACTTACCCGACAATCTTCTGGTAATGTCGTAGAGCTGTTTCATGTTGCCGCTGCCTGCTGCCTTTTCTGCCTCTGCTGCCAGGCTTTCTGTGTAGGCCCTCTTGTCTGCCCTGATACTCCTCTTCACCTCGCGGTTGGCTTCCGAGTATTCCCCCTGTGCCCTTACTTTGGCTGCTCTCGTGCGACTGTTGTTGACCGCTGCTTTCTTCTGCTTCCTCGCTTCTATCTTCTTCAAGGTCTGTGCCGACAGCCAGTCCTTGTGGTGGTGTTTCCTGAACCCTACAGTGTCTTTGCAGGTTGAGTTCAGTGCCTCTCTAACTGCCTTCCACTGCTGCTCTGTGGTGACCGCCTCCTCTTCATTTACTAGCTCCTGTAGCGCTTGAAACCGGTTGGACAGCACCAGTTTGAACTCTTCTCTAACTCCAGTTTCTCTCAGGAGGCCTACATTATAGCGCTGTCTTCTTGTTGTCTCTGTGCGGCTTTTCTTTAGCTTGAGCTTCATTCTTAAGGTAAGCAGATGGTGGTCTGAGGCGACATCTGCTCCCCTCCTCACTCGAACATCTTGAAGGGATCTTCTGAATTTCTTGCTAATGCAGATATGGTCTATTTGGTTCTCTGTTGTATGGTCAGGTGAGACCCAAGTTGCTTTGTGTATTCTTCTGTGTGGGAAGATGCTGCCTCCAATGACAAGTCGGTTTAGAGCACAAAAGTCTACAAACCTCTCCCCGTTCTCACTCATCTCCGAGCCTAGTCCCTGTCTCCCCATCACCTCTTCGTATCCGGTGTTGTCCTCCCCTATTTTGGCATTAAAATCGCCCATGACGATGGTGATGTCTCGCTCCGCACATTTGTCCACGGCACTCTGGAGTCGGTCGTAGAACTCTTGTTTCTCTTCCTCGTCACTGTCATTGGTGGGCGCATAACACTGGATGACGTTCAGCTTGAGCTTTTTCTTGGTTCTAAAGGCTGCTGTTATAATTCTTGGCCCAAGAGGTTCCCAGCCCATCAGCGCTCTCTGTGCCACTGGTGACAGCATGAGTGCTACTCCTTCTGTATGGGGGGCATTCTCCTCTTCATGACCTGAATACAGAATCATCTCCCCACTTAACAGCCTTTTCTGGCCAGACTGCGTCCATCTGGCTTCACTGATGCCTAGCAGGGAAAGATTGTACTTTTGCATTTCCGCTGCTATCTGGGCGGCCTTGCCGCTCTGGTACATGGTCTTGACGTTCCATGTGCCCATGGTTGTATCCCTGGATAGAGAGAGGCGGCTCGGTCCTGTGGCTTCCGAAGACTTCCGGCTTTCACCACAGGACGTCATAAGTCTTCTAGTAGAAGAACCTTCCTCCTCCAGGAAAGGAATTACTGTTAGTCTTTTCGTCGGCGTTTTTGTAGCTATTTCCTTTTTTGCAGGGTGGGGAAGCTAACCCCACGCCCAACCCCCTTACTAGGAGGACCAGGGGTTTTCTGTCGGGGTCACCTTCCCTTAGACCATGTTGGTTCACGGCACCTTATTTCATTCGGTGCACCCCTCTCACGAGGGACCCCCTATCCACCACCCAGGGGACGCGCCTCAACGCCGTATGGTCCCAGCGCGAGGCTTTGTTCTTCTTTCTGGCGAAACCCAAGACTTCTGCAGAGGATTTTGCAATAACAGTTTTCAGTTGTTCCCAAAGTGTTTCAGGGGAGGAGTCTACTGGGTCCACTGTGTCTTTGAGCCTGCGCTGTAAATCTGTCTGAAAGGCAGCTTTCACATCGTCACGCTGAAGGCTGGCAACATCAAGCTTTTTCTTGGGGGGCCCCCATTTCTTGGGTTTTGGCTTGAAGTGGAGCCTGAGTTTGCAGCGGACAAGGCGGTGGTCAGTGTGGCACTCTGCGCTGGGCATCACTCTGGTGAGGAGGACGTCACTGCGGTCCCTCTGACGCACTAGGACATAGTCGATAAGGTGCCAGTGTTTGGAGCGAGGATGCATCCAGGTGGTCTTTCGACTGTCCTTTTGCTGAAAAGTAGTGTTGGTGATGACCAGTTGCTGCTCCGCACAGAACTCCAACAGTAGGCGGCCATTGTCATTGCAGTTCCCCACGCCATGCTTGCCGAGGACTCCTTTCCAGGCTTCAGAGTCCTGGCCCACTCTGGCGTTGAAGTCGCCAAGGATGATGACTTTGTCGTCTGCAGGGGTACTCTGTAGGAGGCTGCGCAGGTCAGTGTAAAACTTGTCCTTTTCAGCAGGCTCTGCCAGGAGGGTTGGGGAGTACACACTGAGAAGGGTGACGTGTTGCTGGTGTCTCAGTGGGAGGCGCATGGACATGATGCGGTCTGAGTGGCCCGTTGGTAGGTTTTCACAGCGTTCGACACTGTGAGCAGGCAAGGCATGTGGCAGATCCTGGAGCGACTTGGCTGTCCCCCAAAGTTCCTCAACATGATTGTCCAGCTACACGAGGACCAGCAAGGCCAGGTCAGACTCAACAATGACCTCTCAGAACCATTCCCTATTCTCAACGGCGTAAAGCAGGGCTGCGTGCTGGCACCGACCCTCTTCACCATCTTTTTTAGCATGATGTTGAAGCAGGCCACAATGGACCTCGATGATGACGATGCAGTGTACATCAGGTATCGTCTCGATGGCAGCCTGTTCAACCTCAGACGACTGCAGGCCCACACGAAAACCCTAGACCAACTGATTCGTGAGCTGCTTTTTGCTGATGATGCTGCCCTCGTTGCACACACAGAGAGAGCCCTGCAGTGCATCACGTCTTGCTTCGCAGATGCTGCCCAGCTCTTTGGACTCGAGGTCAGTCTGAAAAAGACAGAGGTCCTCCATCAGCCGGCACCCAAGACAGTGTATCACCCTCCTCACATCGCCATTGGCGAGTCTGAACTAAAGTCAGTGCACCAGTTTACTTACCTTGGCTGCATTATCACGTCGGATGCCAAGCTGGACAAGGAGCTTGACAGCAGGCTGGCAAAAGCGAACAGCGCTTTCGGGCGACTTTTCAAGCGGGTGTGGCACAATCAACAGCTGAAAACAGGCACCAAGATCAGCGTGTACAGAGCTGTGGTCCTCACCACCCTGCTGTATGGTTCCGAGTCCTGGGCCCTCTACCGCAGCCAACTACGACTCCTCGAACGCTTCCACCAGCGCTGCCTGCGTACCATCCTGGGCATTCACTGGAGTGACTATGTCACCAACGTCGAGGTCCTTGAACAGGCTGAAACTGTGAGCATCGAGGCTTTGCTGCTGCGGACACAGCTCCGCTGGGCGGGGCATGTCTCCAGGATGGAGGATCATCGCCTACCAAAGATCACCCTGTTCGGCGAGCTTGCTACTGGACAGAGGGGCACCAAAGAAGAGATACAAAGACTGTCTCAAGAGGTCACTTAGTGCCTGCTAAATCGACCACCACCAGTGGTCTTCGCTTGCTGCGGACCGTGACACCTGGCGCTCCACCATTTACAAGGCAGCTGTCTCCTTTGAGGACTCTCGCAGAGCTAGCCTTAAGGACAAGCGGCTCAGGAGAAAAAACAGAGATGCCGCCGCTCAGAACCCTGGCCATACCTTCCCCTGCAGCCACTGCGGTCGAACCTGCCTGTCTCGGATTGGCCTCCGCAGCCACGAACAAGCCTGCAGACGTCGTGGGCAACTCCTATAAAATCTTCGTTCGCGAAGTCAAGCCAAGCCACATAAGGAATAATAAATTCAAACTTTATGTCCCAGTCGATTACAGGCGCAAGCGTTGCAGGCGTAGGAGCAAGAGCAACTACCCACTTATTACCCACATGTTTTAAGATGTAGGGCACATTATTTGCAAGACTAGGCGGAGTAGGCACAGTGACATAACACAGCTGACCTAGTTTAGGAAACGGCCTTTCAGTGCCATCTTTTATGTCATCGATTACTTTCTGCTTGTACATGCCAAAAGAATCAAGTTCAAAACCATATACTTCCCCAACCTCACCTTCTTTATCAAAATCTTGCACATCAGCCAAATCTTTCAACTCTGTTACTGGACAGGCAACTGGGATAATTTTTAGTTTTGGACCACCACTCATTTTTTATAAACAAAAATAAAATTATTTAACTTCTAAAACACAACACTAAAATCATGCATCTGAACATGTTTACCATCCTGATTAGTTACACACACACATATATATATATATATATATATATATATATATATATATATATATATATATATATATATATATATATATATATATATATATATATATATATATATATCTTGGCTTGACTTCACGGACGAAGATTTTATAGGAGTTGCCCACGACGTCTGCAGGCTTGTTCGTGGCTGCGGAGGCCAATCCGGGACAGGCAGGTTCGACCACAGTGGCTACAGGGGAAGGTATGGCCAGGGTTCTGAGTTGCGGCATCTCTGTTTTTTCTCCTGAGCCGCTTGTCCTTAAGGCTAGCTCTGCGAGAGTCCTCAAAGGAGACAGCTGCCTTGTAAATGGTGGAGCGCCAGGTGTCACGGTCCACAGCAAGCGAGGACCACTGGTGGTGGTTGATTTGGCAGGCACTAAGTGACATCTTGAGACAGTCTTTGTATCTCTTTTTTGGTGCCCCTCTGTCACGGTGTCCAGTAGCAAGCTCGCCGAACAGGGTGATCTTTGGTAGGCGATGATCCTCCATCCTGGAGGCATGCCCCGCCCAGTGGAGCTGTGTCCGCAGCAGCAAGGCCTCGATGCTCACAGTTTCAGCCTGTTCAAGGACCTCGACGTTGGTGACATAGTCACTCCAGTGAATGCCCAGGATGGTACGCAGGCAGCGCTGGTGGAAACGTTCGAGGAGTCGTAGTTGGCTGCGGTAGAGGGCCCAGGACTCTGAACCATACAGCAGGGTGGTGAGGACCACACCTCTGTACACGCTGATCTTGGTGCCTGTTTTCAGCTGTTGATTGTGCCACACCCGCTTGAAAAGTCGCCCAAAAGCGCTGTTCGCTTTTGCCAGCCTGCTGTCAAGCTCCCTGTCCAGCTTGGCGTCCGACGTGATAATGCAGCCAAGGTACGTAAACTGGTGCACTGACTTTAGTTCAGACTCGCCAATGCTGATGTGAGGAGGGCGATACACTGTCTTGGGTGCCGGCTGATGGAGGACCTCTGTCTTTTTCAGACTGACCTCGAGACGATACCTGATGTACACTGCATCGTCATCATCGAGGTCTACTGTGGCCTGCTTCAACATCATGCTAAAAAAGATGGTGAAGAGGGTCGGTGCCAGCACGCAGCCCTGCTTTACGCCGTTGAAAATAGGGAATGGTTCTGAGAGAACATTGTTGAGTCTGACCTGGCCTTGCTGGTCCTCGTGTAGCTGGACAATCATCTGAGGAACTTTGGGGGACAGCCAAGTCGCTCCAGGATCTGCCACATGCCTTGCCCGCTCACAGTGTCGAACGCTTTTGTTAGGTCGACAAACGTTACGTACAGCCCTTTGTTCTGCTCGCGGCACTTCTCCTGAAGCTGTCTCAGCACAAAGACCATATCGGTGGTGCTCCTGTTTGCTCTGAAGCCACACTGGCCCTCTGGGAGTTGGTCTTCAGCGATGGCAGGTACCAGCCGATATATATATATATATATATATACTTTACTTTTAACAAAGGCGTCGCCCAAAGCCAAAAAATGCACTCAATCAGAACAGCTCAAGGGACGTAATTTTTCATTAAATTCTGAGAATGCTCTTGCTATGCTAATGCAATGGAATTCCAGGCTGGTAAGCTTGCATTGTGTCATCAGGACATCAGCTGTCCTTTTTGTGACTGCATCACCTACTAGTTCTAGAAAGGAGAGGGTTAGTGGGAGAGAAGGAATAACAGACCTATCATTTTAAGCCTTCCACTGAACACCTACTACATAAAGTAGTAGGGACTACCCCCAGGCGCCCTGCAACCCGCTGGAGAATATCCAGTCCTCCCCCCCCCCCCTCCCCATTCCCCCCGAGAGGGGAGGCTAGTGCATGAATATTCCCAAACAGATCATGGACCTGCTGGATAGATTTAATTTTTTTGCCGCCTACAACCGGTTTCACCCCAAGGGAGGGCTCTTCAGGTAGGCATACGGCGTAACCTGAAATGGTTGGTTAGTTCGGATTTAACGTCCACAGCACCGAGGTGATCATGGACGGCCCTGACGGGCGGGTTATGGGGGACAGGGAAATCTATTGCCTATGGAGAACGACCTGAACAATAATCAACTCAGGCGCACTCCAACTGTGCCACTTTGATTTACCAGGACCTTTCAACGGACATGCTATTGAACAAATCCGTTTTTTCTCCCTGGATTGTGAGTCCAGCTACCGGGGCCGGGACAGGATTGGAACCCATGACCTGGCAATTCCCTTCGCTCTCCTGCTCCGACGTTTAATCACCCCACCCGGGTCTGCCCTGGGGGACTTGGGTGGGGTTAGGTATTTTTTAGTTCCCAGGGTCACCCTGGTCAGCCCCACAGGGTGGGTTTTTCTCTCTATTCTGGGGCATGTGTTTCTGTCTACCCTTTGTCCATTCACCTGTATTTGCCTTTTTAAAACTCTCCCTACTGTCTGCACTGCCTGTAGCTCTTGATATTGGATGTGTGTTGCTAAATGGTCTTAGCTTTATTTAGGCCCCATGTGTTAGGTTTATTTAATGTATTTGACCGGCTGGCGACATACATTCAATGTTCTGTTTTTTTTTTTTTTTTCACAAGCAGTGCAGGCACGTCCTGAGAAAGCGTTGTTGCTGTCGGGACGTTAAGCAATGTACAATCAATCAATCCGACGTTTAATCGCCTGAGCTATTTCGGACTCGTAACCTGAAATTGCAAACACAATGCATGTACGAGAAGCTGCCTCCAGAATTTGACTGGTAGCACCGCCAGTACAGCATGGAGTGCATCCCGAAAACTTTATGAGGTGTTTCAGTGGAAGAAGACAGACTAATTTTGAAAAGGCAACACCTAGGCAGTTTTGTGGTGCAATTATTCTTTACTTTTAACAAAGGCGTCGCCCAAAGCCAAAAAATGCACTCAATCTGAATAGCTCAAGGGACATAATTTTTCATTAAATTCTGAGAATGCTCTTGCTATGCTAATGCAATGGAATTCCAGGCTGGTAAGCTTGCATCGTGTCATCAGGACATCAGCTGTCCTTTTTGTGACTGCATCGCCTACTAGTTCTAGAAAGGAGAGGGTTAGTGGGAGAGAAGGAATGACAGACCTATCATTTTAAGCCTTCCACTGAACACCTACATAAAGTAGTAGGGACTACCCCCAGGCGCCCCGCAACCGCTGGAGAATATCCAGTCCTCCCCCTGAGAGGGGAGGCTAGTGCATGAACAGATCTTTGACCTGCTGGATAGATTTAAGTTTTTGGCCGCCTACAATGGAGAGTCACCCATTGTATTTTTAGCCTCATTTATTTGTCTTTCTGTAAATGACGTTTCTTGTACTACTTTGTTTGCTATTTCTGGCATGCTTTTTACTTCCATCATTTCAATTTCTTGTCACATTGGCAACCTTGTTTGCACGTCATGAAGGGCAGTAACAATTTGTGGTGGTACTGGAGGACTGGGGGTGCCCCCAATTCCAAGGTACCTTGTCAACCCGGGATTACCACTGACTTTGCCTTTGATTGTACTTAAAGCTCTAAACTTAGCAGGGTTGTTTTTATGGGTTAGATGTACTTTCCCTTTGTCTGTATTTACAAATAAGTGTCCTTTATTATATTCAAACTGATTAGGATCTATTACATCTGGGCGGGCACCAACACTATGATAAAATGAGTTTAGTTTGCTTTGTAAAGTTCCAGTTGCAAACTAGAAGTATTTATTGTACCAGACATATCTGTTGTACCAAATTCATACATGTCAACCATTTCAATATCATGTTCAAATCTTCCCGCTCCATTGTTTTTATTAATTAATTTTTTTAATTTTTGCATAATAAAATGACATTGTCTTCTGGATCAAAGTTAGACTTGTACAGAAAACTAGGAGAACCTCTTGGTGTTAAGGGCATTAGGCAATCAATTGTCATCACAAACAATCCTAGTACTATAGATCAAAACCAAACTCTTGCTGTCAAGTTTCCAAACCTAGGTTCCAGTGACGTTATTGTCCCTAGTACTGCATGCCTTGCTTTTAATATTGAACTATCATCAGAATTAGATGCAAACAGAACACTAGTTGACAACCTTGGCAGAGCAGTTATTGGGACCATCAAAGTTAAACTTGTAGGTCAGGAAGTATTTAGTCTTGATGATGTAGATGTGTTTTACTGCTACAAAGATCTTTAGCTCAGTCGAGAAGAAAGAGAAGACTGTATTTACCAAGGTATACAGTCTGATAATGTTGCCAAACTTAGAATCAATGCAAAAGATAGATCAACAGCAGTAGTCAAGGATGTTATCATGGCAGAAACATACGAAAATAGATTTTGTATTTCACTTGAATTCAAAATCCTAACAGCGCATTTGGTATTCTTATGTTGTTTGTTGAACCAGGAAGCCCATACAAAAGGGATTCAGAAAAATTTACAATCCAAAGATTACACATTTATCTTGTACAATCGAAGGCCGTCCAAATCAAGTCTACTTATCGGGCATGCTACCTTATCAACACTATGACGAGATTGTAAAATGGTCAGGGGGGAAGGCTTAGATAAAAACCAGCAAACATGGCATGCAAAGATCTACATCTGTATGACGTAAGAATCACCCAATACCTGTCATAAAAATATGCACTTTGGCTAGACCTGTGTATTATAGACGATGACTACCTACATGGGTCAGGTCGTACTGTAGAAAACGGTAGTGACGGAATTACAATCCAGATAAATAAAAAAAGAAGACTGAAAACACCGGAGCAATAAATATATACCTGTATCTGATTTAAGACGCACAACTGAACATTTAAGAAAGCAGACTAAGTGGTCACGTATATTAAATTATATTCTGTATTAAAATGAGTGGCTTGTTTTGTGGTGCCACAGGCTGTGGTAAAACTGAATTTGTTCTTGACCTCGGGACAAGATACGTCCATCATTTCGAAAATATTGTGATATTCTGTCCTACTATCAAACAGAACAAAGCTTATCACAACCATTTATTTATTTTATACTTACTTGACTCTGAGAAAAAACTGAATGATTACCTACAGTATTTTTACAAACAATTTGAAGGTTGATTGTACATTGCTTAACGTCCCGACAGCAACAAGGCTTTCTCAGGACGTGCCTGCACTGCTTGTAAAAAAAACAAAAACTAAACAGAACATTGAATGTATGTCGCCAACCGGTCAAATACGTTAAATAAACCTAACACATGGGGCCTAAATAAAGCTAAGACCATCTAGCAACACACATCCAATATCAAGAGCTACAGGCAGTGCAGACAGTAGGGAGAGTTTTAAAAAGGCAAATACAGGTGAATGGACAAAGGGTAGACAGAAACACATGCCCCAGAATAGAGAGAAAAACCCACCCTGTGGGGCTGACCAGGGTGACCCTGGGAACTAAAAAATACCTAACCCCACCCAAGTCCCCCAGGGCAGACCCGGGTGGGGTAAACAATTTGAAGGGCAGCCAACTTTGTTTATTGTTGATGATTGCTCTGCAGAGATGGATATTGTTAAAAAGAGAAACACTCTAGCAGAACTGGCTTTCAGTGGCAAACACGCAAATGTCAGTGTATGGATTCTCACCACTGAGCTGAATACTAACTGGAGTGCGCTAATCGCTACGGCACTGGAAGAAAGTGTCCGCCATCTTGGATAGTCCTATCTGCGTCTATGCCGACGCTTTTCACAGTAGGCCTACAGCATAATACCTTTCTGGCGATCTCGGATATTTGCCGAAAAACAAGATGATAAACTATTTTACATGGCTTTTAAACAGGGTAATTTCATTTAATTTGTTTTCAAGTTTAAAATCGTAACAATCATTGGCAAAGCCAGCCTCAATATTATAATTTGCTAGTATTGATAATCATTGTAATAGGCCTATAGTGTGTGTGTGTGTGTGTGTGTTGTCACTTTTGAATAAAATGTTGGCTTTGCCCCGCTGATCATTGGAGGGAGGGAGGGAGGGAGGGAGAGAGAGAGAGAGAGAGAGAGAAGAAGAAGAAAAAGAAGAAGAAGAGGAAGTAAGAGAGAAGGAGAGGAAGAGAGAGAGAAAGAACAAACAAACAAATAATAATAATTATTATTACAAAACACAAACATGTTGTTTTGGCATCAAATAGTGAATTTAATTTATATTGGCCGAATAATGTCATGATTTTAAACATTTTAAATTACCAGTAGTTTTTACAGCTGATCATTTTCTACTGCAACTAGGCACAAAATACAAAGTCTGCATAAATGGTCAAAGCATTTTTTTTTTAGCATACATCATCTGTTATGAAGAAGAAAAATAACTGCCATTAGTCCACCACAGAAAGATGACTGGATAATTATTCAAAGGATTCTTTATTGTCCTAACACAAGTATCTTGCAGTGCACATAAAATGGAGTGTAGACAAAACAAGAAGAAGAAAAAAAAATTCAGCATTTCCATAACCTGGTTATAGTTACAAATACCACAGCATACACTACAAGTACAATTCATACCACACGCTTACTCATGGATACAGTTGTCACATTTCCACATACACATTGTATTGTATACACAAGAACATTATTCACAGTGAGAAAAACACACCCATACTGTGCACACAATGATATTTATCACATATCACTCTCTGCGGTCCGAACCCAGCCACACTCAGAACCAAACTCATTTGTCCATACACTTAAAATATTCTTACCTACATTCAACCCACTGTTACCTCCACACTTGCTCTTACGAGGTATCTTCAAATAACAAGTAATACTGGTATAAATGTTGACCTGGCGGAACTAGTGGCAATATGGTAATAACAGAACAAGCTATATGATGGCTGTGAAAAAAATAACAGAACATCCAAATGCATGAACATAAGAAAATGATAAGGCTTGTATATATACAATACTAAATTATTCACACACACACACACACCTACACACCCACACAAGAAATATTTCACTTTACTGGTGTTTGAACAAAATCAATTTTGACAATTGCTTTCTGATTATCTGTCCTGTGATCTTTTCTGTGTACAATTTCCCTAAATGGTGCAGTCTTATCTTCAGATATGAATCAGCACAAGTTCTGACCAAGGTGAAAATGTGGTTGGTAGTGGGTGTGGTGTCAAACATGTGACTGTGTAGGCATGAAAACAACTGCTTTTGGTTTGCATAAACCAGAACATCCTTGACAATAGAAGTCAAAAGAGTGTTAAATTTAGGAAGGCCATTTGGATTCATTTTTATTTCTCTTTGCACAAATTTCTCTGTTTGAGTGCAAATGGACAGAACACTGGCTGAGGGGATAACTAAACCACCCCTGTTTTTGAAGTTAACAAATGAAAATGCAGAATCAGTACTGTGACAGTTGTGGGAATCAGTGACATTCGTCAAAGCCTCCTGGCAAGGCACACAGTGGATCTTCCTGCAAACCATTTTGACTACATATCCAGCAATGTTCGCCACTCTCCGCATCATCGTGGAACAGTCTCTGGAGTGGAGCTCCCCGCTGTACATCAACTTTGTGGATTATGAGAAAGCATTTGACAGTGTGGACCGAGAGACTCTGTGGAAACTCCTACGACACTACGGTGTACCCACAAAGCTCGTCCGCCTGATCAAGAGCAGCTATGATGGCATGACATGTCGCGTGATCCACGAAGGGCAGTTCACCAGAGAGCTCCAGGTCAGAACTGGTGTCAGGCAGGGGTGTCTGCTGTCTCCGTTCCTCTTCCTACTGGCCATAGACTGGGTCATGAAGATGACCACAGAGCACAGACGAAGTGGAATACAGTGGACACTGTGGACACAGCTTGACGACCTCGATTTTGCAGACGACTTGGCATTACTGTCCCACACTCATCAACAAATGCAGGACAAGACCACGAGGCTTGCTGACATCTCGTCCCAAGTGGGCCTCACCATTCACAAACAGAAAACAAAGACAATGAGGCTGAACGCAACCAGGGAAGAACCAGTCTTGCTTGCTGGCACCCCGTTGGAGGAGGTGGAGTCCTTCACCTATCTCGGGAGCATCATAGACAAAAAAGGCGGCACTGATGCAGATGTCAGAGCACGAATCGGTAAAGCCAGAGCAGCCTTTCTCCAGTTGAAAAAAGTATGGAGTTCCAGAGAGCTGTCACAACACACCAAAGTCCGGATTTTCAACTCCAATGTAAAAGCAGTTCTCCTATATGGAGCAGAGACATGGAGATTGACAAAAACCACAGTCAACAGAGTACAGACCTTCATGAACAGTTGCCTTAGAAGAATTTTGAAAATCCACTGGCCAGAGAAGATCAGCAACGTCAGACTCTGGGAGAGAACAGAGCAGATAACAGCAGAGAATGAAATTGGGCGAAGAAGATGGGGATGGATCGGTCACAGTCTGAGAAAGCCAGCTTCCAGTATCACTAGGCAGGCATTGTCATGGAACCCTCAGGGAAAGAGGAAAAGAGGTAGGCCGAGAAACTCCTGGCGTCGAGACCTCCAAGCAGACATCAAGAGACTGGGAACCACCTGGAGTAGAATCGAAGGAGAAGCACAGGACAGGAGTTGCTGGAGGTCTCTCGTCGACGGCCTATACCCGGGTAGGGGTGACAGGCGTAAGTAAGTAAGTAAGTAATCCAGCAATGTAAGAAATGGCCGAGGACTTGTACTCGGACAGGGGGTCGACACTTGAAAATGTCTCATCAACATCAACATCGACATCATATACAGGTTCAACAACTTCCAGTTCACGCTGAATACAAACAAACCGTGTGCTGTCTTCTACAACATTCAAAATACTGGTCTGGTCAAGAGGGATGCAGTTTCCCTTGCCACCTTCAATTGTATGCCTTATAAGCAGCTTTTTGTAAGTGCACATGAATTGACTTGCAGTTGGGTTGTTGTTAAAGCCCCCTGCTGATCTCACAGCCCCAAAAAAACAATTCTATATGGTCTTGAGACATCCTGTAAGTCAGCAGGTATTTCATAGGGGGTGAAGGGGAGAGAAGGAGATCTTGCACCATCATTCGCACACTATGGATGCAGATTTGGAACCCAAGAAATCCTGTTTTTCTTTGTGACTTCACAATGCTTTGGCCTTTAGAATTTTTCATGGCTTGAATGTACTCCTCTGCTTCTTGTAGAAATGAATCAGTTTCAAAGAAATTTTGTGCCCTCAGCGGTGCTTTATATCCTTTAGCCACAGGATTTCTGGAGTTCAAAACATCAAATAGATGATCAAATGTTTGTAAGAACTTCACAGTCGCTTCACATCCAACAAACTCTTGAAGGTGCAAATCATCCTTGCAAAAAAGGAGGGCATCGGCCACACTTGCGCTCAATGTTTGCGCAGCCAAATTGACTTTCATTTTCTGCTTTTGCCAGTTCATGTGAGCTGTCTTTAATTTAGTGCCAAGCCTCAGACCCTCTCTTTGTTGCAAGGAATGAAGAGCCTCCACATATTTCCAATCAACAGTGCCATCTGGGGTGATCAGTTGTCTCTGATCTGACAAAGTATTTCTAACTAGCTTCAGCATGTGACAAGCATCTAAGAACACGCACACGCGCCAAGCAGGGTCACATGGATGGGGGAATGAGGGTGTCATGTTTTCTGGGTCAACAGATGCCCCAAGCAATTTAAACATCTGAAAATTAGCAGATGGCCCATCACAAGTAACTGATTTAATTTTTATTTCAACATCAGACAGTTTTTTAAGACATGTATGAATGAGGTTGGCCTTCTCCTCACCTGACAGGCTATCGATGAGAAAGTAGCCACAGGGTACTTTCCATCCTCCGTTCAATCCCACCACCATCACAACTAGAGCATTGGAAGCAGGAGGGACACTATCATTGTCAACACCAGTGCCTAAGTCTACAAACCCCCTAAACTTCTTTCCGTCCCATTCAACATGTTTCTTGATGGCCATTTCATCCATGACCAGGCCACAAACAAGCTCTTCTTTATTTCTTCTTGCAGACAATACTTTGGCCTTTAAAGCTACCATGACTTCTTTAGTGAAACCAGGCTCCCCCGAGATGGCTGAATACCACCGGCGAAGAACTGCAGGGTGGGCCAAATTCAAATCAAAAGTTTTTCTCACAAAGCGATATGCTTTTGCTGAATAAAAGCTCAGTGTCATGGCAAAGGCTTTCAGTTCGGGGCTATATGTCTTTCCCTTTTCCAACATTTTCTTCAACAGATCTTTTGGTACCCCTGAAAAGGTTGAATCCAACAAATGAGCACACTGTAAAGACACCAAGTTTTTTTGCTTTAGTGTGTTTACTACACTTTGAAGGCTTTCTACCTTTTTTTTCAACTTGCAGCACTTAGTCTGTTCCTTTTTTATTTTTTTCCTCAATTGTTCATTTTGTTCTAGCAAATTGTCTACCTTCCTTTTCATTTTGCGTGGGCTTTCATGCGTGAAGTAGCTGTGATCATTGCAAATGTCAGACTCCACCGCAATGGGTGGCTGAGGATCTGCAGAATCCAAGAATGTACAAGGCCCAGGATTAAAGACATCAACACTTGAACAGGCAGCGAAGGAAGGAGGTGTCCTAGAAGTTTCTGCTCTCTCTTTTGGTGGTGCACGTTGCTTAGACTCCTGAAACATAATAATAACAATACCAAAATAACAACAACAATAATAAGGATGACAATAGTAATACAAAAACAATAAGTACAGTTTAGGCAGTTGTGGATCTCAGCATAGAAACCGCCTATCAAATATCATACACGTGTATACACACACAAGAAATATGTCACTTTACTCGGATGATCTGCCCTGTGTTTTTTTTTTCTTATCTGTATATATATGCATTTTCCTCAAAATGGTGCAGTCTTATCTTCAGATATGAATCAGCACAAGTTCTGACCAAGGTGAAAATGTGGTTGGTAGTGGGTGTGGTGTCAAACAAGTGACTGTGTAGGCATGAAAACAGCTGCTTTTGGTTTGCATAAACCAGAACATCCTTGACAATAGAAGTCAAAAGAGTGTTAAATTTAGGAAGGCCATTTGCATTTCTCTTTGCACAAATTTTCTGTTTGATTGCAAACTGAGAACATTGCTTGAGGGGATAACTAAAACACCTCTATTTTTGAAGTTCACAAATAGATGTGTCAAAAAATATAGTTGATGCCTTCTGCATCTGATAATTTAGCACTTTGGATCAAATGATCCCTACCAAGTCAAAGTGGGAAGTAGCATGTACCTTTTTCAAATGCAGCGGAAAGTCGAAGAGGGTAGGCACAGCATCAGGTCGAAGTCTTGTTGTTTGACCTGTCCGATCAAACATCTTTTGTTCAAAGTGCTGGCTGCAAATCTTTGTGTGGGCCGTTGGTGTGAAGAAATCCCTTCGAATGTTGTTGATCCATTTTTTCTTTCTCTCTTCATCTCTGGGAAAGCTGTAGTGATGAACAGAGGGGAAAATACTAAAATAATAGCGTACATGAACAAATATTTACTTTTATGCCCTCTTCTTCCTCAACTATTAATATTATTCTTCATTATTATTATTATTATTATTATTATTATTATTCATTATATTATTTCTTTCTTTATTGATCAGGGGCGTGTCACACCCTCCAAAAATGATGAAAAATAAATAAATAAATAAAATAAAATCACACCGAAAGAAAGAAAAAGTAGGGTGTGACGCTCCTGTTTATTATTATTATTATTATTTTTTTTTTTTTTGCATGCATGCATGCCTGAACTGCTGTAGAAAGTAACACCTCTTTTATATTTCCAGCAAGGGTGTCTACGTCCCAGTCCAAAGTAGCCAAGGCTGCAAGGCTGCAAATCTGCCTCCCACCTGGGCTTGGAAGACCTCTTCTACTTCTGGGTCTGAGGAGGGACTGATCCAAATGATAGAAGCGCTTTACAAGAACGCCTGCAGCGCGGTTCTACTTAAAAATCAGTCAGGCGTGTTCTTCAGGACGACGATCGGTGTCCGTCAAGGATGCCTGCTCTCTCCTGTCCTTTTCAACATATTCCTGGAGAAGATCATGCAGGAAACCCTCCACGACCACCATACTTCAATCTCTATTGGTGGCAGATCCCTGTGCAATCTTCGATTCGCAGACGACATTGACCTCATGGCAGGCAGCAATAGTGAGCTTCAAAACCTGACAGACAAACTTTCAAGTAGCGCAGGGTCTTATGGCATGGAGATCAGTACGGATAAAAGCAAAGTGATGATCAACACCACAAGCGACAGCAGCAGCAACATTCACATGAACGGCCAGAAGCTAGAAGAGGTCAATAGCTTCAAGTACTTGGGAGCCACCCTGTCCAAAGACGGTAGTTGCATAGCAGAGATCCATATCAGGATAGGTACAGCAACATCCGCAATGGCCAGGCTGGACAGGATATGGCGAAGTAACTCCATCAGCTTCACCATCAAGTACAGGCTTTACAAGTCCCTCGTAGTGTCTATTCTACTCTACGGCTGTGAGACTTGGACACTGCTTGCAGACTCAGAAAAGAAAATCCAGGCCTTTGAGAACAAGTGCCTGAGGAAGTTGCTCCGCATCTCGTACCGCGAGCACAAGACCAACGAATATGTACGGAGCATCGTCACTTCCCTGGTGGGCCCACCCCACCCGGGTCTGCCCTGGGGGACTTGGGTGGGGTTAGGTATTTTTTAGTTCCCAGGGTCACCCTGGTCAGCCCCACAGGGTGGGGTTTTCTCTCTATTCTGGGGCATGTGTTTCTGTCTACCCGAGGTCCATTCACCTGTATTTGCCTTTTTTAAACTCTCCCTACTGTCTGCACTGCCTGTAGCTCTTGATATTGGATGTGTGTTGCTAAATGGTCTTAGCTTTATTTAGGCCCCATGTGTTAGGTTTATTTAATGTGTTTGACCGGCTGGCGACATACATTCAATGTTCTGTTTAGTTGGTTGTTTTTTTTCACAAGCAGTGCAGGCACGTCCTGAGAAAGCCTTGTTGCTGTCGGGACGTTAAGCAATGTACAATCAATCAATCAATCCCTGGTGGGCCCACATGAACCCCTTCTGGCAACCGTGAAACGGCGCAAGCTTGCTTGGTTTGGCCACGTGACCCGACACAACACCTTGTCCAAGACTATCCTCCAAGGCACTCTCGAAGGAAGTCGTCGGCGAGGTCGTCAGAGAAAGAGTTGGGTCGCAAACATAAAAGAATGGACCGAACTCGAGATGCCAGACTTGCTTGCCACCGCCCAAAATAGAACTCAGTGGAGAGCACTGTCTGTTGCTGCTGCCTTTCAGTCCCCCCAACGCCCAGTTCGGGCAAGGGACTGATGATGATGATGATGCCTGAACTAGCATGCTTATGGAAAATTCATCTGGCAATGGTTGTGACTGTGTAAATGCAGAATTATGGCATACATACTATAATATACAATGTATAAATGTATGTATGCACAAACTAATACCTACATCAGTACGTGTATACATACCCACATGAAACATAGATCTATTAAACTATTTACACTACATCAATTGCTTACTTTATTAGCATCCAAGTGTGACTTTTAATCTCAACAAAGGTCTGCAAATTCAACGCAAACTGAAAATGTGACACAGGCAGAGTTATCTGTAGGGCTATGGTTTTGTTTACAAAGTCTACAAGTGATACAACTACCAGTTTCAACAATCAAAGATCACTTCTATCTTGCATGCGTGGTGGTTGCACATCTTGACCATGAATGCAATGGAGAGGGGAATGAAAGCAGAAAAAAAGATTTGTCTCTTATCATTTTGTGAGATGCATATAGGCCTATCGCTTTTGTTGCAGTACTTTGAGCAATTCTAGTACCATAATTAACACAGATTGATCACCAAGTCACTGTCTCTGTTCAAATAAAATAAATAAATAAATAAATAAAATGTGCTTACCTGTGAAATGTGATCCCTTCAGCAAGTCTTTTCTGCGACGAGAGTCGATTATTGCAATTAATTGCACAGCAGTAAACCATTTTAAGCGTTTCATGAAAACAACATGAAGACCGATTCACTATGCTTCCATGCTTCCAGACAGGACGCTTCAAGATGGCGGAAACTTCACTTCCGATTCTCCCGCAAGAGCAGTGATGCGATAGGAGGCTGGCGCACTCCAGTTAGTATTCAGCTCAGTGATTCTCACTCAAAAATATAATGCTGTACTGAAAGATTTTTGAGAGCAACTAAAGTTTATCTGTTTGTTTTACTGTAAGGATCGTGACAGCTTTGAAGACTGTCTCAGAGGGAACGATGTCATACCCAGTAAACAAACGAGACATTGTAAAAAAACAAACTGAAATTGACTAAGCATCTAAAGCTTATCTTAAAGACAGATCAGCCTACAGGGTATGGATTAGTAAATTAATTTAGTCTTGTTTTGGCCATAAAAATGACAGACGGACAAACCATTGATATCACAGACTGCTTCAGAGATATCCAAAACTTTGAAGACATAAGAACGCCTTCCAAACAACAACTTGCCATAAAACCAGCAATAGCAGCGCAAGCGGTACCTGCGATGATATACGTGACATATAATGTGACTTTAGAATATATTGATGGAAAACCATTTGCAGAGTATATTGCTGGTGATTTTAAGACATATACCTTTAAAGTTGATGATAACTGCCAGGGCTGGTTTGAGACAGTGTGTGATCACATACACCAACAACTAACAAAACTAAATGTTTGTTTTGTAGGTGTTACAGTCAATAAAGTGGTACTACACATAGAGTAATATTTTTCTATTTATTATTTTGTCAGACAAATAAAAATGACAGACAATGCACAAAGCCCTTCAAGCTCACAAAGCTTACGAAACATGTTTCACACAACAGACTTGCCTATATCAAACACTTACAATGTTTATGAATCAATAGAAAACTCTTTTTCTGTCTTACAAGATAATCTTCTTTCAGACAGTGTAAAGATTCAGGTTGTTGCTAAAATAGAATTTAACAGGGTAGATGGTGAAGTGATTGATCATATATATCAACAAGACAACACACAGTTAATGCAAGAAGGGCATTGGAAAACGTGTTTAGAGAAAGACTGTTGCCTGACTTCTTAGAAGCAATTGACAGAGCTAGAATGAAGGGGTCTGGTTGGCACAAAGGATATGTACATGAACTATAACTGAGGCAGTCAAGATATCATCCTATTTTAGGCAAATCATGGTTGCCACTGCCAACTGAGGTTGCAAACAAAAGGGCTGTCCTCAATATTCAGAACAAAGATAATTTCTGTTTTATGTGGTGTGTGCTTGCTAAACTACACTTTGTAAAAACAAAACCTGATCGTGTATCTAACTACACCAAATTTGTAAATGAACTCAACTTCAGTGGTATAGATTTTCCTGTAAAGGTAGAGGACATAGACTTGTTTGAAGAACTAAATCCTGGGATATCTGTGAATGTGTTTGTATGGGATAATGAGTCTCTTAACAAGTTACAACCAATTAGAATATCACCACTTGCTCCAACCTATGGATAGCCAGAAGATAAGCACGTTGACCTGTTATTAATAAGTAATGATAATGATAACTTTCACTACACAATGATCAGGAGTATGTCGCGATACATGGGCATACAACAAAACACAATGGTAAACAGGAATTTTGTTAAAAAAATGTTTACAAAGGTTTTCTTCTATTGAAGTAGCACACAAACATGTCCAGCACTGTAGGTCAGCTGATGACATCCAAACAATACTTAGGTACCCAGATCCTGGTAGTCAAGTATATTTTAAAAACTATGATAAACAGCAAAAGCTGCCGTTTGTAATGTATGCTGATTTTGAATCACTGTTTGTACCATATGACGGTCCTGTTCCAGAATCATTACCAAAGACTGTAAAATTGAGTGACCAAGTGGTGTGTTCTTTTGGATACATTCTTGTTAGGTCAGACAGTGAGCATACAGAACCTGTTATCTACAGGGGTGAAAATGCAGCAGCTGAGTTTTTAACAGAAATGAGACAACTACATAGTAGTGCAGTACAGTATCTGGAAAAGTGTCAGATGCCTTTGATGATGGCAGAAGAAGACAAACTAACTTTTGATACAGTGGAGACATGTTGGATATGTGAACAACCTCTAGGAGGTGATAAAGTTCGCGATCATGACCACATAACTGGACGTTACAGAAGTGCTGCACATGATGCATGTAACTTAAAATTAAAAATAGATCCTAAGACATACAAACTACCAATCTTTTTCCACAATCTCAAAGGGTATGATTCACACATTATCATGCGTGCTGTAGATGAGTCTTACCCCCAAAATAGTTGTATTGCCCAGACAACTGAAAAATACTTGACTTTTAGGCTGGACAACAAATTAGTGTTTTATGACTCAATGCAACATTTGTCTTTAGGGCTTGCTAGTCTGGCAGAAGGACTGACATCGTTCCCAATAACAAGTAAATATTTTGAGCCAGAGTTGATCAAGAAAGGAGTCTACCCCTAAGAGTACATTGATCACTGGGTTGTGTTTGAAGAAAGGAGTCTGCCACCAAAAGAGGCATTTTATTCAACACTAAATGGAAAAGGTATTTCTGACTCTGAATACCAGCATGCTCTTGATGCATGGGATAAACTAGGGTGTGAAACGATTGGTGTCTACCATGACCAGTACTTGAAAGCTGACGTTTGTTTGCTAGCAGACGTATTTGAAAGTTATTGTGAAAAGAGTCTATTGCACTACGGTCTTGACCCAGCTTGCTACATAACTAGTCCTGGCATGACATGGGATGCATTTTTAAAATCCAGTAAGATATATATAGACCTGCTGTATGATCGTACGATGGGTGAAATGGTGGAACGTAGATTGAGGGGAGGCATAAGTATAGCCGCAAACAATTATGCCAAAGCCAACAACAAATATCTTGATGACCTTGACTTTGACCCCTCAAGGTCAAGGTCATTCATTACGTACCTTGATGCTTATAATTTGTACGGATTTGCGATGTGTGATTTATTGCCCTTGAAAAACTTTTGTCTGCATGATTTGTCACAGTGTGTTATAACAGACTTAACAAACTGTATTATGACTCATGACCAGAATGATGCAAAAGGTTAGATTTTTTAAGTTGACCTGGAGTACCCACACCATTTACATGATTACCACAATGATTATCCATTGGCTTTTGAGAAAATGTCTTTGACGGGGAAAAAAGAAGACACTAAACTTGTGCCAAATCTGAATGACAAATTCAATTATGTTTGTCACTATCGCTTACTGCAGTTTTACATCAGACATGGGTTAGTACTAAAGAAAGTTCACAGAGGCATAAGCTTTGATCATTGTGCTATTATGAAAGATTACATAATGAAAAACACAACCCTGCGTGCAAGAGATGGCAACACTGCTTTTGACAAAGACTTCTTTAAGCTTATGAACAATGCCTGTTTTGGAAAGACGATGGAAAATCCTCATCACCACAAAGATGTGAGACTGGTCACAACTGAGTCAGGTGCAATTAAACTTACAGGCAAGCCACAATACACAGGGTATAAAGAGTTTCATCCATCATTGTATGCAGTGACACTCAACAAAAAAAAAAAAAAAAAAAAAAACCCAGATTGTTAAACTGGACAAGCCAGTATTCATTGGCATGGCAATTCTTGAGTTATCAAAATTATTAATGCTTGAATTTTACTATGATTACTTTAAACTAAAGTATCCTGAGTGTGGACTGTTATACACTGTTATATACATTCTATGATCATAGACGTGCCTACTGAAGACTTTTATGAAGAGATGAAAACAGAGTTGCATATGTATGACACGTCTAATTATCCTAAGGACCACCCACTGTATAGCACACAAAACAAGAAAGTGCCTGGCAAGTTTAAAGATGAACTAAATGGTGTGCTGATAGTTGAGTATGTTGGACTGAGATCAAAAATGTATTCTATACTACACCAGAAAGGCAGTCAGTTCAAAGCCAAAGGAATAAAAAAAAAAACCAGCGATAAAAGATAAAGACATCCGTCATGAACACTACAAGCAAGTATTAGATGAAGAACTAATGCCTGTTTATCCAAACAAGACACTGAGGCCAAACAGACACAATCTTGAATTGATCCAAAACAAAAAAGTCACTTGCAGTAGGAGACACAAAACGAGTGTTTTACACTAAGGAAAAGGCTTATGCACCTGGGTATTACAGGCTTAAGTTATCTGAAGAAATAGCCAATGAACTGTTTGATGAACTGATTAACGAAATAGTTAAAAATGAGTAACATTGTCTGGGGAATAATCTGTAATTCTTCTCTGACAAATGCCCTCTGTGGGGCAGGCTCATATAGATAATAAATTGATGGATTGCTGGGAACTATTTTTTTAAAATATTGTGAACAGATGTAGACCAAATTGGATCAGTTGCTCTGCATCTGAGGTCATTTTCTGCCTCACTGGGTTGATATAGATATCTCACCTGTTTTGTAAACATGCTTGTGTCTGGTGCTAGCAACGGTGTTGTTTTTGGCTCTGTATTGTTTTCAATTTAATAGCATCGGCAGGTTTAAAATGACCTTCGTTATTCATTGCTTTTATCACAGATGGTAATCTCTTAACCCACTCAGTGTTACATGCATCATGCATTAGTTCCTTAGAATACTGGTAACTAAAAAGTCTCTATGATAATTGTTTGTTAAAGTTCTCAACAATTGCCTGTGATCTGTGCACACCTGGTATGCCTCGCCCCACTAGCACACCATGCTTCACTAATAATTGATTAACTGTTCCTTTAAACTCAGATCCGTCATCGACTTGAACAAGCCTGGGGAATTTTAAAGGGCATCTTTTATAGATAATTGATAACGCTGTCGTTACAGTGGTGGCGTTTTTGTCAGTTATGGCTTCGGCATCCTTGTACCTTGAATAAGCAATGTCAATGACAGTTAGTGCATACTTGTAAAACTTCTTTCTTATTGTATTGTGCGATAAGAACAGGAGGTCCATTTGATGCATGTCATTTGACGTAGTGTTCACAAAATGAGGTCTTGATATTTTTCTTGGAGCAGGAAGATATATTTACCAAATTGCTTATTTTTGCAACCACTGTTTTATTTGATTAAGTGTGACATCGCCGCCCACAGCTGCATGTAATTTCTCTATCGCAGTCTTTCCTTTCCAGTAGCAATTGGGGAGTAATATATTTTTGATAGTTTAGTCCTGGTGTCTCTCATTTTTTCTAGCAATAAAAACTCCTGTAAAATAAACAAATGTCATTCCCACTAGAACAAAGATTATCTCCCCATTTCTTTGTTGTGTGCTTGGTTGGTAGTAATCGCTAAGTTTTGGCTGTGGGGTGGACATGTCTTCACCAGTAACAAGAAATATTCTCTGATTACATCATCGACATTAGAAAATGTGTGCTGTGCATGACCTTCTAGTCTGAGTTTTTCATTGATAAGATCAAGTTTTTCTGTTCTTTGCTTCTCATACGCCTGCTCTGCCTGCGCTAATTTCTCTCATGCCTCATTGTGATGTCTCATTTCTTTGGCAGATTCTTCTCTACCCACTTTTGAAAAGAGATAATTTGACCCACTAAATGCCAGGGCATTGACAACGGCCCCTCCCACGATAACAGCTAAAGTCACCATACATTTTTTTTTTATTACATAGAAACATTTTCAGAAATAATTCCTTGCTTGACGAAAAAGTATTTTTTAGCAATTGACGCTGTTACAACAGCTACTAGCTTAGCCATATCTTCGAAGTCTAATCTACTCAAGTGTGCCAATCTCATTTTGAGGAGACTTTTTCCCAGCATAGAGTAAGATACTGCTAGTCCGCTTATTAACTCCTTCACTGGCTCCACATCCCCCAGAGCATCCAATACAAAATTCTGTCTCTCTGCTACAAATCCCTGAACAACTGTGCTCCTGCCTATCTCTCCAACTTACTTCACCCCTACACACCTTCCCACTCCCTCCACTCTGCCTCCGACCCTCTCCGCCTCCACATCCCTTGCACCAAACTCAAACTTTCGGCCCCCGCTCCTTCTCCGTCTACGGTCCATCCACCTGGAACACTCTCCCACTCTCTCTCCGTCAGAAACACTCTCTCTCCTCCTTCCAGTCCGCCCTCAAAACTCACCTCTTTCATCAGTTTTAGCACTATATCACCACACTCCCCATCCCAAGCTGACCATCGTAATGTATTTCACCATTTGTGGTACGTGAGTCATTGTCTAAAGCGTGCGCATGCGTGCGCGAGTTGTGAGTGCACGCTTAGAGTTATAATTATTATAAGATAAGCGCATTATAAATACCATAATTATTATTATTATTATTATTATTATTATTATTACGGCAGAGTATAGACAAGGTTTATCATGCTTTTTGTGTCGCTCATTTT
This sequence comes from Semisulcospira habei, assembly GCA_036245525.1. Classification (NCBI taxonomy): domain Eukaryota; kingdom Metazoa; phylum Mollusca; class Gastropoda; family Semisulcospiridae; genus Semisulcospira; species Semisulcospira habei. The sequence continues at coordinate 31,564,812 of BTPG01000004.1, forward strand.
CTTAATACAATAAAAATGAAAATAATAAATTTATTCACTGCATAAAAAAATGGGTCAATCGGTTTTGATGCTGCTGGTAATGTGGCGACTTCTTCTTTTATTTTTGGAGTGTCTAATTTTTGGGACACTGTTTGAGTGTGTGGTTTGTATTTTTTCCATAACATGTAACCTATGTAACCAAATCCTACAACAAATCCACCAACTATATATTTTGTTATTTCAGGTTTAGACTGATGGATGGCAGGTTCAGTTTATAGTCTATCACTTTGATATGGTGGTGGCGGTGGGGTTGTTGTCGGTCCTGACAGTGGGTCAGTTACATAAGCCTTTTCTGTTAGCGCTTAAAGCTGTAATTTTTTTGTCTATTATATTCAGCTAATCTTTTTCCCGCCTCAACTCTGCCAGGGATTTTTGGTTTAGTTATCATTTGAATCTGAGTAGAGACAGGGCTCGGTTGTGGGGTCGTCAGGGTGTCGTCTGTTCGGTCCATTTGGTTCATTTTTTCTGCTAAAAAATTTATTTTTGAAAAATCAATATGACTCCCAGTAACAAGCAAAGTTACCACAGGTGCAAGATAATTACCAAACTTGTAATACATAATGCATACTAATTTGCCTATTGAACTTAAAACAATAGGGTTGCCTTCGAGATTGCTACTTAGACTTTCAGTATCGACTGGGAAAAAGTGACTAATAGCCTTTGTATAAAGAGACACGAGAGACCAACTCAGATCATGAGTCATTAGTGAAGTGATGTGATTTCATATTTAGAGTGCAATTTAATAAATTTCTTCTCTGCTAAGGGATTCAATATCATCTGTGGAATAACATTTTCTCCGAGATAAGCTTTTGATTTTCCAGAAACAATTACTGAAAGTAAACGTTCCCGTTTCGAGCTTATGTCTTTATTCTCTAATGAGCTGATTTTGCTCAACAGAAGAACTTTGTCCTGATTCATTTTATAATATAATTTTAAAAAAGTAAAACTAAATTCTACTTGCCTTATGTTTTGGCTGTTTCTGACAGCCCATTTTGAATGAAAAATTTCCATGGTCATCTACATTGAACCTAAACCACATATCAAAATCCAAACGTGTTAGCTCTCAGGCGTGTTGCTGTGAGCTGGGTTATATTTGAAAAAGACGGTCGATAAAATTATCCACCAGGCACGCTACAATCCAGTTTGAACCAGTCACTTTAAAAGTGATCAGGCGTTAACAGTCAACCCCCCCATCAAAGAGGGGTCTTACTTAAAAGAAGGCAGTTTACCTGTCTCCAACAAAACCTGTTTTCCGTCAAGACGTAATGTATGTAGTTATTATCAAGTGCCGGCTGGCACTCACTTGGCAGTGGGCTTGAATTGTAGAGATAGATAAGTGGACAGGTGATGGACACCCCTCCCCCAATCAATAGATTTATTCTAATTAGCACGGTATTCAGACAAACCCACTCGACCAATTACCACCAATACCTTTATTACCTAGCCATTTTAGTTCCACTCCAGAAATCATTCAAGCTACGTTTTTTGATCAGCTACCAACCTGCGATTATTAAGCCAGATCCCCCACCTAACCTAAATTATTAATGCTGTCATTGACTTCTTTAAGCAAAATTATTATATTATATTATAAAATGAATCAAGACGAATTACTTCTTTTAAGTGATATTTGTGCTGTAGAAAACAAAGACTTAGACTTTAAAAAACAGCGTCTTTTGTCTGTGATTGTATCGGGCAAATCAAAGACTTATCTGGGTAGACAATACATGATAGAGGATATTGAATCTCTAAGCTCTGACGAGCTAATCAAGCTTCATTCAAAATATGAAAATCACATTGCCTCACTAATGACTCGTGATTTAAGTCGATCTCTTGTCTGCCTATATACAAAAGCTGTAAGTCACTTCCTACCTGTTGATAGTGAAAACCTTTCACACGACCTTGAAAGTAATCCTATTGTTTCAAGTTCAATTGGCAAATTAGCATGTGTCATGTTTTACAAGTTTGGGAATTACCTTGCACCTGCTGTAACCTTACTTGTTACTAGTAGTCATATTGATTTTTCTAAAATAAATTTTACTGCAGAAGAAAATGGACGAAACCCAGACGACTCCACAACCAAACCACAGTCCAGTCTTGACGCAGGTTCAAACTGTGACTAAGGCTAAAAGTCCAGGCAGGGTTGAGGCTGGTAAAAGATTAGCCGAATATAACAGACAAAAAAAATTACAGCTTCAAGCTCAAACAGAAAAGGCTCATGTGACTGACCAGGCGTCAGCACCTTCAGGACCGTCAGGACCAGTGTCACTACCGTCACACCCTCATCAAAGTGAGAGACAAACAACTAAGTCTGACCCTGACCCCGGCCCTCAATCAACAAAATATATAGTTGCCGGATTTGTTGTCGGATTTGGTTACGTAGGTTATCAATTATATAAAAAATACAAACCACAGACTCGTACAGTGACCAAAAAATCAGACACTCCAAAAACAAAACCAGAAGTCGCCACATTACCAGTAACACCCAAAGCCGTTGACCCATTTTATATGCAGTAAATAAAAATATTATTTTAAATTTTTCTTGTATTAGAAAATGAGCGACACAAAGAACTTAATGAACCTTGTCTATCACTCTGCTGTAATAAGTGGACTATCAGTAGCTTATTCTATGCTGGGAAAAAGTCTTCTCAAAATGAAATCAGCAGACCTTAGTAAATTAGACTTTGAAGACAGTGCTAAACTAGTAGTTGTTATAACAGCATCGATTGCAACAAAAGATTTTCTAGTCAAGCAAGGAATTATTCCAGAAAATATTTCTATGTAAATAAAAATATGGCAACTATAGCTGTTATGATTGGCGGTGCAGTTATTAACGCATTAGCTTTTAGTGGATCAAACTATTTCTTTTCAAAAGTGAGTAAAGAAGAATCAGCAGAAGAAATGAAGCGTCACAATGAGGCGTCTGAAAAACTAGCTCAAGCTCAACAAGATTATGAGAAGCAAAGAATTGAGAAACTTGATTTTATTAATGAAAAACTAAAACTTGAGGGTCACGCACAGCATACATTTTCAAACGTCGATGACGCGATCAAAGAATACTATCTTGTTACTGGTGAAGACATATCTATTCCACAACCAAAACTTAGCGACTATTACCAACCAAGCCAAGAACAAAAAAATGGAGAAATAATATTTGTTTTAGTAGGAATGACATTAGTATATTTTACAGGAGTTTATATTGCTAGAAAAAATGGCAGACGCTAAACTATCAAAAATATATTACTCTCCAATTGGCTACTGGAAAGGGAATACTGCAATAAAAAAAATTACATGCTGCTGTGGGTGGAGATGTTAACCAAATAAAACAGTGGCTTAAAAAACAGGCAATTTGGCAGATATATCTCCCTGCTCCAAGAAAAATAACAAGGCCTCATTTTGAAAACACATCACCTAATGACACACACCAAATGGACCTCCTGTTTCTTCCGCATGACACAATAAGAAAGAAACGATACAAGTATGCATTAACTGTTGTTGACATAGCTTCAAGGTATAAGGATGCAGAACCCATAACTGACAAAAAAGCTGTAACAGTGGCCACTGCATTATCAAAAATATATAGTCGAGGTCCTTTAAAATACCCTAGGCTTGTGCAGGTTGATGATGGGAGTGAATTTAAAGGGGTTGTTAATCAATTATTTGCAAAGCATGGCGTACTGGTTAGACGCGGTATTCCAGGCTTGCATAGATCACAGGCAATTGTTGAAAACTTTAACAAGCAATTATCGGAGAGACTTTTTAGCTATCAGTATTCTAAGGAACTCATGCATGACGCACGTAACACTGAGTGGGTTAAAAGATTACCGTCTGTGATAAAAGCAATGAATAATGATGGTCACCCTAAACCTGTTGATTCTATTAAATTGAAAACAATACCGTCAGAAATAAAAGCAATAACACCTCCAGACATTAACTTATTTACAAAACAGGTGAGATATTTGTATCAACCTGGTGAGGCTGAGAATGACGTTAGACGTAGGGCAACTGATCCAATTTGGTCTACATCTTTCATAATATAAAAAAAATAGTTCCTTCAGCTAATGCAACAATATATTATCTGTATGAGCCTGCACCCCAGAGGGCATTTGTTAGAGAAGAATTACAGATTATTCCCACAGACACCGTTACTCATTTTTAACAATTTCAATTCATCAATTAGTTCATCAAACAGTTCATCAGCTATTTTTTCAGATAATTTGAGCCTGTAATGACCTGGTGCATAAGCTTTTTCCTTAGTGTGAAACACTCTTTTTGTATCCCCAACTGCTAGAGACTTTTTATATGTTTGAATCATTTCAATATTATGTTTGTTTGATCTTAGTGTCTTGTTTGGATAATCAGGCATTAATGCACCATCTAACACTTGCTTGTAATGTTCATGACGTATGTCTTTATTTTTTATTGCTGTTTTCTTGATACCTTTGGCTTTCGACTGACTACCTTTCTGATGCTGTATAGAATACATTTTGGATCTCAGACCAACGTACTCAACTATTGGCACACCATTCAGTTCATCTTTAAACTTACCAGGCACTTTCTTGTTTTGTGTGCTAAACAATGGGTGATCTTTAGGGTAGTCAGACGTGTCATACATGTGTAACTCTGTTTTCATGTCTTCATAAAAGTCTTCAGTAGGCACATCAATGATCATAGAGTCAGTGTCAGTGTATAGCAGACGACACTCAGGATACTTTGGTTTGAAGTAATCATAATAAAATTCAAGCATTAATAATTTTGACAACTCCAGAATAGCCATACCTATAAATACTGGCTTATCCAGTTTAACAATCTTTTTTTTGAGTGACACTGCATACAATGATGGATGAAATTCTTTATACCCTGTGTACTGAGGCTTACTTGTAAGTTTAATTGCACCCGATTCAGTTGTGACCAGTCTCACATCTTTGCGGTGATGAGGATTTTCCATAGTCTTACCAAAACAGGCATTGTTCATAAGCTTAAAGAAGTCTTTGTCAAATGCAGTGTTGCCGTCTCTGGCACGAAGGGTTGTGTTCTTCATTATGTAATCTTTCATAAAAGCACTTTGGTCAAATTGAATTCCTCTATGAACTTTTTTTAGTACTAAACCATGTCTGATGTAAAACTGCAGCAAGCGGTAGTGACAAACGTAATTGAATTTGTCATTTAAATTTGGTACAAGTTTGGTGTCTTCTTTTTTCCCAGTCAAACTCAGTTTCTCAACTGCTAATGGATAATCATATGGTAATCATGTAAATGGTGTGGATACTCTAAGTCTACTTCAAAGATCCAACCCTTTTCATCATTTTGACCTCGATCCATAATATATTTTGTTAATTTTTTTATGCCATACTGTGACAAATCATACAAACAAAAGTTTTTTAATGGCAACAATTCACACATTGCAAATCCATACAAATTATTAGCATCCAAGTACGTAATAAATGACCTTGACATTGAGGGGTCAAAGTCGTCAAGATATTTGTTGTTGGCCTTGCCATAATTGTTTGCTGCAATACTAATGCCACCCCTCAATCCACGTTCCACCATTTCACCCATCGTACGATCAGACAACAGGTCTATAAATATCTTACTGGATTTCAAAAATGCATCCCATGTCATGCCAGGACTAGTTATGTAGCAAGCAGGGTCAAGACTGTAGTGCAACAAACCCTTTTCACGATAACTTTCAAATACATCTGCTAGCAAGCAAACGTCAGCTTTCAAGTACTGATCGTGGTAATCACCAATTGTCTGACACCCTAATTTATCCCATGCATCAAGTGCATGTTGGTATTCAGAGTCAGAAATACCTTTACCAATTAGTGTAGAATAAAAATTTTCTTTTGGTGGAAGACTCCTTTCTTCAAAAACTACCCAGTGATCGATGTACTCATACGGATAGACACCTTTCTTAATCAAGTCTGGTTCAAAACATTTACTTGTTATTGGATACTCAGTCAGTCCTTCTGCCAGACTAGCAAGACCTAAAGACAAATGTTGCATGGAGTCATAAAATGCTAATTTATCTAACCTAAAAGTCAAGTATTTCTCAGTTGTCTGGGCAATACAACTAATTTTTTTGTACGACTCGTCTACAGCCTGCATGATAATGTGTGAATCATATCACTTCAGATTGTGAAAAAAGATTGGTAACTTGTATGTCTTAGGATCTATTTTTAATAACAAGTTACAATTATTATGTGCAGCTCCTCTGTAACGCCCAGTTATGTGATCATGGTCACGAACTTTATCACCCTCTAAAGGTTGTTCACAAATCCAACACATCTCAGCTGTATCAAAATTATGTTTGTCTTCTTCTGTCATAACCAAAGTCTTTTGACAATTTTTCAAATAATCAAATACCTTGTTATACAGTTGTCTCATTTCTGACAAAAACATAGCTGATGCATTTTTTCCCCTGTAAATAACAGGTTCTGAATGCTGACCGTCTGACATAACAAAAATATACCCGAAAGAACACACTACTTGATCACTCAACTTTATTGTCTTTGGTAATGAATCTGGAACAGGACCATCATATGGAACAACCAGTGATTCAAAATCAGCATACACTACAAACGGTAGCTTTTGCTGATTTTTATAGTTACAAAAATGTACTTTAGTACCAGGCTCTGGATACTTAAGTACTGTTTGTACGTCATCAACAGACCTACAATTTAAAACATGTTTATTTGCTACTGCAATAGAAGAAAACCTTTGTAAACATTTTTTACAAAATTCCTGTTTACCATCATGTTTTGTTGTATGATGAATTAGTCTTGACATACTTCTGATAATTGTGTAGTGAAAGTTATCACCAGAGCTTATTAGTAACATGTCAACATGCTTATCTTCTGACTGTCCGTAGGTTGGGGCAATTGGTGACACTCTAATTGGTTGTAACTTGTTCTCAGAGTCATTATCCCATATATACACGTTTACAGATATACCAGGATTTAGTTTTTCAAACAAGTCTATATCCTCTATTTTAACAGGAAAATCTATACCACTGAAGTTGAGTTCGTTTACAAATTTGGTGTAGTTAGATACACGATCAGGTTTTATTTTTACAAAATGCAGTTTGGCAAGCACACACCACATAAAACATAAATTATCATTGTTTTGAATATTGACTACAGCCTTTTTGTTTGCAACCTCTGCCGGCAGTGGTATCCATGATTTGCCTAAAATAGGATGATATCTTGACTGCTTTAGTTGAAGTTCAAGTACATAACCTTCATGCCAACCAGATCCACTTATTTTTGCCCTATCAATTGCTTCAAGAAAGTCAGGCAACAATCTTTCTCTAAACACTCTTTTTAATTCTCTTCTCGAATTAACTGTGTGTTGTCTCGTTGAAATATATGAAATAATAACTTGTCCAGATTCCCTTCTAAATTCTATTTTTGCAACAATCTGAATTTTTATACTACCAGAAAGAAGATTTTCTTGTATTACGGTAAAAGAGCTTTCTATTGATTCATATACATTAAAATAATTAGATATAGGTAAGTCAATTGTGTGAAACACGTTTCTTAATCTTTGAAAATTGTCCGCCATTTTTATTTGTCCGACAAAAAAATAAATAGAAAATTATATAATGAAAATGGCACTTTATTGACTAAAATCTATATAATAGACAAAATTAATCACCAACTAATAAGCCACTTCATTGATATGTCTTTTGTGGTATCATGTTCAAGCTTTTGCATGTGTAATATTGTTTTATTGACAGTAATAAATTTAACATTTTTATTTTCTTTTTTTATTTGATTGTATATTTGTAAACACATAATCTTAAACCAGTCAGATTTAGCATCATAAACTAAAAAATATGTTGTCCTATTATTATAAAGTGGAAAAGTATTAGAATATCCAAGATAAAAACTATATGTCATATATATTTTCATTGGTGTTGGAAGTGTTGAAAAAGGGCGTCTAACTTGTGTTTTTAAGTCACTAATAAGCATAAAACCCCTGAAACTCGATGTAATATCCATGAATTTACCAATAGGCCAATTTTGATCCTCTTGTCCGTCCGTCATTTTTATAGACAAACCCAAAAGATAAATTAATTTACTAACCCATATCCAGTGGGTTGATCTGTCTTTAAAATGAGCTTTAGATGCTTAGTTGATTTCAGTTTATTTTTTACATCATCCCGTTCTTGCTTATTTGGAATGACATCGTTTTCTCTGAGACAGTCTTCGAAGCTGTCACGATCCTTACAGTAAAACAAACAGATAAACTTTAACTGCTCACGAAAATCTTTTAGTACAGCATTATATTTCTGAGTGAGAATCCATACACTGACGTTTGCGTGTCTGCCACTGAAGGCAAGTTCTGCTAAAGTATTTCTCTTTTTGACAATGTCTTTCTCTGCAGAGCAATCATCAACAATAAATAAAGTTGTCTGACCTTCAAAATGTTTGTAAAAATAAAGCAGGTAGTCATTCAGTTTCTTTTCAGGGTCAACTAAGTAAATGTTGTTGTCAGTCCAAATAAAAAAACGGTTGTGATAAGCTTTGTTGTGTTTTATTGTTGGACAAAATATTACAATGTTTTCAAAGTGGTGTATGTATCTTGTTTGTAAGAGGTTAAGTACAAATTCAGTTTTACCACACCCTGTCGCACCACAAAATAAGCCACAGTGTGGGTCAAGGGTCATTAGGTTCATTTTAATACACAATATAATTTTAATATATGTGTCCACTTAGTCTGCTTTCTGCAATATTGAGTTGTGCGTCATATATCAGGTACAAATATATGTTTATGGCTGCAGCAGTTTCAACCTTCTTTTGTATCTGAATTGTTATTCCATCACTACCATTCTCAACAGTTCGTCCTGACCCATGAAGATAGTCATCATCTGTACTACGCAGGTCTAGCCACAGTGCATACTTGTTTGTCAGGTATTGTCCGATCCTAACATCATACAGATGTAGATCTTTACACGCAATGTTTGCTGGTTTATCTCTAATCCTTCCACCCGCAAAATACTTTGTGATCTCGTCGTAGTGTTGATAAGGTAACATTCCAGACGCGTACACTTGATTAGGGCGGCCTTCAATTGTGCAGGACAAATGTGTAATCTTAGGATTGTAGAATTTTTCTGAATCTCTTTTGTATGGACTCACCGGTTCAACAAACAACATAAGAATACCTTTCAGTGACCTGGCAGGCGTGTTCAAGTTTATGTTCCACATTGGGTCGCTTTTGTCTTTGGGTATTAAACTATGTCTAATCACACGGTCATAATAAATTGGAAGTCTTGACTGGTATAGATTTTGAATGAGTCTGGCTAGTTCAGTATGTGTGACAATTTCATATTCCAAGGAAATGTTAGAGATCTTATATGTTGCATCTGTGGCAGATGATTTTATAACTTTGGAGTAGTCATTGAAGGTTAGTTCAAAACTCAGACGGTCATTCAGTGCTCCTTGATAATAAGGCAGATGAGCTGTTAGGATTTCAAACTCAAGTGGAATGTAGAATCTGGATCCATATGTTTCGGCCATTATAACATCCATGGCTGTATTAGTTACTTTATCTCCGGCGTCGATTCGAAGTTTACCAACATTATCAGACTGTATGCCTTGGTAAATACGATCCTCTCGTTCTTCTCTTGTAAGCCACAGGTCTTTGTAACAGTAGAATACATCTGAGTCATCAAGACTAAACACTTCCTGTCCTTCAAGTTTTACTTTAATAGTTCTAACAATTGCTCTGCCAAGATTGTTAACTAGTGTTCTGTTCACGTCTGCGTCTGATGATAGTTCAATATTAAAAGCAAGGCGTGCAGTGCCAGGAACAATAACGTCACTGGGGCCTAGGTTTGGAAACTTGACTGTAAGTGTTTGGTTCTGGTCTATGGTACTTGGATTGTTTGTGATGACTATTGTTTGTCGAATGCCCTTAACACCCAGGGGCTCACGTAGTTTTCTAAATGGGTTTAACTTTGATCCGTAAGACTGTGTCATTTTTATTATGCACAAAAAAAATTAAATTAATAAAAACAATGGCAGCAGGAGGATTTAATCATGAAGATTTTGAAATGGATGACATGAATGACTATGATACCAGTATCACAGATATGACTGGAATGGTAACTACTTCTAGTATGTATCATGAACTGTTAAAAGATAAAGTAAACTCATTTTATGACAGTGTTGGAGCGCGCCCAGATGTAATAGATCCTAATCAGTTTGAATATGATAAAGGACACTTATTCGTAAATACAGACAGAGGGAAAATATATCTAACACGTAAAAATAATCCTTCTAAGTTTAGAGCTTTAAGTACAATTAAAGGTGAAGTCGGTGGTAACTCTGGGTTGGCAAGATACCTTGGTATTGGAGGGTCTCCTGTTCCCCCAAGACTGGTTAGTATGCTTCAAGACACGCAAACAAAGTTGCCAACAGAGCAACAGATTGAAATGGCACCAGTAACAAGCCTACCAGAAATAGCAAACACAGTGATACAAGAAACCTCATTTACTGACGAAGTAATGAAAACAATAGATGACTCACCTTTGTCAATGAGAGAGATTATAGGGTTGAATAAATTAATGCAGACGATAAGAGGTGATATGGTAAACAATGTTGCCAAACTAGGAGAGCTTGATAAACACATAGAACGTGAAAAAGAGAAACTAGTTACTGCTGATGAAGAAAATCTTGACACAGAAATGAAACAAAGAATCCAACACAGATTAAAAGATTTGTATATAGAAAGATCAGCGAGGTTAGAAGTAGTTGAAATTGGAAAAGAAAAACTTAAAACACAGGTGAACAGAATTAGAGAAACTATTCAGAAAATACTTCACGAAGACACTACTCTGGCTGAGAGACTAAAAACACTTTTCAGAGAACAGGGTATCACAATTGCCAGTTTAATTACAGCTCTGGGGTTTATTATCAGTACAGTTGTGTTGGCTGTAACGGGTGGTGGTTCTCCACCTCCAGCACCACCAACCCCAGTCCCCACAGATCCAAAAGACTTACAGTCGTGGGTAAAAAAACAGTTGTCTCATTTATCAGACTTGCTTAAAAAATTAGCTGTAAAAGCAGCAGGTGCTTTGCCAGGTATTATAGGTAGTGTTGTAAGTTGGCTTATTAGTACTGCGGCAAAGGCAGTAGGGTTTATGGCAGAACATGTGTGGGTCTTTTTGGTGACAGTAGGAGGATTGATAGTGGGTTATTTAATGAAACAGGTAAAGAAGTAATACCCCTAATCCAGTGAGACCTATTACCAATGCTGTTCTCTCTGACTCATGTGTGTTTGATGACGGTGCTGGTGATGGTGATGGTGCCAGTACAGGTGTGGGTGCCGGGGCTGGGGCTGTTATTGACATTACTGGTGTTACCAGGGCTGCCTGTACGGGTGGTGATGTTACTGGTGCTGGCATTATTATTGACTGTAAATGTGTGTTTACTGATTGGTTGAGTCCTAATTTCTGATCACGACCAGCGACAATGATTTCATTATTATAATTTGTTATTGTCCCCATTTGGAGTTGAAGGTCAGATGGCAACATGTATAACCCAATACCAACTACAAAGTCAACTTTTGATCTAGCATATCTGAGAACGTCTTGGTAACGCTGTATGCTTGATGGGAGATCAACTGTTGAGTTAATTGAATCTTCAAGATTTGCAAGAAACTGTTTTTGTGCTTCAAATTTACCACTTCCATTCAAAATATTCGATTTTGTTAGTGATTGTGCACCTAGTATACACCAGACATATGTTCTGATAGACTCATTTACGCGCTCGACTCCCGCTTGAGTAAACCCATCAGATTTATCTAAGACAAATGTGGTCCAGGCATTAGACTGTTTCTGTTCAATTGAGCCTAACCACACTTCAGATTTTGATGAGAATGAAGTGTAACCAGGGTAATAATCTTGAGGGTATTGTCTGTGACTCAAAGCATAATATAATGTACCAATGCCGTGGTGATCATCAAGTTTTTGTGTGAAGTCATACTTTGTACTGATGTTAAACTCATTACAGATGCGTTCAAATGCTTTCATATCCATGGGATTGTTAAACTGATTAAAACTGGATTCAGTGGGCAGTGGGGTATGCAGTTCTGACAGAATACGTCTAAGCTGGTAATACATGTGGAAACGATAGACAGACCTAATCAGTTTGTTTGAGTGATTCAAGTGGTCTGTGAATGAAACACCACAGCCTGTAGTTGAACACAGTATAGCAAAGTTAAGTTGGTTTTGAAACATCTGTAGTGGGCTTGATGACCACCTTTTTGCAGTTGAGTCATCTGTTATTGGAGGGTTTAGGTAATGGTCAAATGGATTTGGTACTTTTACTTGAAATAAATCTCCTTCAGACAAAGCTATATCAAGCTGATTTAGTTGAATTATTTTTTGTTCATAGGTTGGTGCAACATTGTATTTGGCATCCACATTAAATTGGTATGCATTTACAGTATTAATTGTTGGTGATTTAAATTCCATCCTTTTTTTTTTTTTTTTTTTTTATATGAGATAATAAAAATGTTCATTACCTTAACAAATCTTGACACAAGCAAACCAGTGTGGTTAACTAATGGGATTGATAATCGTGATGGTAACAAGGCTGTGGCTATCCATGAAATGTTTTATACAGTAAAGTGGTTTAATGTAACGGATAATACAAGTTTTTATATGAGTTATGTTAATGCTGGTAATAGTGGCTTGGACACTAATACACACTTTATACCATCTGGGTATTATGACTTTTGTACTTTAGCTACATGGTTTCAAAATAATTTAAAAATTAAAGCAACTTTAAATCAGGCTAACTTGTTTGTTGAATTAGAAATTCCTACAGGCACTATACCTTTATTTTCAACTGAACTTGCATATTTACTTGGTTTAATAGACAGAAATACAATGCCTGTAAATTGGGTAATGGGTTTTTCAGATAATGGTACTAGTGGATGGTATTATACACCAGTTGTAACTAAAATAACTGGGACATATCCTGTTCATTTGTCAGTAAACACATTTCTAAATGTTTATTTAAAAGAACTAAATACAACTGAAAATGTACACAATGGAAAGCCTTCAACTTTGTTGAGATGCTTACCTACTGGAACTGCTCCGTATTGTGAAAGTGTAGTTGTTAGATTTCCTAATTTGCAGTTTAAGAAATTAGGTTCTAGTTTCTTTGAGTCACTGTGTTTATCTGTAACTAATCAGGATGGCAAACCAGTTGTGATGCATGATTTTAGTGTTGTGTTGGAAATTAAATAATTTTATTTTTGTTTATAAAAATGAGTGGTCTTGGTCCAAAGCCTAGAATCATACCAGTTGCGTGTCCAGTAACAGAATTGAAAGATTTAGCAGACGTACAGGATTTTGAGAAGGAAGGGGAAATTGGAGAAATATATGGTTTTGAACTTGATTCAAATGGCATGTACAAGAGGAAAGTAATTGTTGACATAAAAGACGGTGAAAAACAGATTCCTAAACTTGGTCAGCTACGTGATGTTAGTGTACCTACTCCACCTGTAAATAATGTGCCTTACAACTTAATACATGTGGGTAGTAAGTGGGTTGTTTCACCTGTACCGGCACCACCACCCACAATTGACTGGGACATAAAGATTGAATTTATTAGTCCTTATGTATACACTGATGATGAAGGCGCCTTAGTGTTTAGGAAGGTTGTTAATTCTGGGCCGCTTATTGTAAGCCTTGTTCCAAGTTTTGCCCTAGACAACAATAGCAGAGAAAAACTGAAAGTTGAAAATTATGAAAGACGAAGATATCTTCTTACAACTAGAAAGGGTAGATCAGATACTTCTGTTGTGTTTATGCCAGCAAGCTTAGTCGTGGCTAGAGAAGCGACAATAGTATTTGAAATTATCATGAAATCTGTTGCTTCTGCTAAAGAGGCTCAAATTGCACAAGGAATTAAACTTACATGGAATGAAACAGTAACAGAATCATCAAAGGTTTTTATTGCTATTACAAAAAATAATGATGTTATTAATGTTTCAAGCAGTATTCCCACTGTCAAGGTGGTGGTTGACAAAACAACTTTTGTTCGTCTAACTTACATAAACCTTGAACACATTGATCTTGTTGCATTTTATTATGCCAGCAAATTGTATACTTTTGAAGAGTTGCAAAATGTAATTGCTGATTAAAAAAAAAATATTTGTCATAAAAAATGGTGAACTTGTATCCACAAATACCACCTGAGCAGCTTGAGCCTATTGAGCGTGATAAAACATTAAAGGCAGATTCATTCCGTTTAATGAATATTACAGAAGCGTTGAAGTATTTGGAAGAAGAACAAGCAAAATACTCGAGGTGTAAACGCCGTTACAATACGGTTTTCAATTCTGTACACAACACATTAATGGCCATGGGGGTGGTTTCGGCCGGATTATCTGTAGGAGGTATAACTCTGTTTGCAACGGGGGTGGGAAGTGTCGTAGGAATTGCTGTTGAAGGTATTGGTCTTGTCACAAGCCTGGCATGCTTTGGTATGGAAGCCCTTAACAAAAAATTTTATACTAAGTTGCAGAAGCATGAAGCATTAAGTACGCTCGCAGCAGCTAAGCTGACGAGTATGAAACTTATTATTAGTAAGGCTTTAAATGATAATGAAATTGATGACGAAGAATTTAAGCGAGTCCAGGATGATTTGGCCAACTATAAACAACAAAAGTCTGAAATACAGAATAAGATGCGTAGTCAGGCTGTAAATGTTGAAGAGCTAAAGAAATCTTTTTTAGAACAAGGAAAAAAGATAGGCGTAGAAGAAACTATGAAAAAAGTTTGAGAACTTACAAGCAAGTAAAGATAGGTTTTGTTAATCAATTATTTTTGTCATACACTTCGCAAAGAGATGTCATGCCTTTCACGTCTGCCCATCTAACACCATCTGCCCCACCACCAGACTACTATTGAGAAAAAAAAGTTTTCTTGTTGACCTTGTAACTTGAGAAATCTGTCCGAGTGTCTTATTGACTAGGGTCAAGAACTTACAAATTCTTATGTTTAGGTTCTTGTAAGAACTTGTTTTAAGTCACTTAAAAGAACTTATGACACTAACTTTAAAGTTACTTGAAAGTTGTAGGTATCTTTGAAGTTAGTTGGCAAGTAAAATCATGTTATTCTAGAAAGTCACATCAACAGTAACTTCCTAAGTTTACTTCCCACTCAGATTGCCCGGTAGTGTAATAGAATATTTTTTTTTATTACACAATAAGGGTGTGTGCACATAGCACCCTGGAAAGAAAGGTCTATAGTGCAAAATCTGTCCATACATCTGTGGACGTGAAAGGGGTATTTTAAAACACCCCTTTTGAATGGGCCAGACCGTTTTGAATAGGCCTGATGGATGAGCCTATTGCCAGGGGGTGTTTTTCATGTGTTCTTGTGGCTGCAAACATAAAATGGGTTTTGTCTTTCAAATGCATCACAGGTTGGTCTGCGCCTGTTAAATAACACTCACGATGTGCTGATGTAATGTGCTTGGAGTGGAAACAACAAAATTTTCTCCACACTTTGTCAGACGAAGAAACAGAAAACAAAATTCTTTTTCTCCAAACTACTACTCACTTGGTGAGACCTATTTATTTAGGAATGACCTGGTGCTCTATATTTGGAGAAAAACCTATATTCAAGGTTTGTTCCATATTTGGTGAACGCTCCATATTTAAAATTTGTTCTAGTGCCCTAATAACCCACTTTTGAAGCATTGACACAGAACGGTGTGGGGTGTGGGTGTGTGGGGCTTTGTAGGGTGGGGTGGGGTGTGGGGGTAGGGGGCTGGGTGACAGCATTGATATTTTTAACTAGCCTTTGTTTCCAGATTATTTCCCTTTGTCCAGTGATGTACTTATTTTGCTTTTTTCCCTAACATAAAAAATAGGAATAAAATAAGAAAAAAAAATTTAAAATTAAAAAAAAAAATAAGAAAAAAAAGAAGAATAATTAAAAATTAACAAAGAAAAAAAAATAGGAAAAAAAAACATTGACAAAAGGGCTGCTTAGTGGCCTGTCACCTGCTTCCACAGGAATCGATGTAACCCGGGTTATTCACGTGCTAATTCACCCCCTATGGAGGGGGCTATAACCCTGGGGGTTGCACGTTCACCTTTTCCTGTGAAAGCCTCCGCGGTGGAGAGTGTCAACTGGCTCCGAGAGCGTGAAACGAACCCGGCACAGACAGAATAGCTTGCGCTAACTATTCTATCCTAACCAGCGGAAGTATCCTCTCAGCCACTCAGCAGACCCAAACAAAGGTAGATTATTTTACGTATTTATGGTTTGGCTGAAATCTTATTAAATCAGGGCTCTCCATGATATGAATCAAAAAAGAATCTTAAGAATTTAAGCCTATAAAGACATAGGCTCCTGAGAATCTAAGTCTCTTGCAAAAGACCTCTGGTGTTTCCGTCCTCAAAGGTAGTAAGCCTAACATGCTATTGTAAGATGTCCTTGGCATTGGTGAATGTCCGCTTCTCTGTCATACCTGTGTTTAAGCGTGCTCAGTACAACTCTGCCATGTCTGTGTTTAAGTGTTATGCATAGATTCAGCAATCTTTACAGTTGACTAAAACTCTATGAAATCGGCGGCTAATGAGAATCTCACACTGTTCATAAGAATCTGTGATGGCGTGGGCTACTGAAAATTAAAGCCTCTTGTAAAATAAAACATGCTTTTTCATGTTCTCAGAGGAAGGAAGTCAGATTTAATGGGGTTCCTATACTTGTTCAGTAGAGCAGAATGACTATGTGCTTCAGCTATTGTACAAAGGGCACTGTGTGTGTGTGTCAGTGAAATAGGATAAGTTTGTAACCCAAATAACTGTCTGGGTGGTGTGTGTGTTTTCATGTAAACATGTTATCTGTGTGTTTGAGCGTGTGTGTGTGTGTGTGTGTTTAACTGCATTTTATTTTGTATTGAAAGGTGGTGTGTTGATAGAGACAATGGTGATTAATAACTGAAGTACCTTTGCTTAAAGAAGTCAATGACAGCATTAATTATTTAGGTGTGGTGGGGGATCTGCCTTAATAATCACGGGTAGCTGATAAAAAATGCTGCTACTCTGAGAACACAACCGCACTCCAACACAAAGTAATGGAAAGATCGAGAATGTTCGTCTTCACGCCCTACGAACGTCTCAACGACGCAATACTTGATCACGAGACTAGGGTCATGAGTTGACACGTGGCATTGTTATTGGCAACATTGACGTCACTTACTTTTGGGTGGGTGATGTGGAAATTATGCCTAACGGGAATTCCCACAATGGCGCAAGTAGTCATTTCCCGAAAACGGCTGATAGTAGTCAATGACAGCATTAATAATTTAGGTTAGGTGGGGGATCTGGCTTAATAATCGCAGGTTGGTAGCTGATCAAAAAACGTAGCTTGAATGATTTCTGGAGTGGAACTAAAATGGCTAGGTAATAAAGGTATTGGTGGTAATTGGTCGAGTGGGTTTGTCTGAATACCGTGCTAATTAGAATAAATCTATTGATTGGGGGAGGGGTGTCCATCACCTGTCCACTTATCTATCTCTATTGTCTTACGATCAATTGTGGTGTCATGTGCAGTGACACAAGGACCAGCAAGGCCAGGTCAGACTCAACAATGACCTCTCAGAACCATTCCCTATTCTCAACGGCGTAAAGCAGGGCTGCGTGCTGGCACCGACCCTCTTCACCATCTTTTTTAGCATGATGTTGAAGCAGGCCACAGTGGACCTCGATGATGACGATGCAGTGTACATCAGGTATCGTCTCGATGGCAGCCTGTTCAACCTCAGACGACTGCAGGCCCACACGAAAACCCTAGACCAACTGATTCGTGAGCTGCTTTTTGCTGATGATGCTGCCCTCGTTGCACACACAGAGAGAGCCCTGCAGCGCATCACGTCTTGCTTCGCAGATGCTGCCCAGCTCTTTGGACTCGAGGTCAGTCTGAAAAAGACAGAGGTCCTCCATCAGCCGGCACCCAAGACAGTGTATCGCCCTCCTCACATCACCATTGGCGAGTCTGAACTAAAGTCAGTGCACCAGTTTACTTACCTTGGCTGCATTATCACGTCGGACGCCAAGCTGGACAAGGAGCTTGACAGCAGGCTGGCAAAAGCGGACAGCGCTTTCGGGCGACTTTTCAAGCGGGTGTGGCACAATCAACAGCTGAAAACAGGCACCAAGATCAGCGTGTGCAGAGCTGTGGTCCTCACCACCCTGCTGTATGGTTCCGAGTCCTGGGCCCTCTACCGCAGCCAACTACGACTCCTCGAACGCTTCCACCAGCGCTGCCTGCGTACCATCCTGGGCATTCACTGGAGTGACTATGTCACCAACGTCGAGGTCCTTGAACAGGCTGAAACTGTGAGCATTGAGGCTTTGCTGCTGTGGACACAGCTCCGCTGGGCGGGGCATGTCTCCAGGATGGAGGATCATCGTCTACCAAAGATCACCCTGTTCGGCGAGCTTGCTACTGGACACCGTGACAGAGGGGCACCAAAGAAGAGATACAAAGACTGTCTCAAGAAGTCACTTAGTGCCTGCCAAATCGACCACCACCAGTGGTCTTTGCTTGCTGCGGACCGTGACACCTGGCGCTCCACCATTTACAAGGCAGCTGTCTCCTTTGAGGACTCTCACAGAGCTAGCCTTAAGGACAAGCGGCTCAGGAGAAAAAACAGAGATGCCGCAGCTCAGAACCCTGGCCATACCTTCCCCTGCAGCCACTGCGGTCGAACCTGCCTGTCTCGGATTGGCCTCCGCAGCCACGAACAAGCCTGCAGACGTCGTGGGCAACTCCTATAAAATCTTCGCTCGCGAAGTCAAGCCAAGAGAGAGAGACCTGACACAGTCCTTGCTATTCATGCCGATTATTGGCTTTGTGCCCAAATAATTGATTTATAACTCACTCAGCACCCTGGCCAAGTGAGAGCCAAGTGGAACTTCATAAGTTAATTACAGGTTGCAATGCGACATGCGGCAGGTGCGGCAATACCATACATGGCAATACCATACATGGCAATGCCATATGTGGCATATGCGGCAATAAAATATGCAGCAATACCATATGCGGCATACATGGCATGTGCAGCAATGCCATACGCGGCATGTGCGGCAAGACCATATGCGGCATGTGCGGCAAGACCATATGCGGCATGTGAGGCAAGACCATACGCGGCATGTGTGGTAAGACCATACGCGGCATGTGTGGCAAGTCCATACGTGACAATGCCATACGCGGCACATGTAGCATAGGCCATAGAGCAAAAAAAGATGCAGTCAAACCCCCACACAACAGAACCTGTTCGACCAAACTTGAGTGAGAGCTAAAATAAAATAGACTCGCCAGGTTTTTTTTCTCAACAATTATGCATAAAGTTTTGGAAAGTCGGAGATCACACCACAGTCTCAGGCATGACTGGATAGGACTGTTCATTGCCGGTTAGTGTAAAATTTCCCGGCTAGGGGTGTTGGTTGCCGGATGACTCAATGTTTACCGGTTAGGGGGGGCTGGTTGAAGGCACATGCGGACGCTACTGCAATGCAAAGACCAACGACAGAGGCTTAAGGCTCTTGGAATTTGCCAGCTCAAATGATCTAAAGCTGATGAACACGTTTGGCCCACACAAAGCATTCAGAAGATGGACATGGCACAACCCAAACGGAGAGCACCATAACCAAATTGACTACATCATGGTGAAGAGACGCTTCCAAACCAGTGTGAACATTGCCAAGACAAGAAGTTTTCCAGGAGCAGACATTGGAAGCGACCATGACTTAGTGATAATGACCTTCCGACTCTGCCTAAAGAAGGTCAACAAGCAGGGTCCCTCCAGAATCAAGTTTGACCTTGAGAAGCTGAAAGACCCAGAGGTAGCGGAAGCCTTCCAGGCAAAGATAGGAGGCAAATTCGCGCCACTGCTACTTCTAGGTGCAGAAGACGTGGATGTGGACACACTGATCGACACATTTAACACTGCTGTAACCCAAACAGCCAGTGAGATCCTTGGCAAACACCGACAAGCAAAGAAACCTTAAGTTACAGCCGACATCTTTGTTCTCTGTGACAAGCATCAAGAATTAAAGAAAAAGAAATCAGAGGTAGAAGGAGCTAAACAATACAGGGAAATTAACCAGGATATCAAGAAAAGCATGAAAAAGGCAAAGAAAAAGTGGATTGAAGATCAGTGTAAACACGTAGAAGAAAATCTGAACAAAAATAATAGCAAAAAAGCATACCAACGGGTGAAAGACCTGACCAGTGTAAAACAAGGACGCTCCTCGATCATTCAAGATAGTGAAGGGAACTGTCTTATTGAAGACCAAGACATACTGAAGAGATGGACAGAGTACTGCTCAATTTGTACAACCACCGAGCGAGCTACAGGGGACCCAGGCATACTTGTCAACCCACCCATGACCAACAATGGCAACTATCCCATCCTCCGAGAAGAAGTAGAGGCTGCAGTGAAGTCGCTGAAAAAAGGGAAGGCAGCAGGAGCAGACAACATCCCTGCAGAGCTAGTCCAAGAAGGGGGAGAAGACATGATAAGCGCCTTACTAACAATCTGCAATAAGATCTGGCAGTCAGGGGATTGGCCCACACCATGGACCCAATCACTTATAATAACTCTCCCCCAAAAGGCAACTTACATCAATGCCAGAATTATCGCACGATCAGTCTTATGAGCATATCTTCAACCTGAGAGTTCTATGTGAGAGGTACCTCCAGCACCAGCAAGACCTCTATCACGTCTTTGTAGATTTTTAAAAAAGCGTTTGACAGGGTGTGGCATGCAGCCCTTTGGTCCACCATGAAGCTATACAACATCAATGCCAACCTGATCAAAGTCATAGCAAACCTTTACAACAAGGCCACTAGCGCAGTCTGCTTCAATGGCAAAATAGGAAACTGGTTTAGGATTACAGTCAGAGTCAGACAAGGCTGCTTGCTCTCACCTACTCTTTTCAACATCTTCCTGGAAAGAATCATGACAGATGCTCTGAAAGATCATGAAGGAACTGTCAGTATTGGAGGCAGAACAATCACGAACTTGCACTTTGCAGATGACATTGATGGCCTTGCAGGAACAGAGAAGGAGCTAGCTCAGCTGGTGGAAAAGCTGGACAGTACAGCAATTGCGTATGGGATGAAAATCAGTGCAGAGAAGACCAAACTGATGACAAATATCTGTTTGGCATCCTGTCTCGGAAGACAATGGAGTATATGCGCTTGCTGGGTCAGTCACTGGAGTGACCTCTCCAGGGCGCAAGCCTGGGCAAAGTGTATGGAGATCATGGGGTGCCCAGTCGTCAAGATCCCCCTCTCGGCCTCGCTGATGTATCCAAAGGAATGCAAAGCAGTACGTTTGGCACCAGTTTGGCTGCAGGAGCTGCCAGAACAGTGCGTGAATACAGGCAACTATCTGCCTTCGGGGCTCCACTCCTGATTTGAAGGGTTTACTCCCCCACATTTGGCCGTTGGATCCAACCTGATCTCCTCCGTCCTCTAGCCGTTGGCTGTCAGAAACAGCTCATCCGCCTAGTGGTGCAATGTGAACACCATCCCCTCACGTGGTTTAGCCCACCAGCTGAGGTGGTTTGCCAGGGTGTGGCGCTTGGAGCCAACACGAGAGAGATTAAGGAGATGGATGAGGACCAGTGATGCCCGTCCGTCCTATGTAGGACGCAGCTGCCGAACAGCAAAGGTGCTACCTCTATCCAGAGCCCCCCTACAAAACACATCCAACCCCATACTGGGTGTACAGCATCATTAGCCTTCAATGTTGCCATGTGACAAGGAGTAAAAATAGCATCACAATGTTAACAAAGGGTGCCGGAATAGGTGATGTAAATGTAGAACAAAAAAGGCAATGGCATTATGGCTCACACGTATGACCTATTTACATGTGATATTTGTGACAATAAGGGCAGCAAAATCCATATTTTCTCAAAATGTAAGCATATTTCACACCCCCCCTCCCCCACGTGACCTTTGCTGCAAATGAATCTAATAAATTAGTATGGATAGGAAGGTCTTATCATCAGCTACCTTTGTGCCAAATTTGATTGAAAGATTTGCTAAAATGTTGATAATACAAATTTATCTAAAATTGATATTTTACACACATTTGCTGGCCTCTTGTGACCCTTGACCTTTCCGAGGGATCAACTAAATTAATGCATAGAAAGGTCTTAACATCAGGAATCCTTGTAGCAAGTTTGGGTTTGAAGTTGTGAATATTATTTGAGTAAAAAACATCTTTTGTCAAAATATGGCTTTTTTGGATCTATTTCCTGAACTCGTGTGATCCTTGACCTTTCTGAAGGGTCATCCAAATTAGTATGCATAGATAGGTCTTACCATCAGGGATCTCTGTAACAATTTGGATTTGAAGTTGTGAATAGTATTTGAGAAATAAATGTCTTTTGTCAAAATATGGCTAGTTTTTACCTATTTCCTGAGCTGTTATGACCCTTAACCTTTCTGAGGAATCAACCAAATTAATAATTATAGGAAGGTCTTACCACCAGGTATCTTTGTACCAAGTTTGGGTTTGAAGTTGTGAATAGTATTAGAGAAAGAACAAACAATGTCAAAATATAGCTATTTTTGACCTATTTCCTGATCCCCTGTGACCTTGACCTTTGTCAGAGATCACTCAAATTGGTATGTTTAGAAAGGTCTTGCCACAAAGTATCTTTGGGCCAAGTTTGAAGACTGTGGTTTGAATAGTCCCCGAGAAAATGCCAACATTAAAGTTTACCAGGGACGACGTTGGATGGACAACAGATGACAAGACGGACGACCACTGGCCCAGTCAGAACATACCTTTGCCAAAAATTACAAGTAGCTATGATGTCATTATGAAAGTGATGAAATAGTTATTGACCAAAGTTTCATGTCACCCGATGTCATAGATGATGTAACGTTATAATCTAGATTGCTCCATATAATTCAACCAAAGAGTACAAATTTCAAAGTAATGATAAGTTAGAAATTTGTCTTCACCTCTCGTAGTCCCTCAGTGTAAAAGTTATGTGTGTAATTGAGGGGGGAAAAGGAAATCGCAATATCAGCTGAGGACACAAACCTGGAGGTTACAGGTCAGTGTAAATTATAAGACAGCAAGATTAAAAGATAGCAAGTAAGTTTTCTGTAATGTATTATGTTCTCTGCCAATAAATAATTTTGTTAACTTATTCAGCCGAACGGCCATATTTCCCAAATTCTGGAGATGTCATCTAATGACTATGCACCAGTTGCAGGAGATATATCGACCATAATAATTAAAGGGCAGTGCCAGATTAGCTTTGCGCCGACAGACACCAAGCTAATCTGGCACTACTCTGGAATTATCATGGTCGACCCATCTCCTGCTGTAGTATGTGAGGGCTGAATGGGTCGAGTTAATTTCTGGATCCACTGCGCATACCAAGTCATGGCTTGTAACTACGCGTTCAGCACTAAAAATAGCCTAGCAAACGCACTGCAAGCAAACACTGGCCAGGTGGATCTCGCTGCCAATGTGTTCTAGAGGAAGTCATCTCACAGTGGCTGAAGTTGACATCCGTAGGCAAAGAGCTACGTCCATGATCGCTTAGGTGCTAGAGATGTTAAATACGGACAGACAGAAACAATCACAGGAAACACTAGGTTTTAACTGCCCTTTTGATTCACGGTAGCAAAACGTCTTCGGGCCCACGACAGCCAAGGACCTTTGCTTACTGGGATACATGTGTGAGTGGCAATTGTTATCACCCTCTATCACAATGTCTCTCTTTCCACATTGCGTGTCGCCCTCTTAAATCACATGGCATCCGTAGGCTTTACTATCTGATAATCAGCAGGCAATGCATAAATGATGTTCAACATAATCGGGACAGTCACTGTAACTATACCGACTTCCACTAAAAACGCAAAAAGTGTCTGCGAGTGTACCCGCAAAACAAAGGCCACCCTGACAGCAAAACAAGCAAATTTTATTTGTTGCTTACTTCAGATGTTCAGCCTACTGTCCGAGCTACCTTCACACCAAAAATTGAATGAGTTATCGCCCATGGCTACCTTGAAGTATACAGGGTTTCATTAGTGGTGAAAATAAGCAAAACTGGACACTCTGTGAAGCAAGTTTTCGGTGATGTTTTAACACACGTTGTGTGGATTGCTTATAATGTTATTAACTGCCTAAAACGAAATTTGACTCGAAAAATTCATTAGAGAACCAGAACTTCCAGTGCACATAATTTTCTTAATAAAGCTTATTTGATTTAATGTGAATTACTTTCAAACCAGTTTTTATGTTCCAGTGACTAAGATAGACATAAAGAACACAACCATATCCATTTGATCAGGTAAATATGGCCGCTAACCTAAAATAAAGAACTTTTTGATTTTCATGTGTGTAGGTCATGTTGATTATTTTTTGACAAACGAAAAGTAGGTCAAGACCAAACAGGCCTGATATTCATGTACATGAACACTAGTGACACTGCACATTGGTTGGCTTTCAGCTGTGTCCTCTGCAGATGCTCCCCATTTCACTTTCAATATCCTGTGATGGTAGTGTCACTAATGACGTCATAAGTCATCGGTCAGATTTTTAAGAATAAACATACTATTTGCACACGCCATAACACACTCTTCATAACATTTTCTAATAAATGACATCAAAATAACCCGGATTAAAGCATATTTACGAAGAAAAGCGCTACGGTAAAAAAAAATTGCGTCAAGTTCCTACTTGCCATCTGGTTAACTGTTTAGCTGCATATAGGTGGCTGCATATACAAGAAGGTTAACCCTTTTCATCCTGATAAACTTACGCTCGAAATAAATTTGACTAGGATAGTTCAAGGGTGGTGCCAGAACAGCTTGGCACCAAGCTATTCTGGCACCATCTTTGAACTAAAATGGTTGATCAATCTCCTAATCTGTACTGTTGCATTCATTTGACAAATAAGCAAATATTTAAACAAGACAAGGATTTCATCCAAAAGTCTACCATATTATTTGGAGCTCACAGGTGTTTTTCTTTAAGGAACATTCAGAGTTGTTCATATTTTAAGCTTACCCTTATGCCGGCGCATACACAAATAAAGACAGGCACACAACGCTTCCCGCCATTGATACGCACTGTGGGACTGTGTAGCGACAAATTCTGAAGAATAATAGCACGAGCAGCAAAATTACATAATTATATAATTATAATTATTGGCACTGACATCATGATTGGAAGCCAAAAACTGGAAACAGTTAATAAATTCAAATACTTAGGTGCCATTGTGACAAATGAGGGATCAAAACCAGAAATACTGTCCAGGATTGCGCAGACAACAACAGCACTGACAAGATTGAAGACCATATGGAAGGACAGAAACATCACATTCTGCTCCAAGATCAGACTGATGCGCTCCTTAGTCATCTCAGTGTTCTTGTATGCCTGCGAGTCATGGACCCTCACGGCAGACCTTGAAAGGAGGATACAAGCCACTGAAACGAGATGTTTTCGAAGGCTGCCGGCTTTGCATTTCATACAGAGATCACATCACGAATGAGGAAGTGGGAAGCAGAATCAGGCAAGCCATCGGACCCTATGAAGAGCTATTAGCCTTGAGGAGGATACAAGCCCCTGAAACGAGATGTTTTCGAAGGCTGCTTGGCATTTCATACAGTGATCACATCACGAATGAGGAAGTGGGAAGCAGAATCAGGCAAGCCATCGGACCCTATAAAGAGCTATTAGCCATTGTGAAAAAACGCAAACTGAAGTGGTATGGACATGTTACGCATTCAACAGGGCTTGCCAAAACAATCCTGCAGGGCATTGTGCAAGGAACGTCAGACTCTGGGAGAGAACAGAGCAGATAACAGCGGAGAATGAAATTGGGCGAAGAAGATGGGGATGGATCGGTCACAGTCTGAGAAAGCCAGCTTCCAGTATCACTAGGCAAGCATTGTAATGGAACCCCCAGGGAAAGAGGAAAAGAGGTAGGCCGAGAAACTCCTGGCGTCGAGACCTCCAAGCAGACATCAAGAGACTGGGAACCACCTGGAGTAGAATCGAAGGAGAAGCACAGGACAGGAGTTGCTGGAGGTCTCTCGTCGACGGCCTCTACCCGGGTAGGGGTGACAGGCGTAACTTAAGTAAGTAAGTAATTGTGCAAGGAGGACGAAGGAGAGGAAGATAGAGGAAAAGATGGGAGGACACTATTTTAGAGTGGACAGGACTGAGGCTGGGCGATACGCTAAGAATGGTAGAGAACAGAGTGGAATGGAGGGAGCTGGTTGCCAAGTCATCAGGTCATGTTATATATTTAAATTGGGCAGTCCAGGCAGTGCAAGGACCGGTGTTTTTAAAAATAATTTTTGCCTTGTTTGAAAATTTGTAGTAGGGCTGAATGTTCGAATTTGCTGGAAATGTCTGGTTAGATGAGAGAAGACATGTTTGGAACTTTGATTCATACCATCCTGAGCTTATCCAGTGGACAATTGTGGGCCTATGTTGAGTTGCCATTGATGTAGTGATTTGAGGGGCACGCTGATTTCAACTGTGCTTGGGTGCGGGGTTAGTAAGGAATCAGGTTCATAGCCAAGAAATGAGACTGTCAATGTGTTGTTTTTATGGTTATTTTGTGCATGGCAAATGTGCAGCTGGTGAGCGGTAGTGTTTTTTTTAGGGGATTGAAATATTATGGGATGCCTGGGACTGACTATGGCTAAGAGACTGGACAGTACGGAAACGGCACTGTGTTCCGTGGCCATCAGTGGTGCCCCAACGGTCGGCAAGACTACGGGATATAGATAGATAGATAGGGGTTGGTTGCTGGTTGAGCTGTTATAATTTATGCATGGTGCTTTTTACCGGTTGAGATGTTATTACGTCTGCTCTGTCATGCGGGTGAGTTGTGTAGGCAGTGTGTGTGTGTGTTAGTGTGTGTGTGTGTGTGTTAGCGTGTGTGTGTGTAGTGTGTGTGTGTTTTAGTGTGTGTGTGTGTGTTAGTGTGTGTGTGTGTGTGTTAGTGTGTGTGTGTTAGTGTGTGTTTGTGTGTGTTAGTGTGTGTGTGTTAGTGTGTGTTAATGTGTGTGTGTGGAGGGAGGGAGGGGGGTGGCAAGCAGATAACTTACGGGAGCCAGGCTGATGCAATGGAAGACTGACTTGAGCCCGTAACGCGGCCGGGTGTCGGGTGTCGAGTTTAGCATAATTATGAGGTGGCAAAGATGAAACTGCATAAGCATCTGATTTGCACAACTAGAGTAATTTTTTTTAAAAGTTAGTATCCTATCCAGCTGTTTGTAAGTTTGTTATCGGGTGCCTGTATATAGTGCAGTATGACCGCTGATTCAGGTGCACTGACTTTAGTATCTGACCCCGGCCCAGCCAGTCTGGAGCGCAGGCCGCAAAAAAAAAGAAAAGGTATCTTTAAAAATAGACCTGATGACAAACTTATCGCTGAATATCGATTATGGTCATTTTATTTTAAAAACAACAGGTTGTTTTGAGATGGCGGGTCAATGATAGGTCATTGCCAAAATTGCCTAATTTTGTGATCGATTTCTTTAAATTTGCCGCGGCCGAAATGCCTTATTGTATATCTCTAGGGCAGAAAAGCCTTTCATTATTACTACACTATGTGGAGCACTATTGTAACTAAGAACAAGATGATGATTTCATCCCAAAATCAGTGTAACGTATAGTTTGGAGCTTACATGCGTTTTTCTTTTAGGAACATTCAGAATTGCTTTTTCATACTTACTTAATTGGTAGTTTCTTCTATCTTTTTTTGGGTGTGCTTTGACCAAAGTAGATCTATGATTATTTATCGATAATGCACAATTCTCTCCTCTTACAGTGCTTTTTCCTACTTACTTGGTAGTTTTTTCTAAAAAAAAAAAAAAAAAGCTTTTGATTTAGAAGCCTGTGTCGTGCAATCGGCCCCAAAAGAAAAAGAAGGCATTGAGCCATTGAGGATACAAATACTTTACGCACATTTCATGTCGTCATGAAGTTTTGTGTACACATAAAGTACGAAACTACGGCTGCGTGTATCCATTCGTCTTTCTTTCTACTGCAGCCATCATGGGGTTCGCTTCTACTTGGTACTCGCATCCGCGAAGATATGGCCCTGGCTCACGATATTGGTGAGTAAGCGGTCTTATATAAATGGCCTGTGTATATTAGAACTCTTATCCATTGGAAAATGTATATTTTATTACTGTACATTGCTTTTGCTGGTGTTTATGGTGATAATTTCAAAGCTCCCAGCTCCTGCTGAACACGTGCGTTCTAGCAAAGAATAGAGCTCTATGAAAGTATAAGTAAAAGAAAGAAATTTTTTTTCTTCTCCATATTTAAGCATATTAAAGGTTGTGCGTGGTTTATTTAGTATATTCTCGAAAATGTTTGTGGAGTTGCCGCTAATAAACATAAAACTGACCCAGTTCTCACACTAAACACCAGCAATGCTGGAGTATAGTGTTGTTGATGCAAACCTTTGTTATCCGCGCCTGTGCAGTGAAATAGTCCATAAGCTAGCCAGGTCTACCGTGCAACCCCCCCACCCCAGTACTCAATAAGATGGGTTTCAAAGTGTACCTTAGTATGTCCTGAGATGTTTAAGCCATGTTCCCCGAAAATCCTTAGGAACACACCAGAGATATATAATAGCTGATGGCGCAAGGGTACCCCCATTCAGGCTCTTCACAGATGCTAAAATGAGGTTGAGAAACATTTTCCTCTATCTTAAAAAAGTATGCATATCGAGCATAAACATTTGGGATCAATTAATTTCAATGTGACCCATCAATTTAATTGAAACTATTTTTGACTGGCTGGTCTTTTACTTTTAGGTGATATTTTACCTAGCGTAAGGTGGGTCTAGTAAGGTCTCCCCTTTTCCTTCCATTTTATTTTTGTCTAGAAATGAGTAAATATGAATATGCATAATAAAGTTTTATGGATCCTAACAGCCAAAACAATGTTATCAAAATACTTAGTTTCCACATGTCCACCACGAGATCACCACTTCCACCTTCTGCAACGTTCAATTCCTTGATGGCCGTCTTTAAATGTTATAACTTATATTATTCTGGCTGCCAATAAGTGAGCTGTCAAGAGCTCGGCAGCATATTTTCAGAGTTTGGTGTACACGGGCGTGTCTTCTGGTCAGAACTGCCAGCGGACCGCTTCTCAATCTCTGTATGGACAGGTTTGGAGAATGTGCTAAGAAGACTGATTTTCTACGCCAACAACTTGGGGGTAGAGATACAAAATCAATTACTGTGGCCCTCACAGTGATCACAGCATGCTCAATATGCATACTTTTTTAAGAAAACTGGCAACAAAAACATTTAAATAGCAATGCCCACTCAAAATTAAGACACTATCTAGTACTGTAGGAAATATATCCATTTAAAAGAGTTCTTATTTCTGAGTATATAGCAATTTGAATTTTCAGAATCGGATGTAAACTTTCAGAGATATGGCTGATCTAGTGCGGCGATTTTCAACCTGGGTGGGCCGGATAGGGCTCTTCATTACATGACTAAATTAAGGGAAAACAAATGGGCAGCAATTGTCTGCATAAATTTCAGTGTTTAAGAGGTAGAAGCCACAAAACTTGACCGACATAGGTGAAATTTTACACACTTACTGAATTTGACATGCCGAATTCAACTGCGCTGACGGCAATGTGGTAGCATGATTGTATGGTTGGTAATTTGCATAAATTTGCATAATTTTAGTAGGTAGTGGCAGCCAAATTTTCAACCTACATTAAGTGAAATAATTTGTTCATTACCAAGTAGAACTTTTTAAACTGAATACAACACAAAAAGAATTTTGTAGATATCTCTACTGGTTGCTGAGATATGTGCGTTCAAAGCTTATGGACATTTTTCTCGAACGGCCGACTTGTGAAAAAGCCATTTTCAGACAATCACCACAAAAAAAAGAAATTAATGACAAGCACAGCATTTTATTTTCAGAACCTCCTCAGTAAACCATTTTAAGATAAACTGAATTGATTCATGTAGCCTTTATTGTGTCTCAGTAGCAAGCCTCCAAAAACATAAAATATGCAAATCTGAAAATGGACAAATCGAACGAAATGCCAACTTTGAGACGCCACAGCGCATAACATTTTCAACAGAACAACTGTAAATGATAAAACCTGTCTTCAGATATATAAAGAGAGTATGACTATTTTTTTCTGATACAATACTACAAAATATCTGCCCATTGTGAAGCTGACAAATCTGGAAAATGTTCAAAATGACAGGTGGCGGACATGTGCTAAAGACTGAAATACTAAAATGGAAATATCTCAGAAACCATTTGAAGGATCTTAAAATGGTTTGGAGGTAAACTAAATAATTACTTCATCTACAAGAAAAACGTAAAAACAAGACTAAATATGCATGTTTAAACATGTGGTGGTGTAATACAGCAAGAAAAAAATGACTAAAATAAAAAACGGGCTACTCTTCATGATGTACGAAACACTAGTGGAGCATAGAGTGGCTGCTTGGATGATATTCAGTTTTGTTTCCTCTACTGCCAATTAATAGGGCTATTGGGGAGTAGAAAAAGCTGCTCTGTCGTGGCTCTTTGTCTGCTGATTGTGAGACAGAGCAGAGAGTGCAGTTGTTGTGGTTTAGTTTTCTCTTTTCGCAGTGCTAGTGGATGTTGCTCGACCCTGGACTGCCGGCTCGTTTGTGAAAGCTGGTGTCGTCAACCGTGTAGCTTGATCTTGATGCGGGTGTCTGGATATTTCTCTAGATTGATTCATGGCTGGCTGCAAACTGGGAATCGTCTCCTCACACGGCGGCGTGGTCCAGAAGTTGCGCTGTGTGCAGAGATCCGTGTACTGTCTTATGCTGTGCCATCATAAGGATCAATGCATCTGTTTTCTTATTTGCAGGAAGGTAGTGGGGTTTACTCCATTGTTGCTGTACTTCTCGCATTTGGTCTGCCTGTATCTTGTCTCTGTCTTTCTTCAGTGGTTGCGTCGCCTAGGGCCATGCATAATATTGCTGTACGTGGTATTCAATACAGCACGACAAAGTTTAGTCTTAATGGGCTCAAGTTGCTTTTATCCGGGAAAAGTCTTCTCCTGCTGAGATGGACACAATGTGTATTTCCTTTTCGTTGCTTCCATAACTTTCTGGTCCAGCGGCTGTGCGTGTAGACTGTAGATGGCACTAACTTTGGTTGATCAGGGTGTCTCGATATTTCCACATTTTCAAACTGGGGATCACCTCCTGAAAAAGAAAATATTGTTCTATCTGAATACTAATGATCACCAAAGAACATTTCTTAATGCTCAGGACTACTATGGCCACAGAATAACTAAAAATCATTTCTTGTTTACGAATACGATACACGATTTCTGACTGATCGACTCAAACATAGCAATTCGCCACAACAGTTCCATGAAATTATCTGCCCTTGACAAAAATCTAGTGTCGCAAGCAGTATTAAAACTCAATATTACATCGCTTCCTGAAGCCATCCGCTCTTGTAGTAAATTAGGAACACTCATAATACCTTGCAAATTCCGAGGCATGCAGAAAACAACGAATAAAAAGCTTGCAAAACTGCGAGTTTCTCATTTTCATATGCTACCCCCAGCACAAACAAACCATGTGAGAAGCAGCCTCAATGCTGGCCAATCTTTCATCAATTTCTACAGCCTAATACCATTAAAATAAACAAATATATCAATATATCAGTGTATTAAACCTTTTCACACAACACTAACTAAAATTATACACAAGTACTTACCTAGCTTGATGCTGAAGTCGTCACAAATCCATGGTATCGAAGGTGGTTTGTCGGTCGCCATTTTGACTGAAGCTGTACCAAGTCCAATCGGAAAAATTGGTGAGCATAACCCCCACACAATGTGCATACATTAACCCAATAGCTCATTCGAAAGCTTAGAAAATTCTCTGTCGGCTAATATCTGATAGTATATGTTTTTTCCGAACGGTTTGTCCACAAAACAAAAAAGAATATTGGAAAATGAAAATAATTCAAGTTTTTTTAATCGCACAGACAAGAGCAACCAATCAAATTACTCGTGACGTCATGCCCTACATTTTGGTACTATTTATAGCGCTGAGCGTTGTGTGTGGCAAATATGCTTGCCTGTTGAACGCCGAAACTCGCGCGCGCTGTTTGAGAAAACCGGGTCACGCGGTGAAAATGGAGGCTGCAATCACTCATTTTCAACTAAGTCCCATTTATTTCATATCAATGCTACATTTAAAGCAAAATGCTCACAGTAAAAAGAAGAGAACGAACTTTATTTTGATATAAGTTTGAAACAAATCCATCCAGTGGATGTTTTACAGTGAATTTTTTTTTAGGTTGGCTAAATCGTGCAGTTTCAGACTTGTTGTCAGCAGAGCGCCTGGGCTGCCACTACCTAATTTTAGGAGTATTTTACAAATAGTCATGTCTCTGTGCTGATATAAACCCCAAATGCTTAACATTTGAGTCTGAAATTGCATGTTGAAGTGCAAACATAAGAAAACCACAATAAACATAAGACACATAATCATCTATAACTAATTAGCATAATTAATTAAATCTTAATGAAAATGAAAGCCAACAGTTCAATATTCATCAAAACTTGTTATTCTGTCTAAAAACAAAACAAAGAGTAAAGAGAATAACACAAGTTGTTCTTTTTAAAAAGTATTTCAACACCAACCCAGGCTTAAGTACACACTAATTAAGACTAATTAGCATAACAAGACTATGTTAGTAGCGGCAGGATTTTGAAGTAATAGTTTCTAATACTAATACATTATTTTAGAGATACTGCTGCTAGAGGTACAAGTATGGCTAAGTTGACATTCTTATTATCTAGGTGAGTTATCATTACATGGTAATCATCCAATTAAAGTTTAGTAATTAGCACTAATGAGCTCATATCGTTAACAGATAAGTGAAAATAGCCAATGGAAAGCAATAAAATTTGAATTTGGAAGAAAAGCAAAAATGTTGTGATCAATGGATCAAGGGTCTTCTTCATTAGCACAGTACAAAACCAATGATCTACACACTAATTAAGAACTAATTGGAACAACACACTGTTTAATTTTACATGTCTGCGCCAACATATTTCTGCACTTGAATCATGAAATTCAAGTCCAACACATTTGCACAGTGAAGCAGACGACGGCGCACTATGCTAACTACCCTCTACTCCCAGATAGACTTGTCCCATTTATGTGAAGTACGTTGCGTTAGTAGGCAAGCGAAGGGGGCACGCGCATGGAATGGACTGGCCCATACTAGAGCCATGGACATCTCGATCAAAATTAACCCTCTTCTGCATAGAGCGCCCACCAGCGCCCGCTGAAAACACACAGCGTTTGTGCATAGAACGCCCGGTAACGCCCGCTGAACCACGTGTATACTGTGGAGGCTGCCATGTTTACCATGGTAATAGAAATCTCGCGAGACCACAAGCCTCATTTTCGAGATTCTTTCCACTTCCTGTCAATACACGCCATGTGCATTTTGGACGTTTCCTTACGGAGCAACAAATTTTTGAAGTTTCAAGTGTGAATCGAGTGTCAGTAAGAATGGCTGGCCTCGAACTGTGGTGATCATTGGTGGGAGAAAGCAGTGCCTATGAAGATTTTGAGGGATTTACAGAGCAAGACTTGGTGGAAGAGGGGAAGAATCTGACTTAGATTTGGAATGGGATGACTTGGGGATCGTTTTTTTTTAGTCAACATCATCGTTTGAGGATAAAGCTTGTGATCATCAGCAACTGAGATTCACAGTACGTAAAACTGCAGTTCATTCAACTTTAGATTTTTCACCTTTATTTCCTTACGCATTTTACAGCTCCACAAATGTTTATTTTATATCTTTATTGATTTAACACTTTAGAAAAAATAATTGCTCTTTCTCAAGATTTGTCTAAATATTTTTTAACATTTTTTTTTAAATGTCACCCATTCAAAATTACGGAGTTGATTCCCTTTGGTCCCCCACCCGGGTCTGCCCTGGGGGACTTGGGTGGGGTTAGGTACTTTTTAGTTCCCAGGGTCACCCTGGTCAGCCCCACAGGGTGGGTTTTTCTCTCTATTCTGGGGCATGTGTTTCTGTCTACCCTTTGTCCATTCACCTGTATTTGCCTTTTTAAAACTCTCCCTACTGTCTGCACTGCCTGTAGCTCTTGATATTGGATGTGTGTTGCTAAATGGTCTTAGCTTTATTTATGCCCCATGTTGTAGGTTTATTTAATGTATTTGACCGGCTGGCGACATACATTCAATTTTCTGTTTAGTTTTTTTCACAAGCAGTGCAGGCACGTCCTGAGAAAGCCTTGTTGCTGTCGGGACGTTAAGCAATGTACAATCATTGATTCCCTTTGGTGATATTTTCAAGAGCCGCCTGGCACATGCACTTGCATGCAGAAGAGGGTTAAGTGAATACAATTAAATTCATTATGTTTCCATCAAACACAAGGAATATGCCCTCAACGGATATAATTCTGGATTCGTTTGCACTAATTAAAATAAAATATAATGTTGATAAAATGCACCACGTTAGCGATAAACTTAGGATTTTCAGACCACGATACCCTAAAAACCCACGCCACGCAGGCAAATTTACAACGACGCTCTACGTTTTTCACTCACTACGCTCACAAATCTGAAGTAATAGTTATAAAACACACATCATTTTTTAGGAAAATGAACATAGAATACGAAGATGTATGTTATTTTGGTATGTTATAAACGTATCGTGGCTAATTTTAGCGTTAAAGTTGACAAAATTACTCGCCGCCATAACTCGTGAACCGCTTTGTCGATCGCAAAATAACAAACTGGAACGGATTCAAGATTCTCTCCTCTGATTGGATGCCAAATTTCAGTGTTCTACGTCATCACTGCAAGCCGTACGGTCGGTTTGAATATTCATGACCATTTCGTGCTCGCGCGGCGCCATGCCCATCGCGGCGCGGTCGGCGTAAACACCCAGTCCCGCCGGTAAATCACGATTTATTTTACCAAACAACAACAGCAAAAGCACAAACAAGGTATCAAATGATAAAATAATGTTTACTCTTTCACACTATGTAGATGAAATTAGCACAGCTATTATAGTTGTTGAGAAATCTCCATTCAAAGTGTATGACCCCACTGACTTCCCCATATTCCACACTTTTCCAGGGGGCAGTGGGCATTGCTAATTTAAACAGAGGAGTATGACGTAAGCAATTATGATCATTTTGCGTTCCTTTGCGTACTGGTAAAATGGGGATGGGGCAGCAGATTCAGCCATTGTGGCCCCTAAATGCATCACAGCATCATAAAATCAGGTTGAGAGTAACTGTGTACTCTATCCTAACCCAAAAAACCTAACAAAGACCTATCGGTTGTATACAAAATTTCTGAGGGCATCGGAAACGACGTACGTTTCCCAATTCAGCAATTTTAAATGGGAAAAAGGCTATCATTTACCATGAATGTACTGTAAATAATGCTGACTTTCCTTATTTCCTTGCACTATCCTCACATTATTGGAAACTTAATAGGTAAAGAGGGGTCAAAATGAAATGGAATAACTTGAGTCTTTTTTTTTGTTCTTCTAATTTTGTGTATTTTTACAACTTGGGGGTAGGGATACAAAATCAACCAGTGATCATAGCATCACAGTCAAGTTTATAATAATTGTGACACCCTGTTTTATTGATGTAAGCCTGAAAATGGACTGCCAGTGCTATAGAAAAGGTCTGAAGCCGGAGTGAAGGCATCCGACACATAATTTGTCTTTTTGCGATTTTGTGGAAATGGCCGTTTACTGTTTGCACAAATACCTTCACTGTGAGACAGAGATTTAATATTATTTCATTCTGTTTTTTGCAGAGGATGTAGAAGGTGTGCCTTAACATAATATTGCCTGATTTGGGCTGCTGAAATGAATTCTGATTTTAGAGGGAAATGTTTCTCAACCTCATTTTAGCATCTGCGAAGAGCATAAATGGGGGTACCCTTGTGCCATCGGCTATATCTCTGGTGTGTTCCTAATGATTTTCGGGGAACATGGCTTAAACATCCCAGGACATACTAAGGTACACTTTGAAACCCATCTTATTGAGTACGGGGGTGGGGGGGGGGGGTGCATGGTAGGCCTGGCTAGCTTATCGACTAAAACCTATAGGTGTTATGCGATGCATTTAGACATGAGCACCCCCGACCTGATTTGCTAAATAGCATCTGAATCTTTTAACTTTCACTTTGTCAGGATTTGCACTACCCCTTACCCCTTCTTTTCTACAGTGCTCATGTCAAGTCGCACATAGACTATGCATCAACAGTGTGGGATGGTTCTAGTGATGTACATTTGAAGAGGCTAAACTCCCTACATAGGAGAGCTGCTAAGCTTATATTTCCCGATCCCGAACTATCAACTGACGAAAAGCTTAAAACTTTAAAAATGCTCCCTCTATCCCATCACTTTCAGTTCAATAAAGGTGTATTGATGTACAAGCTGTACAAGCAATCATGTCCACTGTACTTGAGTTCCTTTTTCGCAGAACGGACATCTGTAGCTTCTAGACATGGACAACAATTCAAAGTACCCCTGCCGCGTATTGATTTATTCAAAACCAGTTTGTCATTCTCGGGAAGTTCATTCTGGAATTGCCCCACCCGGGTCTGCCCTGGGGGACTTGGGTGGGGTTAGGTATTTTTTAGTTCCCAGGGTCACCCTGGTCAGCCACACAGGGTGGGTTTGTCTCTCTATTCTGGGGCATGTGTTTCTGTCTACCCTTTGTCCCTTCACCTGTATTTGCCTTTTTAAAACTCTCCCTACTGTCTGCACTGCCTGTAGCTCTTGATATTGGATGTGTGTTGCTAAATGGTCTTAGCTTTATTTAGGCCCATGTGTTAGGTTTATTTAATGTATTTGACCGGCTGGCGACATACATTCAATGTTCTGTTTAGTTTTTTTTTTTTTTTTTTTTTTTTTCACAAGCAGTGCAGGCACGTCCTGAAAAAGCCTTGTTGCTGTCGGGACGTTAAGCAATGTACAATCAATCAATCAATCATTCTGGAATTCTATTCCTGCAGAAATCAGAAACGCAAAGACGCTCACCTCATTTAGGGTCAGCCTCTTCAAACACGTAGAATCTCTGAGGTAATCTAATCAATACAGTACAGGGATAAGTTGTGCGTGTGTTCAGGTGTGTGAATGTGCGTGTGTTCAGGTGTGTGAATGTGCGTGTGTGTGAAGGTGTGTGTGTGAAAGAGTTTTTTGTGGGTTTTTTCAGTGGACCATAGTATCTGAGTGCCAAGAGTACTTTGAATACTGCATGTACTGTGTACAATGTTTCTGCCTTCATATGTGTGTACGCGATATTTTGGGGCGCGCGCTCACGTATCTCTGTGTGCGCGTGTGTGTGCGTGCATGCTGTTTGTGTGTGTGTGTGAGAGAGAGCACCTGTATATATTTGCCTTTGCTGTATGAATTCTAATGTACTTAATGATTTTCTGTGTAATGCATTACTTTGCATTTTTACTCATTTTCTATTTTTTGGCGTACGCGTTATACGCGTATGTATGTCTGGAGTGCGTGTCCGAGAGCGTATGTGTGCGTGTAAGTACGTGCGTGTGTAAGTTTGTGATTGTGTGTGTGTCAGTGTGCGTGCATGCGTAATTGCGGTGTGTATGTATATGTGTGTGTGTGTGTGCGTGCATGCATGAGGTATGGTGTGCATGCGTGCGTACCGGAGTGTGTGTGTGTGTGTGAGCGTGCGTATGTGCGGGCGTGCATGCGTGAGCGAGTGCATGCATGCGTCAGCGTGTGGTATGTGTATGTTTACATGTCTGTCATTTATGTAGTAGATGTAGCAACGGCAAGTTTGAAAACTGGTCCTGTTACCAATAACTTCTACCGTTGGAAAATAAAGGTTCATTGTTCAATTTGTGGTAACTGTTGGAAGTTATGTTTCAGCCGGGTCTGCAATAACACACATGGTCTGATCAGAAAGTATGGCCTCAACATCTGCAGAAGATGTTTCCGACAGTATTCTGCAGATATTGGTTTCAAAAAGGTAAGTGCACTTTTGAAAATGACCTGTAATATTTTTGGTTCATGTGCGAAGCAAAAGTGAGTATGTTTCGGGCCAGTGGTTGTCCGTGGTAAACTTTAATGTTGGCATTTTCTCGGAGACTTTTCAAGCTACAGTCTTTAACTCTTAATCACCAATAACGTCCGTAAACGCCCTTCAGGTCTTTACCTAAAGCGCCCATAGAAGCCCGTCCTCGGTACTAAATGTAGAAGTCATGTGATACGTTGGTGGGCTCTTCTGTGAAGGTGAGATTGTATACCGTAGGGGGCAAGGTCAAACTAACTTTAGACACTGGGCATGTGCTCTAAGCAGTTTTACCGCGCACCTGGCTGCTCGCTAACGCACGTGTTTACAAACATGGTGACATACGTTCCATCGAGTGCCGGTGACCCAGAGTTTACCGCTATTTCGGAGTAAATTGGCAACAATCCAGTTTCAGAGTCAGAGGGAAGTGACGTAAGTGTGTCTAGTGTACATACTAGCGATCTGTCGGACTGGGATGACGAAGATACCGAAGTATTTCAGCAGTGTTTACCGAGGCGACGACTGCAACATGGCGGCGGCGATGCTATCTGGCATCAGCGGCCAATTTCAGACCCTGTTTTGCGGCCTTTCACGTGATATGTGGGCCTAACAACTCCACTTGAGTTGGAAGCGACACCACTTGGTTATTTTTATCAGTATTTCCCTGCAGAAATGTTTGAAACTTTCACCCAATAGACGAACTTGGCGATCAATTTGTAGCAACGTCCGCCGACAAGATAAGTGCACTTCGATTACCTAAAGGATTATCAGTGGATTGCCTGGTCATCGGGATCACTAATGTAAAATTATCTCGCTCCACTATCACACACATTCATATTTTCGCACACGGACACATTTTTTCAGTTTTATGTCTTTTGTTTGTCATTTACAGATAATCAAAATAATCAAGGTGCATTTTTTCAGTTAATTTACCTGTAATTAATTACAGTAAATATTATAAACAGGTACCAAATTATACTCCACCACAACATGAAGTACTATCCATCCATACGTGAGCTAAGAAGAAAAAAAAAAGACTTAAATAAATATCTGTCTATTCAAAAAAGTTATAGACGCTTTGGTGAAGTAACCCATTTTCTCAGTAATTTTCTTACTATCTTCTAGGTACAGCAGAATAGACAGTGAATGTTCTTATAGGTGATTACGAGTTAAACTTGGCCCGAGGATAATGTGTGGCAAGACCTTTCTAAACATATTTCAGTGACCTCTCATAAAGGTTAAGGTCACAGGGGATCAGGAAATAGGTGAAAATAGCCATATTTTGACAAAGATGTTTTTCTCAAATACTATTCACAACTTGAAACCCAAACTTGTACAAAGATACCTGATGGTAAGACCTTTCTATGCCCCCCACCCGGGTCTGCCCTGGGGGACTTGGGTGGGGTTAGGTATTTTTTAGTTCCCAGGGTCACCCTGGTCAGCCCCACAGGGTGGGTTTTCCTTTCTATTCTGGGGCATGTGTTTCTGTCTACCCGAGGTCCATTCATCTGTATTTGCCTTTTTAAAACTCTTCCTACTGTCTGCACTGCCTGTAGCTCTTGATATTGGATGTGTGTTGCCAAATGGTTTTAGCTTTATTTAGGCCCCATGTTGTAGGTTTATTTAACGTAGTGGACCGGCTGGCGACATACATTCAATATTCTGTTGTTTTTTTGTTTTATTTTCACAAGCAGTGCAGGCACGTCCTGAGAAAGCCTTGTTGCTGTCGGGACGTTAAGCAATGTACAATCAATCGATCAAAACCTTTCTATGCATACTAATTTGGTTGATCTCTCGCAAAGGTCAAGGGTCACAAGAGCTCAGGAAATAGGTCCAAAATAGCCATATTTTGACAAAATGTTTTTTCTCAAGTCCTATTTACAACTTCAAACCCAAACTTGGTACAGAGATACCTGATGGTAAGACCTTTCTTTCTATGCATACTAATTTGCTTGATCTCTTGGAAAGGGCAAGGATCACAAGAGCTCTGGAAATAGTCACAAAATAGCCATATTTTGACAAAAGATGTTTTTTTTTGTCAAATACTATTCACAACTTCAAACCCAAACTTGGTACAGAAATACCTGATGGTAAGACCTATCTATACATACTAATTTGGATGAACCTTCGAAAAGGTCAAGGGTTACAAGAGGTCAACAAATGTGCATAAAATTCAAATTTTTGATAGAATTGTAGAGCTGATGGTAAGCCTTCCTATGTATACTAATTTAGTCAACTCATCGCAAAGGTCAAGGGGGTTTCACAGATGTGTGAAAAGTGATTAAATTTGTGAGAAAACATGGATTTTGTTGGTGCAGAAGCCATCCCGTTGCTTATTCTCACACTTGTGGCTCGTCATACATGTGAGCCATAAGGGCTTTGCCTTTCTTGTTCGGCTTTTGCCATATATCATTGGTGTATAGTGGCATGTTTGTAGCCATATCTTATGTCCACATATTGCTACAAAACATTCAACTTAATCACATTAACTAGTCTAGAATGATGTTTGGTAGGGGCCAAGTGTATGAGACTTCTCCCCCACCGCCCCAACGTCAGCAGGGGACACTCTCAAATTTACTCTTAGCTTTTCTGTGCATTCATCCATCTTGCTGTAACAGTACCACAGACTACAGGCGCAAGTGGGTGTAGTTTAGAAATGATGGAATTTTTGTGTTTATCTGTTGACATGTAATAATTGTGTTTGTTTCAGCTGGACTAAGCAATGGGAGGTGTGGCAGGGGAAGATGTCTGTATTTGATGCAGTTACAAGGGTCCAGATCCATGCTGGTGGCAGTGCCCATGCAAGATGCAGCTGCTATGTCCAGGCTCTGAAGTTGGATGCTTCTCATTTGCTGAATTCTAAGGCCTAGAATGATCGTTCTGTCCAGTTGCTTGTTAAGTGGTCTAGTTCGACATGAATTGAGCTGAATACAGTTCTTTTTCCACTGAATTTGAGTACTTGATTCTGTTTGTTACCATGTGTGTACCTGCTTGTAAGTTCTTGTGCCGTTTGTGTTTACAAAATGCAGACCTAGAGTGACTGTCAAGGGTGTAAACTGCAAAGGAATGACCAGGAAAGAAAGAAAGAATTGCCCTTTTGGTTATGGAAGCGCTTTTTGTTGCGACGATTCCTGTAGGAATCGTAACAAAAAGTGCTACCAACAGTCATAGGCTTGAAGAACAAAGGATAACAGAAATAGGCTTAAAGAACAAACGATCAAAGAAAGATTGTTTTTCTCTTCTGAAATGTTGGTTATTTGCATGTCTGCATATACTAAACTAAGCACTGCACTCGGCAATGCATGTCTGCTTATCCATTTTTGAGAAAAGCCAGAGTTTCATTGGTATACAATAGACATGCTGGCTTTTGCCAAGTAATGTCAGAGCTGTTTTGTGCTGCGAAGGATTAGGAAGATGCGAACACAGAGCACACCACCAGGACACTCGAAGGAAAAAAAAAAGCTAATCTTCATTCACCAGCACTGTATTTCGTGTTCAAACATACATTTTATCACAATTTATTGACGGTATATATAATTATA
Organism: Semisulcospira habei; assembly: GCA_036245525.1. Classification (NCBI taxonomy): domain Eukaryota; kingdom Metazoa; phylum Mollusca; class Gastropoda; family Semisulcospiridae; genus Semisulcospira; species Semisulcospira habei. The sequence goes on from BTPG01000004.1 coordinate 31,606,526, forward strand.
TACCCTGCATGGTGGGAAAACCAACACCACCGACAGGCGTATAGGTGGGTCTTGACAAAAGGGGTATGGTATGTTCACTGGTAAACCATCTTAACTAGATCATGTATTAACTGCAGAAAAGTAAAACTTGAATCGTGCACTTGTATAAAACCGCATGTTTGGAAATAATGAACTTGGCAACTCCAATCTGTGTGGCGAATACTATGCTGCGACGACTAGGGCATGCAAATTGTTAATGCACCCATCCAATGCAGAGTTAAAATGGTTTGGGCAGGCTAAAAAATGAGGTGCCACATGACCTGCAGCCCTGAATACAGGCCTGGATCCACAACATGGCAGTGAGGGAGCATATGAGCTGTTGTGAGAACAGGCTGAATCTGACGTCGCATTGAGGCACAGTCTCGTGCCTGAGTGGGATAGAATATGCTCTATTCTCCTGAGGCCATCAGCAGCCATTTAAATGGCTTGTCCCAAGATGCACCTCCCTAGACCTTTTAAAACAGTATGACAACCTTCACCCACGCTGTCATTTCTGCCCAGCAGTGCCAGAGTATGTAGCACTGCCATGTGATGGGCAAATAATAAAAATCGCGCGCTTGACCCTGCCATAAGGTATTGCATTGCCTTATTGTGGATCTAGGCTTTAATGCAGTTTTAGATGAAAATGTTTGGACAGTACAAACCCAACAAACTTATGTAAATTTTCCCACACCAACAATGATTTTTATGAGGTGAGATTTGATGGCTATGACCCATGCTACAAATTGAAGGGTGTACTGTACAGATCTACCAAGAAAAAGAGGGTACGCTACTTGGGTGCAAATCAATGTACAGTCACACTTGTAATTTCAATACAATGACGAAGCACTCTGGGAACTTAAGCAAAATAAATATAATGGCATGATAGTTTCTTACATTAACGACTACCTTGCACGAAGCAGAGATGAAAACAATTTTTCTGTAAACCATTGTGAAATAGGGCGGCATTTTTGTCCAAACTGTCCTCAGATTGTGCGGCACAGAGTCGTTAACACTGAGCGATAAGGTTGAAATTGTATTTGTCCTCTCAACAGGTGGACCATGATAGTCCAAAAGTAGTTCCAGAATAGTCTGGCACCACCCTTGAGCTATCATAGTCAATGAATGTCCTTGTGATGTGTTAGGCCTCAACCTTTAGACTACTGTGTGATCAGTAACTTCTGCCGAAAAGAGTGTAGAACTTTGCAGGTTTGCCGCAGTCTGGGTGGATACACTTTGTGCTGGCAGTCACCTCCTTGGGCTGCTTGAAGGGGATACACAAACCCTTGGCTCCCATGGCTGGGGCACCCTCCTCCAGTACCACATCTCTGATCAGAAAAAAAGTGAAATCATGGTTAACCATCTCGAGCATATATTTAATCGACCACGTGTATGACCCAATGCCAGGTGTTGCTACAAAGGTTGACCAAACTTAATGCATAATAAAAGCACTTCCAGTCCTGATTCATCTGTTTTTAGTAGTTGAGATCATGGTAAAATGACTGAATATACACTAGAAATAACAAAATGCACATTTTGAGAGGTTTAGTGACTGCATGATCAAAATGTTGGCCAAGGCTGAAAATTTCCCTTGCCAGAAAGCATCGACGATCGACCTCGTGTGAGCGATGTGATGGTGTGCAAAGAACAGGTGGACCTACTGGTTTCATATCCTCAATTCTGTGAGCTAAGACATGTATAAATATTCACCAGTTAAAAGAAAAACGGAAGATAGTGGTGGAAAACCCTTTAAAATAGAAACAAGGAACGACGTTTCGGATCAAAGATCCTTTTTCAGGTGACGTGGAAACAAACGTAGAACATGTTTGTTCTTTTCTGTTCTACATTTGTTTCCATGTCACCTGAAGAAGGATCTTTGATCCAAAACGTGCCTTGTTTCTATTTTAAAGGGTTTTCCACCACTATCTTCTGTTTTTCTTTCACATGAAACCCTAGTGGCAACAGTTTTACTACATATTCACCAGTTAAGAACATATTTTCATGTTCAAAATATTGAGGTATTGCCTATTAAAAAACGTCAGGAGTTGTAATTTTGCGACAGAAGGTCTCTTCCCTGAACTTTGCACACTGAACCTCATAGCAGACGAATTATGCCTTTTTTACTTCTTGTGTACATGCATAACACACCCACTTCGCATTTATCAAGATAAAAACACAAACAGGCTTTACTGAAAGGCGAGTTTACTTCCACCGATTTTTGTTGTAAGAATCGACGATCGACATAGTTGCCTTTGTTTTTCTCAACTGCTGCCGATTTCATTTTGAAAATTTACCCATCGTTTCTTCGTATCACGTGATGTATGGGTGATATGCTAGATTGATGATTGCGGTAAGTTTCAAATCGAGAGAACTCGAGAAAGGCATGTGGTAATATTCGCCTATGTTCGACATAAAATCAACATTCAACATAGTTTTTGCATAACAGTTACCTAGACAAAAGATTGATATGGCATTTGTACCAATAGCATATAAAAGCTGTGCAGATTGAATGAATTTGGCAGTTTGTTGTTTCCAACCATGTGCATTGAAAATGCATTTTTCTCTAAAAGGTATTTTTTCGAAAAATACTTACCGATGACATGACTTGGTGGAGGTGTCTACTACTTACTCAATTCTAGCCTAAGAACCCGTTGTGTTGAGACACAACCCAGGAGGCACTCAGGGAACCCCAAAGGGGGGCCGAGAGTTGTCTCCCGTTAACTGCCCATCCGGTTCCGATACACGGTGTGACTAATCAATCAGGATACTTAGCTCACCAGCGGCAAGCAGGGCAGGTGGGAGGGTCGTCCCGAGTCCTGTCATCGGTAAGTATTTTTCGAAAAAATACCTTTTAGAGAAAAATGTATTTGTTTCTTCAAAAACATTACCGATGACATGACTTAGTGGAGGAATTGCGAACAGGAGGAGGGTACCGCGCCCCAGCACACCTTAGGGCCCAAGAGCCATCCTCCTTGCCGCAAACTCCCGACGACCCTAGGAAGGTGAATACTTATGGCGCCGAGGCGCCAGGAGGGAGTGTTGCGCCGCAGTGATGTCCCCCACCCAAGCGAGGAGACTCGCTGGCCTGCCGAAGTAGATTCTGCCCGCCAGCCCCCGGTCGCAATGATGTGTAAGAGAGCACAGTTCCGGTCGAACGTGACGTTCGCGGTCATGGCGTGTCCCTTGTGTGCACGTATCTATAGCCTCTTCACTCCTTGGGAGGGATCCTGGTAGGCTGAGCGTAGCCAGGAAGAGAACGTCTGGGCTGAAGCATCAGTCCTGCCGGCATAACGGCAGAAGAGGCGTGTGCGCCACCCCGGGCGGCTTGCGACTGAGTAGGAACAAGCATAGGGCTTGCAAAGGGTCTAATTGCCTTACTCCTGGGGAAGTAAGTCCCTCACAGCGGTCAACAGGTGCACACCTGTGGCTGTCCAAGAAGACGTCATGGCCAGAAGGCAGAGTCCGAAGGAGCTGTACGGCACGGACCGCTCGAAGCTGCAGGCAGGCAGGGTGCGCCGAAGCGCGTGTAGCTCGCTGACTTGGGCCAAAAAAGGTGAGAGCTACCAGGAAACACGTCGGAAGGGTTATGTCCGCAACAGGCCACCTTGGTCTCCGAGAAGCCAGAGGAAGAAGTCCGCGAGCTTGGGTAGTTAGGTCGGTGGGAGGAGTGGCGATGGACGCCGCCCAGGAGCACAGTACTCGCCATCTTCCCTTATAGAAGCATCAAGCCGAGTGCTTGTGGGCTGAAGCGATAGCCTCCACTGCTGCCCTCGAGAAGCGTCCAGCGTCGAGGGCCTGCGGCACAAGTCCACGCGTGAAGGAGGAGGCGCTCCGGCAAGGGTGGGACAGCCATCTCGCAGCTTGAGGAGGAAGGGGACGCAGACTGTTAGGGGGGAAGTGGAAGCAAAGAGACGGTACCACCGAATGGACATGCGAAGACTGGCCAGGCGAGCGGGACTGGGATCGGGGAGACAAGCAGGGGGAGGCTGGAGAACCACCACGAGGTGAAAAGGCTGACACGTCTCCCACCGTGCGCCGAGCATCCGAAGGCGTCCTGGCGTAAGGCCCACTCCATGTCCTGTATGTACGCCATCACTGTCGTGTTGTCGGCGAGGACGAGCAGTCCCTGGTGACTGAGTGTTCCTTCCACGCGATGCGGGTCTGCCAGAACAGCTTGCAGCTCCAACGTGGGCGAGTCTGCCAGCGTACCCGGAGGTGCAGCTGCAGTGGCTGGGCGTAGAGACGACCGAGGAGGAGTAGATCTGGTGCCGCATGTTCACCCAAGGAGCGGAAGCCAATTGCGGAGGCTGTGTCCTGCTGTGCTATCCGGCTGCACGTCAGCCAACCTAGGATCCGTGGCCCCAGCAACGCACCTGTGGGACGAAGGGGAGCTCCAAGCCGAGATGGACGAAGCGACGAAAGGGTGGGAGGACCGACTTACCTGTGGTGACCAGTCACCCCAACCGTGGCACAGCTGCAACAGGGCATCCCTGTCCGAAGTCCGGTCACGTCCGCAAAGCGCACGAGGAGATCGTCAAGGCAGGAGGACGCCAGGGCGACGGGAGCTGCGGCTAGGTACCCCTGTGTCCAAGAACGGTGAGGATCCAAGTGCAGAGGACAAGGACGGCAGCGCCCGAACTGGTAACTACTCCGGCGCCGAAGTACAACGATACTCCCTGGAGGCCGAGTGTACGGGGAACTGGAGAAGGGTAGGAAGTGCAGGCTGAACGCGTCGTCCAAACTGAAGGCGGAGCCGAAGACCCCTCGGCGAGAACCACGGGCTAGCGGCGGCAGTAGCGAAGGAGGAGTCCTGTGAAGCCCCAAGGTCCTAGAAGAATCCTCCAGGCTGCTTGAACGCACTGAAGAGCAGGGCCGCCCTGGGAAGCAAGACGCGGGAGAGTCCTCATCACCGAAGGGCAATCCGCGGCTGGACGTCAAGGAAGCCAGAAGTCCTTGAAGCGACGAAGGCTTGTGTCAGGAGAAACCGAATCCCACGCAGGCTAGGGAGTGACGGACGAGCGAAGTCACCTAATCCAACAGCAGAGCCGGAAGCGGGTCTACAGCAGGCAGGAAGCGGAGGCACACCTGGGAGAGTCCCGAGAACCGGTCCTGATGAAGGCAAGCACAGCGGCCGGACATCCAAGGATGGCAAAGAATACGTAGTCCCGGGAACCCGACAGGAGGAGCGTTGAGCAGCGTAGCGCAAGTCATGAAGGCCGAAGCCGCGGCCGGACAGGAACTTCTAGCTGTCTTCCCGCGTCCACCAGTGAAGATTCTTCTCCTGAGAGGGGAGGGACGGCGTGCAGTCCACCGCAGGAAGCGTTGAGGCGATGCGCAGGGCACTTCGTACAGGGCAAGGAGGAGTCCATATGCGACAAAAGGTCGGCTTGCGTGTGGGTTCCGTATGCTCGAAGGCCTAGGACGCGTGCTAGAAGGTCTCCGCGAGCCGGGCTCAAAGAGGTGGGCTCGCTGCCGGCGAGGCGACTCCGCGTAGGAGCCAGCGGGCTTCCGTGGAGACAAGTGGGGATCGGAAGTGGACCAGGGACGGCGCGAAGTACGTCTCTCCGAACCGGGCTCTGTATCAAGGTGGGTTCTCTGCCTGTCAACAGGCTATGTCCAGGCGCGCTCCCTCCTGGGAACGGCCACATCGATCAGCCCACTCCGAGCACTAGTCTGTTGTGTCCGGCGTGGCGATCTCTCCACAAGGCCGTCGAGGACTCGAGCGGTAAGGGACGGAGACTGGAACCTCTGCCTTGCTGGCCGGTCACCAACAGGACCCTGCAACCACTAGCAGCCGGCTCAGTGTGTCTTCCGACGAGCAGCGGTGTCCTGGTGGGGCTCCCTCCAGGAAGCGAGCGCGGTGACAGCATTCCTGCTCCGAGCGTGAGACCCTGCGCTAAGTCGTCGGCCGCCTGGGCGGCTCCAAGGTGACCTTGAGCGTGTGGGGGTTCCGTACTGCGCGAAGGACTCGGACGCGTGCATAAGGTCTCTCCGAACCGGGCTCTGTATCGAGGTGGGTTCTCTGCCGGCGAGGTGACTCCGTGTAGGAGCCAGCGGGCTTCCATGGAGACGAGTGGGGATCGAAAGTGGACATGGGACGGCGCGAGGCGCGTCTCTCCGAACCGGGCTCTGTATCGAGGTGGGTTCTCTGCCTGTCAGAAGGCTCTGTCCGGGCGCGCTCCCTCCTGGAAGCGGCCGCTTCGATCAAACCCCGCTCTGTGCACTAGGATCCTGCGTCCGGAGTGGCGTCCTCCGCAAAGGTCGTCACGGTCTCGTGCGGCCGTACGCAAGGTCCGGGAATGGCGCCTCGACTGGATTCAGATCACACACAGGTGCCGGTCGCTCGCGTCTGTACACTCCATAACTGCCAACAGCGCAGCTCAGGTCAGGAGGAGTAGGTGTCGCAAGCGTGTTCGGGGGCGCATCCGGTGCCGAGAGACGGACCTCTGGTAAGTGACGGCCACTAGAACCCTCTGCCTTGGGAACGGGACAGCCACAGGTCACTGCAACACACAACACAACCGAAGGCACGCGGGTGTGGGCCTGAGGGACCCTGCCCTGGTAAGGCTAGCCTTCGCAACACAAAGGCACAAACAGCGAGGAACAAACATGTCAGCAAGCGCCTGCAATCCATCCCCCGCAAGCTAGAGAGCGCAGGCATGCGGGTCCCAGCTAAGCTAAGGTAAGCACCCTACCTTTGCGACCTACCATCTGTGAAGAAGAGGAGTTGCGGCTCACCTCTCTGCCCATCCTGCCAAGGTAACTCCCCAACCATCAACAATGTGTTGTACCTGTCTTCCCAGCGTATTCCTTCCTGCGCTGGGTACGTCCCTGCATACACACGCGTGGCAGTCACCCTTGGTCTGGAAGGCAATAGCCCGCCACGCTAAGGTGAGCATACGATACATCATCTACAACAAAACTCAAGCATGTCATGACAAGTATAGGCATGCAGCAAGCGGCAGGCACAGTAACCTTATCAAATAAAAAGGCAACAGGGCGTGGGCACACGAGGCCCCGCCAACGAAGGTGGGCATATGCCTCATGATGCACAACAACTCGAACATGTAATGCCAAGAAAAGGCACAAAACAAGCGTCTGGCACAGTAACATTACCACGTAATGGCGACAGGGGGAGGCCACGTGGGGCCCCGCCAAGCTAAGGGGAGCACACGACGCATAATCAGGCTTGTTTACCCCCTGGGTGCAGTCAGTGTCCTTTCAAGTGACTTTGGACCTCACATGTATTTATTCACAAGCCAGTGAGTTCCCAGTTTCTCCAAAATGTGTATTTTTGTGTAAAAACGTGCACAAGTATGTGTACCCCAAACAAAAATTGTGTACCTAAATACGCCAAATGTGCATGGTAAACAGGTCTGCAAAATGCCTAACAAAAACAAGCATTACATGACCGACTCAGTAACGAAGCAAGCGTCTGCTCTCGCCACATCCACCAACGTAATGGCGCCAAGGCATGGGCTGGAGCATAACAAATTCCCCAAATCAAACGAGGTACAAGTGAGTAGGTAAGCGTTAATAATGCCACACCCAACAATCGAAGGAGAGTGGGGGCGGGCGCGAGGCCCGCCAAGCTAAGAGTTGAGAATTTTGGCGCGCAAGCAACAGCGAAGAAGAAGACTGCCTTCGTGCCCGCTCAACCAGTGCCCAGCCCGGGAACCGGCCGAGGGCCAACCCAGCTACCTTACCTTTCCGTTGGAGCGGGAACGGGGGAAGAAATGTCCAAACACCCATGGAAGGACCGGGCAAAGTCCCGGCGACGCTCACCGCGTTGCCCAGGCACACAAGCGGCCGAAGAGGGCAGCAGCCAACGAAGAGGGGACGACAGAGCCACGCAGTGGCACAGGCAGGGCCGACAAAGTTGAAACCCAGAGAAGAAGCCAAGTCCGGAAGACCGGCGAACGGGTCGAAATCCAAAAGTCCGTAGGCTAGAGCAACACGTTTGAACAGCGTGAGCCTAAGTAGACTGACTGATTAGTCACACCGTGTATCGGAACCGGATGGGCAGCTAATAAATAATAATAATAATACCGGTTATTATATAGGCGCTTTTCCCCAATTCTGCGAATCGACTCAAGCGCCGCGAACTGAACCCAACACGCACGCTCACGTGACACACACGCATTTACTCTGAAGGCACAGACACAGGACATTCACGTGGTGCGAAGGGTCAGCTCAGCTACTGAGGTTTCGGAAATTTTGATCGCTTGTATTTGAAATTTATAACGTGGCCTGAAACCGGTACCAAAGTGGAGGGGGTGGAAGAACCGGAGTACCCGGAGAAAGAACCCCCGACGGTCCGCCCGAATTAACGGTGACACTTACTAGAGGAGAAAAATTAATTTTTCTCTAAAATGTATTTTTTCGAAAAATACTTACCGATGACATGACTAACTGGAAATAGTCTACTTGCTTACCAATTTTAGCCTAAGACCCAAAGGGTCCCCCCAGGAGGCTCTCGGGGATCCCTGATAGGGACGAGAGAGCTTTCGGGGATCCCTAACAGGGACGAGAGTAGCCTCCCCTGCCCATCCGGTCAGGCGCCCGGTGGTGTCTCCTTTAGCCAGTTGTCTACGGAGTTACCAGCGGCAAGCGGGGAGGAGGGAGGGACCTCCGAGTCATGTCATCGGTAAGTATTTTTCGAAAAAATACATTTTAGAGAAAAATTAATTTGTTTCCTCAAAACACATTACCGATGACATGACTAACTGGAAGAATGGCAAAGAGGAGGAGGGTGCCGCACAATCCCTTTTAGAAACCTCTTCAGGGACGAAGACGGCCCGTCACTCCTGATCACCCACTCCCGACAATTTTAGCGAAGTGCCGCCTAAGCGCCGAGGGCGCCTGGAGGGAGTGGTGCGCCGCAGAAGTTGCCCACCAGCGTAAGGTTGTCGCGCTGGACTGTCAGGGCGCGGGAGTAGAAGCGGCAATGGTAGATCCGTCCCGCCACCCCACCGCCGCCACAGTGTCCTTAACCACACCGGCGCGGCGAAGGCGAGACCTGCGGCCCTAGCGCGCGTTCCATGGGCGCGGATCTTCAGTGCCCCGGCTCCCTGTGGGGAGAGGTCGCGATAGGCGGACCGGAATACCCAGCGGAGCGAGGAGGAGAACGTTTGGGCTGAGAAGCCGGTTCTGCCAGCGGTCGGCGGCAAGGGACGAGACCGTCCCCTCCGCACGGACTTGGAGCAGGTAGATACGAAGTGCCTGTCCCGGATCTTGCTGCGGAGTGCCCCGAGGAACCGGGTCGTGTAAGCGGCCGAGCGGCGAGGACCGGAGGCGCTGTCAAGGGAGACCTAGGCTGAGCGAGAAGGAAGGATCCGGGAGTAGCTGAACGGAGCCATCCACTCGGAACTGCAGGCCGGCGGGGCGAGACGAGAGCGTGGAGCTCGGTGACGCGGGGCGCCGTGGCGAGGGTCATCAGGAAGCAGGCCTCCGAGTCACGTCAGCAAAGCGGGCCAGAAGGAGCGGCTCAACGGTCCGAAGTCAGTCAGGGGAGGACCAGGGAGGTCCCAGCGCGGGCCAAGTGGGCGGGAGACCGGACGCTGCACGCCGAAACGCGCCATAAGGTCGGGCAGGTCCTTGCAGGCGCTGGGTCAGGACGGCCGAGGTGACGGTAGGCGTCGGCGATCAAGAGACCCCTCAAGAGCTGCTGCACCAGAGGGGAGCCAACCTAGGTCTTGGACGAGCCAGAGAAGAAGTCCGTGAGCTGAGGAGTCGTCAGGCCGACAGTGGAGAGGCGGCGGTCAGAGCACCAGGCACGAAGCACGCCACTTTCCCTCGTAGACACGTCTGGTAGGTCTGCGGGCAGAAGCGATAGCATCCGCTGTTGCACTCGAGAAGCCTCCAGCAGAGAGAGCTTGCCACACAATCGCCAGGCGTGCAGGAGAAGTCGCTCGGGGCAGGGGTGGAAGAGCGGCTATCGGCGCTGTAAGAGCATCGGCGGGAGGTGGGAAAGGGAGGGTGAACCTGTGGCGAGACTGAGAAGGTCGGAAGTCCGCGAACCGGTCCGGGCGACCGGCCACCAGGAGAAGGACTGCGTTGCATCCCCGGAGGCTGAGCAGGACTTGAGGACCAGGACCGCCGGAGGGTAGGTGTAAACGACCAGTCCGCCCCAAGGGATCGAAGGGCATCGACTGACCAGGCCAGAGGTCGGGAACAGGGAGATGAAGCGGGGAAGCCGGAGGCTCCACTTCGTGGCGAAGAGAACAAGGGGGGAGTCTCCCGACGGGCGCAGAACCAGCGAAGGATGTCCCAGCGAAGGGCGCAATCCGTGTGAAGAAGCTGCCACCGTCGCAAGAGGTAGACTGTCAGGACGAACAGGCGACGTGGACTGTGGCGGGCTGGGAGGGAGAAGACGCTGTCCTCGCACCAGCGAAGGGGCGATAGAGGAGGAAGCAGAGGTCGGGAGAGCGGGGTCCTCCTGCGTCTGAAGGCAAGCCACGAAGAGGGGTTGTCGGAAGGACGAGGAGGTCCTGTGTCCGAAGATCGTATCGCCAAGCGCAGAGGGCCTGCCAACTGCAACCAGTCCCAGCGGGATGACGTGCCGCGAAGTCCGGTTCGCGGGCCAGCGGCCGGCGGACGAGCGGAATTCGGGAGAAGGAGAGCGCCCCAACGGTCGAGACCGGCAACGACGCAGAGAGAGAGACGGGCAGCGGCGAGGTCAGGGGGAATCCGGGAGCCGAGCCAAGAATGTCCGTCCAGCGAAGCCGACGTGGCGCAGCACAGGAGAGATCGGCACCAGGGTAGAGAGATCGCCGGAGGACGGCCTCCAGAGGCGGAGTACAGAAGACCGAGGGAAGGAGATCAGCCGCCGCACTCACCAGGAGGAGGAGCTGGAGCCGCAGTTAGGTGGGGAGCGCCGCGTCCGCAGCTACCCTCGGGCTAGAACGGCAAGGACTGGATCCGAGGCTCGTGAAGACGCACCAAGTCGCGGTCGGTCACCGAATCCACACCCAGGCGAACGAGTGGCGAGAGGTCGGACTGTAGTCGCTGACCAGGGCGCCCAGGCGAGCAACCGGAGGAGGAGAACATCGCTGCCCTACGAAGTGGGACCGCTGACTGATACCGCAGACGCAGGTCGACCCAGGAGGAGAACGGCTGACAGAAGAACAAGGTCTCGGGCAACCAAGGCATCCACGATCCACGCAAGGACCCAGGGCTGAGGGAGAGACCACACCGGAGGCCGGGCTGGAAACGGACCCGTCGACTGCAAGCGAAGACAACAGCGGGGGCGGGAGGCATGGGGACGCGTGGAAGCGAGGGGCAGATCCCGGCTGGCGGCGACGACCAAGGGCCGAAGGCGAAGCGAAGGGTCCGAGGCGGGGGGAGCCGCGCCGAGCGACGAGCACCAACGCAACATCTCAAGGCAGAGCGGAGACCTGCGCGCGAAGGGCGAGGGCCTTGGTCGGAGCGGGCGGGAACTCAACCACACGGGTGTCGCTGGGCCCACAGGCCTAGAAGGGGTCCTAAGGAGACTACCAGGCAGGGCCGAAGAGCGTGGGAAGCCACAGGAGCACGGCACAGCTGCGACGTCGCATCAGGGGAGAAGGCCAGGGAAGGAGCCATCCACTAGAGCTGGGAGGTGTAACCGCAAGGACGGGCGCCGGCAGAACCACCCGAGGCAGCGCGCACGAAGAGGAGCAAGTGGCCAGTGAACCGGGGAGAGCCGAAGGCTAAAACGCCAGCAGGCCAGCGGCGAACGCAGGACGCCAAGTCATCCACCGAAGAGGGTCGGGGAGACGCTGGAGGCGAACGGTGCAGAGAGAGGGGAAGAGGAGGTCCCGCGGAGAATGACAGGGCCGAGCAGAAGGCGAAGGTCGGCAGGGACACAGGAGGGCGTCAAGCGGGCGGGCGACGAACGTCGGGCGCCGCAACTATCTAGGCGACGAGGGCGAAGACGTCGATCCCCACTTGCACTGGGTGTACCCAAGGGGCACCCATCCACGCGAACCGAGCGCGAAGTAGCTTCACTTCGGCGAACAGACGAGAATCGGTGAACACGTGGAAAGGCCGTAGGCGCCAGGGGAAAACGGCCCGAAGTCCCGAGGTATATGAAAGACGATCCAGACGCAGTGCCCGAGGCTCAAGGAGGGGGCACCGTAGCTGGCTGGGAGACTCGACGAAGGAGTCAGAGGGTAGGAAGGAAGGCCATAGGGCCGACTAGGGCACCAACCGGCGAAAAGGGTCGCGGTGCCCGGGGCTCAAGGAGGGGGCACAAGCAGATAGGCGACTCGCCAAAGGAGTCAGCGGGCCCAGGACCGAGGCCGAAGTAAGAACAAGGCGACAAGGTCGCGGTGCCCGGCTCAAGGAGGGGGGCACATAGTCGGGTAAACGACTCGCCGTAGGAGTCAGCGGACTTAAGCTGGGGCCGAAGGCCAAGCGTGAACTAATTGGCGACCAGGACGCGGTGCCCAGGGCTCAAGGTGGGGGCACAAAGCGGCTCGGCGATTCGCCGGAGGAGTCCGCAGGCTTAGGAGGGGCCGTGAGGCCAACGCGTCAACAATAGGCGACAAGGTCGCAGTGCCCGAGGCTCAAGGAGGGGGGCACGTAGCCGGCTGGGTGACTCGCCGGAGGAGTCAGCGGGCTGAGCAGGTCCGAAGGCCGACGCGTAGACTAGTTAGCGACAAAGTCGCGGTGCCCGGGGCTCAAGGAGGGGGGCACGTAGCCAGCTAGGCGACTCGCCGGAGGAGTCAGCGGGCTTAGATGGGCCGAAGGCCGGTGCTTAAGCTAATTAGCGACAAGGTCGCGGTGCCCGGGGCTCATGGAGGGGGGCACGTAGCCGGCTTGGCGACTCGCCGGAGGAGTCAGCGGGCTCAAGAGGGGCCGCGAGGCCAAGCGTCAACTTCTTCTTTTTTTTTTTTTTTTTTTTTTTGCATGTAACAGGCGACAAGGTCGCGGTGCCCGGGGCTCAAGGAGGGGGGCACGTAGCCAGCTAGGCGACTCGCCGGAGGAGTCAGCGGGCTTAGAAGAAGGGCCAAAGGCCGACGCTTAACTAATTAGCGACCAAGGTCGCGGTGCCCGGGGCTCAAGGAGGGGGGCACGTAGCCGGCTTGGCGACTCGCCGGAGGAGTCAGCGGGCTTGAGGTTTGGCCGAGGGGCCGACGCGTGAACTAAGGCGACATGGTCGCGGTGCCCGGGGCTCCTTTTTACGGGAGGGGGGCACGTAGCCAGCTTGGCGACTCGCCGGAGGAGTCAGCGGGCTTAACGCGTCTATGAATAAGCTACAAACTTACCAGGGACGAGAGGAGTGGCTATCCCATGTCCGAGGGCAGCTGGAACAATTCCGCCGTGCCGCGGAAGGTCCCAAGGAGGCGGAAGTCGCGGGTCGCTCGGCGGTGGAACACCGGAGTAGAGACCAAGAACCTCCAGTCAAGCAGGGCAGCCAGCGCAGCCGATGACAGAGGAGCAGGTGGCACCCGGTCTACAGTATGGCGGACACCAGGCCACTGGAAGCCGCCGTCCTGGGCAGCAACGCACTTGGTACTGCAACACATACCCATACATGAAAGGTGACGGGCGGCGGGCAACTAACGCCGCCAGATAAAGCTCCGAATTAACGAGCAAAACTCACCGTTAAATGCGGAGAGAAAACAAACAGAAGTCCGAGCCAAGCACGACGTCCGGCCCCGCCGGGGGAGACGTATGTAGCGGACAAGACTTTACCTTTACATGGCGGAACTGCAGAGGGACGAAGCACAAAGCACCGGGCACTAGGTCACTGGAAGTCGCCGAACGGGGAAGAGGCGCACTTGGCAACTGCAACCCAAACCCAAACATGAAAGGCGACCGGCGGCGGGTAACAAACCCCGCCATTTAAGGCTTCGAAAATTAAGAGACACGCTTAACTGACGGTGAATGCAAAGACAAACAGGAGCTCGAGCGCAGCCCGACGTCCGGCCCAGCCAGGCGAGACGTAGGAAGTGGCCGATACTCCACCTTTCCATGGCGGAACGGCAGAGTGACGAAGCACAAAGTACCAGACAGTAGGTCACTGGAGGTCGACGTACTGGGGAGAGGCGCACTAGATAACTGCAGCCCATACCCAAACATGAAAGGCGACCGGGGGCGGGTAACGAACCCCGCCATATAAGCTTTGAAATCAAGAAACACTCGAAACTTACCGTGAAATGCGGAGAGAAACCAACAGTAGCTCGAGCGAAGCCCGACGTCCGACCCAGCCAGGCGAGACGTCGGAAACGGCCGAGACTTTACCTGTCCATGGCGGAAAGGCAGGGAGACGACGACGGGAGCCTAGAAGGTTCCAGGGCCAGCCAAGAGCACGAGGCACAGACGAGGGCTAGCAGAGAAGACGGAGGCCACGCCAGAAGCGGTAGACGAGAGGCTAGGCGAAGGCAGGCCGGTAAGGGACGGTCGAACCGTACACAGTCTTTCCAAGGGTCAGAGGCTCAGGTAAAAGCGTCCGAACGCTAACAGCGAAGTAGACAACTGGCTAAAGGAGACACCACCGGGCGCCTGACCGGATGGGCAGGGGAGGCTACTCTCGTCCCTGTTAGGGATCCCCGAAAGCTCTCTCGTCCCTATCAGGGATCCCCGAGAGCCTCCTGGGGGGACCCTTTGGGTCTTAGGCTAAAATTGGTAAGCAAGTAGACTATTTCCAGTTAGTCATGTCATCGGTAATGTGTTTTGAGGAAACAAATCCAACGCCGAAACCCGGTATCGAACCTCGCAACTTTAGCATTGGTGGCAGGCGTCTTAACCACTGCGCCACGGACCGCCCCTAATGGGAGACAACTCTCGGCCCCCCTTCGGGGTTCCCCGAGTGCCTCCTGGGTTGTGTCTCAACACAACGGGTTCTTAGGCTAGAATTGAGCAAGTAGTAGACACCTCCACTAAGTCATGTCATCGGTAATGTTTTTGAAGAAACAAATGATTTAGTGAGATTTAAGTCATTGCCACAATGTGTGTGTTGTAAACATGACATTCGATCAAAGAAAATTGATATTTGGTGCAGTATCTTTGTCTAGACCGCTCTTTGGAAGGTCTTGTTTGGAGAAAACTGCTACTTTGTAGCATGAAAACCGATTCAGACAAAATGAAGTCACGCGTGTTAGTAGTTGTTGAGAAGCTCTCTTTTCAAGGTGTGTTGCGTCGAACGTCGCATTTGCATCACAGCCGATGTTGTAAACCTGACGTTCAATCGCCTGTTAAATGGTGGTGTTGTTAGAATGTCTTTCGCACTCAGATCGCCATTGTTGACACTTTCCATCTGGTAGAGTCGCCCATGGAATTGTGTGAAAGAACTTGAGAGGGAAAGTGTCAGTTTGATAGTAGAACATGCAGATGAAGTGTTGACATTGTACACGCATACAATTTAGATGTGTGAAATAAAATTATTTTAAACATTGATTTATGGAAATTGCTTGTACAACAATGAGCATCAGGGATAATTAATGGATTTTGTATGCACCAGTTATTTCTTTCATTAGATTAAATTACTGCTTAAATTTCAGATGACCAGAACACAATGGAGACTGTGGGCTGTGCGCATGGAAACGGAAAGGTCAAAAGGGAAGAAACCCAAGTCAACAAATGCTGAAAGATGTGCAGCATATAGGAAAAGAAAAACACAAGACCCAGTTATTCTGCTGTAAATGAGAGAGACAGACTTGTGGTTTTGGATGGATAAATGTTAAACCTCCGTTCAGTGATGTTTGACATAATGTTACCCTGAATATTTGCAATAATCTTCCTGTACCTGAAATAAAATGATCAGGAAATGTTGCTGTTGTCTCTCTCAATTCTTGTTACATGCCTGCGACTTTGGTTTGAAAGAGAATGTGGTTGCATTTCACATTTACAACAAACAGAAAGAAGCACCCATGTCGGATATTACAACAATTCATCTCTTTTAATGATGCTCTGAAAACCTGAATGATTTAGTTTTGCAACAGAAATTCACACATTTACGAATCCTTTAACTGTTCAAGTAAACATTTTCCAACTTGGATCAATAAAACCCCCAAACTTAAACCGTTGTGTTGTAATACCTGACCTCCGACGTGCCCTTGTATAAAAACTTCTGAATGTGATTTCTCTGAAACTAAGGAACCGACTATATTCCAATTTCACATACTATTTGCAAATGCCACAAACTGTCGAACACAAAAGTTTCATGTAATTGTATCATTTTTCGTTTTCAAGCACCCTTGCTGCATATTCAGTAACACCTTTTGGCAATAGGTCATGTGTACTCATTTTTTTTATTTTGCTGGATGAGAAATACACAGGTTTGAAGAAAGTTCTGATTATGCTTCAAGAAAATAAAACTTTCCTGTATCCCAAGGAAACCATTAAAAAAAATAAAAAGGTGAAAGACAGTAATAAAGCTGTTTTTACCATGAAAACCCCCCCAAACAAAACCCTCCTCCAAGGTTTCTCACAAAAAGGCACTCCACATTGCTTTCACGTCGCACAAGACGCCTTGACAGCACAAGATTGTGTACTATTGCCTGATCGGCATGATGCGTGAGGCGACACCTAGCTAAATCGGCACCAGCTACAATTAAGGAAATTTTCTGCAGGTCTTGTAGTAACAGTAGAGTATGAAACAAAATACTAGTTCCTCGGGAAGTCGTCAACCCTTCAAGCAGAAAAAGGGTTGTAGTTGCAGGTGCATATATGCTGCCGAAACATGCTCCCGTGTCTTGTGTTGCCGAGAAAGAACATCATGTTTTGCTTGAATTTAGTGCGAACATGATCAGTGGACACAGCTTGACGACCTCGATTTTGCTGACGACTTGGCTTTCCTGTCCCACACTCATCAACAAATGCAGGACAAGACCACGAGGCTTGCTGACATCTCGTCCCAAGTGGGCCTCACCATCCACAAACAGAAAACAAAGACAATGAGGCTGAACGCAACCAGTCTTGCTTGCTGGCACACCGTTGGAGGAGGTGGAGTCCTTCACCTATCTCGGGAGCATCACAGACAAAAAAGGCGGCACTGATGCAGATGTCGGAGCACGAATCGGTAAAGCCAGAGCAGCCTTTCTCCAGTTGAAAAAAGTGTGGAGTTCCAGAGAGCTGTCACAACACACCAAAGTCCGGATTTTCAACTCCAAAGTAAAAGCAGTTCTCCTATATGGAGCAGAGACTTGGAGATTGACAAAAACCACAGTCAACAGAGTACAGATCTTCATAAACAGTTGCCTTAGAAGTATTTTGAAAATCCACTGGCCAGAGAAGATCAGCAACGTCACACTCTGGGAGAGAACAGCAGATAACAGCAGAGAATGAAATTGGGCGAAGAAGATGGGGATGGATTGGTCACAGTCTGAGAAAGCCAGCTTCCAGTATCACTAGGCAGGCATTGTCATGGAACCCCCAGGGGAAGAGAAAAAGAGGCAGGCCGAGAAACACCTGGCGTCGAGACGTCCAAGCAGACACCAAAAGACTGGGAACCACCTGGAGTAAAATCGAAGGAGAAGCACAGGACAGGAGTCGCTGGAGGTCTCTCGTCAACGGCCTATACCCGGGGAGGGGTGACAGGCTTAAGTAAGTAATGATCAGTTTGTGTTAACCGTCGTGTCAGTTAATCTGGTTCTGTGTTTCAGATTGGAGGGAATCTCGGTCAACGCAGTATTTTGTCTTTTCACTCAAATCGGCACTCTTGCCAGAAATCTAAGCAAAAGACATTTCACTGGTCAGAGACAATACACTACGCCTCTCCCTAGTCGTGCCTGCGTGTATGCCAATGTCGATACACACAAGCCAAGGGAATATTGGAATTATGAATCCCACGTTGTCGAATGGGGGTATGTTTGCTTTCAACTTTTTGTATTTTGAACAAAATGGTGTGCTTGGCAGGTGCACAAATGTGCTGTGTACAGTTGTTGGAGAAAGATGTCTTCCAGTTGGAGTATTTAGATCATCTGACTCATTCCTTTTACCTCATCATTGGTTCATTTCTTATGTGTATATCTTTTGGCCTCCCCTGTAAGGGCGTCAAGAAAAATGTTTACTATGTTGACCATCTAAATTTTGATGTTTATTAACATTATAGTGTATATAAATTAGATTTTGAAGTTTACACATGGCCTTAAAGTTAAAAATTTTGTGGTGTATACTGAATAGAAATGACAGGCGAACTTTTAATTTCAAGGCAAACTTTGTTTTTGATTTGACAGTGTTTGGTTTTGTGGACATTTTCTCTGCTAAATGCAAAGGCACTGTATCTTGTGTAGGTTATTTTTATCATCAGGAAATGTAAGCTGTCTCCATGTCTACCTTCATTGTTGTCCCATAAGATTTGAGTTTGGCCATACAAGCACGTTTGGCCACTTTTGCTTTTTGTAGATTTCGATTTTTGTACTTTGTAGCAGTTGAAAAATTATGGATAAAAAGTGTGATTAAGTGTACTGTTTTCAGTGTACTGTTCTTCTTTACTCGTGATATTGTAAGTACTGTGAATACTAATTTCTGTGATAACCTCATCCTGAGGCTGATTTTTTTTTATAAGTTTGCTTATTGTCCTATGAAGGCTACATTACAGATTAGGAGCTAGCTCAACTGTTTTAGTTCAAGGGCGGTGCCAGAATAGCTTGGCGCCTGAGGCGCCAAGCTATTCTGGCACCACCCTTGAACTATCGTCAAACTTATTTTAAGTAATGGGTGTATCAGGAGGAAAAGGGTTAAATCTCTTACGAAGAAAGCCACCAGTATTGTGAACCGTATGGGGGGCTGCAAGCACACATTTCAGCCCAAATGTTTTAGGTGTCAGCTACCAACTATGTATCAGTTGCAGGAGATGGATCGACCATGATAATTCAAGCGTAGTGCCAGATTAGCTTGGCGCCAAGCTAATCTGGCACTACTCTTAAATTATAATGGTTGATCCATCTCCTGCTGTGGTGCATCTGGGACACATGGGTTAAGTATAGTGGTTGATCCATCTACTGTTGTGCTCAAAATAAAAGCTCTCAAAGCAGCAGCCACATACCTGGCACTGTCTTTCTTGATCGCATCCTCGCATGGGATCTCCCCACAGAATGGCGCTTGGATGAGCTTTTTCTGGTCCAGTGCACTGCAGAACTCATTCCAGTCATGAGAGACTGCCAAGCATCCTTTCAGCTCATCCTCAGCTCTGGCAAGAAACACAACCAAAGAAACATAACCTCTTGCACATGCACCCACTGTGACTTTACAATGCTGGTGGCTGCATGCACAAGGGGGTTAAAGCAACCAAAACAAATTTAACCCCCTCTTGTGCACCTGTGCTCGCCATACTGTAAATATAAACAGTACCGGTGGATTCTTGCACAAGTGGGTTTGACCCCTTCGTTGAGAAAAAGTAAACACGATCCAACTACAAGACAGATCCTCATGAGCCACCTGACTGAGGATCTATGCTCTTGCCAAGACCAGTTTTCATCCAACTACAAGACAGATCCTCATGAGCCACCTGACTGAGGATCTATGCTCTTGCCAAGACCAGTTTTCATCCAACTACAAGACAGATCCTCATGAGCCACCTGACTGAGGATCTATGCTCTTGTCAAGACCAGTTTTCATCCAACTACAAGACAGATCCTCATGAGCCACCTGACTGAGGATCTATGCTCTTGCCAAGACCAGTTTTCGTGCATGTTCCTTGGATGGCTGTGGCTTTTGGGCGTTGAATATAAACAAAGATTGCAGAAACATTGCATGTCCAGTGGCAAGGAAGGGGTTAAAGTTTACCAGTATATTTCTGTCACCATGGGCAGATATCCAGACTTTTTCTCAGGACTTCCACAACCCTCCCACCCTGGCCCCAAAATACTTTATACTGCAAAATAGTTTATCCTGCAAAGTAATCGCACCCACCACCTCCCCCAACCCCTGTCAGAGGAGGAAAGGTCCTCATGCCTATACCCATCCCACTCCCCCAGTTACAATTTCGAAAAGCAAGGACATGACATGTTTAACTTCTGGGCGCCCTCTGTCTCAGGATAAATGCCACAACTAAAAAGAACCTCACTGTTTAGGAAGCACTGCTGACAGCCAAAAGGTTACAAACAAGAAAGGCAAAGCCATTATGGCTCACGTGTATGACCTATTTACATAGGCTAGACTAGTCACTGCACTGGTAACTTCCCGCCTTGACTATTGTAATTCCATCTATTCAGGTCTGCCCATGGAACAGGTATGTCGGTTGCAAAGGGTTCAGAACAGCGCTGCACGGCTTGTTCTAAAGAAGCGTAAACGCGACCACGTGACACCCATGCTTAAAGAACTCCACTGGCTGCCGGTAAAGTTTCGATGCCAGTGCAAGATGGCAACTCTGGCATACCGTCACTTTGACGGGACTCTACCGGCTTACCTTTCTGCTTCACTCTGCACATACCAGCCTTCACGTTCTCTGCGGTCCTCCAGTGAGAAACGTTTGAAGGCTCCGAAGCGTAACTTGAAAACTGTTGGTGAACGCTCATTCAGCTTCATTGCACCTTCAGTTTGGAACTCGCTGCCTGTCAGTCTTCGAAATCTCTCTACTCTCCCTCAGTTTAAGGCTCAGTTGAAAACTCACTTGTTCCAGCTTGCTTTTCCTCTGTCGTAGATCTGTGGTCCTGTTGTATTTATTTGTAATGTTATTGTATTTGTCTATGTCATGTTTGACTGCGTGTGTTAGCGCAATGAGTTTTTGCCACAAAAAGATTTTGCGCTATACAAGAACCATTCATTATTATTATTATTATTATATGTGTGACCTTTGTGACAATAAGTAAAGGGCTGGCTTCCGCACCAGCAAAATCCATGTTTTTCAAAATGTAAGCATTTTTCACACATCTGTCCACGCCGTGACCCTTGACCTTAACGATGAGTCGACTAAATTAGTATGCATAGGAAGGTCTTATCATCAGCTACCTTTGTGCCAAATTTGATTGAAAAATTTGCAAAAATGTTGATAACACCTACAATTTTATAAAAATTTCCTGTCCTCTTGTGACCCTTGACTTTTCCGAGGGGTCATCAAATTAGTATGCATAGATAGGTCTTACCATCAGGTGTCTCTGTACCAAATTTGAGTTTGAAGTTGTGAATAGCATTTGAGAAAAAATTCATTTTTCTCTAAAAGGTATTTTTTCGAAAAATACTTACCGATGACATGACTTTATGGAAATGTCTACTTCTAGCTCAATTTTAGCCTACTTACCCGTTGTGTGCCCACACAACCCGGGAGGCACTCGGGGAACCCCCCCCTAGAGGGGCCGAGAGTTGTCTCCCGTTTCCCGCCTTACCAGCTCCGGTCACGAGACCGGCCAGTTTTTTGTGATACTTCGCTCGAAAGCGGCAAGCGGGGCAGGAGGGAGGGTCCTCCGAGTCATGTCATCGGTAAGTATTTTTCGAAAAAATACCTTTTAGAGAAAAATGAATTTGTTTCCTCAAAAACATTACCGATGACATGACTTTATGGAAGAATTGCGATGAGGAGGAGGGTGCCGCGCAACTCTTAATGGTAACAGCGCCGTCCTCCCAGTCGCAACCTCCCGACAATTTTAGCGAAGTGCATACCTACGGCGCCGGTGGCGCCGGGAGGGAGTGTTGCGCCGCGGCGATGTCCCCCACTAGTGCGAGATTCTCTCTTTGGCCTGCCAGGTCCCTGAGGTAGAAGCGGGCGAATACAGATTCAGTCTGCCAGCCCACGGCTGCCACGATGTCCTTGACAGCGCAGTTTCGGTCAAATGCGAGGCTCGTGGCCATGGCTCGTACCTCATGTGCGCGAATGTGCAGCCTCTTCGCTCCCTGCGGGGAGATATCTTGATACGCGGAGCGTATAACCCAGCGGAGCCAGGACGAGATCGTCTGGGCTGTTATGTCATTCCTGCTGGGTCTCAGAGGTAGGAAGAGGCGCGAACGCCCTCTGCGGAAGGCTTTAGATCGTCGCAGATAAACTCTAAGGGCGCGCACGGGATCCTGTTGCCTGGTCTCCTGAGACAGAAGGTTGGTTCTTAGCGGCCGTAAGGTGATAACCTGAGGTGCCGTCAGAGGAGACCTGTTCTTGGCCAGGAAGGCAGGGTCAGTGAGGAGTTGAACAGACCCGTCTGCTCGGAACTGTAGGCAGGTAGGCCGCGCCGAGAGTGCGTGTAGCTCACTCACCCGAGAGGCGGTAGCAAGGGCCAGCAGGAAGCACGTCTTTCGTGTCACATCTGCGAAACGGGCCAAAGGTAAGGGTTCAAATCTGTCAGAATTTAACCACGTTAGCACCCAGGGCAGGTCCCAGCGGGGAAGGAGTGAGCGGTGTGTTGGGCGCTGGATGCCGAAGTGACCCATAAGGTCGGCTAAGTCTTTGCAGGCGCCCGGGTCTGGGTGTCCAAGGTGTCGATAAGTGTCAGCGATCATGGACAGGTAACCCCTCACGGTGATGGGGGCCAGGCCTAAGTCTCGAAAGAGCCAGAGGAAGAAGTCCGCCAGCTGAGGATTAGTCAGTTCCGTGGGTGACAGGCCGTGCTCAGAGCACCAGGAACACAGGACTCGCCACTTTCCCTCGTAGACTCGGATGGTGGAAGGTCTGCGGGCCGAAGCGATCGCCTCCACTGCTGCACCCGAGTAGCCTCTAGCTCCGAGGGCTTGCCGCACAACCTCCAGGCATGAAGGAGGAGCCGCTCCGGGCAGGGGTGAAACAGCGGCTGACGCGGTTGCTTGAGCATGGTGCGTGGGGCGGGAAGCAGCAGGGGCGGGTCCGTGGCGAGGCTGAGAAGGTCGGTGGTCCAGGAGCGGTTCCAGGCGAACGGCGCAACTAACAGCAGGACCGCCGAGCATCCCCGAAGCTTGAGAAGGACTTTGGGTACGAGAACCGTCGGGGGGAAGGCGTAAGCCACCAGGCCGTCCCAGGGAATGGAGAGTGCATCGACAGCCCAGGCAAGTGGATCGGGAATCGGGGAGACGAAGAGCGGCAGCTGATGGTTCCACCTTGTGGCGAACAAGTCGACCTGGGGAGTCTCCCACCGGGCACAGATCATCCGAAAGATGTCCTGCCGAAGGGTCCATTCCGTGTGCAGGAGCTGGCCGCGGCGAGACAGCGAGTCGGCTAAGACATTCAGGTGTCCGGGGATGTGTCGGGCTCGAATGGTAATACCCCGGTCCTCGCACCAACGCATCATCCGGTAGAGGAGCATACAAAGGTCGGGAGAGCGAGTGCCACCTTGTTTCTGGATGTAAGCCACCACAGTCGTGTTGTCGGAGAGGACGAGTAGCTCCTGGTGTCCGAGGAGATCCTCCCAGAACTGCAGGGCTTGCCACACCGCCTGCATCTCCAGCCAGTTGATGTGAGTGTGCGCTAAGTCCGCGGGCCAGGGCCCCGAAGTCGAGCGGAACCGAGGAAGGAGATGAGCGCCCCACCCAGTGAGGCAGGCGTCGACACAAAGCGAGGTCTGGGGAGGAGGGGCGGCCAGGGGAACTCCCGACGCTAGCCAAGAGTGGTCGGTCCACCGACGAAGATGAGGCAGCAGCATCTGGGGCACTGGAACCAACGTCGTTAAATCGCCTGACGACGGGCGCCAATGGAGTAGGAGATGCAGCTGGATCGGCCGGGAGTAGAGACGACCTAGGGGGATAAGGTCCGCTGCGGCGTTCTGCAGGCCCAAAAGCTGGAGCCAGACTCTGGCGGGGGCCACGTCCTGTCGTGCTAACTGACCTGCTAGGTCCGCAATCTTCTGGATCCGAGGGGCTGGGAGGCGCACCGTGTTGAGGTCGGTCGCAAATTCCATGCCCAGGTGCACGAAGCGGCGGGACGGAGAGAGATCCGACTTGCCGTCGTTCACTAGGAAGCCCAAGTGTGCCAGAAGCCGTAGCAGCGCATCCCTGTCCGACGCGAGCGAGGTCTCTGACTGGTTGCGTAGGAGGAGGTCGTCTAGGTAATTCGACGTCGGACTGGAGGAGGACTGTCGGGCCTTGGCGACTACGGCGTCCATCAGCCGGGTGAACACCCAGGGGCTGAGGTTGAGACCGAACGGGAGCGCGCGAAACTGGTATACCACACCGTCGATCGCAAAGCGGAGGAACTTCCTGGAGGCCTGGTGCATCGGGACATGCAGGTACGCATCTGAAAGGTCCAGGCTGACTGCGAAGTCCAGAGGCTGGACCGCGGCTCTCAGGGCTCGAGCAGTCTCCATCCGGAAGGAGGGGGCCGTAATGTACTTGTTCAGGGCCGAGAGATCGATCACCGGTCGCCATCTCCCTCCAGGCTTCGGAACGACGAACAAGCGGCTGTAGAAGGCTGGGGAGTAGGGGACGCGTACCACCTCCGTGGCGGCTTTCCTCAGGAGGGAGGAGACCTCTCCCCGAAGAGCGGAGGCCTTCAACGGATCGCTGGGGATCTCGGTCCAAAGAGGGGAGCGACGCAAAGGAGGCGGGCTGCGAAAGGCGATCCGGAGGCCGGCCGAGACGGTGTCGCAAATCCAGGGGTCATCGGGAAAGAGTGTGAGCCAATTTCCGCCGAAAAAGGCTAGCCTCCCACCGACATGAGACCCCGAAGTGGTCGGTGGGGGCATGGCTGGGGGGCAGTCAGGTAGCCCGCCCGCGACCCGGTCGCCGGGCGGGACGGGGCCAGGCGGGGACACGGGCCCTGGAGGGTCTAGGACGGCCAAAGGCGGGGGCCTGCTCAGGGGCCGAAGCAGGGGCTGACGCAGCAGCGGGTCTAACCGACCGCGAGGCGCGACCCCTAGCCTGGCGGGAGGACGGAAAGCGGCGGGGAGGAGGAGCACTCACAGGCCAGCGGTCGGGGTTGGAGGCTCGAACGGATGACCAGGTGTCGCCGAAAAGCAGGGGGCCACCCAGCGGAGCACGACGAAGCTGCGCACGCAGGTCAGGTGGTATCCCTCGGCAGGCAAGCAGAAGGGCGTCTCGACGCATCAGGTCACAGTTGGCGGAGGCAGCCATAGCGTTAACGGACGAGTGGTAGGCGGCTCGGTTGGCGACTTCCGCTAAGATGAGTAAATCCCCAAGGAGAGGCGTGATAGAAGGATGCCAAGCGCCTTCCACACGACGAACCAGGGCTTGAGTGAGCAGCTCCAGGAACCCAGCGCAGGCTAAGGTGTTCCGCACCAGAGACGCAGTCAAATCCAGGCCACGAGGTAAAGAACGGCGAAGGAGGGCGGAGCCGCCAGCTTGCGACACGGCCGGGGGGTCGATCGCAGGAAGAGGGATGGAGAAAGCCTGGGAATGACCGGCATACCAATCCCGACGGAAGGCGATGTCCAGGCCAGCCGGCCAGCGACGATCGGAGAAGAACACCGGCTCTCGAGACGCTGGAAGTTGCAGGTGCGCTGAGAAGACATCTCGCAGCTCCTTAAATCCAGGCGGCTGGGGAAGCGACTTGAACCTCTTCACCTGACGCTCGGCATCCACAAAGGCCGAGACCTTCCTCTTCAGGGGGGGAGAGGCTGGGCAGGAGTCCGCTGGCAGAGTGGCCGCGACGATCCTGGCGGCTTCATCCAAGGCTAGGAGTGTCTCCGCCCGGGACGACGACGGAAGGGTCGAGGGGACATCAGCACCGACGTCGGAGGGCGAAAGGGAGCGAGCATCCTCCTCCAACAGGGCTGAGACGGAGTCTTCGGGCAGCAAGCTGAGGGCTTCTTCGTCCAGGGGGTGGCGAGAAGGCGGGTGAGGCACCACGGAAGGTCGAAGCTTGGGCGGGGGCACATCTCGAACCTCGCGGGAAGCCCGGGCATGAGCCGGCAGCGACGACGGAGGCGGGGATCGCCGAGGCGAACGCGGGAAGGAGCGAGGAGGGGTCCTGTCCGGTGCGCGGGAACGACGTCTGGGTGAAGTACGGTGGACAACCGAAGAGGAGTGCCGATCACGGGAAGAAGGTCGACGATGGCGGTGACGCGGCGAACGCATCGAACGGTGCGAAGGCGAGCGTGACCGAGCGCGCGACGAGGAGAGGCGGGGGGAGCGGCGACGCTCCCGGCGGGGGGAACGATCCTTCCGGCGGCGCTCGCAGGGCGAGCGCGAGTGTCTAGCACTGACGGTGGAACGGGAAAGGTCGGGGGCGCGACTGTGTCGCGTAGGTTGAGGCTGACGTCTCTCCTGGCCGGACTCAGTGAGAAGGGCTCTATGCCGGTGTACAGATCCTCCGGAAGGATCAGCGGGCTTATCGTGGAGAGAGAGAGGAGCAAGGCCAGTCAACGTGGGACGGCTCGTGGCGAACTGCTGCAGGCCGGGCTCAGTGAGGCGGGCGCTTTGCCGGCAAACAGACCCTCCGGAAGGGTCAGCGGGCGTGGCAGCAGTGGCAGTCCTCTGGTCAGCGAACAACGCAGGGTCCCGACGATCAATCCGTTCCGAGAGGCCGAGGCGAGGAAGAGCGGTCGTTACCACAGGGGCGACGTCAACAGGAGTGGGACGAGAGATAGCAGACGGAGGTCGCTCTCGCCGGTAAAAACTCCAGAGGTCAGACCAACGGATCTCCGGCCAGGTCGCACAGACATCGCAGAGATGGTCCGAGGCGCAGCCCGAGCAAGGGAGGCAGACCGCATGGTCGTCCGTCGGCCACTTGAAGTCGCCGCATTGAGCGCAGGTAAGCATTTGGTTCCTGCAACAGACAAAGAGCACAAGGTCGCAAAGGCGGACAAGGGAGCCTAGACCCACACCAAGGTACTCCAAGCGCCGTAACCACCGGCGCGTAAATAGTGGCTACAGTCTCCCAGAGCTAAAGGGCCTTTAAGGTAGACGCACGGAGTGTGGGTGCCCGAAGGCCCTACGAGAACAGAAACCCTAGTCTACAAGGCAACGTCTTCTCGTAACAGTGAAATACCAAAGGAGAGAAGGCGACTTCCCTCGAGGAGACTCGTAAAAAAAAAGGTCGTGCAAGGCGCCGAAGCGTAAGCTCAACAACTGGCGCCCACGTAGTAGCAAAGCCGAAAGGAAAGCCCAACGGTAGCCGGCTCTCGGCCCGAGGGCCGGCTGTGGGAAACTACCACTACCTTACCTCCGAGACGAATCGGGAACAGGGGGAAGGGTAGTCATACACCTCCACAGCCTAGAGGAGAGCAGCAGAACGACGCCAGCAGAGGCAGGGCACAAGAAGGCAGGTCAGCGCTAGGAGGCGCAGAGCACACGAAGAGGCAACGAGCGTAGGCAAGAGAAGGACCGGTCGAAGCGGCGCGAGAGCAAGGCCAGACACGTCTTCTCTGTACGAGCGAAGTAGCAAAACTGGCCGGTCTCGTGACCGGAGCTGGTAAGGCGGGAAACGGGAGACAACTCTCGGCCCCTCTAGGGGGGGGTTCCCCGAGTGCCTCCCGGGTTGTGTGGGCACACAACGGGTAAGTAGGCTAAAATTGAGCTAGAAGTAGACATTTCCATAAAGTCATGTCATCGGTAATGTTTTTGAGGAAACAAAAACATCTTTTGTCAAAATATGGTTATTTTGGGACTATTTCCAGAGCTCTTGTGACCCTTGACCTTTCTGAGGGACCAACCAAATTAGTATGCATAGAAAGAAAGGTCTTACCATCAGGTAACTCTGTACCAAGTTTAGGTTTGAAGTTGTGAACAGTACTTGAGAAACAAACATCTTTTGTCAAAATATGGCTATTTTGGACCTATTTCGTGAGCTCTTGTGACCCTTGACCTTTCCAAGGGCTCATCCAAATTAATATGTATAGATAGGTCTTACCATCAGGTATCTCTGTAGCAAGTTTGGGTTTGAAGGAGTGAATAGTATTTGAAAAAAAAACACACCCATCTTTTGTCAAAATATGGCTATTTAGCACCTATTTCCTGAGGTCTGGTGACCCTTGACCTTTCCAAGGGATCAACCAAATTAGTATGCATAGAATGGTCTTACCATCAGGCATCTTTGTACCAAGTTTGGGTTTGAATTTGTGAATAGTATTTGAGAAAAAATAAATTATGTCAAATATAGCAATTTTTGACCTATTTCTTGATCCCCGTGACCTTGACCTTTGTGAGAGGTCACTCAAATTGATATGTTTAGAAAGGTATTGCCACAAAGTATCCTTGGGCCAAGTTTGAAGACTGTGGCTTAAATAGTCTCCGAGAAAATGCCAACGTTAAAGTTTACCACGGACGATGTCAGACGACCACTGGCCCAAAACAGACTCACTTTTGCTTCGCACGCGAGCCAAAAAACCTTTCAGTAACTGACCTGCTGTACATGCTGGCCTGAATGGCCTCGAGAAGTTTGGACAGCTGCGTGGGGAGATCTGCATCAGGTAGTGTGGACTTCTCACCCGTGTCACGTCGGACAATCACCACCTGTTTGGCCTTAATGTCACGAGGGCCGAGCTCCAGACGCAATGGCACACCCTACGAGTAGACAATTAAAATTACTTTCACTAACCCTCTCAGCGCCAACACCCTACAGCAGGAGATTGATTGACTATGATAATTCAAGGGTAGTGCCAGATTAGCTGAAGGCGCCAAGCTAATCTGGCACCCTTGAATTATCATGGTCAATCCACCTCCTGCAAGTAAGTACATAGTCATTAAGTAACACTTCCAAAATTTGTGAAATGCACCCATGGCGCTAACACACATATATATTATATACACACTGTAAATTTTTGGTACAAGACCTTTCTAAACATATCAATTTGGTACATGCAGTCATTGGTACTGTTTACAGAACTAGTGGTTGCATGCACAATTGGGTTAACTCTGCATAGGCACGCTGACCTTTCAAAGAGGCAAATGTTCAATATGGCAGAGCCTCACTGAATTATGAGCTTGTACAGATTTAACCCATATCATACTGAGGCTAAAAGCTTCAAATTTGTACACTGCCATATGCAAGCTACATTATAGTACTTACAGATAAGGATATAGACCAATGGCTTTAGTTCAAGGGTGGTGCCAGAATAGCTTGGCGCCTAGAGGCGCCAATCTATTCTGGCACTACCCTTGAACTATTTTAGTTAAACTTATTTTACACACTGGTGTATTCCGAATGATAAGGGTTAAGACAGTTGTAAAGTCTGTTATAATGGGTAAGGGAGAATTTAACCCTTTGCCTGTCCGCACATTTTTGTTGATGTGTTTCCTGCAAGAATCACCTTGCACCTTGACCAAACAAGAAAGGCAAAGCCCTTATGGCTCACGTGTATGACTGATCCACACAAAGTGTGAGAATAAGTAAAGGGATGGCTTCTGCACCAACAAAATCCACGGATTACTCAAAATTTAATCAGTTTTCACACATCTGTCAAACCCCCTTGACATTTGCGATGAGTCGACTAAATTAGTATACAGTGGAGTCCGCATAACACGAATTTCTGGGGACACGGAAAATCACTTTGTGTTAAACGTATTTCGTGTTAACCAATATGGCCTCAAATTGATCATGGCCTTCAAGGAGAGAATGTGTAAGAGATGTGTGTGTGAATGAGTACGAGGTTAAAAGTGCACATTATCTTACTTTATATGCATACCTTCAGCTCGCTATGAAAACACAAGGAAACGTATTCAGCTTGCGTATTTAATGTAAAATCCATCAGGTAAAATCCATAGTAAGTTACAATCCATCAGGTAAAAGCAACACAGGCTGAAGTACAATCCCGCATCGGTAAAAGGGTTTTGTTGGTACACGAATGATGCAAACAACATAAATACAGTTCAGAAACGCTAGCCAATGAGAAGACAGATTACAACAGCCGAAGGCTATTCAGCCAATCACAGACTAGAGTTCGCTCTGATCTGTCGTGCACTACAGCACGAGAGCGACACGTGAATTGGTTTTCGGTGAATGGAATCTGTGTTCGTGTTAAACAGGTGAATAATAGTGAAACTGCCCTTGTTGGGAACCGAAACCAGCTTCGTGTAAAGCGAAATTTCGTGTTAAGCATTTCGCGTTGTCAGTGAAATTTTAATACAGAATTAGAAGGCTGTCAGCCGGGAATGCAAAAACGGTTCGTGTTAACCGGAAATTCGTGTAAAGCAAGTTCGTGTTAAGCATGTTCTTAATTAAATGAACTTTAGTTCGCAAACTCTGACAAACTAGAGTTCACGATCTCGGACGAACCAGGTTGGTTCTTAATTGGATGATCTAAAGATACGGCGAACCTAGTTCGAAGTAGTTCAAGAACCTCGGCAAACCATAGTTCGCTGTCGGAAAAGGTTTGCTCAACGTGTTGAGCAAACGAAGGCGAACCTTTTCTCTGATTGGTCAAAACTTTTACCCTCTTCTGCGTTGGAGAGAAGAAGACAGTCACCGATACAAACATATATGGTGGACGGCGATATTTCACTCGTGCGAAGAACAAGACCTATTTTTATTGGTTTGTGGGAGGCGCAACGCTGTTT
Source organism: Semisulcospira habei (assembly GCA_036245525.1). Classification (NCBI taxonomy): domain Eukaryota; kingdom Metazoa; phylum Mollusca; class Gastropoda; family Semisulcospiridae; genus Semisulcospira; species Semisulcospira habei. Next base: position 31,636,820 of record BTPG01000004.1, read on the forward strand.
ATGGGGTCGCTACTGCAAGGAGTATAAAAACAAACATCATTCAAATCGCGAAGCGGCATAGCGGCAGCCATTTTTAACACCTTCGCAGACAGCAAGTACGCCGAATCAAGCACTTCAGTTAAGAAAGAGAACCATGGCAAACCTGGTTTGCTGAAGTTCGCCTAGGTTCTTTCAACCTCAATTAAGAAACAAATCAAAAGATCGCCGATCTTCTCCGATCTAGGTTTGCCGATCAAAAGTTCGTTCAATTAAGAACAGCTCTTAACTGGACTCCACTGTACATAGGAAGGTCTTATCATCAGCTACCTTTGTGCCAAATTTGATTGAAAAGTTTGCAAAAATGTTGATAATAACTACAATTCTATCAAAAGTTGGCATTTTATACACAGCTGTTGAAATTAGTATGCACAGATAGGTCTTACCATCAGGTATCTCTGTACCAAGTTTGGGTTTGAAGTTGTGAATAGTATTTGAGAAAAAAACACCTTTTGTCAAAATATAGCTATTTTCCAACTATTTCCTGGGTCTTTGTGACCCTTGACCTTTCTGAGGGATCAACCAAATGAGTATGCCTAGAAAGGTCTTATTATCAGGTATCTCTGTACCAAGTTTGATTTTGAAGTTGTGAATAGTATTTGCGAAAAATATAATTATGTCAAAATATAGCTATTTGGATATATTTCCAAATCCCCTCTGACCATGACCTTTGTGATAGGTCACTCAAATTGGTATGTTTAGAAAGGTCATGCCACAAAGTATCCTTGGGCCAAATTTGAAGACTGCAGCTTGAATAGTCTCCGTGAAAATGCTAATGTTAGTTTACCACAGACGACCACTGGCCCAAAACATACTCACTTTTGCTTCACATGCGAGCCAAAAAACCGCTTCTGAAAGCCTAGGGGTTAATCCCTTTACTGCTGTAGTACAGCAATCAAAACCCAGAGTATGTGACACATGTCTTCATGAGCCCCTGCATACCACAAGGGCTCACGAGGATCTGTGCCTCTTACTGTTGCATTCATATCCATGTGCCTCAAAAGCTGACATGGTACCTGGTATTCAGCAGTTAGTCAATGATGTTTTCAGTCACATTATTTCTAGCAGCTGGCAGAAAAAAGGAGAACAATTTTTATGATATTGAAACAGTCACTGTTAGATTTCTATACATGCTTTCACTTTCCAACATAAATTTGGGGAGACATGATTGATGCCAAGCTTGTTTCTGGTGTTGTGACTTTTGCTTTGAAAGTGTAAGGGTCAGCAGACTGAACTGTATAACCCTTACACACAATCCCACAACTTCCATCACTTGCAAAAGTGAAAGTCTTTTCAGTGTATGCAGTACACACCTTCAGTTCCCAATGGTTGAACTTCCAGCCTGGCGAGTAGTTGTCACGTACATCAGCGCGTGCACGGATCTTGTTTGCGTTCAGAGTGGCAGCCAGCTCCTCACATTTTGCGTACAGCGCTTTTGCATCAGCCTCAGACAGAGAAACTGTGATGCCACATGGAACAATTATCACCTGAAAAAAAATTGTCAAAAGTGACGAATAGCCCACTTTATTCCTGATCCAGACATGCACAATCAAGCTTACACATGCACTAAACACATAAAATCCTGTCACGCTATATGACAGGATGTTTATCAACTACAATAGTTCAAGGGTGGTGTCTGAATAGCTTGGCACCTAGGGGCGCCAAACTATTCTGACATTACCCTTGAACTATCATGGTCAATCTGTCTCCAAAACTGTGATGTATACCTCAGGGGAAGGATACCTCCGAAATGTGATAATTTTATCCTTAGGGATTAATGAATTAAAACAAAATGACAGCTCATACTAGATGGGTTGACTATATTATAGCTCATGGGGTTATTAAATTTGTTGTTGCCAACAAGTCAAGCTGCTTGGCAACAACAAACATAAATTGTCATGGTCAATCTATCTCCAACGACTTGTACCTAGTGCTTATCAGACAATTTGAAAATATGCACAAAATGACTTTTAAAGTACTGAAATTTCAATTTTGCAAGACATAGAATTTACGCACTTCTGTCTAACCATCAGCCAACTTTCAACCATAAATTAGTAATAGTCCAGACACTTTTCCGCATCATAATTACCTGAACACTGGCAATGCGTGGAGGCAGCACCAAGCCTGTGTTGTCACCATGAACCATGGTCATCACACCGATGGTCCTCGTAGTCAGACCCCACGAGTTCTGATACACATATTGCTTCTGTTGCGTGTCAGGGTCCTCAAACACAATCTCAAACATCTTGGAAAAGTTTTGCCCAAGATGGTGAGATGTCGCACCCTGGATGGCACGGCCACTGGCACTGATGTAGACTTCCACTGTGGTAGTGAAATCTCCGCCGGCAAACTTTTCCTTCTCTGTCTTGCGGCCTCTCACCACGGGGATGGCCAGAAGCTCCTCATAAACACGAGCGTAAAGCTCCAGGATTTGGTACACCTAGAACATGTGGAAAGAAGGCAGTGTGTTTTGTCTAAAAATTTCAATGTCAATATGTTGTATGATGACATATGCCACATGTAACCCCCTTCTGCACACTAACACCAGTAGTGTTTACAATACCAGTGGTTGCATGCACAAGGGGGTTAACAAGTTTGTATGTGTCCATATGTTATGATCTATTCATACAGGTGATAATGAAACTTAACTTTTTAACTGTCAGTTATGGATTTTGTCCGATTATTCCTGATGGAATCATTGCGAAAAAATGCACTCTGACAGCCAAAGGGTTAATATACATCAGAGATCTGTTTCAGACTATTGCAATGCTATACAATAAAGTACCTCTTCAATGGCGGAGTCTTGCTTTGCAAAAGCTGTGTGCCCTTCTTGCCACAAAAACTCTCGTGTTCTCAAGAATGGCTGTGGGTGTTTGAACTCCCATCTCTGCATATAAACAAATTTGGAACGTAAACAAAATGGCCCTCAAAGCTGCCCAGAAACAAAATTCACAGCTGTAGACAAAATCAGTGCCAAACTGCACCTGCATGCATCAAATATATTTGAACCCAATCTACTTTCAGCAAAAGGGAAACAGAGCTAATATGCTGTTTGATAACAACGAAAGGCCTGGATAATGGCCAGATTCAGCTACCAGACTGGTACCTTTAAGTGTCAGGTCCTGAAGCTACAGCTACAGAGTAGGCGGAGCTATGCTTTCGTGATGACAACTTGAATTCAAATGATTCATTGGGACTACTGCACACTTATACAAACACCGTTTAAGAACACATTTCAAAAACAGTCTCATGCTTGAAAATAGTAAGCTTCCCATTAGTAATGCTATCGGTTATGATTTTGAAAAAATAATTAACAAATCCAAAAATGTTCATCAACAAAAAGTCTCACCACAACATTGCACCACTGGTTGAGGCGGAGAGGTAGGTCACGGTGGGACTTAATCCACTTGGCATATGAGGGGTACATCACAGTCTCGCTAGTTGGTCGGATGGCAATGGGTTCTGCTAACTCTGTCTGCCCTGACCTGGTCACCCATGCAACCTGAAAATATTAACCCATATCATACTGAGCCTAAAAGCTTCAAATTTGTACACTGCCATATGCAAACTACATTATAGTACTTACAGACAAGGACATAGACCAATGGCTTTAGTTCAAGGGTGGTGCCAGAATAGCTTGGCGCCTCTCGGCGCCAAGCTATTCTAGCACCACCCTTGAACTATGTTAGTCACACTTATTTCACACACTGGTGTATTCCGAATGATAAGGGTTAAACAGACAATTTAAATTCTATGCAGTTGATCACTTGCATCTTTGCAAAACGTCCAGTCAACCCTTGCTATCTTAACCCTTTGGTTGTCTGTAGCTCTCTCTGTCTCTGATTCCTGCAGGAATCATCACGACACATACTCTACTGATTCACCTACTCTTCAAAAGCTGTACCTGTATCAGTTTTTAGAGAACAAAATTGTTCTTCGATCTTCACCTTAACCCCCTTCTGCAGGCAGCCAGCACTACTGTCTTACAGTACTGGTGGCTGCATATAGAGGCATTTAACCCCAATGTACTACAGCAAGAGATGGATCAACCATGATAATTCAAGGGTAGTGCCAGACTAGCTTAGCGCCAAGCTAATCTGGCACTACCCTTGAATTATCATGGTTGATCCATCTCCTGCAACTGATACAGTCATCTGGTGACGCCTAAAAAATGTGGGATATGCGCCGCCACAGGGTTAAATAGGTTAAAGTATTGGCACCTCACAGCGTAGTGAAGCACATGCACATACACACACAAACAGATGAACAAGAGGGTCACCTCAGGGGCAAAGTCTGCTATATGAGTCTTCTCCCTCTCCAGAGCGCTGTGTGAAACAAACATAGGGAAGTAGCAGTTCTCCACCCCAAGCTTCTTGATCTCAGCATCAAAAAACTCCTTGATGGCCTCCCAGATGGCGAAGGACCATGGGCGCAGGATGTAACAGCCGCTCACATCGTAGTACTCAATCAGCTCCGACTTAGTGATCACCTGATGACAGACACAACATTAAGCCCCTTGGGCGTGCAGCCACTGGTACTTTTTACATTATGGTTAACTCAGTTGTCCTATGAAGGTTAAATTATAGTTTATGTGATAGATCGACCTCGATAGTTCAAGGGTGATGCCATAACAGTTTGGAGCCTATAGGTACCAAGCTGTTCTGGCAACGCCCTTGAACTATCATGGTCAAAGTTAATTCCCGTTATAGTGTATCAGGGCTGAAAGGGTTAAGCACAAAACATGCAAGTCTCAGTAAACTGCATTTATCTGGGTCGGACTGCATTACTTACCTCACAGCTCACATGATGTTGAATTAAAACCCCCCCAAAATCCAGTCAGCAAAAAGTTCTTGGGCTGAGATCAGCCTTAGTTGGGACACACACAACTGTACATGGGATAAGCTTACTTATCAGGCATAACAGCACACCACAGCACAACTGTTTTCTAAACCTATAAAAGGATTCAATATTCATCCTGAGTATATGGGCACTGCCAACGCTGCACACATAGGCCTACTGATAAGGAATAGTTGAGGGAGTGGATTAGGGTACCAGTATATCATCATTCATTCAGTCCTCTCTGCGCCGTCTGGTGCTTGAGGCGACGGCAAGGGAGCGCCACTTTTGTCTGTCAGCTGCTATTTTGGGTGCTGTTTGCAGAGTAAGGCCTCTGTTCTTGAGCATAAGTCCAGTTTCCTGGTCTGCTTCGCTCCCAGCGCCGGTTGTCGCTTTTTCCCTTGTTGTCGTTTCCGTAGCAAGTTTCTTTTTACAGGGTGGAGTCGCTAGCCCCACGCCTAACCCTCCTCCTTTATCCTGACTTGGGACAGGCAGTTAAGCCCCCAAAGGGGCCTCCCTGGTGGAGTTGTACCAGTATAACAAAACAACAAATCATTCACCATACCTGTGAATACCAATCTGAGAGATTTTCCTCCTTTGCAGCCTCTAGGCCCAACCTGTCAAAACACCAAATGCTAGAGATAATGAGATCTAAAAATCTTTAATAAAATAAAACCCACAACAAACCCACACACATATAAAGCGAAATTCGAACATAATACAAAATACCAGGGAACCAACAGTTTCATCATTATGTGAATATCTGAAGTTTGTTGTAATTTACATGTATAGGGAAGGTGCTGTGGAGACCTCAGAAAAGAAGACGTTGCACTGACTGTCATTATCTTATCGTGTCATGAACAAAGCTGAATGTATTTGTATAAAAAACATCTATCAATTGTGGGAGATAGATCAAACACAATTCAAGGATAGCACTGTATCACATTGGTGCTGAAGTACATAAATAACCCCATTCACTGCCCAGAAAAAATGAACACCATCCAACGGCGTTCCTCAGGGGTCCGTCCTGGGCCCGGTCCTTTTTACACTCTACATCTCCCCACTGTCCAACATCATCCAGTCTCACCACATACACCACCACCTCTACGCTGACGACTCACAACTACTAGACAAAGACAAACTCGACAACACTCAGACACTACTGACTCGCACGGCTGACTGCTATGATGACGTGAAAAACTGGATGACAGCAAACAAGCTCAAACTGAATGACGACAAAACGGAAGCCATGCTGGTAGGCACTCGCCAGAAACTTTCCCAGCTCTCTCCCTCTCTCCACCTTCAACTCGACAGCACCCCCATCTCCCTCTCTGACTCGGTCAAGAACCTTGGCGTTATCCTCGATTCCTCTCTTTCCATGACCAGCTTCGTCTCCACCACGGCCCAGGCATGTTATTTCCACCTCCGCCGCATCAGTCAGATCAGAAAATACCTCACTACCGAAGCTGCAACCAAACTCGCTGTCTCTCTCATCTTATCTCGCATCGACTACTGCAACTCTCTCCTTTCTGGCCTTCCTCACTCCACCACTCTCACTCTCCAGCGTGTCCAGAACAATGCTGCCCGCCTCGTCCTCAGAAAGAAAAAATCCGACCACATCACTCCCCTGCTCAAGCTCCTTCACTGGCTCCCCATCCCCCAACGCATCCAATACAAGATTCTGTCTCTCTGCTACAAATCCCTGAACAACTACGCTCCTGCGTATCTCTCCAACTTACTTCACCCCTACACTCCTCCCCGCTCCCTCCGCTCCGCCTCTGACCCTCTCCGCCTCCTCATCCCCCGCACCAAACTCAGCACTTTCGGCCCCCGCTCTTTCTCAGTATACGGTCCAACCACCTGGAACACTCTCCCACTCTCTCTCCGTCAGAAACACTCGCTCTCCTCCTTCCAGTCTGCCCTCAAAACTCATCTCTTTCAACAGTTCTAGCACTATATCACCACACTCCCCAGCCCAAGCTGACCGTCCTAATGTATCTTCACTATTTGTGTTACGTGAGTCATTGTCTAAAGCGTGCGCATGCGTGTGCGAGTTGTGAGTGCGCGCTTAGAGTTATAATTATTATAAGATAAGCGCATTATAAATACCGTAATTATTATTATTATTATTAACTGCAAGAGGCATAGATTCTCTTGAGCCCCCGCAATTGCGGGGGCTCAAGAGAATCTATGCCTCTTGCTGACACCACTTTGTATCCATTTTTCCTTTGACACCTTGGGAACTTTGACGTTGCATGGACAATAATTTCCAAAACACAATCCGTGTTAACTGGCAGTGAGGGGGCTAATCAGGCACTGCCTTCCAAGCATCACAGTTCATCCACCCCCCCCCCTCACCCCTCCCCACAGTAAGCGCTGCTGAAAGTGAACATAATTCTCCATTACCTTGTGACTTTCTTCACCTCCCTGGCAGAAGCTCCCTCAGTTTCTTTGCCGTCTTTCTGCGCTTTCTCTGCATCTTTCTGCGCTTTCTCTGCGTCCCCTCCTCCCTTCTGCTTGCCCCCCTTCCCCTTCTCCCCTCCACCACCAGATTTCTTGTCCTTCTTGGCCCCTTCGGCAAGGTCAAGGCCAGTGAAGTCCTTGTAGCGTGCTTTCAGCTCTAGCAGTTTTTGAACTGCTTGGTCAACTTCACCCTGTACAAGAAAATGTAACTGATCCCCTTGCACATGTAGTCGCCAGTACATTAAGCAGTATAGGTGGATGCATGCACGGTAGGGTCAAGTAATCTGTAGGCAAACAATGGCATAAAACTTAAAAGTAAAAACTTCCCCATTCCTTCAACATCAACCCCCCCCCCCCCCCCCCCAATTCATGCAACCAATTTTGTTCCCTGTTAAGTTTTAAGTGCTGTTTTCAAATTTCAATTTCAATTTCAAAAACTTTATTGTGTCAGTCTAGCCGACAAATTTTCTTTCGTTGGGATCACATGCGCGGGTACGGTTTTAGCCACATTATGACAATGGTGAAAAAAAAAAAAAACCACCACTACATGACCACAGTGTTAGTGGTATAGGAGTGAGTCTGCCACTTGCAAGATGCCACTGCAACATCTGAGGTGTAAGTTCCTCGACGGCGTCAACAAGGAGAGAGAGAGATACGCTAGTTAACACACTCTTCATTTAGGAGACGAATGGCCGAATGTCACGGATGGCCGAAGGTACAAAGCTGCCCTTGTAGCATTTGGTTTTAACAAGAGGAGCCTTGAACCTACGGCCAGACGGGAGCTTTTGAAGGTGCTTAGAAAGGCAGTGGGAAGTGTCAGCTGCCAGCCTCAGGCCCTTGCGTATCATTCTCGTCCTGTAGAGGCCGTCAAGGCTCTCCAACCTGCCCCCAACGATTTTCTCACTAAGCCTGATTATCTTATTCAGCTTCCTAAAGTTCTTCTCGCCCAGGGAGCCGAACCATGAGACAAAGGAGAACGTAAGAAGGCTTTCTATAAAGCAGAGGTAGAACTGCCTGAGGATTTTAGGGCTCACATCAAAGGAGCGGAGTTAGCGCAGCATATACAGTCTCCCTTGGGCTTTCTTAAAGATGAGGTCTGTGTTGTCGGTGAAGGATAGCCGTGAATCAATCAAGGTCCCTAGGTATTTGTAAACATCTGTGCGTGTGACAAAAGTGCCATCAATCACCAGGGACTGAGGAGGTGGGAGTGGACTCCCGGAAGTTGGCCCACTGCCAGGCTTCCGAAAGTCGACAACCATCTCCTCAGTCCTGCCAACTTTCAACTGTAGATGGCTGTTATGACACCATGAGACAAACTGACCCACTTCTGCAAAGTAGTCAGCATCTGAGTTTGACAGATCTACAACTGCAGTTATGTGCAAACATATACCCCGACGCAAAAAAAAACAAGAATGGAAAAACAATTAAGGCTCATGTGCATGACCAATCAACATAATTAATCTAACCTTTGTGACCATGACCTTTCTGACAGGTCACTGAAATAAGCAAGTGTCCTAACATAAGAAAAGAAGGAAAGTGTTGGCTTTTGTACCTGCAAAATCCATGTTTTCTCAAATTTACTCATTTTTTACTTTTGTCAACCTCCCATGACCCTTGACCTGTGTGAGTAGTGAACCAAATTAGTACGCACAGAAAGGTCTTATCATCAACTACCTTTCTGCTGCATTTGGTTGAAAGGTTTTGCAAAAATCCTGAAAAACCTAAAATTCTACAAAAACAAACAAAATACATTGTGTAGTAAAACTGTTGTCGCTAGGGTTTCATGTGAAAGAAAAACAGAAGATAGTGGTGGAAAACCCTTTAAAAATAGAAACAAGGAACAACGTTTCGGATCAAAGATCCTTCTTCAGGTGACATGGAAACAAATGTAGAACAGAAAAGATTGATTGATTGATTGTACATTGCTTAACGTCCCGACAGCAACAAGGCTTTCTCAGGACGTGCCTGCACTGCTTGTGAAAAAAAATAAACAGAACATTGAATGTATGTTGCCAGCCGGTCCAATACATTAAATAAACCTAACACATGGGGCCTAAATAAAGCTAAGACCATTTAGCAACACACATCCAATATCAAGAGCTACAGGCAGTGCAGACAGTAGGGAGAGTTTTAAAAAGACAAATACAGGTGAATGGACAAAGGGTAGACAGAAATACATGCCCCAGAATAGAGAGAAAAACCCACCCTGTGGGGCTGACCAGGGTGACCCTGGAAACAAAAAAATACCTAACCCCACCCAAGTCCCCCAGGGCAGACCCGGGTGGGGGTAGAACAGAAAAGAACATGAGAGAAAGAAAAGACGTCTTACTGTATACTGAGAATTTAGAATGACGTAAAAAAAAAAAAAACAAAAAAAAAAACACACACACACACTCAATGGTAGCATCCAGTATCAACGGTGAGGTCAAGTCTGGCACCAACTACCCATCAGGCCGAGAATACATCCCTAGGGGCGAATGTTCAAGCCGCGCGGATGGTTAAGTGCCAAGCCTGTCCGCGAAAAAGGATTCTGTCATTTTGCGGCTGATGAAGTGGGATGTATTTTGCCAAAGGAAGCGTATGCTGAAATGTGTGAGGCAATGAGGAGGTTCATTGAAATGACGTCCAATCTGGTTGTTGTATCCGAGACGGATCGAACGAACATGCTCCTCGCAGCGTTCAGGGTGTGTACGGTGTGTCTCCCCCACATACAACATCTTTGGGCAGTGAGAACATGAGATGACATAGACAATATCCGATGACTGGCATGTGAATGATCGGTGGACATTGAAAGATGACAGGGGTCCGGTGATGACAGGGGATGTGTTGATGTACGGACATGCTTTGCAGTGTGGTTGCTGACAAGGGTGTGTGCCAGGTGTTAAGGTGGTTAGATGCGCGAAGTGAACTGTGAACAAGATGATCGCGTAGGTTAGTATCACATTTGTAAGCGACCAGCGGAGGCTCAGGAAATATGTCTTTCAATACTTTGTCATTCTGAATGATGTGGAAGTTTCTGAGGAGAATGTTTTTGATTGGGACGTTGTGAGGATGATATGTGATACACAGGACCGGCTGGTCCTCTGCAGCACTGTGAGTTTTCTCCCGCAAAGCTTCACTTCTGCTTGTGGCCTCAGCTTTAGAACGAGCGGTGTTGACAATGTCTTGGGGGTATCCCTGGTGTGAGAAGAAAGTGGCCATGGTTTGGGTCTGTTTGGTGAAGTCGTCGTCGCTGCTGCAGATCCGACGGAGTCGCAGAAATTGGGAGAATGGGATACCGTTTTTGGTGGCGGCAGGATGGCTTGATGAAAACTTCAGGTAAGTGTGGGCGTCGGTAGGCTTGTAATGGACGGTAGTATGGAGTTTGTCAGAGTTTGTCAATGTCCACGATCATTCACATGCCAGTCATCGGATATTGTCTATGTCATCTCATGTTCTCACTGCCCAAAGATGTTGTATGTGGGGGAGACATACCATACACTCCCTGAACGCTGCGAGGAGATATCTCCTTTTGAATAAGACTCGCAGATGTGCCAATGCGTCATAGTGAACTCTACAAGGGGCGCACACAGTACATACACGTCATTAGTTTGTCAAACGTCATTTGTCAAGACATATTTTTTTTGTTTTTACGTAATTTTATATTTAACGTGATTCGAGTATCGCTTTCGCTTCAAGACTTGGGAAAATTTTGAGTAAGTGGTGTGTTCGGGCATTGTGCTTTGTTTGTTATGTGCATATATCATTGTATTTTTATTTTTGTGTACAGATTGTAAAGCGCTTAGAGCTTTTGAGTAAGATTAAGCGCTATATAAATACTCATTATTATTATTATTAAATGGTGACAAAACTAAAATTTCACAGTACAATTTCACTCTTGCTATAATTTGTGTGAAATCAGGTCAACTTTACCTAGCTACATGCTATACTAAGTACACCTGCATGCTCTTCTGAAAGCGTGTCGATGCGTGTGCGTGCACTCTAAACATCCTCAAGAGACATAGATGTTCATGCGCCTCTGGGCACATGAGGATCTATGCCTCTTGGAGATGCATGCATATGTAAGAGAGAGAGCGAGCGAGCCAGCGAGAGAATTACATCATATTTAGAGTATGTCTGCGCGGTGACGCAGTTGCTTCTTTTATGTCACCGCCACTGTCCGACTTTCTCCAGATGTCAATTTTCTTTTTACTGTTTTAATTTAATTTTTACTGAAGAATTTGAAAGGGTACAAAGCTGGCCAACGAAATCATTCAATGTCTTTCTCCAAACTAGTTATATCGGGTCACCTGAATGTTCTTCTGAAAGCGCGACGATGTGTGTGTGTGTGTGTGTGTGTGTGTGAGTGTGTGCGTGTTAGTGCATACATGCACGCGCGCTCCAAACATCTCCAAGAGAAATAGATGCTCATGCACTCTCCAGGCTCATGAGGATCTATGCCTCTTGAGTATAGTGTTGGGAAGAGATGGCGTGGTTTAAAGTAGTGTATAATCGTGCGTGTGTCTGAGAGAGAGGGTGTGCTGTTGTGCATGCGCAGTGAGTCCAGTGTTTTCCTGGAGAACAGAGCTATACAAGAACTATGTATTATTATTATTATTATGTCTGTGAGAGAGATAGAGAGAGCGTGGCGCGTGCTAGGGAAAATTACGTCATATTTAGAGTATTATGTCAATGTCTGTGTGGTGACAGAGTTGTCTGACTTTCTCTAGAAGTCAAAGTTTTTTTGCTGTTTTAATTCTTTTTTGAAAATAATTACTTTTTACTAAAGAAGTTGAACGGATACAAAGCTGGCTAACGAACTCATCCAATGTCTTTATCTAAACTAGCTATATATCCAAAATTTCAAGTACATATGACAAAAAAATACGGACTCTAATTTAACCAACTACCTATAAACAGTTGTTTATGTCTTAAATGAGACATTCAATTACAATATGCTCGGAGGCTCTCTTAGTCATCCCTTTAAGAAAGTATTTCGCCAAGTTTTAAGCTTGTGTGTACAGAAATATCGGAGATTTTCTTGTTTACATACATACACACATCTCTCTCTTGGCTTGACTTCGCGAACGAAGATTTTATAGGAGTTGACCACGACGTCTGCAGGCTTGTTCGTGGCTGCGGAGGCCAATCCGAGACAGGCAGGTTCGACCGCAGTGGCTGCAGGGGAAGGTATGGCTAGGGTTCTGAGCTGCGGCATCTCTGTTTTTTCTCCTGAGCCGCTTGTCCTTAAGGCTAGCTCTGTGAGAGTCCTCAAAGGAGACAGCTGCCTTGTAAATGGTGGAGCGCCAGGTGTCACGGTCCGCAGCAAGCGAAGACCACTGGTGGTGGTCGATTTGGCAGGCACTAAGTGACTTCTTGAGACAGTCTTTGTATCTCTTCTTTGGTGCCCCTCTGTCACGGCGTCCAGTAGCAAGCTCGCCGAACAGTGTGATCTTTGGTAGGCGATGATCCTCCATCCTGGAGACATGCCCCGCCCAGCGGAGCTGTGTCCGCAGCAGCAAAGCCTCGATGCTCACAGTTTCAGCCTGTTCAAAGACCTCGACGTTGGTGACATAGTCACTCCAGTGAATGCCCTGGATGGTACGCAGGCAGCGCTGGTGGAAGCGTTCGAGGAGTCGTAGTTGGCTGCGGTAGAGGGCCCAGGACTCGGAACCATACAGCAGGGTGGTGAGAACCACAGCTCTGTACACGCTGATCTTGGTGCCTGTTTTCAGCTGTTGATTGTGCCACACCCGCTTGAAAAGTCGCCCGAAAGCGTTGTTCGCTTTTGCCAGCCTGCTGTCAAGCTCCTTGTCCAGCTTGGCGTCCGACATGATAATGCAGCCAAGGTAGGTAAACTGGTGCACTGACTTTAGTTCAAACTCGCCAATGGTGATGTGAGGAGGGCGATACACTGTCTTGGGTGCCGGCTGATGGAGTACCTCTGTCTTTTCCAGACTGACCTCGAGTCCAAAGAGCTGGGCAGCATCTGCGAAGCAAGACGTGATGCGCTGCAGGGCTCTCTCTGTGTGTGCAACGAGGGCAGCATCATCAGCAAAAAGCAGCTCACGAATCAGTTGGTCTAGGGTTTTCGTGTGGGCCTGCAGTCGCCTGAGGTTGAACAGGCTGCCATCGAGACGATACCTGATGTACACTGCATCGTCATCATCGAGGTCCACTGTGGCCTGCTTCAACATCATGCTAAAAAAGATGGTGAAGAGGGTCGGTGCCAGCACGCAGCCCTGCTTTACGCCGTTGAGAATAGGGAATGGTTCTGAGAGGTCATTGTTGAGTCTGACCTGGCCTTGCTGGTCCTCGTGTAGCTGGACAATCATGTTGAGGAACTTAGGGGGACAGCCAAGTCGCTCCAGGATCTGCCACATGCCTTGCCTGCTCACAGCGTCGAACGCTTTTGTTAGGTCGACAAACGTTACGTACAGCCCTTTGTTCTGCTCGCGGCACTTCTCCTGTAGCTGTCTCAGCACAAAGACCATATCGGTGGTGCTCCTGTTTGCTCTGAAGCCACACTGGCCCTCGGCCTCTCTGGGAGTTGGTCTTCAGCAATGGCAGGTACCAGCCGGTTCAGGAGCAGCCTTGCAAGGATTTTCCCAGCAATGGACAGCAGGGTAATTCCCCGATAGTTGGAACAGTCAGACTTCTCGCCTTTGTTCTTGTACAGGGTGATAACGACTGCATCATGGAGATCTTTTGGTAGTGTTCCTTCCTCCCAGCAGCAGAGAAAGAGGTCATGGAGCTTGTTGTGCAGTGCTGTGCCTCCATGTTTCCAGATCTCTGGCGGTATTCCATCAATGCCTGCTGCTTTGCCACTCTTGAGCTGGTGGATGGCTGTGAGGGTCTCTTCAGCGGTGGGCGGTTCGTCCAATTCAACCTTTACTGGGAAGTGTGGGATTTGTAGGACGACTGCTTCTTGAACAGTGCGCTCAGCGCTGAAGAGGTTCTGAAAGTATTCTGACCAGCGGTTCAAGATGGAGGTATTATCTGTGAGGAGTGCCTGGCCATTCGCGCTTCGCAGAGGACTTTGTACCAGGTGCCTGGGGCCATACACTGCTTTCAGTGCTTCGTAGAAGCCCCTGTAGTCACCATTGTCAGCGCAAAGCTGGGTCCTCTGTGCAAGTCTGGTCCACCACTCATTCTGGAGATCTCTGAGCTTGCGCTGGAGACTGCTGCAGACGAGGCAGAAGGCAGACTTCTTCACAGGGCAGTAAGGCTGGGCTAGGTGGGCCTGATGGGCGGCTCTTTTTTTGCTAGGTGTTCCTGGATCTCTACATCGTTTTCGTCAAACCAGTCTTTGTTCTTCTTTCTGGCGAAACTTCACACATACATACATGTATATGCGCATATGGCGCTTCGCACCAAATGTACGTTCAGCAGCGAGGTTAACGTAACTAGACAGGACGTAATTTTTAAATTGCCACTTCAGTTGTCAGAGGTTTAGGCCTGCCTGCCTTTGACGTCATGGACATGCTATTAAATTCACCCCACCACGACCCGTCCTAAAAATTCCCTTCTGTAAGTAGAAGAGACTTTAAAAAAAATAGGAGCATTTTAACCCCCTCACTGACAGTGGACACAAATTGTAAGTTTAATGCAAAAGAGACCCAAAGTAGTACCCAACGGAGAAAGAAACACGCTTAGAAAAGACGGGTACAACCCGTCTTTTCTAAGCATGTTTCTTTTTCCGTTGGGTACTTCTTTGCATTTTACATGCTTGGCAGTCACCTTTTTGGTCTGAAAAGAGACCCAGCTGTCCAAGTAGCATGGATACAAAGTAGTTTCCGAAAGAGACATAGATCCTCATGACCTAAACCTTTTGCAGTTCTGATAATAATATTAATTATTACACTTAAATATGACACAAAATCCTACTAAGCAGACTTTAAGCACCTCACAATTACACAATTATAAAAAGAAATCATGACAAAAATATGGGCATAAAAAATGCAGACCATTTTACAATCACAAGAGGAGAAACCCATACCACTAATAAATAAAAAATGATAGTACATACATACACACCCACACACCATCTCAATGTGCACTGGCATGAAATAACTAACAACAGATGGTGTGCACACTGCAGCTCAGGGATGGAATCAATAATACAGATCAAGGGTGCTGTTCAATTGAGCTCAGCAGTGAAGGAGTTAAACAATTTTTGGCATTGAAGGGGTTTAACACATATCATACTGAGGCTAAAAGCTTCTAATTTGTACACTGCCATATGCAAGCTACGTTACAGTACTTACAGATAAAGATATAGACCACTGACTTTAGTTCAAGGGTGGTGCCAGAATAGCTATTCTGGCACTACCCTTGAACTATTTCAGTCAAACTTATTTCACACACTGGTGTATTTCGAATGATAAGGGTTAAGTAACTGAAGAAGATTAAAGCCATCATCTTCATGGATGCTTGCCGTGTTTCCAAATGATTATTTTCATACCAAATTTAGTAGAAATGAAAGATAAACAACTACTAAACATCAGGTCTCGGCTTACCTTGGCACCCCCTGAAGTTTTCAGCTGTCTGACTTTGTCTCCCTGTGCGTCCACCTCAGCTTTCAGTGCCTTGGCCTCAGCTGATTCAGCATCTGCTTTCCCTGCGACTGCAGGCATGGCTTGGCTCTTGTTCTTATCCTCAGAGCTTTTACTTTTCCCCTGGGTGGGGTTGGGAGTAGCGGGGGTTGTGCCTGGTTTGAGTGGAGCCCAGTCCTTGCCAGTCAGCTCTTTGAATTGTTTCTTCAGCGACAACAGCTGCTGGACTTCACTGTCCACTGATGCCTGTACATGGAACAGAACATGATTTCTGGAGTCAAACTTTCTGAAGTCACACTGATTACAAATGGGATCAGCATAGCCCTGTTCTGTTTTCTGAACTCTTTAAAAAAAAAAGAAGTCGAAGATGCGATGGGCTTGGCAGCTTAGTTCTGAAACAACTCAGGCATCATCACAGCCATCGCTGTAATTAAAATACATTCAACAATAATTAACCCTTTGACTGCTGCTAGCACTTTCTGTCATGATAATTCCAGTAGGAATCATCAGCCAAAAGGTTAAGATGTGGGTGTGTGCATGTGTTTACTATGTGTGCTGCTTTGAGCATGAAAATCGAACAAACTCGAGTCAAATGAAAAAAACAAGTTTATAATTAACATGGCACACACCTAACAGTGTACTAACCGACAGTTGTTACTGAAAAAAATTTAGAACATGTCCGTGTAAACTACCTTGGAATATACATGCCTGATTCATTGAAACAGTATAAACATTCGTTTTTTGTACAATCATTGAATGGAACGCAGGCTGACGGGTCATGTTTAGCATTCTCATACAATGAACCTGTGACAAAAGGTCGTTTGTGCCAAAAGTAACAACCAACAGAAATGTCCAAAGTAACAACCAATTTAGATGTCTTAAAAATAGGCTTATTTTAGGCACTGGTTAGTTTTGAAGTATCTTGCATGTGGGCGTGTGAAATTAAAGACCTGTGAATGCAGAAATAGATGATTTCCAGCAGAGAATAATGAAACCTTTTTAAATCTAGCCCTTTCTAAAAATGCTGGTCAGTATGGTGGAGATACAGTTTTTCTTTTTTGATTATTCTCTTTCACAAGAAATTAATGTTATACCCTGTTCTCTGAGATATAAGTATGAAACATACTTTATTCCTTTTGAAAGTAACACAGGGGAATTACTCAGCGCTGGACAGACGAACAGTTAGATCCCCTGCCCCCGCCTATCAGGCACCCAATCGCCAGCCCACAGAGAAATACGCAGGTATAGAATAAGACGATCATTTGCATCTCATTGTTGTACAATTCTGCCAGCGCTAGCCTCACCTATCTGGTTTGTGAGTATCTTTTAAAAGTAAGTTTTCTTTCACTATCGCTGCTGGTTGTTACTGTGGACATGCTCAGTTAATTCAAATTACAACACCCCCACCCCCCCAAATTCTTTGATTACCAGTTACCCCCCCCCACCCACCCAAAAAAAAAAAATAAAAAAATAATAATAATTAAAAAAATCTTTAAACAGTCATTATCCTTATAGATGAGATAACAGAAATACAAATATATTTCTGACACTCAGTATTTTTTAGAAAAAACAAAGTTTGTTGTCACACAGGACATACACATGAAAATCATCTTGGATTAGTCCATGTTGGTGAAAAAGAAACCGGAGAAATGTAAGCATTCCAACAACAATGTCTTCATAGGGGAATCACAAAAAGCACAAATTTCCTCTGGTACTGTGTTTTTTTCTTGACTAAAAATATGTCCGTTGTTACGAATACGAGCACGACGTTTTGTCAAGGTTCCCATACAATGTAAGTGTATAGTAAGGTACTCGACAGCTCCGAGTGGAACCAGGAAGTCACCGTTCAACTGTCCTTTGTAACGTCCTTTCACACAAGAAATGCCGGCACTAAGCCGGACTAAGTAGCGCCTCTGCGCACTCCCTAAAACCACTGCGACTAAGCCAGTGCTCGGGGCCTGCTGTGTAACTTTCAAGATAAAGAAACCAAGAACATTTCATTGCATCATCCTCACATTGAAACACGAAAACCACTTACAACAAATGTTGACACCATTCAAAAGCGATCAAACAAAGCTAATAAAGAACAATACTTTGTATGTTTGTCAGTGGAACAATATTTCACTCACAAGGATTCGGACTGTGCATACACTTTGATATTCTGTATTTGCCGCACTGCAAAACAATGCACACGTTGCTGGACGACCCAATGAGGCCGACCCGATCCGGATCTTGACCTATTTTGAAATGCAAGCTAAGACAGCTGGCCAATCATAGACGCCGATCGTACCTACTTTCATTTTTAAGGTCTTCTCAAAATGTACAAACGTTACTTTTCAATACAGCCAAACGGTACTAATACAGTTGTAACAGGTATTGATTTCAGTTTATTTTGGACAGAATAGTGTGAAGGGTGTGAAAAGCATTTAAAATTAATGTGGATAATGATATTGTTCTGAAACAAAATTACTTCAACTTCCATAACTAATAATAATAATAATAATGAGTACTTGTATAGCGCCTAACCTCAGATTAGAGCTCTAGGCGCTTAACAAAAACTAATGTACAAAAATAACTAATTACAAAAATGCAATTTACAAAAAGTACAAAAAACAAAATACAACGCACTCTGTAAACAAGCTATAAAGTCACCATTCAAAAGTGCTACGCTTATGGACTCATACTGGCATTCACACACACACTCACACACACACTACTTCTAACATAGATAGAGATGACATTAACATCACAGGTGTGTGACAATGTCATTTGTAGCTGACAGAAAAAATATGAGTCTTTAGGGCTCGCTTGAAACTCCTCTCTCGAATCCACGTATCTCAGTTCGCGTGGGAGGTCATTCCAAACAACTGGGCTTTGGTATCTGAATGACCTCTCACCAAACGACTTTGTTTTGACAAGATGGATACGTAAAACTCGAGATTCGGCAGCAGAGCGCAAATTCTGTCTTGAGGGCTTATACAGCTGGAGAAGAGAGGCAAGGTAGTGTGGGCAGGAACAGGTAATACAACTGTGAGTCATGCATGAAATTTTGTACTGAATCCTAGCTGTTACAGGTAACCAGTGAAGAGCAGACAGATGGGGTGTGATATGATCTGATCTAGGGACTCTAAGAATCGACCTAGCAGCTGAGTTTTGAATATTCTGGAGTTTGCCAATCAGACACTGGGAACAGCCAGCCAAAAGAGCATTGCAATAGTCTAATTTAGACAAAACAAAAGCGCAGACAAGTACTTTAGTTGCTTCAGGTGTCAGTGGCGGACTGAAGCAATACGTCGCAGTTCAGTATAGGCGGATCTGCAAACGTTGTTCACATGAAGACACATGGACAGGCTACTATCAAGTGTGACACCCAGATTTTTTACATGGGGGGAGAACGGGACAGTGGCACCACAGATTTGTAATTACTGGGGGAGTGTCAGCGTCTTCGTCAACCTCGGGGAAGCAATGATCATGGCCTCAGTTTTTCCGTCATTCAACTGTAATTTGTTTGAACTCATCCACATCTTAGTATCCAAGACACACTCCTGAAGGCTCTCGATTGTGTCCATAATCTGATCAGGTGAACATGAGTCATGGAGTTGAGTATCATCTGCAAATGCATGATGTGATATAGAGAAACGGTTAAAGACACTGGCCAGTGGCTGAACATACAGGGTAAAGAGGACTGGTCCAAGAACTGAACCTTGTGGGACGCCAAAGCGCACGGTGGATGGGCTGGATAGTTTATCATTAACAACTATGCACTGAGTTCTGTCTGTTAGATATGATCTAAACCACGATAAAGCAGTTTCATGAATGCCATACACAGAATAGAGACGTTGTAGCAAAATGTCATGGTCAATCGTATCAAAGGCAGCAGATAGGTCTAACAGTGCGAGAACAGATACTTTGCCATCATCAAGAGCCTTGAGGAGGTCATTCAGAATTTTTGCAAGCGCAGTTTCAGTGGAATGACCTGCACGGTACGCAGACTGATTGGGACTAAGAAGATGATTCAGCGAGCGAGCGAGTATAGATTGCTTTACGTCCCGCAAGCGACAAAGGCCTTCTCAGGACGTGCCTGCGCTAAATGAAGAAATAACTGCAAGAAGCGCAGACAGGAGGGAGAATTTCAAAAGAAAAATACAGATGAATGGACCAGAAAGACAGAAATACAAACCCCCAAAAGAGTAGAACCCACCTTGTAGGGGTTAGACAAGGTGACCCTAGGAACTAAAAAGTAGACAACCCCACCAAGGTCCCCTAGGGCAGACCTGGTGGGGGAAGAAGATGATTCAGGTTCAGATGGTCGAGAAGTTGTGACAACACAACCTTCTCAACGATCTTAGAGAGAAAAGGGAGGTTTGAGACAGGGCGGTAATTCTGTAGATTGTTAGGGTCTAAAGAGGGCTTTTTTAGCAAAGGTTTAACAATGGCGGACTTGAAATCCGACGGAAAAACACCAGACCTCAGGGACTCATTGACAATGTTGGTCATGACTGGAAGCACAACATCAATACACTTGTACAGCAATGTAGTAGGAAGTGGGTCTAAACTACAAGTCTTTTCTGCAGTTCTCTTCAGCACAGCATGAAGTTCCTGTTCACTGACAGAAAAGGGAATGTCAAACAAACAAACAAACAAACACAACAACAGCAAATAAACAGTACCAAACAGCCAACCAAAAGAACACAGTAAACATCTATACAGATTGTTGTATCAGTCTTGACACAATAAATCTGTGTTTAAATAAGGGAAAAATGAAGAAACAAGAACAGCAAAGCCCTCATGGCTCATGTGCATCAGTGTTGATTTTTTTCTAAAATACAGGGGGTCAGATCTAGCGCGGCAGATTAAGTTTACAGTTGCCAGCGGTCAGCAGGATTTCCCAGGGGGTCACAGAAATGATGAAGTCTTAGATGATCACATACTTTGTAACACACACAAACACACAATTCTGTTGCTGCACATACGGTACTGTTGCTGTGTTGGCGTTCGGCGCTCTCACAAAAGTTTTGTTCTGCTCGACACGCGCGGCTGTGAAATGTGTTCATGGTGACGCTTACTTACTTACTTACGCCTGTCACCCCTACCCGGGTATAGGCCGTCGACGAGAGACCTCCAGCAACTCCTGTCCTGCGCTTCTCCTTCGATTCTACTCCAGGTGGTTCCCAGTCTCTTGATGTCTGCTTGGAGGTCTCGACGCCAGGAGTTTCTCGGCCTACCTCTTTTCCTCTTTCCCTGGGGGTTCCACGACAATGCCTGCCTAGTGATACTGGAAGCTGGCTTTCTCAGACTGTGACCGATCCATCCCCATCTTCTTCGCCCAATTTCATTCTCTGCTGTTATCTGTTCTGTTCTCTCCCAGAGTCTGACGTTGCTGATCTTCTCTGGCCAGTGGATTTTCAAAATTCTTCTAAGGCAACTGTTCATGAAGGTCTGTACTCTGTTGACTGTGGTTTTTGTCAATCTCCAAGTCTCTGCTCCATATAAGAGAACTGCTTTTACATTGGAGTTGAAAATCCGGACTTTGGTGTGTTGTGACAGCTCTCTGGAGCTCCACACGTTTTTCAACTGGAGAAAGGCTGCTCTGGCTTTACCGATTCGTGCTCTGACATCTGCATCAGTGCCGCCTTTTATGTCTATGATGCTCCCGAGATAGGTGAAGGACTCCACCTCCTCCAACGAGGTGCCAGCAAGCAAGACTGGTTCTTCCCTGGTTGCGTTCAGCCTCATTGTCTTTGTTTTCTGTTTGTGAATGGAGAGGCCCAATTGGGACGAGATGTCAGCAAGCCTCGTGGTCTTGTCCTGCATTTGTTGATGAGTGTGGGACAGTAATGCCAAGTCGTCTGCAAAATCGAGATCGTCAAGCTGTGTCCACAGTGTCCACTGTATTCCACTTTGTCTGTGCTCTGTGGTCATCTTCATGACCCAGTCTATGGCCAGTAGGACGAGGAACGGAGACAGCAGACACCCCTGCCTGACACCGGTTCTGACCTGGAGCTCCCTGGTGAACTGCCCTTCGTGGATCACGCGACATGTCATGCCATCGTAGCTGCTCTTGATCAGGCGGATGAGCTTTGTGGGTACACCGTAGTGTCGTAGGAGTTTCCACAGAGTCTCTCGGTCCACACTGTCAAATGCTTTCTCATAATCCACAAAGTTGACGTACAGCGGGGAGCTCCACTCCAGAGACTGTTCCACGATGATGCGGAGAGTGGCGATCTGGTCTGTACATGATCGGTTCTTCCTGAATCCTGCTTGCTGGTCTCTCAGCTGGGGATCAACGGAGCTCTTCATTCTCTCCAGGATGATCCTGTTGAAGACCTTTCCTGGTACTGACAGCAAGGTGATTCCTCTGTAGTTGAAACACTTGCTGAGGTCGCCTTTCTTGGGAAGCTTGATTAGGTACCCCTCCTTCCAGTCAGCCGGCATCACCTCCTTTTCCCAGATCTTTCCAAACAGTGGGTACAGCATCTCCACTGTTGTCTCTAGGTCTGCTTTCAGAGACTCCGCTGGGATGCCATCTGGGCCTGCTGCTTTGCCGTTCTTCAAGAATGCCACTGCTCTTCTGATCTCTTCCCGGCTGGGTCTGTCACAGCTGATGGGTAGGTCGGTCTCTGCCGGCTGGATGTCTGGGGGGTCGGGTGGGCTAGGTCTGTTCAGTAACTCTTCAAAATACTCGGCCCATCTGTCGAGTTGTTCTGCTCTGTCTGCAATAGGCTTGCCTTCTTTGTCTTTTACTGGTCTTTCTGTATGGCCATACTTGCCTGACAATCTTCTGGTAATGTCGTAGAGCTGTTTCATGTTGCCGCTGCCTGCTGCCTTTTCTGCCTCTGCTGCCAGGCTGTCTGTGTAGGCCCTCTTGTCTGCCCTGATACTACTCTTCACCTCGCGGTTGGCTTCCGAGTATTCCCCCTGTGCCCTTACTTTGGCTGCTCTCGTGCGACTGTTGTTGACAGCTGCTTTCTTCTGCTTCCTCACTTCTATCTTCTTCAAGGTCTGTGCCGACAGCCAGTCCTTGTGATGGTGTTTCCTGAACCCTACAGTGTCTTTGCAGGTTGAGTTCAGCGCCTCTCTAACTGCCTTCCACTGCTGCTCTGTGGTGACCGCCTCCTCTTCATTTACTAGCTCCTGTAGCGCTTGAAACCGGTTGGACAGCACCAGTTTGAACTCTTCTCTAACTCCAGTTTCTCTCAGGAGGCCTACATTATAGCGATGTCTTCTTGTTGTCTCTGTGCGGCTTTTCTTTAGCTTGAGCTTCATTCTTAAGGTAAGCAGATGGTGGTCGGAGGCGACATCTGCTCCCCTCCTCACTCGAACATCTTGAAGGGATCTTCTAAATTTCTTGCTAATGCAGATATGGTCTATTTGGTTCTCTGTTGTATGGTCAGGTGAGACCCAAGTTGCTTTGTGTATTCTTCTGTGTGGGAAGATGCTGCCTCCAATGACAAGTCGATTTAGAGCACATAAGTCTACAAACCTCTCCCCGTTCTCACTCATCTCCGAGCCTAGTCCCTGTCTCCCCATCACCTCTTCGTATCCAGTGTTGTCCTCCCCTATTTTGGCATTAAAATCGCCCATGACGATGGTGATGTCTCGCTCCGCACATTTGTTCACAGCACTTTGGAGTCGGTCGTAGAACTCTTGTTTCTCTTCCTCGTCACTGTCATTTGTGGGCGCATAACACTGGATGACGTTCAGCTTGAGCTTTTTCTTGGTTCTAAAGGCTGCTGTGATAATTCTTGGCCCAAGAGGTTCCCAGCCCATCAGCGCTCTCTGTACCACTGGTGACAGCATGAATGCTACACCTTCTGTATGGGGGGCATTCTCCTCTTCATGACCTGAATACAGAATCATCTCCCCACTTAACAGCCTTTTCTGGCCAGACTGCGTCCATCTGGCTTCACTGATACCTAGCAGGGAAAGGTTGTACTTTTGCATTTCCGCTGCTATCTGGGCGGCCTTGCCGCTCTGGTACGTGGTCTTGACGTTCCATGTGCCCATGGTTGTATCCCTGGATAGAGAGAGGCGGCTCGGTCCTGTGGCTTCTGAAGACTTCCGGCTTTCACCACAGGACGTCATAAGTCTTCTGGTAGAAGAACCTTCCTTCTCCAGGAATGGAATTACTGTTAGTCTTTTCATCGGCGTTTTTGTAGCTATTTCCTTTTTTGCAGGGTGGGGAAGCTACCCCCACGCCCAACCCCCTTACTAGGAGGACCAGGGGTTTTCTGTTGGGGTCACCTTCCCTTAGACCATGTTGGTTCACGGCACCTTATTTAATTCGGTGCACCCCTCTCACGAGGGACCCCCTATCCACCACCCAGGGGACGCGCGTCAACGCCATATGGTCCCAGCGCGAGGTCATGGTGACGCACTGGTGCATTTTTCAGTGTGTGAAGATAAAGCTGAGTGTGTCAGAGTACTTTTTTTTTTTACGTCAGACTGACACCGAGCTCGGAACACTAGTACGTCAGAGGTGGCTTTAGAGGGTCAGAAACGCACATTTCTGCATAATAATCATCACTGTGCATGACTGTCGCCCTTAATTTATTTGATGTTCTTTGACCTTTTGTGACCTTGACCTTTCCAACAGGTCAATTATATGAGCAGGTGTTTAAATGTCAAAAGGCAATAGTCCCTGCAAAATCCTATTAATCCAGTCAATCTGTGGATAAGGTTAAAAGATTAGAAGTCTGAGTTTATCACAGTATGAAGAAGATACCTCGCGCTGGGACCATATGGCGTTGAGGCGCGTCCCCTGGGTGGTGGATAGGGGGTCCCTCGTGAGAGGGGTGCACCGAATGAAATAAGGTGCCGTGAACCAACATGGTCTAAGGGAAGGTGACCCTAACAGAAAACCCCTTGTCCTCCAAATAAGGGGGTTGGGCGTGGGGGTAGCTTCCCCACCCTGCAAAAAAGGAAATAGCTACAAAAACGCCGACAAAAAGACTAACAGTAATTCCTTTCCTGGAGGAGGAAGGTTCTTCTACCAGAAGACTTATGACGTCCTGTGGTGAAAGCCGGAAGTCTTCGGAAGCCACAGGACCGAGCCGCCTCTCTCTATCCAGGGATACAACCATGGGCACATGGAACGTCAAGACCATGTACCAGAGCGGCAAGGCCGCCCAGATAGCAGCGGAAATGCAAAAGTACAACCTTTCCCTGCTAGGTATCAGTGAAGCCAGATGGACGCAGTCTGGCCAGAAAAGGCTGTTAAGTGGGGAGATGATTCTGTATTCAGGTCATGAAGAGGAGAATGCCCCCCCCCCCCCCCCCCCCCCCATACAGAAGGCGTAGCATTCATGCTGTCACCAGTGGCACAGAGAGCGCTGATGGGCTGGGAACCTCTTGGGCCAAGAATTATCACAGCAGCCTTTAGAACCAAGAAAAAGCTCAAGCTGAACGTCATCCAGTGTTATGCGCCCACTAATGACAGTGACGAGGAAGAGAAACAAGAGTTCTACGACCGACTCCAGAGTGCCTTGGACAAATGTGCGGAGCGAGACATCACCATCGTCATGGGCGATTTTAATGCCAAAATAGGGGAGGACAACACCGGATACGAAGAGGTGATGGGAAGACAGGGACTAGGCTCGGAGATGAGTGAGAACGGGGAGAGGTTTGTAGACTTTTGTGCTCTAAACCGACTTGTCATTGGAGGCAGCATCTTCCCACACAGAAGAATACACAAAGCAACTTGGGTCTCACCTGACCATACAACAGAGAACCAAATAGACCATATCTGCATTAGCAAGAAATTTAGAAGATCCCTTCAAGATGTTCGAGTGAGGAGGGGAGCAGATGTCGCCTCCGACCACCATCTGCTTACCTTAAGAATGAAGCTCAAGCTAAAGAAAAGCCGCACAGAGACAACTAGAAGACAGCGCTATAATGTAGGCCTCCTGAGAGAAACTGGAGTTAGAGAAGAGTTCAAACTGTTGCTGTCCAACCGGTTTCAAGCGCTACAGGAGCTAGTAAATGAAGAGGAGGCGGTCACCACAGAGCAGCAGTGGAAGGCAGTTAGAGAGGCACTGAACTCAACCTGCAAAGACACTGTAGGGTTCAGGAAACACCATCACAAGGACTGGCTGTTGGCACAGACCTTGAAGAAGATAGAAGTGAGGAAGCAGAATAAAGCAGTTGTCAACAACAGTCGCACGAGAGCAGCCAAAGTAAGGGCACAGGGGGAATACTCGGAAGCCAACCGCGAGGTGAAGAGTAGTATCAGGGCAGACAAGAGGGCCTACACTGACAGCCTGGCAGCAGAGGCAGAAAAGGCAGCAGGCAGCGGCAACATGAAACAGCTCTACGACATTACCAGAAGATTGTCAGGCAAGTATGGCCATACAGAAAGACCAGTAAAAGACAAAGAAGGCAAGCCTATTGCAGACAGAGCAGACCAACTCGACAGATGGGCCGAGTATTTTGAAGAGTTACTGAACAGACCTAGCCCACCCGACCCCCCAGACATCCAGCCGGCAGAGACCGACCTACCCATCAGCTGTGACAGACCCAGCCAGGAAGAGATCAGACAGTGGCATTTTTGAAGAACGGCAAAGCAGCAGGCCCAGATGGCATCCCAGCGGAGTCTCTGAAAGCAGACCTAGAGACAACAGTGGAGATGCTGTACCCACTGTTTGGAAAGATCTGGGAAGAGGAGGTGATGCCGGCTGACTGGAAGGAGGGGTACCTAATCAAGCTTCCCAAGAAAGGCGACCTCAGAGGAATCACCTTGCTGTCAGTACCAGGAAAGGTCTTCAACAGGATCATCCTGGAGAGAATGAAGAGCTCCGCTGACCCCCAGCTGAGAGACCAGCAAGCAGGATTCAGGAAGAACCGATCATGTACAGACCAGATCGCCACTCTCCGCATCATCATGGAACAGTCTCTGGAGTGGAGCTCCCCGCTGTACGTCAACTTTGTGGATTATGAGAAAGCATTTGACAGTGTGGACCGAGAGACTCTGTGGAAACTCCTACGACACTATGGTGTACCCACAAAGCTCGTCTGCCTGATCAAGAGCAGCTACAATGGCATGACATGTCGCGTGATCCACGAAGGGCAGTTCACCAGGGAGCTCCAGGTCAGAACTGGTGTCAGGCAGGGGTGTCTGCTGTCTCCGTTCCTCTTCCTACTGGCCATAGACTGGGTCATGAAGATGATCACTGAGCACAGACGAAGTGGAATACAGTGGACACTGTGGACACAGCTTGACGACCTCGATTTTGCAGACGACTTGGCATTACTGTCCCACACTCATCAACAAATGCAGGACAAGACCACGAGACTTGCTGACATCTCGTCCCAAGTGGGCCTCACCATTCACAAACAGAAAACAAAGACAATGAGGCTGAACGCAACCAGGGAAGAACCAGTCTTGCTTGCTGGCACCCCGTTGGAGGAGGTGGAGTCCTTCACCTATCTCGGGAGCATCATAGACAAAAAAGGCGGCACTGATGCAGATGTCAGAGCACGAATCGGTAAAGCCAGAGCAGCCTTTCTCCAGTTGAAAAAAGTGTGGAGTTCCAGAGAGCTGTCACAACACAGCAAAGTCCGGATTTTCAACTCCAATGTAAAAGCAGTTCTCCTATATGGAGCAGAGACTTGGAGATTGACAAAAACCACAGTCAACAGAGTACAGACCTTCACAAACAGTTGCCTTAGAAGAATTTTGAAAATCCACTGGCCAGAGAAGATCAGCAACGTCAGACTCTGGGAGAACACAGAGCAGATAACAGCAGAGAATGAAATTGGGCGAAGAAGATGGGGATGGATCGGTCACAGTCTGAGAAAGCCAGCTTCCAGTATCACTAGGCAGGCATTGTCATGGAACCCCCAGGGAAAGAGGAAAAGAGGTAGGCCGAGAAACTCCTGGCGTCGAGACCTCCAAGTAGACATCAAGAGTCTGGGAACCACCTGGAGTAGAATTGAAGGAGAAGCACAGGACAGGAGTTGCTGGAGGTCTCTCGTCGATGGCCTATACCCGGGTAGGGGTGACAGGCGTAAGTAAGTAAGTATGAAGAAGATGCAAAGTAGAAGTACCCATACAAAAACATGCACAGTTGCAATTTTTTCCTGAAGCATTTTAAATGAAAGCATGAAAAGCAGAAGTCTCAGAAACCATAAGCCATTAAAGGAATTTGGAAAAAAAGTTGCAGATGAGGTCAATTATACACCTTACGTAAAAAAAAACCCAGTGTTCATGTTTCATTTCATTATCAATACTTTATAACAATGTCTCCAGTAAGGACATTTTTTCCTGAACGCAAAGTGTGACATACCTGATGACGCTTTTTCACAAGAATAAAAGCTTGAAATGGACCAAACACAAGAAATATGTATTTTTTTCTAAAATGTATTTTTTCGAAAAATACTTACCGATGGCATTACTATGTGGAATATACCCCTTAACTTACCCGATTTCAGCCTAAGCACCCTTGTGTATACCCATACGACAAGGGGCGTAACTCAGAGAGTTGTATCCGTGACCGGGTAGTCTCCCCTCGTTCCATCCGGTCATGTGAGCCATGTATTCCCACCAGTTGTACACTTAGCATAGAGGTGGCAAGTGGGGTAGGCGGGAGGGCCCTCCGAGTAATACCATCGGTAAGTATTTTTTGATAAAATACATTTTAGAGAAAAATGCATTTTTCTTTAAAAGGTATTTTTTCGAAAAATACTTACCGATGACATGACTTTGTTGTGGAGTGTCCACTCCTTGCTCAATTCTAGCCTAAGAACCCGTTGTGTAAACACAACCCGGGAGGCACTCGGGGAACCCCCAGAGGGGCCGAGAGTTGTCTCCCGCTCCTGCCCACCGGCACTATTCACCTGTGAACTCCAGTCACGAAATTAGGCTCACCAGCGGCAAGCGGGGCAGGTGGGAGGGTCCTTCGAGTCATGTCATCGGTAAGTATTTTTCGAAAAAATACCTTTTAAAGAAAAATGCATTTGCTTCTTCAAAAACATTACCGATGACATGACTTTGTGGAGAATGCCGATTACGGAGGAGGGTGCTGCACCCAAAAAAGGTTCCCCCTAGGCTCATGGCCCCCTCCTCTCCTCCGACACTCCACACTCCGTAAATAGGTGCGTACCTATGGCGCCTGTGGCACCGGGAGGGAGTGTTGTGCCGCCGCAATGTCCCCCACCAAGGCAAGGTTGTCTCGCTGTCCTGCCAGATCCCGTAAATAGAAGCGGGCGAAGGTAGATTCCGACCGCCAGCCCACCGCAGCCACGATGTCTTTGACAGCGCAGTTCCTGTCGAAGGCGACGCTCGTGGCCATGGCTCGTACTTCATGTGCCCGAATCTTTAAGCTCCTCGCTCCCTGTGGTGAGAGGTCGACATAGGCTGAGCGAATAACCCAGCGTAGCCAGGAAGAGATCGTCTGGGCTGTAATGTCGTTTTTGCCAGGTTTTAACGTCAGGAAGAGGCGTGAGCGTCCTCTCCGGACGGCTTTGGTTCGATGCAAGTACACTCGAAGGGCTCGCACAGGATCTTGTTGCCTGGTCTCTTTGGGGAAGTTGGCCCCACGTAACGGTCGTAAGGTGATAACCTGTGGCGCAGTCAATGGAGACCTAGTCTTGGCAACGAAGGCAGGGTCCGTCACTAGCTGGACGGAACGATCCGCTCTAAATTGCAGGCAGGTAGGCCGGGCTGAGAGCGCGTGTAGCTCACTTACTCGTGCCGCGGTGGCAAGGGCCAGCAGAAAGCATGTCTTACGCGTCACATCTGCAAGTCGTGCCAGAGGTAGCGGTTCGAAGCGTGGTGAGTTCAGCCAGGTAAGAACCCATGGTAAATCCCAGCGGGGAAGTAGCGAGCGAGAAGTTGGTCTTTGCAGGCCGAAGTGCGTCATAAGGTCCGCTAGGTCCTTACATGCTCCGGGGTCCGTGCGGCCGAGATGCTGGTAGGTATCGGCAATCAGGTATCCCCTGATGGTAATTGGGGCCAGTCCTTGGTCTCCGAAGAGCCAGAGGAAGAAGTCCGCGAGCTGGGGGTTGGTCAGATCGGTGGGGGAGAGCCAACGTTCGCTGCACCAGTTGCACAGTACCCTCCATTTTCCCTCGTAGATACGTCTAGTCGAGGGCTTGCGGGCTGTGGCGATAGCTTCCACTGCAGCACCCGAGGAACCTCTAGCGGTGACGGCTTGCCGCACAACCTCCAGGTGTGTAGTAGTAAGCGTTCCGGGCAAGGGTGGAACAATGCCTGACGGGGCTGCTTGAGCATAGTGCGAGGCGTGGGGAGCAGTAGGGGAGGGTGTGTGGCGAGGCTGATCAGGTCGGTCGACCAGGAATGAGTCCAAGAGAACGGGGCGACCAGGAGAAGGATCGCGTTGGTTCCTCGCAGCTTTAGGAGGACTTTGGGGACGAGGACTGTCGGGGGAAAGGCGTAAGCGATGAGTCCGTCCCAAGGAATGGAGAGGGCGTCGACCGCCCATGCCAGGGGATCTGGGACTGGGGAGACGAAGAGGGGAAGCTGGTGATTCCACCTCGTGGCGAAGAGGTCCACCATTGGTGTCTCCCAGTGAGTGCAAATCATACGGAAAATGTCCTGGCGTAGAGTCCATTCTGTGTGAATAAGTTGTCCGCGGCGGGACAGAGAGTCCGCCAACACATTCAGGCGACCGGGAATGTGGCGAGTGCTGAGTGTCAGGTCGTGGTCCTCGCACCAGCGCATCAAGCGATACAGTAGCATGCAGAGATCGGGTGAGTGCGTTCCTCCCTGCTTCTGTATATACGCCACAACCGTCGAGTTGTCTGAGAGGACGAGAAGATGCTGGTGTCTTAGTTGCTCTTCCCAAACAACGAGGGCTTGCCACACCGCTTGTAGCTCCAACCAGTTGCTGTGCTTGTCCGCGAAACTCCGGAGGCCAGAGGCCGGATGTCGTGGAGAACTGCGGAAGCAGGTGGGCTCCCCAATCAGCACGACTCGCGTCGACACACAGGGAGAGGTGAGGTGTTGGAGAGGACAGGGGAACTCCCACTGCCAGCCACGTCCTGTTGGTCCACCGTAAAAGATGGGGGCGTACCAGAGGGGACACTGGGACCATGGCGGTCAAGTCGCCCGAAGAGGGACGCCAGAGAAGTAGGAGATGAAGTTGTAGCGGTCGGGAGTAGAGACGACCGAGAGGGATAAGATCCGCTGCTGCGTTGATCAGGCCAAGAAGCTGAAGCCAGACTCTGGTGGGGGCTGCCTGCTGCTGGGCTACCATAGCGGCTAGTGTGGACAACTTCAAAATCCGTGGCTCCGGCAAGTGCACCCTGTTGCGGTCCGAGACGAATTCCATGCCAAGATGGATGAAGTGGCACGCGGGGGTGAGATCCGACTTTCCCGTGTTGACCAGGAATCCAAACTGGAGAAGCAACCGCATGAAGGCGTCCCTGTCTGCCGCTAGGGCGGCTTCCACCTGATTCCTCAACAGTAGGTCGTCGAGATAATTCGACGTCGGGCTGGAAGACGACTGTCGTGCCTTGGCCACTACAGCATCCATGATGCGGGTGAAGGCCCATGGGCTGAGGTTGAGACCGAACGGTAGGGCACAAAACTGGTAAATCACTCCTTCGAACGCGAAGCGCAGGTATTTCCTGGAAGTCGAGTGCATGGGGACATGAAGGTAAGCGTCGGAAAGATCCAGACTGACCGCATAGTCCATGGGCTGAACCGCAGCACGAAGAGCCCTGGTCGTTTCCATCCGAAAGGAAGGGGCCGCGATGAAAGCGTTCAGCGCCGAAAGGTCTATGACTGGTCGCCACTTGCCGCTGGGTTTGGGAACCACGAACAGTCGGCTGTAAAAGGCGGGCGAGTCCGGACGATGCACTATCTCTGTGGCTTGCTTCAACAGGAGAGCGGCGACTTCTCCACGCAGAGCGGCGGCCTTTAGGTCGTCGGCAGGTACCTCCGTCCACACCGGCATGGAACGCAAAGGAGGAGGGGAGCGGAAGGAGATCCGCAATCCTCTGGTCACCACGTCCAAAACCCAGGGCTCGTCTCGAAACAGCAAGCGCCACTCCTTGCTGAATCTTGCTAGCCTGCCGCCGACTGGAGCCCCGGAGACGGTCGGCGGAGGCGGAAACGGGGACAAGTCAAGTGGCCCGCCCGCGCCCAGGGCGACGGGCGGGACGGGGCCAGGAGAGGGTAGGGGCGTTAGCTGGGCCAGGGCGACCGAAGGACGGGTGACGACGGAGTGCAGCTCGCGGAGGGGCAGACGGGTCCGAGACGAAAGGTTTGCGGGCCCGCAAGGCGTGACCCAGGGCCGTGCGGGCGGGAGGAAAGCGCTGCTTGACTGCCTTGTGAGGCCAACGGTCGGAGTTAGAATCCCTCACCGACTGCCAAGTATCACCGAAGAGCAGAGACCCTCCAAGGGGGGCCCAACGTAGCTGAGTCCTCAGGTCGGTCGGCATTCCAGTGCAAGCCTGAAGAATAGCGTCTCGTCGCATTAGGTCGCAGTTCGACGCGGCAGCCATCGCGTTGACGGACGAATGATAAGCCGCGCGGTTGCCAGCCTCCACCATGACTAGTAGGTCTCCCAGGAGGGGAGACAGAGAGGGATGCCAAGCTTCCTCGAGACGCCGAATGAAAGCCTGTGTTAGCAGCTCCAAGAAACCGGCGCAGGCGAGCGTGTTCCGAACCAGCGACGCCGTCCTATCTAATCCCCGCGGAAAAGAACGCTTCAGCAGGGCAGCACCTCCAGCTTGCATCAGAGCGGGAGGATCCACGGGTGGAAGCGGGCAGAGGAAAGACTGTGAATGGCCAGAGTAGCAATCCTGTCGAAAAGCGATGTCGAGAGCGGGAGGCCACCTCCCGTCCGAGAAGAAGTCCGAGCTCCGAGTCTCCGAAAGTAAGTGAGTCGAGAAGGCGTCCCGCAGATCCAGAAAACTAGACGGCTGAGGAAGGGACTTGAATCTCTTGACGCTCCTATCTGCGTCCACAAAGGTGAAAACCTTCCTCTTCAAGGTGAGGACGCCGGGCAAACTTCTGAAGGCAGGGAATGAGCTTAGCCGCGCCGTCCAGTGCCAGCCGAGTGTCCATCCGAGAAGAAGAACCAGGTCTGACGGAAGCCGAAGAACTGGAAGCTGAATAAGAGGGAGATGGAGAACGGCTGCGACGTCCGAGCAACCAGGACGAAGAGTCGTCGGCTGACAAACTCAGGGTGTCGAAGTCCCGCTGTCTGGAGACGGGCGACCGAGGAGAGGGACGAGGGCTCCGAGGACGGAACTCCCGCTGAAGGTGAACCGCAGAGGCCGAAGCCTCCCGCCGAGGAGGTGAGCGAAAGTCGGAACGACGCGGCGAAGGTCTCCTGACCGCCGAAGAAGTTCCCGGGCGAGGAGAACGGCTGCGGCGAGGAGGACGGGAACGGTGAGGATGAGGCAAAGGGGAAGTGGCCGGTCGATGGGAAGAGGAACGGGATGAAAGGGAGTCCACGCGAGAGAGGGAACACGAAGAGGGCGAAACCCGACTGTAGCGAGGGGAAACCTGATCCATCGAACGATGAGTGGAGAAGGTCCTCCTATGATCTCGCGAGGTCGAGCGAGAATGGCGAGCAGAATCCCGGTGTCTACGATCTGTGACGACAGGAGGCTCCGGACGAGTGCGTGTAAGTCTCTCTGAACCGGGCTCTAGGGAGAGGCGGGTTTCTCGCCAGCAAGGGGACCCCCAGCGGGATCCCGGCGGCTTAGTTAGAGACGAGTGGGGACCGAAAGTGGATGTGGGACGCCAAGTGCGTCTCTCCGGACCGGGCTCTGAGGAGAGGCGGGTTCTCTGCTTCTTAAACAGCTGTGTCCGGGCGCGCTCTCTCCTGGCGTCGGCCTCGACGGTCGACAACCCACCCCGTGTACTAGTCCGCTGAAACCTCAGTGGCGTCTTCTGCGTCGGATCAACTTGGTCTCGCGCGTCCGGTGCCGAGGGCACGGCGGAAGGCGTCTCGACAATTTTCGAAGCACCAGAGGGTGTAGGACGCTCCCTCCTATAAAAGCTCCAGAGATTTGACCATCGCAGCTCCGGCCAGGTAGCACAGACGTCACAAGTGTGGTCGGAAGCACACCCAGCGCACAGGAGACAGACTGTATGGTTATCCGATGGCCACTGGAAGCCTCCGCATTGTGTGCATGTCATCAGCAGGCCACTGCAACACACAAAAACATGAAGGCACTCGGCGAGTGTCTACGAACACCCGCCCTGATCCAGGCGTGGCTTCGCATAACACAACAAGCCAAGTGTACACCGTAATCAAGTTATGCAAACCCGGAGCCGGGAAAAGTCCCGCCGGCCCGGTAACAATCTAGCCAAAGGTACCATGGTGGGAGGCATAACCGTAAGGCCCCAAGTAAAAGTTAACAAGCCAGCCTAAGGTTCACTCACTGTCAACAGTTTTATACAACAAACAATACGTCAAAACCACGGCGTAGGGAAACAAACCCCGCCGGGACAAAGTGAGTGTTCAAGCCTCTGCAACAATGTAGCACGCATAACACGTAAAGCCTAAGTAAAGTTAGGTATGGCCCAACCAAACTCACTCCACGCAACTGGCATCTTGGCTTGACTTCTTCGCGAACGAAGATTCTATAGGGCTTGCCCACGTCGTCTGCAGGCATTTTCGTGGCTGCGGAGGCCAATCCGGGACAGGCAGGTTCGACCGCAGTGCCATAGTCCATGGGCGTTTCCTAAAGCCTGCGCGGTGGAGCTTTTTGGTGGAGTGCAGTGTGCGCCGTACTGGACCCACCCTTTAAACCCTTGGTTCGTTTGCCATGGCCTAGCAAGCTGGGACGGTGGCATCGAGGTCCTCGGGTCGTAGGTTTTATATCAGACTGTCCTTGTCTTAGTCTCTGGCTCAAAAGCCTTCCCCGGAGACACGGGGGCTTTGATGTCAGGGGTTTCCTCCCTTAGCCTTTCCGCAGCCAAGCGGCCAGGCCTGCAAGGCAGCAGGGGACTCGTGGGGGCCGGGGTTGTCTATGTCCCATGCAGATGTGAACATCTGCCCACTGCCCAGACGGTGACACTTACCAGAGGAGAAAAATCCAACGCCAGAACCCGGTATCGAACCTCGCACCTTTGGCATTGGAGGCAGACGCCTTAACCACTGCGCCACTTCCCCGTCCACGCAACTGGCAATGGCGTGAAAAACCCGCCAAAGCGCCAGAACGAAACATTCCTCAGCCAATCAGGCAAAAAAGGCGCCCAAAGGCTACCCAAAAATCCCCATAGCGAGGAAGAAGCTATGTAGAACCAAGCTGCTCGCGCTGGTGCCCCGCCCGGGCAACCGGCCGAGACTCCCCTAACTACCTTACCTCTCAGCCGGAGCGGTAACAGGTGGAGAAAGTTCCATGACACCCACTGCACGACCGGCCAAGCCAGCGAGAGAGATTCCCTTGAACACGAACGAAGCATAGCCGCCACGAAGAAGGCCAGACGAACCCAAGGCCAGAGGCGTAGAAGCCGAACCAAGACGAAGCAAGAATAGTATGGCAGACCGAACCGGTCGAAAAAGAATCCAAGTCCAGAGGCTAGAGAAAACACGTCTAAACGCGTGAGCCTAAGAAGCGTGACTGGAGTTCACAGGTGAATAGTGCCGGTGGGCAGCAGCGGGAGACAACTCTCGGCCCCTCTGGGGGTTCCCCGAGTGCCTCCCGGGTTGTGTTTATACAACGGGTTCTTAGGCTAGAATTGAGCAAGGAGTGGACACTCCACAACAAAGTCATGTCATCGGTAATGTTTTTGAAGAAACAAATACATTTGTTTCCTCAAAATACATTACCAATGGCATTACTATGAGGAAGAATAACGAAAAGGAGGAGGGTGCCACCCAACCCCGTAAACGGCAGTAAGCTTAGCTTTGAGGGGCAACCTCCCGACGATTTCAGCTAAGAGTACGTAAGGCGCCATTGGCGCTCAGAGGGAGGGTTCCACTGCCGAGAGGTCTCCCCCAGGGCCAGATTGTCTCGTTGGCCAGAGAGGTCTCGGAGATAGAAGCGGACGAAGGTGGTCTCTGTTTGCCACTCAACCACTGCGACAAAGTCTCTAACTGCGCAGATGCGGTCGAAGGGGCTGGCTGTAACACAAAGCAGAAGCCATGAAGCAACCGCGCGGGGCACGCAACGAAGGGCCCCGTGAACAGTACTCCGGAACCGGTCGAGGGCTAAGCTCAAACTCGACGGAAAATTCGACAAATTCCCACAGAATATGCCGACGGCGCCGTAAACAGTCCGTTCACGGTGAACCGTTCACGGTCAAGCTAAGGGTACAAATGGCGGGAATACTCGGCTCATGTGACCAGATGGAGGGAGGGGAGACTACCCGGTCACTTGGATACAACTGAGTTATGCCCCTTGTCGTATGGGTACACACAAGGGTGCTTAGGCTGAAATTAGGTAAGTTAAGGGGTATATTCTACATAGTAATGCATCGGTAATGTATTTTGAGGAAACAAAAACAGCAAATTCTCATTACTGCCAAGGTTCCTCGTATGTCTGATAGTTCATGTATATTGCCACAGTATGCTTTACTTACATGAAGGCATACAAAGTAAATGCACAAGCGTCTCCATCAGTACTATTTCGAGAATATCTGGGATTTGCATCCTGTATGATTCTACTCGTAGACTTTGTGGCATTAGCGTGGCGTCATTATTGTTAAATTATTCCTTTAGTGTTATGAAGGGTCCATTGAAAAGGCCCATAGAAAATCTCACAAGCCGTTTTTTTTCAAGCACTTGCAAAACATTTTTTTCTTCTTTTATTGCATGAGAGTGAGCCAAAAGCACTGAGCCATACACACCAACACAAAGCTATGCATGTGACTTGCAATGTGATATTAACATCATTGTGACAGCCAAAAGGTTAAGACAATGAGACTACCTTACAGTTCAGGAGGTATATCAACCATGATATAGTTTCAAGGTGATGTCAGAGTAGCTTGGCTTCTCTTGGCATCAAGCTATTCTGGCACCACTCTTGAACTATGTGTACCATGTATAATGGATTAACCCATTACATCCTGTGACTTGATTTTGTAAAATTTGCTGATTGTCCTATGACGGCTGCATTACAGATTAGGCGATGGATCAAGCATTTAGTTCAAGGGTGGCGCCAGAATAGCTTGGCGCCTCAGGCGCCAAGCTATTCTGGCACCACCCTTGAACTATCAGTCAAATTTATCAGGATGAAAAGGGTTAATCCATATTTTGTTGTACTCACTTTTGGAGCTTTATCAGCCTTCAGCTTTCGGACCTTGTCCCCTTGTGCACATATTTTGTTGTCCAGTTCAGTCACAGCTGGGGAGTCGCCGGATATCTGCCCCTGGGATGAAGTGGGTGTGGCAGGGGTAGAGCCAGGTTTGGGTGGCGCCCAGTCCTTGCCAGTCAGCTCCTTGTATTGTTTCTTCAGCAACAAAAGCTGCTGTATCTCACTGTCTACCGCTGCCTGTAAAAAACAATGGAGACACAGGTTAGTCAGCACTCAGCTGGAAACTTTGTAGCCCTTATCAATAACAGCCCATTATAGCTTTGAGCCCTAAGGTCCAAACTTCCAAATTACAGTCCCGGCGAAAGACTGACCATGATAGGTCAAGGGTGGTGCCAGAATATGTTGGCACGAAGAGGCAGTGCTACGTGGGCCAATTAAGGCCGTGAACCTTTTGCTTACTAGGGCATCTAATGATACCTTGTCTTTCTTTCCTTTTTCAGGCAGGTCAAACAGCACACATGAGAATCATCTGCCAAAGATTACAAGTATAAAATCTGCTGAAAATGACTTAATTTTGTTACAAAATACAGTGCCTGACTTGCACTTACACAGCCACTCACCTTCCCTGCTTTATCAGCCTTCAGCTGACGGACCTTGTCCCCCTGTGCTCTTATTTTGTTATCCAGTTCAGTCACAGCTGGGGAGTCACCTGATGTCTGCGGTGGGGTGGAGGTGGGGGTCGCTGGTGTAGCACCTGGTTTCCAGTCCTTGCCGGTCTTCTCCTTGTAATGCTTTTTCAGCGATAACAGCTGTTGGACCTCACTGTCTACTGCTGCCTATAGGGAAACAGAACCCTTTGTTTAACCCTTTGCGTGTCAGTAGCGGTTTCAGTCACGATGATTCCTATGGTAATCATCGTGACTAAAACCGCTACCGACATGCAAAGGGTTAAGTTAGATATGTCCAATCACACACCTGATCATATTCAGCAAAGACACAGTACAAGATCTGTTGTGAAAGTTCAAAGATGGTGTCTGAATACCGGTACCACTGCTTGGCATCTCTTGAGGATGAAATTTGCTTGGTTAACTCATTCAAGAAACCCTGCATCAATAGCTGCAAAAGTGTGGTATAGCGTTGCTGGTGGCAATGCTTTAGACACTTCCATAGTTATTATAAGGGATGCCTTGAATGAGTTAATCCACAACACTTGGGAGATTATGGAGATGACTTTAACGAATTTAATGATGTTCAGACCACGGTGATCAATGATCATTGATGTTGAAATCATGCACATTTACGAGCTTATCAGGCACCTTGCAAGACCAAACTACTGAATGTGGAAAACATAACTCATTTTTCAAATAAATATGTGTCAGTGCTTTCAACAATGTTCGCTCAAGGTGTTTATTTCCAGTTTTAAAAAGACCATGTCCAATTTTCCCAGGGCAGCTGTTAAACCATCATTTGCTAACTTCTTGAAACAAAATAGCTCCAAGTTAGGTGATCACTTTTGTTGTTAGAGTTGTCTTAAAAATCTTCTGCATTTGAAGGTGCCTAATAACTTTAAAAATCCCAGACAAACAAACACACAAGCAAACATGGAGCAAGCTTTCCATGAAACATTTACAATAATCTCAATACTCTGTCCTTACCTTTGGTGCTTTGTCAGCCTTCAGCTGCCGAACCTTATCCCCTTGCGCTTGAATCTTGTTGTCCAGTTCTGTTGCATCACCAGACATCTGCTCCTTAGAGGGGGTATGGGTAGCAGGTGTAGCACCTGGTTTGGGTGGAGCCCAGTCCTTGCCAGTCAGCTCCTTGTATTGTTTCTTCAGCGACAACAGCTGCTGGATTTCACCATCTACTGTCGCCTGTTTAGAGACAATTTCATTTATGAGATTTTGACGATCAGCAGGTAGCAAGTAACATAAAAAACTAATTTTGTATAGGGCTAACAGTATTACCCAATCTCACCTGGTAATGCTTTTAGCCCCATCCTAAATTTGTTTGTTATGTCACTTGTTGCCTGTTGTATTTTGAAAGAAGTACATTGTTGTGGCACATGAGGGTCCAAGCCTCTCACAGCTGGGTCTTGTTTACCGTGTTCAAGCCAAGCTAATTTGGTACTGCCTTTGAACTATTATCCTGCAACTGGCGCATACTTGACAGGCGACACCTCCACAATTTTGGGACGAATGGGCTAACCCTTTGGCTGTAGGCAGTGCTTTTTGTTGCGATGGTTCACAACAAAAGGTGCTATAGACAGACAAAGGGTTAACTAGACCATAGATGAGGCAAGCGTTGGTGGATACAGTTAAAGTACTAAATTCAATCAATGCTGGACAAACAAACAGTTAGATCCCATGACCCTTCCGTACAGTAAAAAACTGCAAACCCATGACAAATAAATAGCACAAAGTACAAGATGCCTCACATCTTCTTTATATGGAAGCAAATCATCACCAATGACAAATATATTGCACAAAGTACAAGATGTGCCACTTGTGGAGCATCTCATACTTTTTGCTTTGTATTTAACCCCTGAACTGCCAGGGCAAGGGGACGCTACACAGCTGCAAGAGACATAAACCCTCTTTAGAATTGATGTCTCTTGTTGTCCCATGTTCTGCACGCACATTCCTCATTTTTCTGGTTCTATATCATTTGTGTTCTTCATGCGAATGTGTCAGTGTGCAGCAGTTTCAGAAGTGAAATCCATAATCACTGACACAAAAGTGATTAATAGCACACATTCACATACATGTTTAATAGTATGCACACTGTTCTTATCTTGTTTACGTCTCCTTATTTTCTTTCCATTCTGTTTGTACAATAAGATTCGTGTGTTAAACCAACTCTACTGAAATGCATATAAAAAACCCAACTCACTTTTGGAGCTTTATCAGTTTTTAACTGGCGAACTTTCTCCCCTTGGGCTTGGATCTTGTTGTCCAATTCATTCTCACAGGCCAACTCCATCTTCCCTGGGGGCTGTTCGTCTTGGGGGGATTTTTCAGCTGCCTTGCCCTTTTTGCTGTGTGCTTTCTGCATGACAAAAAGACACAACAATAATGTGTATGGCTGACCACAGTACGTGTTTCTCATACACAGACTTTCTGCTAGGATTTGAAACTGTCCATCACGGGGATGGACAGCATGACAAAAATCCGTCCTAGGCATTCCACAGTCCATCACGTACTTGAAAGACAGTAGGGATAAGTTCATTTTTGTCTCATGATTTGTCTGTCCTGAGGACGGACGGCCTTTCACTTTTTTCATCCGTCACAATTTGTCCATCAAATACAGAGAATTTTCCATTAACGGAAAGCATGATGCATTCCTCGGTTTTATTGGTTGCAGCATTTAGACATTAGCCAAGTAGATCATCTTTTTTTCTGTATAAGCTAGTAAGTGCGTATGTGACTAGTGGTGTGTGAGCCCTTAAAGCTGATTTTTGAAAGTACAATTTTTTTTAAAAATTATAAATTGTATTATTATTATATTTTTGTTTCATTAAAGATGCTGCATCAAAGCCATCTGACTAACAGACACAGTTGTATCAATCAAAGCTTGCAAAAAGTTCAGACTGCTTCCCTTGGGGATGCACCTACATCCCCCACTTTTGTGTGTGTATTTCTGCATCCATTCCATTGAGTGACCATGATTTCCTTTATATTTTGTAAGCACAAAAGAGACACTGCACTCGCCTCCTTGGCGCTGACATCTTGTTTATTTTTTCCACCCTCCACCTCCTTGTGTTTGGATCCAGCTGTGGGCATCTCCTTCTGGTGGCCGTCTGGCACATAGAACAGGACGCAAGGGCTGGCACGGCCGGTGTAGGGACTGAAACACAATTTATGATACTTAAACCAAATGCTACACACCGCCGTACCACAAAGAAGACACAGTTCAACCATGACAGTTCAAGGGTGGTGCTGGTGCCTCTAGTCATCAAGCTATTTTGACACTACTCTTCAACTACAGCTGGTACCCAGCTACTATGGCACCATCTTTAAATTTTCAGTCAGTCAGTCAGCCTGAGCTGAAATGCTGACTTTTAGCCATTTGACTGTCGGTAGCAAATTTTGCTGAGATGATTCCTGCAGGAACCACCTCAAGAAAAATCACTGCCAACAGTCAAAGGGCAAGGTGGCAAGCTGTTATGTCATCACCCTTGAATCACTTAAACCATATCATACTGAGGCTAAAAGCTTCAAATTTGTACACTGCCATATGCAAGCTACATTATAGCACTCACAGATAAGGATATAGAGCAATGGCTTTAGTTCAAGGGTGGTGCCAGAATAGCTTGGCGCCTAGAGGCGCCAAGCTATTCTGGCACCACCCTTTAACTATTTTAGTCAAACTTATTTCACACACTGGTGTATTCCGAATGATGAGGGTTAAGGGTGATCTATCTCCTGCACTGACTGCCAGTAGCGCATTTTGTCGAGGCGATTCCTGCTGGAATCACCTCGACAAAATGTGCTACCGACAGCTCAAGGGATGATGCAGTCTCTGAAAGCAATTTTCAAATAAGGAAATTTTGACCTCAGGGCTCAAAATGCTAAACAGTTTATTTAATCGTCTTTTGGATCCATGGTCTTCTCCTTCTTTTCTTCTACCGTGATGTCAGGCTGACACTCTAAAGTGGACGCTCTTACATGGCCCCTTATTCAGATGTGGCCCAATCAAGGGATTTTTATGAAGTAAGTATAAAGGTCACATGCTCAGAATATTTTTTTAGGCATCTTTCTATAAGTTTTTGTTTCTATTTTTTATGTTTTCTGCCAAAATATTGTATTGTATTGTGCTGTATTGTATTATATCGTATTGTATTACTTCTTCAATCACAAAAATGGTAATACTAGTTCATAGGTTGTGCTGGAGGTGAAAGAACTAACCAACAGTTTTCCTTTTGGATAATAAAGTTGTCCGAATCTGAATGATAAACAAAATATACAATGATCTATGCATACCTAGCAGGCTGGTAGGGCTGATCACAGATAAAGTAGCCTCTGCGCTGCAGCTGGATGATGTCTCCCTTCTGCAATGAGGCTAGCCCAGGGTCTCCCAGCATCTCCTGCTCTTTCTGTATGAAAACATGAAACAAAGAATGAATATCATAACAACGTTCAGCAGCCAGCCCTTTCCATCTGCTGGAGGCAAAGCTGTAAAATTCACAAACAAAGCTACAGATCTCATTTTGTTGACACTTTACACCTTATGGCCAAGGTCCTCACGCACTGAGGTCCGGGTTGAAACTCCCAGAAGACTAAATAACAGTCCCGGAGACAGAATGAGCATGATAGTCCAAGAGTGGTGCCAGAATAGCTTGGCGTCTGCAGGTGTCAAACTATTCTGGTACCACCCTTGAACTATCAAGGTCGATCCATCTCCTGATGTAGCCTATCAGGGTGGAATGGAATACATTTTAAAAAAGTCCCTGACCTTGGAGTTTCTGTTGACGTACTTCTTGAAATCTTCATCCTTGTCGAGAACACCCTTAGTGATGATGTTCTCATACTGAACACACACGGTGGGTACCAGAGCTCCCTGGCTAGCGTCACCTGCCCCCTCTACCACTGTCAGCCACGTAATCTTCTGTGTCTTCTTGTAATCCTGTCCAAAAAAAAGCAGATATGTGCAGTGAATCTCTAAAGCAAAGCAAAATGCCACAAATAATGCCACTGATATATCCACAGTTTGTTACAAGTGAAATCATTTACACACAAAAAATGGAATTGCGACATCTATCAAAAAAGCATTGCTAATCTGACTTTCGTTCATCTCACATTAACCCATATCATACTGAGGCTAAAACAGGGCTTCCGTTTTAGTGCGTCTATGACGCATTAAAACTCAAAATCACGTACTGAAATTTAACTAAGGGGTAGTCAGACGCACTAAAATTCAGTGCATCTGCGTCCGAGACGCACCATCCTTGTGCCACCGTGCGTAACCTAACAGAGGTAGGTGACAGTCATTCTATTTTTAGTGACGAGTTGGTTCGTTTAGCCGCTCGCTTGGTTGCGGCTGCGTTGAGAATCACTGGAGTGTAACTGGACGGGCAAACTGTGGTGTAAGCATGTTATTACAACGTGCGCGCTACATGTTGAATGCGTTACTTGCTGTGACGTCACCATTCATGTTATTATGGTATACTGCATCGTTGCGTTTCACTTTCGATCCTGAACGAATAGAAGTTGTAAATGGCGGAGAAAAAGCAAAGAAAGCTGGAATGCCTCAGATTCTTCAATCCGACACCGACGGTCTGATCATCACAGTGATAATCGCAGGTGCTTAGATGAAAGTTGCACTTCGACACTGGAGTCTCCAAGGACAAGCGACAGTACCAGAAATGATACCCCTGGGCCGTGTGAGGCACCACCGCTGCAATTCACAGTTTTCAGAGTTCATGGCTGCATGTATTTCCATGGCTAAAGCACGACGGCACATGGATGACATGAGCAATGTGCATGGAGGCGAGCTCAAAAAGCAAGTCCAGAAA
Organism: Semisulcospira habei; assembly: GCA_036245525.1. Taxonomy (NCBI): domain Eukaryota; kingdom Metazoa; phylum Mollusca; class Gastropoda; family Semisulcospiridae; genus Semisulcospira; species Semisulcospira habei. Next base: position 31,680,380 of record BTPG01000004.1, read on the forward strand.
TTTGAACAGAAATAAGTTTGTCAGTTTTTTATAGTGGTCGATCTATCTTCTGGTACACAGGTATTAGACAAAAGCTCTAAAATTGGAGAAATACGTCTTTCAGGTTAAATGGGTTGAAACCAACTTTTAAGTACATTAGTTCTCTCTCTCTCTGAGTCTCTCTCTCTCTCACACACACACACACACACCGTCTCACACACACACACACACCGTCACACACACACACACACACCGTCACACACACACAGTTTAGACAAGTCAGACTTTGGTTGTCAATTTGCATAAGTTCAGCAGAAAAGGCTATATTTTCTGTTACAATACATTATCAAATGATCATACAGATAAATACATAATTATATGTTTTTCTGTGAGAGGGAGACAGGATTTTGCATGATAGCCCAACAGTTAAAAAATCAGTATCATGGAAACGACACACACACTGTCACAACAAATTTAAAGAGGAGAGAGTAAAATGACTTATTTTATTTTTTTAAAAAAACATACAGATGATGCAGTTTTTGGCTCACGTACGAAGCAAAAGTGAGTATGTTTTGGGTCAGTGGTCGTCTGGCCGTCACCCGTGGTAAGCTTTAACGTTGGCATTTTCTCAGAGACTATTTAAGCCACATGCCTCAAACTTGGCCCAAGGATAATTTGTGGTAAGACCTTTCTAAACATACCAATTTGAGTGACCTCTCACAAAGGTCAAGGTCACAGGGGATCAGGAAATAGGACAAAAATAGCTATATTTTGACATAATTTATTTTTTCTGAAATACTACTCACAACTTCAAACCCAAACTTTGTACAAAGATACCTGATGGTAAGACCTTTCTAGACACACTAATTTGGTTGATCCCTCGGAAAGGTCAAGGGCTCAGGAAATAGGTGAAAAATAGCCATATTATGACAAATATGTTTTTTCTCAAATACTATTCACAACTTTAAACCCAAACTTGGTTCAGAGGTACCTGATGGTAAAACCTATCTATGCATACTAATTTGGATGACCCCTTGGAATGGTCAAGGGTCACAAGAGGCTGGGAAATGTGTGTAAAATGCTGATATTTGATAAAATTGTAGGTATTCCCAAATTTCTGCAAAATTTTCAACCAAATTTGGTACAAAGATAGCTGATGATAAGACCTTCCTATGCATACTAATTTAGTCGACTCATCACAAAGGTTAAGGGTCACGGGGTTGACAGATGTGTGAAAAATGCTTACATTTTCAGAAAATGATTTTTTTTTTAAAATGTATTTTTTTGAAAAATACTTACTGATGGCTTTACTATATGGAATACACTCTATAGCCTATAGATTTCAGTCTAAGCCAAGTTGTGTCCCCTACACAACTGGGGAGGAGACACCGGGGATCCATGCATAGGAGCCCGGGTGACCTACCCTTACCACCCTATCCACTTTCACACTTAGCCAAAGCGGCAAGTGGGGCAGGAGGGAGGGATATCCGAGTAATGCCATCAGTAAGTATATTTCCAAAAAATACATTTTAGAAAAAAATTCATTTGTTTTCTCAAAATACATTACCGATGGCATTACTATATGGAAGAATCACAAAGAGGAGGCGGGTGCTGCCCCGTTACCCTCAGAAATTAACACCCCCGCAGGCCCACAAGAAGAACTACCGACGATTTCAGCTAGGATGTACCTAAGGCGCCTGCGGCGCACGGAGAAAGTGTTGGGCTGTGGAGATGTCACCCACCAAGGCCAGGGAGTCACACTGGCTGGATAGGTCGTGGAGGTAGAAGCGGGCGAAGGTGGAGTCTGCACGCCAGCCTACTGCCGTCACAATGTCCTTAATCGAGCAGTTGCGGCCAAACGCTATGCTGTGGCCACTGCTCGTACCTCAAGCGCACGGATCTGTAACTGTCTATCCCCATCCGGAGAGAGGTCTTTGCAGGCCGATCAAATCACCTACCACAGCCAGGATGAAACTGTCTGGGCCGAAATATCCGGCCTGCCTGGAGAAAGCGGTAGGAACAGGCGGGAGCGACCGAGGCGGCGCGGCTTAGCGCGACACAAGTAAATCTTCAGTGCCCAGACCGGATCCTGTTGCCGAGACCCGCTGGAAAGATCCTACCCTCTGAGCGGACGTATGGTCAGCATCTGGGGCACAGCCGAGGGCGGTCGATTCTTGGCCACGAAGGACGGGTTGGTGAGCAGCTGAGCTGAGCCATCCGCTCGAAACTGCAAACACGCGGGGCGTACCGAGAGTGCATGAAGCTCGCTCACGCGGGATGCTGTGGCGAGGGCCAGGAGAAAACATGTTTTCCGGGTCAAGTCAGCGAACCGTGCCAAAAGCAGGGGTTCGAAGCAATCCGAATTTAGCCACGTCAGTATCAGGCGAGGTCCCACCGAGGTATGAGGGAACGAGACACTGGAAGTCGGAGTTCAAAATGAGCCAACAGGTCTGAGAGATCTTTGCAGGTGCCCGGATCCGGGAGGCCCAAGTGCCGATAAGTGTCTGCAAGCATGGCGCGATAACGCTTGATGGCAACAGGTGCCAAACCTTGGTCGTCGAAGAGCCACAGGAAGAATTCCGCCAGTTGGGGGGGGTAGTTAAATTCGTGGGGGGGAGCTGCTGGGTGGCGCACCACGACTGGAAGACCCTCCACTTGCCTTCGTATACCTTCCGGGTAGACAGTCTGCGGGCTGCCACAATCGCCGCCACTGCCACATCTGAGAAACCTCTAGCGGTGAGGGCTTGCCGGACAACCTCCAGGCGTGTAGGATGAGTCGCTCTGGGCATGGGTGGAAGAGTGCCTGCTGGGGCTGCTTGAGCATCAACGGCGGGGTGGGGAGCTCCAAGGGTGGGCCCGTCGCTAGAGCGAGCAGGTCCGTGGTCCAGCTCTTGGTCACGCTGAAGGGGACCACCAACAGGACTACTGCAGAGCATCCCTGCAATTTCCGTAGGATCTTCGGCACCAGTACTGACGGTGGGTAGGCATACGCGATCAAGCCATCCCAAGGGATGGAGAGCGCATCCACTGCCCAGGCAAGCGGGTCCGGAATGGGAGAGACAAAAATCGGTAGTTGGTTGTTCCACCTGGTGGCAAACAGGTCGACTAGAGGCGTCTCCCATCGCGAGCAGATCAGGCGAAAGATGTCTGGGCGCAGGGACCACTCCGTGTGGAGAAGCTGTCCGCGGCGGGACAGAGCATCGGCGACCACGTTCAGGTGGCCTGGGATGTGGCGGGCTTGAAGAGCAATGCCCCGGTCCCTGCACCAGAGCAAAAGATGGTACAGGAGGATGCACAGAGAGGGCGAGCGAATGCCCCCCTGGTTCTGAATGTAGGCCACCACTATCGAGTTGTCCGACAGTATGAGGACCTCCTGGTGGGTCAGCTTCTCCTGCCAGGCGACGAGGGCCAACCACACCGCCTTCAACTCCAGCCACTTGATGTGTTTGTCCGCGAAGTCCCGAGCTCAAAGGCCCGAGGCCAAGACAAAGTCTAGTAAGAGGTGAGCGCCCCATCCCGACTGGCTCACGTCGGTGCAAAGGGACCACTGGGTTGGAGGGGAGTGCAGAGGCACGCCCGTTGACAGCCACGTGAGGTCTGACCACCTCTGGAGCTGGGGGCGGACTAGCGGAGTAACCAGAACCGGATCCGTCAGGGCGCCAGAGGAGGGGCGCCAGCAAATGAGGAGGTGGAGATGAAGAGGTCGGGCATAGAGCCTGCCGAGGGGTAACAAATCCGCTGCCGCGCTGAGCAGCCCCATGAGCTGAAGCCATGCCCTGGCCGGGAAGGAGACTCCTAGTTCCATCTGACAGGCGAGCTCGGCGATCTTCTGCCACCGCACCAACGGCAGGCAGACCAAGTTGAGGTCGGTCAGGAATTCCATCCCCAAATGCAGAAACCACCACGAAGGGGCGAGATCCGACTTGCCCGGATTGACAATAAACCCCAGCCTGCGAAGGAGAGAGAGCAGCTCGTCTCTGTCTTCCGCTAGAGCCGTGGTGATCTGGTTGCGCAGCAGTAGGTCGTCCAGATAATTGGAGGCCAGACTCAACGATCGCTGTCGGAAGCTGGCCATCACTACGTCGAGGAGCCTCGTGAAAACCCAGGGACTGATGTTGAGACTGAATGGGAGGGCTCGGAACTGGTCGACGATCCCTTCTAAGGCAAAGTGTATATAATGACGTGAGGATGGATGCATGGGTACGTGCAGATAAGCGTCTGACAGATCGAGGCTGATAGCGAAGTCCATCGGCCGGACGGCTGCACGAAGAATCCTGGCAGTCTCCATCCGAAAGTGCGCCGCCGCAATGAACTTGTTTAGTGCCGAGAGGTCGATGACCGGACGCCACTTGCCGCCTGGCTTGGGAACGACGAATAGTCGGCTGTAAAATGCCGGTGAGTCGTGTCGAGAGACCATCTCCTTTGCCGCCTTGCTGAGCAAGGCCGCCACTTCTCCGTGAAGCGCGTCTGCCTTGAGCCGATCATCTGGAGCCTGGGTCCAAAGGGGAGACCTGCGGAGCAGCGGAGGGGACAGTCGAGAGGATCCAAGGGTCGTCTGGGAACAGCGAACGCCAGTGGTTGCTGAAGAGGGACAGCCGCTCGCTGACAGGAGACCCGAAAACTGTTGGCGAGGGCAGGGGGGAGGGCAATTCAGTGGGCCCGACCGGGCCCCGATTTACAGGCGCCGCCGGACCAGGTAGGGCGGGAGGCGGGTAGGAACTGCTGTGGAACCTCAAGGGGGCGAGCTCTACCGCGGGTGCCGCCGGCTGAACGAGAGGCGGGCCTGGTAGGCCACAGGGCGCGACCCATGGCCGTACGTGGAGCACGAAAGCAAAAAGCAGAGGGGGCAGCGGCTGGTCAGGGCCATAGATCCTTAGATGCCTCCTTAACCATCTGCCAAGTGTCCCCAAACAGCTGCGAACCGCCTAAGGGGGCCTGACAGAGCTGCGACTTCACGGTCTTGGGTAGATCCGAGCAGAGTCGAAGGAGGGTGTCCCGACGCCAAAGGTCACAGTTGACGGCCGCTGCCAAGGCGTTAGTAGACGAATGGTAGGCAGCCCGGTTAGCAGCCATGAGAATCAAATGGATGTCACGGAGCGGGGACGAAGCCTCAGGTCCCAAGTGTCCTCTGACCCACGCAGCACCGCTTGCATTGCCATCTCCCAAAAACCGGAACACGCCAGGGAATTTTCAAACTAAGGATGTGATCCTGTCCAGCGGGCGAGGCCAAGCGTTCTGGACAGCCCTTCGACCCCCTTCCTTTGTGATGGCTGCCGAATCCAAGGAGGGAAGAGGGATGGCGAAGGCTTGGGAGTATCCTGCGTACCAAGACTAGCAGTAGTTTATGTTGATACCTGTGGGCCACCGAGAATCCGTAAAAAACCCGTTTTCGCCAAAGCTGTCCTGGCGGAGCTGTGTGGAGAACGCCTCCATGAGATCCTGGAAGCCAACCGGCTGAGGGAGCGACTTGCGACGTTTGGCAGAAAACTGCACATCCACCATGGTGGAAGTTTGTCTCTTCGCTGGGGGAGACGGTGGGCAGAATTCAGGCGAAAGGAGGGTCGAAGTAAGCTGGGAAGCCTCGTCTAGTGAACGAAAGGTCTGGGAACTCAGAGTAGGGCCGCAATCCCGGGAAGCGGAGGAAACCGAAGACACTGCTGAGTGGTGGCGGGGGAGCTGGCTGGAGAGTCCCAGAGGAAAATCTCTGAAGCTGAGTCCCCTGAATGAAGGCTGAGGATGTCAGGATCGAGATCCACAGGACGCTTGTCGTGCTGAGCAACCAGGAGGGGCAAATGACTACGAGAGTGTGTGCCGGCCGCCGAGCCTGCTCGGGAAAACGCGAGTGGGGGGGGGGGGGCTTGTCAGCAACCTGGCAAATCCGATCTTGTGAAATAGACTCTGAGTCCTGCCGGGCCTGCTCAGAAAAACCGGGGTGGGGGGGGGGGGTGGGGGGGGGACGCAACAGAGGCTCGCCAGGCCCGCTCAGAAGAATCGGAGCGGGGAGGGAGCATCAACGGGGCTTGCGGGCCACGCTCAGACGAATCGGCGCGTGTCCAAGTCTCGCCGGGCCCGTACAGAAGGATCGGAACGGGGTGGGGATGAAAGAGAGGCTCATCGGGCCCGCTCGAAAGCATTGGAGTGGGGTGGGGGTGGGGGTGGGAGTGTGTCGCGCCGGGCCTGCCCGGAAGCTACGGGGCGGGAGGGGGAGTAATACCAAGGGCTCGGGCCACGCTCGGAAGAGACGGAGCATGGGGGGGCGCAACTCTTAACACTCGCCTGCCCTGCTTGGAAACCTCAGAGCGGGGAGGGAGCATCTGCGTGGTTACTGTATATGAAGGTGACTTACCTGCGGGCCGGACTGCCCGAACGACGGAACGACGGAACGAAGAGTCGCCCTACGAGGTGATGAAGCAATGACCTCCTTCGGGGAAGACTGGGGAGCCTGCTGGGGCCGGGACGGACGGTCGCGGCAGTAGAAGTCCTAAAGGTGTGACCACCGGTCCTCTCTCCAATCTGCACACACGACACAAGTCCTGTCTGAAGAGCAGCCTGAGCACAGGAGGCAGGCGTCGTGTGCGTCCGAGAGCCACTGGAAATTCCCACAAAGATGGCAGGTTCTCAGCCACGAAGATGCCATAACGTCCGCCACACACAGTCCGCCGGGAAAGACTCACTAAAGAGCCTAGAACTCACTCCCCGAGGCAGAAAGTGAACGAAGAAGTGTCCCGTAAGTCACTAGTCGAGCACGAAGCCAGAGATCCAAAGACAGAGGTCAAGGAAAGTCAAGTCCCAGACCGAGACCGGTCGGAAAGCTCACACGTCAGAGTTCACTGAATTCGTAACACTCACAGTTTTGAAAATGAATAAAAGTTCAGTGCAAGTCTCAACAGACTAAACTAGGCAAAAGCCAAGGAGAAAGTTCACAGTAGAATCGATAGCACAAGTCTGAAACCAGTCGCAAAACAGGAAGGCCAAACACTCGACCGTCCACGGTCGAGCTAAGAGTGAAACTGGCGGGCTTTCGCCCTATGGCACGTGACCGGATAGGGCGGTAAGGGGAGGCCACCCGGGCTCCTATGCATGGATCCCCAGTGTCTCCTCCCCAGTTGTGTAGGGGACACAACTTGGCTTAGACTGAAATCTATAGGCTTTGGAGTGTATTCCATATAGTAATGCCATCGGTAATGTATTTTGAGAAAACAAACGTGGATTTAGCTGCTGCAGAAGCCAGCGCTTGTCATAAAGGTCACACATATGTAAATCGGTCATGCACGTGAGCCATAATGGCTTTGCCTTTCTTGTTTTTAAATAAATTTGCGGACCCTCTATCATGCTCAGATGGGGGTCTGCGTACCCTCTAAAATTTATACCTGGGGTTCTACAGACCCTTTAACCTGTTGTGAAAACAGAAGCCCTGCTAAAAGCTTCAAATGTGTACACTGCCATATGCAAGCTACATTATATTACTTGCATATAAGGATGTAGACCAATGGTTTTCGTTCAAGGGTAGTGCCAGAATAGCTTGGCTTCTACAGGTGCCAAGCTATTCTGGAACTACCCTTGAACTATTTTAGTCAAACTTATTTTACACACTGGTGTATTCCGAATGATAATGGTTAATGCTTGTCATCCTACAAACAAACATACATCTGTGTCAGCTATACACAGGCAACTGTTATAAGTAAAATCAACTGAGCTTAGCTGACAGTGCTGTATGTTTGTTTGTAGGGTGACAAGGAGACAGGTATTGCGAAAGGCCAGCTATGTTCGCTGGATGAATCAGAAGCAGTGACATAGAAACAGACTTGTTTAAAAACTTCACTAGCAACATTGTTTAACTCACAGTGTTTTCCAGATTGAGCTCGGCATCAATGGAGGTCACTTTGCCCGCAGCATCCCTATTGAAAGAAAATGTTCAATGCTCATGGATGAAATAAAAGTGAGAAAAGAATAATGAATCATCTTAAAAACTACAGTCCAACATGAGAGTGCGTGAAGGTAAAGGTTATCAGGAGCATTATTTACCTGTACATCATATCTGATAATCCGAATAACAAGTCATTTTTAGACAGCAAAAATATAGATGTTAACCCTTTGGCTGTCAGTAGCATGTTTGGTCGAAGTGATTCCTGCAGGAATCACCTCGACCAAACATGCTACCGACAGCCACAGGGTTACAGGAAAGCCTAAATGAGAGAGCCTAAATGAGAGAACAGTATAAATAAAACTAACCTGTTGATTTTCTTGATGATGATATTGCCCCAGTTGATAAAGGTCACGATCTCCCCATCCTTGATGGTGGCTGCATCAGCACCCTCGATGAACACTTTCGGCCCGTACCATGTCTCCTTCATGCCAATCTCATCATTCTGTCATCAGGCCATCAACAACGTCACCCCTCAGGCTTAACTCATTGGCGGCCAGCCGCATCCAGATGCAGCTGGCCACGAATGAGTTAACCCCCTTGTATGCAGCCACTGGCACTGTTAGCAGTACTAGTGGCTGCTTGCACAAGGGGGTAAAATGTGCCTTGGATTATAAAGTCCATCGCTCTGGAATGATCTTCCTAAATCCTTGAGACACAGCGAGTCCAGTGCCAGTTTTAAACGCAGTCTTAACACATATCCTACTGAGGTTAAAAGCTTCAAATTTGTACACTGCCGTATGCAAGCTACATTACAGTACTTACAGATAAGGATATATACCACTGGCGCCTAGAGGCGCCAAGCTATTCTGGCACTACCCTTGAACTCTTTTAGTCAAACTTATTTCACACACTGGTGTATTCCGAATGCTAAGGGTTAAAACCCATCTTGTCTATCAGTGTGCATGTATTTAGTCATTTCTGTTCTTTTGTGCAATTGTGCATGTGGCTTTTGATTTGTCGATTTTGTGTAATACTTTTCTTGTTCGTATGTACGTCGCCTAGAGCATTTTACCATGTATAGGTGCCATATAAATACTCTTTATTATTATTATTATCATAAAATAAAACAGATTCAACAGGATGACAAAGGAACAAGTATCAAAAAGGGCTTCACTGTAGTCCTAAATTACTGTACAGGGACTGCTGAGATAATTGAAATTTACTCTCCAAGGAATGCATGCAATGCAAACAACTTGGACAATAAACATTGCTACATATTTCTCCGTCCCGCCTGTAATGCAAATATTCATTTTTCTTTAAAAGGTATTTTTTCGAAAAATACTTACCGATGACATGACTATAAGGAGTGTCTACTCCTTGCTCAATTCTAGCCTAAGAACCGGTTGTGCCACACAACCCGGGAAGCACTCGGGGATCCCGTAGAGGGACCGAGAGTTGTCTCCTGCTCCTACCCATCAGGCCTGTTCACGTGTGAACTCCAGTCACGAAGTTAGGCTCACCCGCGGCAAGCGGGGCAGGTGGGAGGGTCCTTCGAGTCATGTCATCGGTAAGTATTTTTCGAAAAAATACCTTTTAAAGAAAAATGAATTTGTTTCTTCAAAAACATTACCGATGACATGACTATAAGGAGAATGCCGAACAGGAGGAGGGTGCCGCACGTCTAGAGTGTTTTCTAGGATCATGACCCCCTCCTCTCCTCGGACACTCTATAGTCCCCAAAAGGTGCATACCTACGGCGCCTGCGGCGCCGGGAGGGAGTGTTGTGCCGCCGTGATTCCTCCCAAGAGGGCGAGGTTGTCTCGCTGCCCGGCCAGATCCCGTAGGTAGAAGCGGGCGAAAGTGGATTCCGACTGCCAGCCCACTGCAGCCACGATGTCCTTGACAGCGCAGTTCCTGTCAAAGGCGACGCTTGTGGCCATAGCTCGTACTTCGTGCGCCCGAATTCGTAACCTCTTCGCTCCCTGTGGGGAGAGCTCGGCGTAGGCTGAGCGGATGACCCAGCGTAGCCATGAAGAGATTGTCTGGGCAGTAATGTCATTTCTGCCAGGCCGTAAGGGTAGGAAGAGGCGTGAGCGTCCTCTCCTGACTGCTTTGGTGCGGCGCAGGTACACTCTCAGGGCTCGTACGGGATCTTGCTGCCTGGTCTCCTTGGGGAAGTGGATGTTCCGCAACGGTCTTAAGGTGATAACCTGTGGTGCCGTCAGCGGAGACCTTGTCTTGGCAATAAATGCAGGGTCCGTTACCAGCTGGACGGAACCATCCGCTCGAAACTGTAGGCAGGACGGGCGGGCTGACAGGGCGTGGAGCTCGCTGACTCGAGCCGCGGTGGCAAGCGCTAGCAGGAAGCATGTCTTCCGTGTCAGGTCTGCGAGGTTGGCTAGTGGTAGGGGTTCGAAGCGTGGCGAGTTAAGCCAGGTAAGCACCCAAGGCAAATCCCAGCGGGGCAGTAGCGAACGCGAGGCAGGTCGTTGTAGGCCAAGGTGCGACATAAGGTCCGCTAGGTCCTTGCAAGCGCCGGGATCCGCGCGGCCGAGATGCCGGTAGGTATCGGCGATCATCGAGAGGTATCCCCTGATGGTAATAGGGGCCAGTCCTTGGTCTCCGAAGAGCCAGAGGAAGAAGTCCGCAAGCTGGGGAATTGTCAAATCGGTGGGGGAGAGACCACGTCCACTGCACCAGGCACAGAGAACCCTCCACTTTCCCTCGTATACATGCCTAGTCGAGGGTTTGCGGGCTGTAGCGATCGCTTCCACTGCAGCACCCGAGAAGCCTCGAGCGGAGAGGGCTTGCCGCACAATCTCCAGGCGTGTAGCAGCAGGCGTTCCGGGCAAGGGTGGAACAGCGCCTGACGCGGCTGCTTGAGCATGGTGCGGGGGGTGGGGAGCAGTAGAGGAGGGTGCGTGGCGAGGCTGATCAGGTCGGTGGACCAGGAGCGGGTCCAAGCGAACGGGGCGACCAGGAGTAAGATCGCATTCGTCCCTCGAAGCTTCTGGAGGACTTTGGGGACAAGTACCGTCGGGGGGAATGCGTAGGCGATGAGCCCCTCCCAAGTGATGGACAAGGCGTCGACAGCCCAGGCCAGGGGATCCGGGACTGGAGACACGAAGATGGGAAGTTGGTGATTCCACCTCGTGGCGAAAAGGTCCACCACGGGGGTCTCCCAGTGCGAGCAAATCAAACGGAAAATGTCCTGGCGAAGGGTCCATTCCGTGTGAATCATCTGTCCCCGCCGGGACAACGAGTCCGCCAACACATTCAGGCGTCCGGGAATGTGGCGTGCGCCGAGTGTAAGGTCGTGGTCCTCGCACCAGCGCATCAAGCGATAAAGAAGCATGCACAGCTCGGGTGAGTGGGTTCCTCCCTGTTTCTGTATGTACGCCACCACCGTCGAGTTGTCGGAAAGGACGAGGAGATGCTGGTGCCGCAGTTGGTCCTTCCAAACGATGATGGCCTGCCACACTGCTTGTAACTCCAGCCAGTTGCTGTGCTTGTCCGCAAACTCCGGGGGCCAGAGGCCGGACGTTGTGGAGAACTGTGGGAGCAGGTGGGCGCCCCAACCAGCCCGACTCGCGTCGACACAGAGGGAGAGGGTCGGGGGAGGGGAAGAGAGGGGAACTCCCTGGGCCAACCACGTCCTGTCGGACCATCGTAAGAGATGGGGGAGGACCAGCGGTGAGACGGGGACCAAGGTGGTCTGGTCGCCCGAGGAGGGACGCCAGAGGAGTAGGAGATGGAGCTGCAGCGGCCGGGAGTACAGGCGACCGAGGGGGATAAGGTCCGCCGCTGCGTTGATCAGGCCAAGGAGCTGTAGCCAGACCCTGGCGGGTGCTGTCGTCTGCTGCCCGACCCACGCGGCGAGGGAGGATAACTTGACAATCCGCGCTTCTGGTAGGAGCACCCTGTTGCTGTCCGTGACAAATTCCATGCCGAGATGGATGAAGTGGCGCGTCGGGGAGAGGTCGGACTTCCCCGTGTTGACCAGGAACCCCAACTGGTGCAGTAACCTCATCAGGGCGTCTCTGTCCGCGGCCAGGGCGGCTTCCACTTGATTCCTCAAGAGCAGGTCGTCGAGGTAATTCGACGTCGGGCTGGAAGACGACTGCCTTGCCTTGGCGACTACTGCGTCCATGATGCGGGTGAAAACCCAGGGGCTGAGGTTGAGGCCAAACGGCAGGGCGCAGAACTGGTACACCACTCCCTCGAACGCGAAGCGCAGGTACTTCCTGGCGGTCGTGTGCATGGGAACATGCAGGTAGGCGTCGGCCAGGTCTAGACTGACCGCAAAGTCCATGGGTTGGACCGCCGCGCGGAGAGCTCTGGTCGTCTCCATCCGAAAGGAGGGGGCCGCGATGAAGGCGTTCAGCGCCGACAGGTCTATGACAGGGCGCCACCTGCCGCCGGGTTTGGGGACCACAAACAGTCGGCTGTAAAAGGCGGGCGAGTCCGGGCGCTGCACCACCTCCGTGGCTTGTTTCTCCAGGAGAGCCGCAACTTCTCCGCGTAGGGCGGCGGCCTTGAGGTCGTCGTATGGTACCTCCGTCCACAGCGGGGCGGAGCGCAAGGGCGGGGGAGATCGGAAAGAGATCCGCAAACCTCTGGTGACGACGTCCAAAACCCAGGGCTCTTCTCGAAACCGCAAGTGCCACTGCTTGCTGAATCTCGCTAGCCTCCCGCCGACCGGAGCCCCGAAGACAGTCGGCGGAGGCGGCACCGGGGATCCGTCAGGCGGCCCTCCCGCGCCCAGGGCGGCGGGAGGGCCGGGGCCAGGAGGGGGTAGGGGCGCTAGACGGACCAGGGCGGCCGAAAAGAGGGCGTCGGCGTCGTGCAGCTCGTGGAGGGGCAGCCGGTTCCGAGGGAACAGGTCTACGGGAGCGTAAGGAGCGGCCCAGGGCCGCACGAGCGGTGGGGAGACGAAGCTTGACGGACTTGCGAGGCCAACGGTCGGGGTTGGAGTCCTTCACCGCCTGCCATGTCTCACCAAACAGCAGCGATCCTCCCAGGGGGGCCCGACGAAGCTGCGTACACAGGTCGGACGGCATACCAGAGCAGGACTGTAAGACAGCGTCTCGTCGCAAAAGGTCGCAGTTGGACGCGGCGGCCATCGCGTTAACCGACGAGTGGTAAGCTGCTCGATTCCCAGCCTCAGCCATGACCAGTAGGTCTCCCAGGAGGGGAGAAAGGTCAGGCTGCCAAGCTTCCTCTAGACGCCGGATGAATGCCTGGGTCAGCAAATCCAGGAACCCCGAGCAGGCGAGCGTGTTCCGCACCAGGGTCGCCGTCCTATCCAAACCACGCGGGAAGGACCGCTTGAGTAGGGAACCACCTCCAGCTTGGAGCAGAGCGGCAGGGTCCACGGGGGGAAGCGGGCAGAGGAACGACTGTGAATGACCGGCGTACCAACTCTGCTGAAAGGCAATGTCGAGAGCGGGGGGCCATCTCCCTTCCGTGAAGAAGTCCGAGTTCCGCGTCTCTGACAGGAGGTGAGACGAGAAGGCGTCCCGCAGGTCCAAAAAACTAGGAGGCTGGGGAAGGGACTTGAATCTCTTGACGGTCCGATCCGCATCCACAAAGGCGGAGATCCTCCTCTTCACCGGAGGCGAAGCTGGGCAGGCCTCAACCGGCAGGGCGGCGGCGATGAGTCTGGAAGCCTCGTCCAGTGCCAGCCGGGTGTCCATCCGGGCCGAAGCAGGTCCGGGAGCAGCGGAGACATAGGAAGCCGCGGACGAGGAGGCCGGCGAGCGGCTGCGACGTCCCAGCAGCCAGTCCGTGGGATCATCTGCCACCAAACTCAGCGTATCACCGTCCGCTTCTCTGGCCACCGGTGACCGAGGCGGGTGACGAGGGCTCCTAGAGCGGGAAACCGGTTGACGGCGAACGGAAGAGGACGACGACCCCCTCCGCAGGGGGGAGCGGAGCGAGGAAGGCCGTGGCGAAGGTCTCCTGCGCGACGAAGGAGGGCTCCGGCGAAGTGAACGGCTGCGACGAGACGGAGCGGGACGGCGAGGCAGAGGCCAGGGGGAAGGGGGCGGCCGGCGGGAAGAGGAACGGGACGAGCGGGAATCGGCACGGGAACGGGAACGACGAGAGTGAGAACCGCGTCCACCAGGCGGGGAATCCTGACCTGTCGAACGGTGAGAGTCGGAGGTCCTCCTACGAACCCGAGAAGGCGAACGACCGCGGCGAGTAGAGTCCCGGTGCGTGTGTACTTCTGTAGCATGGGGCTCCGGACGAGCGCGCGCGGGTCTCTGTGAAGGCGAACGATAGCGACGAGTAGAGTCCCGGTGCGTGCGTACTTCGATAGCAGGCTCCGGACGAGTGCGCGTGGATCTCTGTGAAGGCGAACGAAAACGGCGAGCAGGGTCCCGGTGCGTGCGAAGTTCGTCCGCCGGAGGCTCCGGACGACAGTGCGTAGGTCTCTGTGAACCAGGCTCTAAGGAGAGGCGGGTTTCTAGCCGGCAGTGGGACCCCTGCGGCTTCCTCAGAGACACGTGGGGAACGAAGGTAGACGAAGGGCGCCAAGGGCGCTTCTGTAAACCAGGCTCTAGGGAGAGGCGGGTTCTTTGCTTCGTCAACGTATGTGTCCTGGCGTGCTTACTCGCTGTGGCGGACCTGCCGGACGAGTTCCCACCTTGAGCAGGCGTCCGTTGCCAAGTCAGTGGCGTCAGTCGCGTCGGATCGAGAAGGGCTTGTTCGTCCGGTGCCGGTGGCACGTCGGAGGGCGTCTCCGGGATCTTCACCGCACCCGACAGCTTAGGGGGCTCTCTAGTATAGAAGCTCCAGAGATCGGACCAGCGCTGCTCCGGCCAGGTAGCACAGATGTCACATGCGTGGTCAGAAGCACACCCAGCGCAGAGGAGGCAGACTGCATGGGTATCCGACGGCCACTGAAATCCTCCGCATTGTGTGCAGGTCCCCAGCAGGCCACTGCAACACACAAACACAAAGGCACTCGGCGGGTGTCTTCAAGGGCCCACCCTAAGGATGGAGAGGGCCCGCCTGACCCACAAAACATACAGAACGTTGTATCGGGGCCGACCGTAGCGGGAGCGTAGTACCAGCCTGGTAACCGCTCCGCTTAGGCCACCCTGGCGAAAGCACACAATCAACAAAGCATGTAACGATTGCCCAAGTACAACCGGCATGGCCCCGCGACTCACTCACCGCCACTGGTCATGGCGCGACATCCCGCTCAAACCAGGGCGGTAAAATTCTTCAGCCAACCAGGCGAAGCGAAGCAGAGGGCCCACCGCTAGGACGACCCAACCGCCAGCGACGCGGAAGCAAGAAAGGTACGCTCAAGCCTGTGCCCCGCCCGGGCAACGGGCCGAAGCCCTCTAACTACCTTACCTCTCTGGCGGCGCGGAACGAGTTGGAGAAGGTTCCATGGCAAGCACTGCACGAGCGGCGCCGTCAGGAAGCGAAGCCTTCACCAAAAGCGTAGTACCACCGAAGGGTAGAAGAACCAAGGGCCAGAGGCCAGTGAACAACGAAGCACGGTAGAGTAGGACCGGTCGAAAAACTCCAAGTGTAGAGGCTAGAGAAAAACACGTCTGAGCGCGTGAGCCTAAGAAGCGTGACTGGAGTTCACACGTGAACAGGCCTGATGGGTAGGAGCGGGAGACAACTCTCGGTCCCTCTACGGGATCCCCGAGTGCTTCCCGGGTTGTGTGGCACAACCGGTTCTTAGGCTAGAATTGAGCAAGGAGTAGACACTCCTTATAGTCATGTCATCGGTAATGTTTTTGAAGAAACAAATTTACCATCCAATACTAAAACGAACGAGAGAACAAATACTGCTATATGATTTTTCTGTTCCAGTTATAAATGAAATGCAAAAAATTACAATACAGCAACTACGTCCAGCTGCACTGCTGACCTTTGGGTGTTTGGGAATGTCCTTGGACTCGACCTTGGCAGTTCTGATGTTGACTGGCACAACCTCGTCCTTCAGTAGGGCAGTGTAGCGAGGCACGATTGGATCAATCACCTGAAAAAAAATCACACAATCAGCCCTGACACAGTACAAAAGGAGACTGATCGACTATGATAGTTCATGGGTGGTGCCAGAACACCTCTGAGACAAATCGATCACGGTATTTCAGCTGTATTGCCAGAATACAGTTGAAGTCTTACAAACTTGTATGCAGTCTTCCGATGACAGCTTCCCATTCTGTATGTTTGACCGTGGGCTCACTGTAAAACAGCCAGCCAACGGCAGTCTTGCTGATAATGACACGCCCTTTGGGTGTCGAAAGTCGTTTTTGTCTTGATAATTCCTGCAGGAATCATCACGACAAAGGACATTAATGACACCAAAACGGCCAAAACTCTACCAATCCATACCGTGTGCAGGGGCACTCCTTGGCTAGATCTACTTGGGGAGTACACCACAAGTACACTTCTATTCAAATGAGATGCTTTGCATCTCATTTGAATAGAAGTGTACTTGTGGTGTACTCCCCAAGTGGGTCTATCTGGTGTGCATAAAGCAAATCATCTGAACAAAAGTGTACTTGTGTTGTACTCCTCAAGTGGGTCTATCTGGTGTGCATAAAGCAAATCATCTGAACAAAAGTGTACTTGTGTTGTACTCCCCAAGTGGGTCTATCTGGTGTGCATAAAGCAAATCATCTGAACAAAAGTGTACTTGTGTTGTACTCCCCAAGTGGGTCTATCTGGTGTGCATAAAGCAAATCATCTGAACAAAAGTGTACTTGTGTTGTACTCCCCAAGTGGGTCTATCTAGTGTGCATAAAGCAAATCATCTGAACAAAAGTGTACTTGTGGTGTACTCCCCAAGTGGGTCTATCTGGTGTGCATAAAGCAAATCATCTGAACAAAAGTGTACTTGTGTTGTACTCCCCAAGTGGGTCTATCTGGTGTGCATAAAGCAAATCATCTGAACAAAAGTGTACTTGTGGTGTACTCCCCAAGTGGGTCTATCTGGTGTGCATAAAGCAAATTATCTGAACAAAAGTGTACTTGTGTTGTACTCCTCAAGTGGGTCTATCCGGGGACTACTCCCACTAACGAAGTAATTCTGTCCCAGCAACATGATCTGAAAACAAAGAAAGTGAGTGCAACAAACCTACGAACCTTTCTGTTGACAGCCCATATCTTGTCCCATTCCATCATGACGACAGACCGTGAGGAACCCTGCACAGACAGTGATTAAACATTTTAATCAAAGATTGCCTTTAAACCATTCTGACATAAGAAAACAAATAAGCAAACTAACACTGAAACAAAAATGTAAATGTAAACTAATATTGTTAGTATACAGTTTCATTTTCAGTGTCATGTGCATGATATAAATTATGCCTAGCAGAAAAATATAAAACATTTGTTCCTGGAATGAAGTGCCTGCTGGTCTGAGATTTTGGACTTACAGCCTCAAGGCTATAAGGTCCTAAATCACAAACCAGCATCCACAGCCTGACATCTGCCACAGTCTGTGTACAGTCATGTGCAAGGCAATGGCTGCAGTCAGCCCGAAGACCCTCTGCATACTGGGACGGCCGCATACCTGGGTGACAATGAACTGTTTCAGTCCCTCCACCGTCATGCCCCTCCTCAGCACCCCCCTTACAGTGGGGAACCTCGCATCATCCCTGTTGGAAAATCAAAATAAGGTGATCATTAACCCATCCACTGCCAGGGGACACAGATCGTGTTTGTTACTTTAGATCATCGTTAATTCGAAGTCAAAGAACCCCAGCTTTCCAAGGAACACGAACACAACGTGGTTTCAGCAAGAGGTATAGGTCCTAATGAGCCCCCGCGACTGCAGGGGCTCATTAGGATCTATGCCTCTTGCCGTTAAATTTTTCTTGGCAGTGAAGGGGTTAACAAAATAAAAAAAACTACTGATCAAATTAAAATGAATTTTTCTCTAAAATGTATTTTTTCGAGAAATGTGTTTGTTTCCTCAAAAACATTACCGATGACAATACTTTATGGAAGTTTCTACTAGCTTACCCAATTTCAGCCTACGAATCTGTTGTGTTCCTACACAACCGGGAAGGCACTCAGGGAACCCTGACCAGGGCTGTAAGTAGCTTCCCGGCTCTGCCCATCTGGTCACGTGCCACGTGGTGTGACAAACCAGTCGGAATACTTAGCTTACCAGCGGCAAGCGGGGCAGGTGGGAGGGTCCTCCGAGTAATGTCATCGGTAAGTATTTTTCGAAAAAATACATTTTAGAGAAAAATTAATTTGTTTCCTCAAAAACATTACCGATGACATTACTTTATGGAAGAATTGCGAAAAGGAGGAGGGTGCCGCGCCCAGGTTACCCCCTGAAAAGGGCTTTAGTCAGAGCCATCCTCCCAGTCGCACACTCCCGACAATTTCAGCTAAGTGGAACCTGACAGCCCTGGCGCTGGGAGGGAGTGTTGCGCCGCGGTGATGTCCCCCACCAGTGTGAGGTTGTCTCGCTGGCCCACCAGATCCTGGAGGTAGAAGCGGGCGACGGTTGAATCTGCCCGCCAGCCCACTGGTGCCACGACATCTCGGATGGCATAGTTGCGGTCGAAGGCGACGCTCGTGGGCAAGGCTATAACCTCGTGTGCGCGGATCTTAAGCCTCCTCGCTCCCTGGGAAAAGATCCTGTAGGCGGACTGCATGACCCCACGTAGCCCGGAAAATAGCGTCTGGGCTGTTAAGTCCGTTGTGCCTGAGGCCAATGGCAGAAGGAGGCATGACCGTCCCCTACGGACGGGCTTGTATCGGTGTAGGTATACGCGTAGGGCACACACTCTTGTATCTGGCTGCCTGGTCTCCCGGGGAGAGTACACAACTGTCAGCGGCCGTATGGTTATCACCTGGGGCGCGGCCAAGGGAGACCTAGTCTTGGCGAGGAAGGGAGGGCCATAGAATAGCTGCACGGAGCCGTCCATCCTGAACAGCCGGCAGGCAGGGCGCGCTGAAAGCGCGAGTAGCTCGCTTAGTCGGGCCGCCGTGGCGAGGGCCAACAGGAAGCAGGTCTTCCATGTCACATCCGCGAACCGGGCCAAGGACAGCGGTTCGAATCGTCAGAAAGAAGCCATGTCCATACCCAGGGTAGGTCCCAGCGCAGGATCAGCGAGCGGGGAACCGGACGCTGAAGGTCAAGTGCGTCATAAGGTCGGTGAGGTCTTGCCTTCGCCGGGGTCGGGCGGCCGAAGTGTCGGCAAGTGACAGCAATCAAGGACAGGTCTTCTCTGGTCGTGATGGGACCAATCCCTGTTTGCCAAGGGCCAGAGGAAGAACTCAGCGAGCTGGGGAGTAGTCAGAACGGTGGGGGAGAGTTGCTGGTCCGCGCACCAGGGGCGCAGAACTCGCCACTTTCCCACAAAGATGCATCTGGTCGAGGGTCTGCAGGCTGTAGCGAAAGCTTCCACCGCTGCACAATCTCCAGGCGTGAAGGTCTCAAGTCTGCCAGTAGTCCTCAGACAGGTCTCTGCAGGCCGGCCTTGGTAAGGTGGGCGCTCTGCCGGCTATCTTGACTCTCCGTAAGAGTCAGCGGGCTTCCCCATGTGAGAACCTCAGGACAGTCAGTGGGCAATGGACGGCGCAAAGAGCGTCTCTGCAGGCCTGCCTCCGAAAGGCGGGCGCTCTGCCAGCTATCTTGACTCTCCATAAGAGTCAGCGGGCTTCCGCATGTGAGAGACCGCAGAGCATCCTGAGCTTGAGCAGGGCATGGGGACGAGAACCGTCGGGGGGGGAGTCTGTCCCACGGAATGGAGAACGCTTTGACTGCCCATGCTAGGGGGCCTGGAAATGGGGAGACGAAGAGGGGAAACCGGTGCTTTCACCTCATGGCGAAAAGGTCGATCATAAGCATCTCCCAGTGAGCGCCGATCCTCTGAAAGACGTCCAGGCATAGTGTCGAGTCCGTGTGGAGGAATTAGCCGCGTCGAGAGAGGGAGTCGGCTAAAACGTACCGGCATCCTGGAATGTGTCGAGCTAGGAGGGAGATCCTGTGGTCCTCGCACGAGGGCATGAGTCGGTAGGGGAGAATGCAAGGTCGGGGGAGCGCAATCCACCCTGTTTCTGAAAGTAGGAAACCACCGTGGCGTTGTCCGAAGGACGAGTAGCCCCTGTTGAAGGAGGTGCACATCCTACGCGATGAGGGCTTGCCAAACCGCTTGCAGCTCTAACCCGCCGATGTGACTGTCCACCAGTTCCGGAGGCCAGGAGCCGGACGTTGCAAAGAACCTCGTGATGTCGAGTCCAGCCGGCTGCCTACGGTCAGAGAAGAAGTCGCACTCCTGGGAAACGGCCTGTCAGAGCTGGTTGGAGAAGGCGTCCCGCAGGTTCCGAAGCTGAAGGGCTGGGGAAGCGACTCGAACTTCTTCACCTGACGGGCCGCATCGATGAAGCGGCCACCTACCTCTTGAGCGGGGTGAACGGGTGGCAGGCCTCCGTGTGAAGAGTGGCTGCCAACAGACAAGCTGCTTCATCCAGGACAAGTAGAGTCTCCGCGTGCGGCACCGAAGGGGTCCCATGCTCTGCAGGACGTCTGGCGAGAGTGAGGAGGTGGCGAGCGGGGGCGTCTGTAGCTCCTGGCATCGCGCGGTATGTTGGGTCTGCCACATGGTCTCTGAAAAGGCGACGAAGGTCGCTGTGGCTGGGCCTCATGGAGGGGGGGGGGGGGGGCACGCTGCCGGCTTGGTGACCCGCCGTAGGAGACAGTGGTCTACGAGTGGGTGGCACGACAGTTACGTCCCGTAGCGAGGAGGGGGTGCCAAGGCAGACGGGCTGCCTCGCATTGGTGTCGGTCGCTCGCGCCGGTAGACTCGTCAACCGGGGGGTGAGAAGTCCGGAAGGGGCGCCGGGGAGTGGAGGTCTCGTTAGCAACATCCTGTCGCCTGGAGGGAGAAGCAGGCAAGTGTTGAATCCCCCATAGGCTCCTCTGCTGCAGACCCTGCGACGACAGTGTCGAGGCGCCCCGGGGCGACGGGTGGCTGGCGCGAGCTGGGTGCTTGTCACATGGGAAGCGAGTGTGATGATGGGAGCGCAGCCACCGATCTCGTTTGGGTGAGCTCCTCCTAGGGTGCCTATGGGGCGAGGGCGATGGGTGTCGTGGTCGGCGAGGGGTATCGGGACGAACATGAGGTTGGGCGCGGAAACGAGGTCGAGCGCGACGAGGGCGAGGAGGGGGCTGCGTCCGCTGTCGCGTAGCGCATCATGGTCCGTCCTATGGCTGTGGCCGGAAGAGCGAGAATGTCTGGAGCCACTGGCGTAGTGCGAGGTCCGAGGTCTGCCAGTAATCTTTGGACGAGGGGACACAAGTCTCTGCAGGCCCGCCTCCGTAAGGCGGGGCACTCTGCCGGCTATTTTGACTCTCCGTAAGAGTCTGCGGGCTTCTCCATGTGAGAGACATCAGGACTGTCAGAGGACAAGGGACGGCGTGAAGCGTGTCTCTGCAGGCACGCCTCCATAAGGTGGGCGCTTTGCCAGCTATTTTGACTCTCCGTAAGAGTCAGCGGGCCTTGTCCGAGCGGGTGCCGTGTAAAACGCAGTCCTGTGGTGTGAGCCGTGGTCACGTGTCCCACGTGTCGTCCGTTCCAAAGGTTGGAGCAGGCGCGTTCGGTCACTACTCTCGGCACGGGAAGGGGGGGGGGGGGGGGGGGGGGGGGGGGCGTCAGTGGACGTTCGGTCACTTGCCAGTGTCGGGCGCTCACGCCTGTAAGCTCCAAAGCTGCGACGACCATTGTTCGGGCCCGGCGTCAAACATCGCAGGCGTGGTCGGAGGCGTGGCCGGCACAGGAAAGGCAGACCTTGTGGTTATCGCTCAGCCATTAGAAGTTGCCGCACTGCGAGCCGGTGAGCCCTTTGCCACTACAACAGATATCAGACCCGACAGGCGACGGGGCGTGGGCACCGCGAGGCCCCGCCAAACGAAGTCGAGAGTTCGACGCGAAAAAGTACGAGTGAAAACGAATTGCCTCTCCATAGTTGCGGGGACGGGGTGGGGTGGGGGGTAACCTCCATGCCACCCTCAGAGCGCGCTGGCGGGAAGAAGTCCCAGCAGGCCCAACGAAGTCAGAACCCACACGCAACCACGTAAATCCACAGAGGAGAGAACCGCCCGTAATCCAACACACAAAGCACCCCAGTAATCCGAGAGAGCACAAAGTCCAAAGGAACACAGTAATCCAAAGATGACCGGACCTAAGAAGCCGGTAGCACCGTACTCAGTCAAGGTCCCGTAGGCTAGAACACGTCTGTTCACCGTGAGCTAAGTAGAATGACTGGTTTGTCACACCACGTGGCACGTGACCGGATGGGCAGGGGTAGGAAGCTACTCACGGCTCTGGTCAGGGTTCCCTGAGTGCGTCCCGGTTGTGTAGGAACACAACAGGTTCGTAGGCTGAAATTGGGTAAGCTAGTAGACATTTCCATAAAGTATTGTCATCGGTAATCTTTTTGAGGAAACAAACACATTTCTCAACATGGTTTACCAGTAATCAATCTTGTAACAAACCAGAGGTCCCTACTAACAGCGAGGATACATGTACTGAAATAACACTATGGCAAATAAATTTAATCAAAATTACAACATTTGTCCAACGTATTAGCAGAAGCAGTCTCACCATCCATCAACGATGCCCTCGCTGACAAACCAGGTCAGTTTGCGTTTGGACAGCACTGTGTTCTGCAGGTTCAGACGACTGTACTCATAGATGTACGGCTTCCTCATATCTGAAGAATAATGAATAAACACTTTCACTTTCATGAGTTTACTGTGCTGTAGCTGTGAAAAAAATTAATACAGACTGAGATGGTAAATATCGGACCTGAAATTTGAAAGAAAATAAAAGGACCTTGGGTGAGCCAATTTCTTAACTCAATCGCAGCGTTTTGCATCAAATGACGTGCAACTTTCATACATCGTTGACGGCGTCCTGAAATGGGCAGAATCAATTTTCATTGCTGACCGAGACCAAGCAAAGGGAGAGTATTATCATAGAACGTGACACCATTCTCTTTATAAATGTTCTCTTCCTTAGACCATTCAGAGGTCTGTAAGTCTCTTTTTTCGACTGTTTTACGGGGTTGCGACCCCCACAGTGTTTTCCAAATGGCACTACACAGCAAGAGAAGCATTAGAATTTTCGCAACAAAAAAGGTTGTAATCTGAATAATTTCTGAGGATTCTCCAGACAGATGCCCTGTTTAGAATATTGTAGCAAACCTATAGATACATTTTTAGAAAGCCTAAGGTTAAAATTGCTTAATTAAAAATAACAATAACATGAAAAAACACACCTTATGTGTGAAACTGCATGTCAGTAACCTCTCAAAGGAAGAAAAACAAAAATTCATTTTTCTTTAAAAGGTATTTTTTCGAAAAATACTTACCGATGACATGACTGAATGGAAGTGTCTACTACTTACTCATTCTAGCCTAAGAGCCAGTTGTGTTGAAACACAACCCGGGAGGCACTCAGGGAACCCCGAGGGGACCAAGAGTTGTCTCCCTATACCCACCACCCGGAAGCCGGGTACCCATAATCCCTCAGTCAGGATACTTAGCGCACCAGCGGCAAGCGGGGCAGGTGGGAGGGTCGTTTGAGTCATGTCATCGGTAAGTATTTTTCGAAAAAATACCTTTTAAAGAAAAATGAATTTGTTTCTTCAAAAACATTACCGATGACATGAATGAATGGAAGAATTGCGAATAGGAGGTGGGTGCCGCGCTCCAACACACCTTAGGGCCCAAGGGCCGTCCTCCCTAACGCAAACTCCCGACGACCCTAGGTAGGTGAATACCTACGGCGCTGAGGCGCCAGGAGGGAGTTGTGCCCCCCGCAAAAAGGCCCCCACCAGAGCGAGGAGTCTCGCTGGCCTGGCAGAACTCTGCGATCGAGGCGGGCGAAGTCATCCTGCCTGCCAGCCTCCAGTAGCCACGAAGTGCAAGACAGTACAGTCCCTGCCGAATGTGACGTTCGTGGCCATGCAAGTGCCTTGATAACGTACCTGTAGCCTCTAACCTCCCTGAGGGAGGGGTCCTGTAATTCAGAACGTATGACTGAGCGTAGCCAGGAAGAATGTCCGGCATGTAGCGTCAGTGGTGCCGGAACTGGCAAAGAGGCGAGCGCGTCCGTAGCGAACGGCTATGTCGGAGGCACACGTGAGGCTTGTACAGGGATTTGCTACGTGGTCTCCTGGTGGAATAGCGCCCCATAAGCGGGCGCAAGGTGAACCCGTAGACCAAGGCGCGGCGGTCCAGGTAAGGTATGGTCCGAGAGGAGCTGTACGTAATTGTTCCCTCGAACTGTAGGCAGACCGGGCGAGTCGTAGCTCCTGAAGCTCGTTAACCAATCCACCATGGCAACATCCCTCAGGCGCCGTATGACTGCAAGGGCAAGACATAGCATGCGATGACTCCTCACGAGGGGAGTCAACAGGAGGCTCCGGACGAGCGCGTGTAAGTCTCTCCGAACCGGGCTCTGAGGAGAGGCGGGTTATCTGCCGGCAAGTGGACCCCCAGCAGGATCCCGGCGGCTTACTTGGGGACGAGTGGGTACCGAGATTGGACGTGGGACGTCGCCAAGCGCGACTCTCTGAACTGGGCTCAGTGAGGCGAGTTCTCTGCTTCTCAACAGCTGTGTCCAGGCTCGCTCCGTCCAGGTAGTGGCCTCGTCGGTCAAAACCCCACCCTGTGCCCTAGTCCACTGAAATCGTTGTGGAGACCCTCCACAGGATCATCCTGGTCTCATGCGCCGATCCTCCGAAGGAGTCCTGGTGCATTCCGTGTGTAGCCACTGGTTCCACCGGGAAGACTGGCCCAGATCTACCGTCGGTCCAGGTAGCGTCACGCACGGAGGGAGTTGAAGTTCTTTCCCCAAGCACCAGGGTAGGGGGTACGCACTGATCAGAGGATCGCCAGCTGCCCTGATCCTGGAAGTACACCTCCGCTGTCGCGTTGCCGGAGAGGAAAAGCTCCTGTGACCTATCCTTCCTCCCACGGGCAGAAGAAGAAGGCCTAGTAGTCCGCGTCGGATCCAAGCTAAGCCCGCTCTTGTCCGCGAAGTCCGAAGGTCGGAGGGTTGGACCTTGAGAAGAATCACGGAAGTAGAAAGCGTAGCTTGAGCAGCCGGGGCTTAGAGACGACTAAGGTGCATAGATCCGACTCCGTGTAGTGGCTATGTCCTCCGCCACGAGCACAGCCAAGCGGTACCACCTGTCCGAAGTCCGGCACCCCCCGGGTGCCCAACGAGAGTTGAGATGGTTAGACGTCAGGGAGAAGGGGCTGCGCCTTGGTTCCCCAGTGTCCACGATGGATGAGAACCCCCAGTGAGTCAGGTGGCGATGCCGGGCAAACTTCCGCAAAAGGGCGGCGGCGATGAGCTTGGATGTCCCGTCCAGCGCCGGCCGAGTGTCCATCCGCGCAGAAGAACAGGTCTGACGGAACCGCAGCACTGGAAGCCGAAGAAGAGGGAGAGGAGAACGGCTGAGACGTCCGAGCAACCAGTCCGAGGGGTCGTCAGCCGTCAAACTCCGGGTGTCGAAGTCCCGCTGTCTGGAACCGGCGACCGAGGAGGGCGACGAGGGCTCCGAGGGAAGGAATCCCGCTGACGGCAAGCCGCAGAGGTCGAAGACTCCCTCCGAAGGGGAGAGCGAAAGACGGAGCGACGCGGCGAGGGTCTCCTGAGAGCCGAAGGCGGGTCCCGACGAGGAGAACGGCTGCGACGAGGAGGAACGGAACGGAGAGGACGAGGGAAGGGGAAGTGGCCGGTCGATGGGATGAGGAACGGGACGAACGGGAGTCCGAACGAGATGAGGAACGCGAAGAAGGCGAAACCCGTCTGAGTCGAGGGAGTCCTGATCCGTCGAACGATGAGTGGAGAAGGTCCTCCTACGATCTTGCGAAGCAGAGCGATAACGGAGAGTAGAATCCCGGAGCCTACGATCTTCGCCAACAGGAGGCTCCGTACGAGTGCGTGTAAGTCTCTGTGAACCAGGCTCTTGGGAGAGGCGGGTTGCTTGCCGGCAAGGGGACCCCTGCGGCCAGAGACGAGTGGGGAACGAACCAGGCTCTTGGGAGAGGCGGGTTTCTGTGCACTAACCCGTTGAATACTCCGTGGCGTCTTCTGTGTCGGATCAAGTTGGCCTCGCGCGTCCGGTGCCGGGGGCACAGCGGAAGGCATCTCGGTAATCTCCAAGCACCCGAGCGGGAAGGTCCTCCTATGATCTTGCGAGGGAGAGCGATAACGTCGAGTAGAATCCCTGTGTCTACGCTCTTCACAACCAGGAGGCTCCGGACGAGTGCATGTATGTCTCTGTGAACCAGGCTCTTGGGAGAGGCGGGTTTCTTGCCGGCCAGGGGACCCCCAGCGGAATCCCGGCGGCTTCCTCAGAGACGAGTGGGGAATGACGGTGGAGGAGGGACGCCACGAGCGTCCCACCAAACCAGGCTCTTGGGAGAGGCGGGTTCTTTCCACCAGCTGTGTCCGGGCACGCTCTCTAACGGAGGCGGTCTTGACGGTCGAACTCCCACTGTGCACTAATCCCTCGATTACTCAGTGGCGTTTTCTGTGTCGGATCCAGTTGGTCTCGCACGTCCGGTGCCGGGGGCACAGCGGAAGGCGTCTCGGCAATCTTCCAAGTACCCGAGAGGGTAGGAGGCTCCCTCCTATAAAAGTTCCAGAGATTAGACCATCGCAGCTCCGGCCAGGTAGCACAGACGTCACAAGTGTGGTCGGAAGCGCACCCAGCGCACAGGAGACAGACTGTATGGATATCCAACGGCCACTGGAAGCCTCCGCATTGTGTGCATGTCATCAGTAGGCCAATGCAACACACAAAACATGAGGGCACTCGGCGAGTGTCTAAAGGATCCCGGGAGGGACGTGAAGAACGGCAACTCCTATGCACGCCAGCAGAGGAGAGTGAGCGGAGTGTAGACCTGGAGCGGCATAAGGGTCACTCTAAAGGGGCGATCCGTAGAGGAAGAGCATCCAACGGTGCCGATAGTGGTCCCTACTCTGGCGCCGCGCAGAGCGAGCGGGACGAGTACCCTCGAGAGGTGGCCTGGAACTGTGTCGATAGTAGTCTCCGCTCCCTTGGAGACGAGCATCCTTACTAGAGTTCCTGGCCGTGCACGTGAATGTCTCTGAGCCGGGCTCCGAGGGAGGCGGGCTTTCTTGCCGGTAAGGGGGACCCCCAGCGGGATCCCACGGGCTTTCTTGGAGACAAGTGGGACTGATAGTGGACATGTCTTCTTGGAAGGCTTAGTCCGGGCGCGCTCCCTCCTGGAAGCGGCCTCATCGATCCAGGCCCACTTCGTGCACTAGTCCACTGAATCCGGTGTGGGGCTTCCCACAGGGACGTCCTGGTCTCAAGCGACCGGTGCCAAGGATACGTTGGATGGCGTATCCACATCCTGCGCATAGGAGACCCGACCTAGTGGTTGTCCGACGGCCACCGGAACATCTGCCTTGCGTGAAGGACATCAGCATGCCCCTCTTCATCGGGGCGGAACGGGATCCTTCAAGCACCAACAGCATAGGTCGCTCCCGCCTGCAGCCGCTTCAATGCTGCCATTCGCACTGCTGAGGCCAGGTGACACAATCATCCTAATGTGGCAGGAGGCACCTCCCGTGTCGGAAGACAGGCCTAGTCCCAAATGGGCGCTGCCTGGACATGAAGAACACACCTATCAGTAGCAGCCGGGCTGGTGCTTACAGCCGAGAAGCTGCTTGTCCTCTCAAGGTGGTAGTGTACTGCAACGTCCTAAGAAGTCGGACGTGTGCGTAATTGTCTTACCGAGCGGGCCTTGCCAGAGGCTGTTCACATGCGCTCCCCCTGGCAGCGGCCTCCACAATCCACGCTCGCGCACTAGGCGTGACATCCGGTGTGGCTTCTCTCCCAGGTCAG
Organism: Semisulcospira habei; assembly: GCA_036245525.1. Classification (NCBI taxonomy): domain Eukaryota; kingdom Metazoa; phylum Mollusca; class Gastropoda; family Semisulcospiridae; genus Semisulcospira; species Semisulcospira habei. The sequence goes on from BTPG01000004.1 coordinate 31,708,116, forward strand.
TCCGTTGTCGTGCGGAAACCCGCGGTGTCCGGAAGGCGCCTAAACCGGTGCCAATCGCTTGCAACGCAAGCATGGTCGGCGGGGCATCCGTGCAGTGGCGAAAGACCCCTGGGGGCTGAACTAGCCACTGTCATCTGTGTGAATGGGTAGCACATCCCTGCAACAGATAACACACCCGAAGGCCTGCGGGCGAGTCCTGTGGGACTAAGCCACGAAAGGTAGCCTTCGTAACAACAAAACACACAAGCACCAAAGCGGGGTAACAGACTGTCAAGCCTGCACGCCAGCAGTGCAGCAAGAAGGTCGGCTCACTGCCATCAAGCACTAAGGTGAGCAACCAACATATGTAGCAAAAGTCAAACATGTCATGACAGAAGCGAGGTACCAAACTGCACGCCTACAAATAGCCATGCAGTAAGCAAGTAGGCCCACTGCCGCCAAGTGCTAAGGCGAGGGAACAACATATGTACACAAAAGACGAATACGTCATGACGGAAGCGAGGTACCAAACTGCACGTCTGCAATCTAGCAGTGCAGTAACGAGGTAGATTCACCGCCGTCAAGCGCTAAGGTGAGCAACAACATATGTACAACCCCTGTCATAAAAGGAGTCAGGCCCCAAACATTATTACTAAGGGTGACCGTGTGTGGAAAAAACAACGGCCGCATGCTGTACAACTCAATACGCAATGACAACCAAGACAAAAAAAAACATCTGGGGCAGTAAATCACCACTTTATGTGGACATGTCACGAGGGGCCCGCCCAGCCAAGGAGCGTAAACCCCCAAGCTGCCCGCCGGAACGTATATCCACTCTCTAAGGTACGTGAGCACTTGTCCACAGCGTATGCCTGCGTATGCGAGTGTGCGCTTAAATTCATCACCCGTATCTATACAACCATCCCGCAAGTTAAACAGAAAAGGGGCCAGAACAGGCGCTGGTACCGAACCAACTACGCGATGACAAGGCGTGACCCAAGCTGTGCCACTCAGCTAATCAGGCCATGGAGTAATAGAATTCTCCACACCCAAGGTACAAATGCGTAGGAAACTTCGCTACGATTCACCGAAGGTGAGTGGGCGTGCAATTACAGTGAGAGGAAGACGAAAAACTTCGTACCTGCACAAACCAGTGCCCAGCCTGGGAACCGGCCGAGGGACAACCCCGCTACCTTACCTCTCCGCCGAAGGGGAATGGGGGAAGACGTCCAAAACCCGCCTGGCACGACCGGCGAAGCTCACCGGACAGCTCACCAGAGGTCGAAGCGTAGGCGCTAAGCAGTGGGGACGAGAAAGCCACACAGCAGCACAGGCAGGGCCGACGAAACGATCCTATCTCCCGCTCTTCATTCCAACAGCAAGTCCGAAACCAGAGAACCGGTCGAAAAACCAAAGTCCGTAGGCTAGAGCCGAGCGCAAGACGACCGAATCGTGCGCCTAAGTAGACTAGACTGGGGGATTATGGGTACCCGGCTTCCGGGTGGTGGGTATAGGGAGACAACTCTTGGTCCCCTCGGGGTTCCCCGAGTGCCTCCCGGGTTGTGTTTCAACACAACTGGCTCTTAGGCTAGAGTGAGTAAGTAGTAGACACTTCCATTCAGTCATGTCATCGGTAATGTTTTTGAAGAAACAAACGTTTTCCTCATACATGGTACACTTGATACAACCACTTCTTCAGGTCAGTATGAGACAATGATCCATGAAATGTTACTCAGTCTATTCTGACACGACCCTTGAACTAAAATGGTTGATCTATCTCCTAACCTGTAATGTAGCCTTCATAGGACAATACGCAATTTAAAAAAAAAAATCAGCCTCAGGATGTATTGGGTTAACTCATTCAGCCCTGACGCACTACAGCAGGAGATGGGTCGACAATGATAATTCAAGGGTAATGCCAGATTAGCTTGGCACCTGTCGATCTGTCTCCTGCAACTGGTGCATAGTCATTAGATGATGCCCCCAAAATTTGGGAAATACGTGCGTCGGGCTGAATGAGTTACGCATTTGTAAAGACATTTGTCAACACTTGACTTACTGAGGGCATCCAGAACCCAGAAATACTGCACGTCGCGGTCATGGTACTCGGTTGTTCTCAAGGCATGCGTCACTTCCTCCAGGCTGTCCACAATTGGACATGCAAAGTCATACGTTGGATATACCCTAAAAAGTACAATATTCAGGTATCAATGCATGTGAGAAAGGAAATGGCAAAGACAACATGGCCCACGTGCATGACTGATTGCATGTAATTTATCTATTCCTCTGTGCAGGGTTCATTTTGGAATGCGCCCTGCGCCATTGGCTCAACATTTCCCAAAATGACCCATAGCATTTTGCAGACAGATGACTCAAAACATATATTCACTTTCCCAGCAAAAGACAAAGAACCTCACGAGTCCTGTGTCTGCAATGGCTCATGAGGTTGTTTGCCTCTTGCATTTGGGGGGTGTTTACATTTCCATGCAGTAAAATGGATGAAAGTAAGTCAGGACACCAACTTGTATTTATTGCCGGTGCGCACATGGGTCTCCGGTTTACAGCGGTAGAAAGTGGGGTCGCGCATACAGCCAATGTTGGAGTTCATGTCGATCTTGCCACGCACACACCACTTCTGACCTTCCGCGCTTCCCTTCTTCATCTCCTCCCACACAGCCAAGTTCTTTTCCACACCTGATGAAATAATTGTAAATAATAATGGCTATTTAATATGGTGCCTACCCTAAAAGACAGAGCTTTTACATCCCCAGTAGCAAGACGTCTTTGGGCCCGCAACAGCCGCAGTGATGGGCTCACTGCAGGCGTCATGGGCCTGAGGACCTTTGCTTACTGGGACTGTAATTAAACTGACTTCTCAAAACATGTAGACAAAAACAGCAAATGTATTGGAAAATTCACTTGAATGTTCCCCTTAATAAATGAGGAATGTAAGTCATTGAGCATTAACTCTTTGGCTGTCCGTAATGGTTTCTGTTGAGGTGTTTGTGCAGGAATCATCACAACAAAAACTGCTACTGACTGCCAAAGGGTTAAGATTGATGTTTCAAACTATTGGAGTTCTCTTTTAAAGACTACATGACAGATCAGGAGACAGATTAGATATTTTTAAAGCAAATGAAAGAAAAAAATCCTAAATCTGCAAACCAACATGTTCCTTTATTGCATATTTTATTGTGAGGTTAAACCTTTGGCAGTGAAAGCACTTTTTGCTGTGATGATTCCTGCAGGAATCATCACGACAGAAAGTGCTACCCACAGCCAAAGGTTTAAAGAACAAATGATCACAAGTTTTCCGCAGACTTTAATTATTCTGGCCTCAGAGCCAGAAACTGAAACATAACTGACAATTCTATTACTGAAAAGAACTATATAACACTGCACTTCTATGTATGTTAACCCTTTGGCTGTCAGTAGTGATTTTTGTCATGAGGAATAATCATGACAAAAAGTGCTACCGACAGCCAAAGTGTTAAAGCAGTTACCAGCACTACTTACAGTACCCATGGTTGCATGGTCAAGGGGATTACTGCTATAAATGTAGGCAACTGTTAATGCTGTGTAGGTAACAATTACTGATAAGTATACACATTGTTGTTCACTGACTGTTTGTGCGATTTTTGGACTCGACGCGTTCTTCGCGCTGCTTTTTCATGGTCTCAGGTTCAGTGTCATCACAGTAAAGCTTGCCCTCCCGGATCAGTTTCTCGCACATCTCCAACAGCGTGTCGAAAAAGTCTGACGTGTGGCTGAACTTGTCATACTTCACGCCCAGCATCTCAAGGTCCTCCAGAATAACCTTGTAAAAAAAAAGAATAGGATTTTTTTAAATATGGTAAAACGTTTCAACAATCACAGGCTTCAACCTCTGAAACTGTTCGCTGCATCTGACCTGGCACAAAGCCTACAATAGGTCATGTCAGCACATTCACCCATACCCACAACAGTGATCGATGATAGTTCTAGGGCTGTGTCAGATCACACTCGGCAGCAGGAAAGGAAAAAAAACTAAACTAGGACTGCTGTACTCTTCTTCAGGTGTTTGGCAATGATAGGAGTCAGAGTTTTCGATATAGTCTAAAGAAGATAGTTACAATGCTTCCAGAAGTCAGAGAAAACAGCTGCTTGCCTGAACCCATTCAGCCCGACACCCTAAAGCAGGTGATGGATTGACCATGATAATTCAACGGTAGTGCCAGATTAGCTTGGCACCTGGTGCCAAGCTAATCTGGCACTACCCTTGAATTATCACAGTCAAACCATCTCCTGCAAGTGGTACACAGTCGCTAGGTGACACCTCCACAATCTGAGGCTGTGGTGTTAAATGGGTCAAGACAACATCCACATTCTACGTGCACTTGTTTTTGTATTACACATTGTATGCACAGTCAAACCTGCCTACAACGTTCACCGAAGGGACTTAGCAAAAGTGACCATTATACACAGTGACCACCACACGAAGAATCACCAGTAACAACAACAAAAAGGTCCGTGTACCATTCAAGCAAGGTGTAAGAGATATAACGCTGGGAAGAATGGAAAAAAAAAAGAGATTTCAAGCTAGACTGATGTACAGGCACACAGCAGGCCCTCAGGTGATAGACAGAGAACACTTTCATGGCTGACAGAGCTTACACAAGTGGCATTAAAAGTGAACATGTGTTCACAGATTACCGTTATATGAAGGGCCAAGTAGCAGTTGGAAATGACAATATATGGCTTCAACCATTATACGCAGGTGACCGTGCTATACAGGATTGTTTTATAGCGGACTGAAAATGCACAGGAGTAAATTTAAGTGGCTGCAATGACGAGGTGAAGATCACATAAAGCAGGCTTGACTGCATAACTACCTGAAATTACACACAATCTCTCACCCTCTCAAATTCAGCATTTTCCTTTGCAGGGTTGGTGTCATCAAAACGCATGATCAGAGTACCCTTGAACATGTCTCGGTAGTAAGTATTTAAGAGAGCAGCCTTGGCATGACCAATGTGCAGGTATCTGGAATATATATACAAGAAAGACTGGTGAATACAAAGTTTGTTGCAGAAAGCTTTATATCAATCACCTCTAAAAATCTACACCTCACAGAATGGAATCATTAAACATACTGAACCATGACCCCTTCACTGCAAACAATCACTGAATACAATCCAGCTGCAGGAGACATAGGTCCTCATAAGCCCCCGCAGTTGTGGGGCTCATAAGGATCCATGCCTCTTGCTGACTCCTTTTTGTATGCATGTTCCTTAGTCCTAACTTGGTCCTAACGGGATGTTTCTGACCTAGCCTAAAATGTAAATTCAAAACCATCCAAAGATCACAATGAACCCTGGTTGTCTGTGGCAGTTTTTGTCAGGATGATTCCTGCTACCGGCAGCCAGAGTGTTATCCCCCTTATGCATGCAGCTGCTGGCACTGTTTACTGTACCGGCAGATGCATGTGTAAGAGGTTTAACTGTGACTGTCCTCTTTCAGGTGGACAAACTTTCACACACCCGCTGGCTTCTGGTGGGAAGCGAACAATGACCTTGCCGACTTCAGCTCCTGGCAGCTCTACGAATTTGCCCTCCTCCTTCTTGGCCTAAAATAGAAAGGCACAATTACTGAATGAGCACTTCATTTTTATACAACATTTAACCTTTTGGCTGTCAGAGCTTTGGTCGAGGTGATTCCTGGAAATCACTGACAGCCAAAGGGTTAAGTTTGTTCCCACAATCATCTTGACCCATAGTTAACCTATATAGTTGTGACACTCTACAACAAGATATGGATCGACCACAACAGACCAAGGATGGTGCCAGAACAGCTTGGTGCCGTGAGGTGGCAAGCTATTCTGGAACCACCCTTGGATTATCACTGTTGATCTAGCTCCTGAATTATCATGTAGCTTAGAGGACAATTCTAAAATTATGCCATTTCTAAAATTCTGTAATTTCGACCTGAGGGCTCAACTCTTTGCCAGTTGTTAGCCCTTTTGTCGTGATGATTACTGCAGGAATCTTCATGGCAAAAGTGCCAAAGACAGCAAAAGGATTAAGGTGGAATTTAAAAAAACATACAAACTTCAGTAATATTAACCCATTTAGCCCTGACACACTACAAGATATGGCTTGACCATGGTAGTTTAAGGGTGGTGCCAGAATAGCTTGGCGCCAAGAGGCACAAAACTATTCTGGCACCACCCTTAACCCTTATCATTCAGGATACACCAGTGTGTGAAATAAGTTTGACTAAAATAGTTCAAGGGTAGTGCCAGAATAGCTTGGCACCTCTAGGCGCCAAGCTATTCTGGCACCACCCTTCAACTAAAGCCATTGGTCTATAGCCTTATGTGTAAGTACCATAATGTAGCTTGCATATGGCAGTATACAAATTTGAAGCTTTTACTTGTTTTCGCCTCAGTATGATATGGGTTAAGGCTGGTGCCAGAATAGCTTGGTGCCTCTTCACGCCAAGCTATTCTGGCACCACCCTTAAACTACCATGGTCTAACTGTCTCCTGTACTGCTGTGTAGTCTTTAGAGGACAATTTTTAAATTGGGGAATTGCGATCCTAGGGCTCAATATGATACTGACTTTTGCACCTTTGACAGAAGTACATACAGCCATGGGGGATGGACTGACCATTATTGTCCAATGATGGCACCAAATAGCTTTCAATTAAATTCAATTGGTATGACTTATTTTCAAACTTAGTGAGTGTCCACACAAAGTGCATCTTATTGTCACTATTACTAATGGCACGGAATTAAAGTTACAATTATAGCTAAGTGATATACTAACCACTTGCTCCCCCTTTTTGTTGTCCTTGACCTCTGGTTGAGGGATGCTGGGAAGGATGGTGGAGAAAGGTGCCTGGGAGCACAGGAACTTAAAGTAGCGAGCGACATTCTGAGGTGGAGAGTTCTGCAGCAACTTGTGCCACTGGCCGCTGCCTGTAACGCAACCACAATATAGTATCAGTGATACAGGTATTGGGATTATCTCAGACAAAAAGCAACTTTTGTTTCCTCAAAAACATTACCGATGACATTACTTTGTGGAAGTGTCTACTACTTACTCAATTTGAGCCTAAGAACCTGTTGTGTTCCTACACAACCAGGGAGGCAACTCAGGGCACTGTAACCAGGGCCATGAGTAGCTTCCCGCCCCTGCCCATCCGGTTACGTGCCACGTGGTGTGACAACCAGTCGGAATACTTAGCTCACGGTGAACAGACATGTTGTAGCCTACGGGACCTTGACTGTGTACGGTGCGACCGGTTCTTAGGGCCGGTTGTCTTTGGATTACTGTGTTCCTTTGGACTTTGTGCTCTCTTGGATTACTGGGGTGCTTTCGTGTGCTTGGATTACTGGTGGTTCCCTCCTCTCTGGATTTAAGTGGTTGTGTGTGGTTTCTAACTTCGCTGGGCCTGCTGGGACTTCTTCCTGAAGGCGCGCTCTGAGGGTGGTATGGAGATTCCCTCCCTCCCTCCCCCCCTCCTCTCCCCCCCCCCCCCCCCCCCCCCCCCTGTCGCAACTACAGAGAGGTAAGGTATCGGTCCCAGCCCTCGGCTGGCCCTCAGGCCGGGCACCAGCTTCGACCAGAGGCACTTCATTTCGGTCGTACATTTACACGGCGAACTCTCAACTTCGTTTGGCGGGGCCTCGCCGTGCCCACGCCCGGTCACCTGTCGTGTCTGATGTGTGTTGCAGTTGCCAAGTGCTCACCTGCTCGCAGTGCGGTGACTTCCAATGGCCGAGTGATATCCATAAGGTCTGCCTTCCCTGTGCTGGCTGCGCTTCCGACCACGCCTGCGATGTTTACTCCGCCTGGCCTGAACAACGGTGGTCGCAGCTTTGGAGCTTTTACCAGTGCGAGCGCCCGACACCGGCAAGCGACGAAACGTCCATCTTGGCGGCCCCCTCCGTGCCCGGAGTAGTGACCAGACACGCCTGCTCCGACCTTTTGGAACGGATGATACGCCGGACACATGACAACAGCTCACACCACAGGACTGCGTCTTCCACGGCACCCACCCAGACAAGGCCCACTGACTCTTACGGGGAGTCAGAGCACACGTCTCACTGAGGCCGGCCTGCAGAGATGCGCTGCACGCCCACCGTTGTCCACTGACAGTCCTGATATGTCTCACATGGAGAAGCCCGCTGACTTTTACGGGGAGTCAAATAGCCGGCAGAGCGCCCGCCTCACCGAGGCCGGCCTGCAGAGACCTGTGTCCCCTCGTCCGAAGACTACTGGCAGACCTGGGACCTCGCACTACGCCAGAGGCTCCAGACACTCGCTCTTCTGGTGACAGCCATAGGACGGACCGTGATGCGCTACGCGACAGCAGACGCAGCCCCTGACCCTCCTTGTCCTCGTTGTGCTTGACCACGTCTTGCGCCTCGTTTCCGCATCCAACCTCACGTTCATCCCGGTACACCTCTCCTCGCCGGCCACGACATCCGTTGCCTTCGCCCCTTAGGCCCCCTAGTAGGAGCTCCCTTGAACAAGATCGTTGGACGCGCTCCCGTCATTGCAGTCGCTCCCCCCGTGACAGGCACCCAGCTCGCGCCAGCCAATCTTCGCCCCGGCACGCCTCACCACTGTCGTCGCTCCGTCTTCGGCAGAGGAGCCTACAGGGGATTCGACACTTGCCTGCTTCTCACTCCAGACGACGGGATGTTGCTAGCAAGACCTCCACCCCCTGGCCCCCCCGCCGGACTTCTCTTCCCCCTGATGACGACGAGGCCCTGAGCCTGCTGCCCGAGGACTCCATCTCGGCCCTGCTTGGCATAGATAGCCGTTCCCCCTCGCCCCGCTCGCTCTCGCCGGATGATCCTGCGTCACCTAGGACCCCTTCGGCGCCGCGCGCGAAGACTCTTCTTGCCCTGGATGAAGCAGCTCGTCTGATCGCGGCTGGTCTTCCAGCGGAGGTCTGCCCCCCCACTCAAGAGGAAGGTATCCGCTTTCGTCGACGCGGGCAGTCAGGTGAAGAGGTTCAAGTCGCTTCCCCAGCCCCCCGGCTTTAGAGACCTAAGGGCTGAGCTCCAACAGGCCGATTCCCGGGAGTATGACTTTTTCTCTGACGATAGGTGGCCGGCTGGACTCGACATCGCCTTCCGCCAGGACTGGTACGCGGGCCATTCCCAGAATTTCTCCTGTCCCCTACCCTCTGTGGACCCACCGGCATTAGTGCAGGTTGGCGGCACCACTCAGCTGAAGCGTGCCCTTCCCCGCGGCTTGGACAAGACTGCGTCCCGTGTCCGTAACGCCTTGGCTTGCTCGGGTTTCCTGGAGCTCCTCACTCGAGCGTTCGTCTGTCGCATTGAGGACGCCTGGCACCCGTCTATTATGCCCCTCTTAGGAGACCTCCTCGCCCTCGCCGTAGCGGCAAACCGGGCAGCGTATCACTCCTCGGTCAACGCCATGGCTGCCGCCTCCAACTGTGCCCTGATGCGTCGGGATGCCGTGCTGCAAGCCTGCCACGGAATGCCCCCCGATCTGAGGACTCAGCTCCGTCGCGCTCCCCTTGGTGGCCCCCTCCTCTTCGACGCTTCCTGGCAGACGGTGAAGGACGCGAACTCAGACCGCTGGCCCAGCAGCTTGGCTCCTCCCTGATTTCAGGCGGCCCGCAAGGCCGTGGGTCGCGCCCTGCGGATCTCCAGACCCTCCTCGTCCTCCGCCCCCACTCACGCCCGGGCCCCCCGGCGGGCCCCCACCCTTGGCCGCTCCAGACCCGTCTGGACCCTTGCCCCCGCCTGGCCCAGGCCTGCCCGCCACCCTGGGCGCGGGCGGGCGCTCTGACTTCTCCCTGCTGACTGCTCCGGGGTAGCGAGGTGTGGCGTTCGCTGCTTCCGGACGACCCCTGGATCCTCCCCACCATCACCCAGGGCCTCCTGATCACCTTCCGTTTGCCACTGAGACGCTCTCCACTGTGGACCGAGATTCCGATCGACGAGCTCAAGGCCATCGCCCTGCATGGAGAGGTCGCCTCCTCGCTTCTGCAGAAGGCCACCACAGAGGTAGTGTCGCGTCCCGACTCCCCAGCCTTCTACAGCCACCTCTTCGTGGTGCCCAAGCCGCGTGGCAAGTGGCGACCCGTCATCGATCTCTCGGCACTGAACAGGTACATCGTAGCCCCGACCTTTTGCATGGAGACCGCCAGGGCCCTCAGGGCCGCCGTGCAGCCCATGGACTTTGCTGTCAGCCTGGACCTGTCCCACGCATATCTCCACGTCCCCATGCACCCCGCCTCCAGGAGGTATCTCCACTTCGCCTTCGACGGTGTGATCTACCAGTTTCGGGCCCTTCCATTCGGTCTCAACCTCAGCCCTTGGGTTTTCACCCACATCATGGACGCCGTCGTTGCCAAGGCCAGACAGTCGTCTTCCAGTCCGACCTCAATCTACCTAGACGACCTCCTTCTGAGAAACCAGTCAGAGGCCACCCTTTTGACGGACAGAGATGCGCTGTTTTGGTTATTGTCTCGGCTGGGTTTCCTGGTCAATGCGGGCAAGTCGGACCTCACTCCTTCGCGCTGGTTTATACACTTCGGCATGGACTTCACGACCGACCTCAATAGGGTGAGGCTACCAGAGCCTTGGATCCAGAAGCTGGCCGCCCTAGCCGGCCCAGGAAGATGCAGTTCCCGCCAGAGTCTGGCTTCAGCTTCTCGGCTTGATGAATGCAGCGGCGGATCTACCCCCTCTGTTGTCTTTACTCCCGGCTGCTCCTGCTGCACCTCCTTCTCCATTGGCGTCTGTCCTCCTGCGACATTGCTGCCCCGGTGCCGGTGACTCAGATTCTTCGTCCCCATCTGCGGCGTTGGATGGACATTTCTTCGTCCCCATCTGCGGTGCTGGATGGACATTTCGTGGCTTGCTTCGGGAGTTCCTCTCGCCTTACCGCCTCCTCAGCTCTCGCTTTGCCTAGATGCAAGTCTCTCCGGGTGGGGTGCTCACCTGCTACCGAGGTTCCTCACGGACCTAGCGAACAGACACATCAACTGGTTAGAACTGAAAGCAGTTTGGCAAGCCCTCATCGCGTGGGAGGCGTGCCTCTGTCACCAGGAGCTACTCGTCCTTTCAAACAACGCCACGGTGGTTTCCTACATTCAGAAACAGGGTGGAACGCGCTCCCCCAAACTATGCATACTCCTCTACCGACTAATGCGCTAGTGTGAAGACCGCGGCATCTCCCTCCGAGCTCCTAAACGTTTTAACCAACTCCCTCTCACGGTGCAGCCAGTTACTCCACACGGAATGGACGCTACGACCAGACATCTTTCAGATGATCTGCACTCACTGGGAGACGCCCCTGATCGACCTATTCGCCATGAGGTGGAATCACCAGCTTCACCTCTTCATCTCCCTGATTCCAGACCCCCTAGCCCGGGCAGTCGACGCGCTCTCCATTCCGTGGGACGGACTCATCGCCTACGTGTACCCCTCGACGGTGCTCGTCCCCAAAGTCCTGCTCAAGTTCAGAGGATGCAATGCGGTGATGTTACTGGTCGCCCCATTCTCCTGGAACAGATCTTGGACCACCGACCTGCTCAGTCTCACCACAGGCCCCTCGCTTGCCGATTCCACGCTGGGACCTACCCTGGGTACCAACGTGGCTTAATTCTCACAGATTCAAACCGCTGTCCTTGGCCTGGTTCGCGGATGTGACATGGAAGACCTGCTTCCTGTTGGCCCTCACCACGGCGGCCCAAGTAAGTGAGCAGCACGCCCTGCCTGCCTGCAGTTCCGGACGGGTGGTTCCGTACAGCTGCTCACTGACCCTTCCTGCCTCGCCAAGACTAGGTCTCCCTTGACCACGCCCCAGGTGATAACCATACGACCGCTGAAAGATGTGAACTTTCACCGGGAGACCAGGCAGCAAGATCCAGTGCGCGCCCTACGCGTATACATACGCCGCTCCGAACCCGTCCGACGGGGACGGTCACGCCTCTTTCTGCCATTAGCCCGAGGCAGAACTGACATAACAGCCCAGACGATATCTTCCTGGCTACGCTGGGTCATACGGTCCGCCTACCAGGACCTGTCCCCGGAGGGATCGAAGAGGCTTAAGATCCGCGCACACGAGGTTAGAGCCATGATCACGAGCGTTGCCTTCGACCGCAACTGTGCCATCCGAGACATCATGGCAGCAGTGGGCTGGTGGGCAGAATCAACCTTCGCCCGCTTCTACCTCCGGGATCTGGCAGGCCAGCGAAACAACCTCGCACTGGTGGGGGGACATCGCCGCAGCGCAACACTCCCTCCCGGCGCCGCCTTCGGTACGACTTAGCTGAAATTGTCGGGAGTTTGCGACTGGGAGGATGGCTCCAACTAAAGCCCTTATTCAGGGGGTAACTTGGGTGCGGCACCCTCCTCCTTTTTGCAATTCTTCCACAAAGTAATGTCATCGGTAATGTTTTTGAGGAAACAAATGTTTTTTTCTCTAAAATGTATTTTTTCGAAAAATACTTACCGATGACATTACTCGGAGGACCCTCCCACCTGCCCCGCTTTCCACTGGTAAGCTAAGTATTCCGACTGGTTGTCACACCACGTGGAACGTGACCAGATGGGCAGGGACGGAAAGCTACTCACGGTCCTGGTTACAGTGCCCTGAGTTGCCTCCCTGGTTGTGTAGAAACACAACAGGTTCTTAGGCTCAAATTGAGTAAGTAGTAGACACTTTCACAAAGTAATGTCATCGGTAAGTATTTTTCGAAAAAATACATTTTAGAGAAAAAATGAATTTTTTTTCTAAAATGTATTTTTTTGAAAAATACTTACCGATGGCATTACTATCTGGGAATACACTCTATTGCCTATCGATTTCAGCAAAAGTTGTGTATAAGGCACAACTGGGGAGGAGACACCGGGGATCCATGTACTAGGGCCCCGGGTGGCCTCCCCTTACTACCGTATCCCGGCATGCGTGTGGCGAACTCCCGGCGTTCACCGGGCGACCTAATCAGTTTCACACTTAGCCAAGAGAAGGCAAGCGGGGCCGGTGGGAGGGCCATTCGAGTAATGCCATCGGTAAGTATTTTTCAAAAAAATACATTTTAGAAAAAAAATTCATTTGTTTTTTCAAAATACATTACCGATGGCATTACTATCTGGGAGAATGGCGAACAGGCGGAGGGTGCCGTACCTAACGCAATCTAACCACCCCGCGTGCCCAGAGAGAAGCACTCCCGACGATTTCAGCTATGACGTACCTAAGGCGCCGAAGGCGCTCGGAGGGAGTGCTGGGCCGAGGAGATGTCGCCCACATGAGCCAGTGAGTCACGCTGGCCGGATAGGTCCCTGAGGTAGAAGCGTGCGAAAGTGGAGTCTGAGCGCCAGCCGCCCGCGGCGACAATATCAGAGACCGAGCAGTTGCGGTCCAGGAGAGAAAGTATATAGGAGAATACAACCCCACCCATTTCAGAAACAATTAATTTATTTAATCCTTTCCGTAAATAAACAAACGCACTTGACCAAATACATTTAACAGCATTATCTGCCCAGTCAGGTCCCCCAACCCCTTGGAAACAAAAGGCTAGTTAAAATATCTTCCCGAGAAATACACACCACCCACCCCCCACACCCCATCCCTCAATGCTGTCAGAGTTGGCCTTCCTGAGAATACTTCCTGTTCATACCACCATGGTAAACAATAGTCCTCTATGCCCAAATAGTCTCTCTCTCTCTCTCTCTCTCTCTCTCTCTCTCTGCACACACAAAACAAATTAGCATTCCTTTTTGTGTCAACGCTTCAATGTATGTCACTAAACCACTGTGTCATTTTTTTACTCTGGGGCAAACCAAAAATATAGAACAAATCTCGAATGTAGGTTATTTCGTAAATGAAACGTCCAACGTGAAAAATTGTGTGGAGGAAAATTTATCTGTGAAAAGTTTTCACTTCACACATCGTGACTGCTGCGACGCACACGGACATTGCGCTGTTGAACAATCGGCCTTTATGCTCAACCCTGTCGCGTGATGAAACCGGATTCCTGTTGCGTGCAGTTATTGCCGTCATAACCTGTAGGTAGAGACAGCTGTTGTGTAGTCATGTGAGTTTACAAGATTGCATCTCTTTCATAACCAGAAAGTTGGGCTTGAAAATTGGTTGTGAAACGGTTTCCTGTTTTCGCTCCAGTGGGTGACAATCAGCCTTTCATACAGTTATTTATTAGTCTGTCGCGTGATGCATTTAAATTGAAACCCACAACTTTAATCCCAGGAGAGACCTCAATTATTCAATTTAGTATACACCCCATCATGTTTACAAGTGTTTTAGATCACTCGAGGAGAAAATCGGGTGTGATTTGTTACTTTGAACCAGATCACGGACATTGCCTTGTCGTGTTATGCATTTAAATTGAAACCAGATCACGGACATTTGTGTTGCGTGCGTTTTATTACCTTGTTTACCCAACCAACATGATAATGGCGGACCTATCTGTGATTTTGGACCTTGCAGCTTCTGAGCGTAAGGTCTAAAATCACAGACCGCACACCATAAATAAAACCAGACAAGCTTTTCGTAGTCATTATTATAAGGCTTGCGGTGTGAGTGGTTAGTTTGAAACCCCTTTTATAACCAGAAAGGCAAGCATAGTGTTTTTGTACAAACAGATTATATTGTGTTTTTAAAATGGACTTAATGACGCATGACCCACATTGCGGTTTATTTGCCGGTGCCACGGGCTGTGGAAAAACTCAATTTGTTCTTAATCTCTTACAAACAAGATACATCTATCATTTCGAAAACATAGTAATATTTTGTCCTACAATCAAACACAACAAAGCTTATCACAACCGTTTATTCATTTGGACTGACAACAACATATACTTAGTCGACCCTGAGAAAAAACTGAATGATTACCTACAATATTTTTACAAGCAATTTGAAGGACAGCCAACATTGTTCATAGTCGATGACTGTTCTGCAGAGAAAGACATTGTCAAGAAGAGAAACACTCTAGCAGAACTTGCCTTCAGTGGCAGACATGCAAACATAAGTGTATGGATTCTCACTCAGAAATATAATGCTGTACTGAAAGATTTTCGAGAACAGTTAAAGTTTATCTGTTTGTTTTACTGTAAGGACCGTGACAGCTTCGAAGACTGTCTCAGAGAGAACGATGTCATTCCAAATAAGCAAGAACGGGATGATGTAAAAAATAAACTGAAATCAACTAAGCATCTAAAGCTCATTTTAAAGACAGATCAACCTACAGGGTATGGGTTAGTGAATTAATTTATACTTTTGGGTTTGTCTTTAAAAATGACAGACAGACAAAATTGGCCTATTAGTGAAATCATAGATATTACACATTGCTTTAAAGATGTTAAATATGAAAGCCAGCTTAATAATAGAGAGTCACCTGGTAATTTATTTATGTTACCAACAACAGTGTATATGTCTGGTAATATAACTTTATGTGTTGATAATCCATTTATTAAAAAAATAACTGTTGATATTAAGACACAATCATTTACTGTTAACGAATATTACGATGGTTGGTTTACTAAATTGTGTAGTAATTTAGCAAAAGAACTATATAAAATAAATTTATATTTTAACGATATTACATTTAATAAAATGGTATTACACATACAATAATGATGATTGAGTCAGTGTGTAAACAAATCTGTTTTGTAGGAGTTACAGTCAATAAAGTGCCATTTTCATTATATAATTTTCTATTTATTTTTTTGTCGGACAAATAAAAAAGATGGACAACCGTCAAAGATTAAGAAACGTGTTTCACACAACTGACTTACCTATATATAATATTTACAATGTCTATGAATCAATAGAAAGATCTTTTTTAGTCATACAAAATAACCTTCTTTCTGATAGTGTAAAGATTCAGATTGTTGCAAAAATAGAATTTGTCAGAGATGTTGGTGAAGTTATTGTAACGTATATCTCGACAAGGCAGCACACAGTTAATTCGAGAAGAGAACTAGAGAAAGTGTTTAGAGAAAGATTGTTACCAGACTTCCATGAAGCAATTGACAGAGCAGAAATGCAAGGGTCTGGCTGGCATGAAGGCCTTGTACATGAACTACAACTAAAGCAGTCAAGATATCATCCTATTTTAGGCAAATCATGGATACCACTACCAAAAGAGGTTGTAGACAAAAAGGGTGTGGTCAATATTCAGAACAATGATAATTTCTGTTTTATGTGGTGTGTGCTTGCCAAACTGCATTTTGTAAAAACAAAACCTGAACGTGTATCTAACTATACCAATTTTATAAATGAACTCAACTTCAGTGGCATTGAGTTCCCTGTTAAAATAGAGGACATAGACTTGTTTGAAAAACTAAATCCTGGTATATCCGTGAATGTGTTTGTATGGGATAATCAATCTGAGAATAAGTTACAGCCAATTAGAGTATCTCCAATTGCCCCAACCTATGGGCAGCCAGAAGATAAACATGTTGATATGTTACTAATAAGCTCTGGTGATAACTTTCACTACACAATTATTAGGAGTATGTCACGACTAATTCATAATCATGTATCAAAACACAATGGCAAACAGGAAATATGTAAAAGATGCTTACAAAGGTTCTCCTGTATAAAAGTGGCACATAAGCATACCCAGCACTGTAGGTCGGCTGATGACATTCAAACAATACTTAGGTATCCAGATCCTGGCAGCAAGGTTTATTTCAAGAACTATGTTAATCAACAAAAGCTGCCATTTGTAGTATACGCAGATTTTGAATCACTCGTTGTTCCATATGAGGGTCCAGTTCCAGAGTCATTACCAAAGACTATAAAATTGAGTGACCAAGTGGTGTGTTCTTTTGGATACATTATTGTTAGGTCAGACGGTCTTCATTCAGAACCTGTTATCTACAGGGGTGAAAATGCAGCATGTCTGTTTTTAACAGAAATGAGACATCTGTATAGTCAGGTAGTACAGTATCTCACAACATGTCAGATGCCTTTAGTGATGACAGAAGAAGACAAACTAAAATTTGATACAGCTGAGACGTGTTGGATTTGTGAACAGCCTCTGGGGGGTGATAAAGTTCGTGACCATGATCACATAACTGGATGTTACAGAGGTGCTGCACATAACAATTGTAACTTGTTATTAAAAATAGATCCTAAGACATACAAGTTACCAATCTTTTTCCACAATCTGAAGGGATATGATTCACACATTATCATGCAGGCTGTGGATGAGTCTTACAGAAACATAAGTTGTATTGCTCAGACAACTGAGAAATACTTGACTTTTAGGTTAGACAAATTATCATTTTATGACTCTATGCAACATCTGTCTTTAGGGTTGGCTAGTCTAGCAGAAGGACTGACTGAGTATCCAATAACAAGTAAATATTTTGAGCCAGACTTGATTAAAAAAGGTGTTTATCCATATGAGTACATCAGTGACTGGGTAGTGTTTGAAGAAAGGAGACTGCCTCCAAAAGAGAAATTTTATTCTACACTAACTGGCAAAGGTATTTCTGACTCTGATTACCAGCACGCACTTGATGCATGGGGTAAACTAGGATGTCAGACAATTGGTGACTACCATGACCAGTACTTAAAGGCTGATGTCTGTTTGCTAGCAGATGTATTTGAAAGTTACCGTGAGAAGGGTTTGTTACATTACAGTCTTGACCCAGCTTGCTACATCACTAGTCCTGGCATGACATGGGATGCATTTTTGAAATCCAGTAAGATATTTATAGACTGTTGTCTGATCGTACGATGGGTGAAATGGTGGAACGCGGATTGAGGGGGGGCATTAGTTTAGCAGCAAATAATTATGCCAAGGCAAATAATAAATATCTTGACGACTTTGACCCCTCAATGTCAAGGTCATTTATTACGTACGTGGACGCTAACAATTTGTACGGATTCGCGATGTGTGAATTATTACCATTAAAAAACTTTTGTTTGTATGATTTGTCACAGTATGGCATAAAAAAATTAACAAAATATATTATGGATCGAGGTCAAAATGATGAAAAGGGTTGGATCTTTGAAGTAGACTTGGAGTATCCACACCATTTACATGATTACCATAATGATTATCCATTAGCAGTTGAGAAACTGAGTTTGACTGGGAAAAAAGAAGACACCAAACTTGTACCAAATTTGAATGACAAATTCAATTACGTTTGCCACTATCGATTGCTGCAGTTTTACATCAGGCATGGGTTAGTACTAAAGAAAGTTCACAGAGGTATTCAATTTGATCAGAGTGCTTTCATGAAAGATTACATAATGAAGAACACCACATTGCGTGCCAGAGACGGCAACACTGCATTTGACAAAGACTTCTTTAAGCTTATGAACAATGCCTGTTTTGGTAAGACGATGGAAAATCCTCATCACCGCAAAGATGTGAGACTGGTCACAACTGAATCAGGTGCAATTAAACTTACAGGTAAGCCACAGTACACAGGGTACAAAGAGTTTCATTCATCATTGTATGCAGTGTCACTCAAAAAAAAGATTGTTAAACTAGACAAGCCAGTATTCATTGGTATGGCAATTCTTGAATTGTCAAAACTGTTGATGCTTGAATTTTATTATGATTACTTCAAACCAAAGTATCCTGAGTGTCGTCTGCTATACACTGACACTGACTCTATGATCATTGATGTGTGTACTGAAGACTTTTATGAAGACATGAAAACAGAGTTACACATGTATGACACGTCTGACTACCCTAAAGATCACCCGCTGTTTAGCACACAAAACAAGAAAGTGCCTGGTAAGTTTAAGGATGAACTAAATGGTGTGCCAATAGTTGAGTACGTTGGACTGAGATCAAAAATGTATTCTATACTACACCAAAAAGGTAGTCAGTCAAAAGCAAAAGGTATCAAAAAAACAGCGATAAAAAATAAAGACATTCGACATGAACATTATAAGCAAGTATTAGATGGAGAACTGATGCCTGATTATCCAAACAAGTCACTGAGATCAAATAGACACAATATTGAAATGATCCAAACACATAAGAAGTCACTTGCAGTTGGGGACACAAAACGCATGTTTCACACTAAGGAAAAGGCTTATGCACCTGGACATTACAGGCTCAAGTTATCTGAAGAAATAGCTGATGAACTGGTTGATGAACTAATCAATGAGTTAGTTGATGAAATGATTAAAAATGCGTAACGGTGTCTGGGGGAATAATCTGTAATTCTTCTCTGACAAATGCCCTCTGAGGTGCAGGCTCATACAGATAATATATTGTTGCGTCTGGACCAGGGATTATTTTTTTTATATTATGAACAGATGTTGACCAGATGGGGTCTGTCGCCCTGCGTCTTATGTCATTTTCAGCTTCCCCTGGTTGATATAAATATCTCACCTGTTTGGTAAATAAACTTGTGTCTGGAGGTGGGGTTAGCCCTTTTTTTGGCTCTGCAATTGTTTTTAATTTAATAGCATCAGCAGGCTTAGGGTGTCCTTCATTATTCATTGCTTTTATCACATGTGGTAATCTTTTAACCCACTCAGTGTTACGTGTGTCATGCATGAGTTCCTTAGAATACTGGTAACTGAAAAGTCTCTCTGACAACTGTTTGTTAAAGTTTTCTACAATTGCCTGTGATCTGTGCACACCTGGAATGCCTCTTCTGACCAGTACGCCATGCTTAGCAAATAACTGATTAACAGCACCTTTGAATTCTGATCCATCATCAACCTGCACTAGTCTGGGGTATCTTAAAGGGCCTCGACCATATATTTTTGTTAAAGAAATAGCAACTGTACTGGCAGTTTTGTCAGATATGGGTTCAGCGTCTTTGTACCTTGAAGCTATGTCTACGACAGTTAATGCATACTTGTATCGTTTCTTTCTTATTGTGTCATGTGGTAAGAACAAAAGGTCCATTTGGTGTGTGTCATTTGGGGTAGTGTTTTCAAAATGGGGTCTTGTTATTTTTCTTGGAGCAGGTAAATATATCTGCCAAATTGCCTGTCTCTGTAACCATTGCTTGACTTGATTGAGTGTTATATCTCCGCCCACAGCGGCATGTAATTTCTGAATAGCTGTTGCTCCTTTCCAATAGCCTGATGGAGAGTAATATATTTTTGATAGTTTATTTTCGGCTGCCATTTTTTCTAGCAATGAAAACTCCTGTAAAATAAACAAATGTCATTCCCACTAGAACAAAGATTATCTCCCCGTTTCTTTGTTGTGTGCTTGGTTTGTAATAGTCACTTAGTTTTGGTTTTGGGATAGACATGTCTTCACCCGTGACAAGAAAATATTCCCTGATTGCTTCGTTTGTATTTGAAAACGTATGCTGTGCGTGACCTTCAAGCCTGAATTTTTCATTGATGAAATCAAGTTTCTCAATTCTATTCTTTTCATAATCTTGCTGGGCTTGAGCAAGTTTTTCAGATGCTTCATTATGACGTTTTAATTCTTCTGCAGATTCTTCTCTACCCATTTTTGAAAAGAGATAATTAGAGCCACTAAATGCCAGAGCATTAACCATAGCACCTCCTATCATAATAGCTATCGTCGCCATAATATTTTTATTTACATAGAAACATTTTCGGGAATAATTCCCTGCTTGACAAGAAAGTCTTTTGTCGCAATCGACGCTGTAACAACTACAATTAGCTTAGTGCTGTCTTCGAAATCGAGTCTACTGAGGTCTGCTGATTTCATTTTGAGTAGACTTTTTCCCAGCATAGAATAAGCTACTGCTAATCCGCTGATTACGGCAGAGTGATACACAAGGTTCATTAAATTTTTTGAGTCGTTCATTTCTTAGGCAAGAAAAATTAAAATAATATTTTTATTTACTGCATAAAAAATGGGTCAACGGCTTTGGGTGTTACTGGTAATGTGGCGACTTCTGGTTTTGTTTTTGGAGTGTCTGATTTTTTGGTCACTGTACGAGTCTGTGGTTTGTATTTTTTGTATAATTGATAACCTACGTAACCAAATCCGACAACAAATCCGGCAACTACATATTTTGTTGTTTGAGGTTCGGGGTCAGGGTTAGACTGGGTTGTTTGTCTCTCACTTTCATGAAGGTGTGACGGTACTGACACAGGTCCTGACGATCCTGACGGTGGATCAGTTACATGAGTCTTTTCTGTTTGTGCCTTAAGCTGTAATTTTTTTTGCCTATTATATTCAGCTAATCTTTTTCCAGCCTCAACCCTGCCTGGACTTTTAGTCTTCGTCACAGTTTGAACCTGTGTCAAAACAGGGTTCAGTTGTGGAGTCGCCTGGGTTTCGTCCATTTTCTTCTGCAGTAAAATTTATTTTTGAGAAATCAATATGGCTACCAGTAACTAGTAATGTTACCACAGGTGCAAGGTAATTTCCAAACTTGTAAAACATGACACATGCTAATTTGCCAATTGAACTTGAAACAATAGGATTGCTTTCAAGGTCGTGTGATAGACTATCAGTGTCTACAGGTAGGAAATGACTTACAGCTTTTGTATATAGGAATATTATAGACCTGCTTAAATCACGTGTCATTAGTGAGGCAATGTGGTTTTCATATTTAGAATGAAGCTTGATTAGCTCGTCAGAGGTTAGAGATTCAATATCCTCTATCATGTATTGTCTTCCTAGATAAGTCTTTGATTTGCCTGAGACAATTACAGACAAAAGCCGCTGTTTTTTGGAGTCTACGTCTTTGTTCTCTACAGCACAGATATCGTTTAGAAGAAGTAATTCGTCTTGATTCATTTTTATAATGAAAAATAAATTAAAAAAAAAAAACTTTGCCTGTGAATAACTTATGATCTTACTTGATAACTAATTTCAAAGTTACCTACAACTTACAAGTAACTTTGACGTTAGTTATCATAAGTTCTTAACCCAAGTCATAAGACACTTGGACAGATTTCTCAAGTTACAAGGACAATAAGAAAACTTTTTTTTAGTAATAATCTGGTGGTGGAGCTGATGGCGTCAAATGAGCAGGCATGACATCTCTTTGCGAAGAGTATGATAAAAATAATGGATAACCAAAACCTATTGTTACTTGCTTGTAAGTTCTCGAACTTTTTTCATAGTTTCTTCTACGCCTATCTTTTTTCCTTGTTCTAAAAAAGATTTCTTTAGCTCTTCAACATTTACAGCCTGACTACGCATCTTATTCTGTATTTCTGACTTTTGTTGTTTATAGTTGGCCAAATCATCCTGGACTCTCTTAAATTCGTTATCGTCAATTTCATTATTTTCCAAAGATTTACTAATAATAAGTTTCATACTCGTCAGCTTAGCTGCTGCGAGCGTACTTAATGCTTCATGCTTCTGCAACTTAGTATAAAATTTTTTGTTAAGGGCTTCCATACCAAAGCATGCCAGGCTTGTGGCAAGGCCAACAGCTTCAACAGCAATTCCTACGACACTTCCCACCCCCGTTGCAAAAAGAGTTATACCTCCTACAGATAATCCGGCCGAAACCACCCCCATGGCCATTGATGTGTTGTGTACAGAATTGAAAACCGTATTGTAACGGCGTTTACACCTCGAGTATTTTGCTTGTTCTTCTTCCAAATACTTCAACGCTTCTGTAATATTCATTAAACGGAATGAATCTGCCTTTAATGTTTTATCACGCTCAATAGGCTCAAGCTGCTCAGGTGGTATTTGTGGATACAAGTTCACCATTTTTTATGACAAATATTTTTTTAATCAGCAATTACATTTTGCAACTCTTCAAAAGTATACAATTTGCTGGCATAATAAAATGCAACAATTTGGTTAGTTAGTTATTTGGGTTTAACGCCGAGCAGGC
Source organism: Semisulcospira habei (assembly GCA_036245525.1). Classification (NCBI taxonomy): domain Eukaryota; kingdom Metazoa; phylum Mollusca; class Gastropoda; family Semisulcospiridae; genus Semisulcospira; species Semisulcospira habei. Next base: position 31,730,864 of record BTPG01000004.1, read on the forward strand.
GACTAAGGCCATCTCACGGCGGGATGGGTAAAAATCTGGTCAGCCAGACTAAAAGCAAGGTCTTAAGACAAGATGTAAATATAGATTAAAAATCTCAGGCTAAAATGTCGCACATGTCTGGAAAAGAAACGTCTACAGACTCTCAAAAAGGGCAAATAAAAAAATTCACATAGTCTATGAATGCTCAGATCTTGTTAAAAATATTGCATTCTCTCAAAAAATTGAAGATTTTGTCCGGGGGAACATCCCGGAACAAAACCTTCAAGGAGTCTGCTGTGAAGTGTTTATATCTGGTGTCAATTAGGTCAGCACAATACAGCAAAAAGTGTCGAACAGAAAACTGCTCATCACAGGCAAAACACCATGGACACTCATCCTGTTTAAGTAAGTAAGAGTGCGTAACATATGTGTGCCCGATGTGGAGCCGAGCAAGGACAGTCTCCTCACGGCGGCTGCCGCAGCGGAAAGGTAGACTGTCAGACAACTTAGGAAGAGCTTCATGAAGCTTGTTGCCTTCCTCTTTGTCCCACTCGGACTGCCACTCGCGGGCTATGTACGCACTAATAACAGGTTTAAAATCACTATAGACAGTCTGTGTGTCAGGGACAGGGTCACTGCGGGCACTGTTGGCAGCAGAATCTGCGATTCTGTTGCCTTCGATGCCCACATGGCCTGGGACCCAAATAAAAATGATGTCATAATATTCCTTCATCAAGTCCAAAATGCAACAAGATCAATGTGTTCAAGGTTTATGTAAGTTAGACGAACAAAAGTTGTTTTGTCAACCACCACCTTGACAGCTGGAATACTGCTCGAAACATTAATAACATCATTATTTTTTGTAATGGCAATAAAGACCTTTGATGATTCTGTTACTGTTTCATTCCATGTAAGTTTAATTCCTTGTGCAATTTGAGCCTCTTTAGCAGTAGCAACAGATTTCATGATAATTTCAAATACTATTGTCACTTCTCTAGCCACGACTAAGCTTGCTGGCATAAACACAACAGAAGTATCTGATCTACCCTTTCTAGTTGTAAGAAGATATCTCCGTCTCTCATAATTTTCAACTTTCAGTTTTTCTCTGCTATTGTTGTCTAGGGAAAAACTTGGAACAAGGCTTACAATAAGCGGCCCAGAATTAACAACCTTCCTAAACACTAAGGCGCCTTCATCATCAGTGTATACATAAGGACTAATAAATTCAATCTTTATGTCCCAGTCAATTGTGGGTGGTGGTGCCGGTACAGGTGAAACCACCCACTTACTACCTACATGTATTAAGTTGTAGGGCACATTATTTACAGGTGGAGTAGGTACAGTAACATCACGAAGCTGACCAAGTTTAGGAATCTGTCTTTCACCATCTTTCATGTCGACAATTACTTTCCTCTTGTACATACCAGTTGAATCAAGTTCAAAACCATATATTTCTCCAATATCTCCCTCCTTCTCAAAATCCTGTACGTCTGCCAAATCTTTCAATTCTGTTACTGGACACGCAACTGGTATGATTCTAGGCTTTGGACCAAGACCACTCATTTTTATAAACAAAAATAAAATTATTTAATTTCCAAAACAACATAAAAATCATGCATTACAACTGGTTTACCATTCTGATTAGTTACAGATAAGCACAATGATTCAAAGAAACTAGAACCTAATTTTTTAAACTGAGAATTAGGAAATCTAGCAACCACACTTTCACAATATGGGGCAGTTCCAGTAGGTAAGCATCTCAACAAAGTTGAAGGCTTTCCATTGTGTACATTCTCAGTTGTGTTCAGTTCTTTCAAATGAACATTTAGCACTGTGTGTACTGACAAATGAACAGGATATCTGCCAGTTATTCTTGGTTTTTTTGGTGATAGTAGACTACCAACTGATTGTGACCAATCTTCATCTAGATGTGTTATTGTTTTAAAAAATCCAAGTAATAATAAAAGACTAATTGATAAAGAAAACTGACCACTTTTCGGAAAATCAATTGTAACAAGTAAATTAGCTGGGTTTAAAGTTGCTTTAATTTTAAATTCATTTTGAAGCCATTCAGCTAAAGTACAAAAGTCATAATATCCGGCTCGTAAAGTATCACCCTTTTCTAAACCATCGAGAGTTCCACTTACAGAATAATTTTCATCATCCGTTACATTAAACCACTTTACTGTGTAGAACATTTCATGGATAGCTACAGCCTTGCTACCATCACAATTATCAATCCCATTAGTTAACCACACTGGTTTGCTTGTGTCAAGATTTGTTAAGGTAATAAACATTTTTATTATCACATAAAAAAAAGGATGGAATTTAAATCACCAACCATTACCACTACAAACGCATTTCAATTTAATGTAGATGCTAAATATAATGTCGCCCCTACTTATGAACAGAAAATAATTCAACTAAATCAACTCGACATAGCTGTAAGCGAACAAGATTTATTTCAAGTCAAAGTACCCAACCCTTTTGATCATTACCTAAACCCTCCAATAACAGACGATGCTACTGCAAGAAAGTGGTCTTCAAGTCCACTACAGATGTTTCAAAACCAACTCAACTTTGCTATACTGTGTTCTACTACAGGCTGTGGTGTTTCATTTACAGATCACTTGAATCACTCAAACAAACTGATTAGGTCTGTGTATCGTTTTCATGTTTATTACCAGCTTAGACGTATACTGTCAGAACTGCATACACCACTACCCACTGAATCCAGTTTTAACAGGTTTAACAACCCCATGGATATGAAAGCATTTGAACGCATCTGTAATGAATTTAACATAAGCACTAAGTATGACTTCACACAAAAACTTGATGATCACCACGGCATTGGTACATTATATTATGCTTTGAGTCACAGACAATACCCTCAAGATTACTGGCCTCCCTACACTTCATTCTCATCAAAATCTGAAGTGTGGTTAGGCTCAATAGAACAGAAACAGTCTAACGCCTGGACCACATTTGTCTTGGACAGGAGTGACGGATTTACTCAAGCGGGAGTCGAGCGCGTAAATGAGTCTATCAGAACATATGTCTGGTGTATACTAGGTGCACAATCATTAACAAAATCTAATATTCTGAATGGAAGTGGAAAGTTCGATTCACAAAAACAGTTTCTCGCTAATCTAGAAGATTCAGTAAATTCAGTAGTTGATCTCCCATCAAGCATACAACGCTACCAAGACGTTCTCAGATATGCTAGATCAAAAGTTGACTTTGTAGTTGGTATTGGGTTATACATGTTGCCATCAGACCTTCAACTTCAAATGGGGACAATAACAAATTATAATAATGAAATAGTTGTTGCAGGTGTTGGTCAGAAATTAGGACTCAATCAATCTGTAAACTTGGGGGCCACAACCACACATGTTCAGTCATTAAAATCATTACAGACGGTAACACCCCCGGCCACGGCACCAGTAACATCATCACCTGTACAGACAGTAACAGCTCCAGCTTTGACACCGGTACCCATAACGATAACACCAACACCAATCCTTGACACACATGAGTCAGAGAGAACTGCATTGGTAATAGGTCTCACTGGATTAGGGGTATTACTTCTTTACCTGTTTCATTAAATAACCCACCATCAACCCTCCTACTGTAACCAAAAAGACCCACACATGCTCTGCCATAAACCCTACTGCCTTCGCTGCAGTACTAATCAACCAACTGACAACCGTGCCTAAAATGCCAGGCAACGAGTCTACTGCTTTCAGAGCCAATTTCTTAAGCAAGTCTGATATGTGTGACAGTTGTTTCTTTACCCACGACTGTAAGTCTTTTGGATCTGTGGGGACTGGGGTTGGTGGTGCTGGAGGTGGAGAACCACCACCCGTTACAGCCAACACAACTGTACTGATAATAAACCCCAGAGCTGTAATTAAACTGGCAATTGTGATACCCTGTTCTCTGAAAAGTGTTTTAAGTCTCTCAGCCAGAGTAGTGTCTTCGTGAAGTATTTTCTGAATAGTTTCTCTAATCCTGTTGACCTGTGTTTTCAGTTTTTCCCTCCCGATACTAATCGCTTCTAACCTTCCTGATCTTTCTATCTGCAAATCATTTAATCTGTGTTGGATTCTTTCTTTCATTTCTGTGTCAAGATTCCCATTGTCTGCGTTAGCCAGTTTCTCTTTTTCACGTTCTATGTGTTTATCAAGCTCTCCCAGTTTGGCAAGATTATTAACCATCTCACCTCTTATTGTCTGCAGTGATTTATCTAACCCTATAATCTCCCGCATTGACAAAGGTGGATCTTCTATTGTTTTCATAGCATCATTTATTTGTCCTTCAGTAAATGAGGTTTCTTGTATCACTGTGTTTGCTATTTCTGGTAGGCTTGTTACTGGTGCCATTTCAATCTCTTGCCCTGTTGGTAACTTTGTTTGCGTGTCTTGAAGCACACTAACCAGTCTTGGCGTGACAGGAGACCCACCAATACCAAGTTGACGCAAGGCACTAACACCACCTTCATTTTTTATTGTACTTAAAGCCCTAAACCTACTAGGGTCTTTTTTGTTAGTCAATAGTACTTTTCCTTTGTCAACAGTATTTAAATATAAATGACCCTTGCCATCAAGTTCAAACTGGTTAGGGTCTATGTTGTCTGGGCGGCCACCAACATGATCATAAAATGAGTTCACTTTGGTTTCTAAAAGTTCGTGACGTAAACTGTAAATATTTCTTGTACCAGTCATATCTGCCATATCTGTCATATCTGTTGTATTACCAAAATCATACGTGTCATCCATTTCAAAATCTTCATGATTAAATCCTCCCGCGGCCATTGTTTTTATTAATTTTTTTTATTGTGCATAATAAAAATGACACAGTCCTACGGATCAAAGTTAGACCCACACAGAAAACTACGTGAACCTTTCGGTGTTAAAGCAGTTAGACAATCAATTGTCATCACAAACAATCCTAGTACTATAGACCAAAACCAGACTCTTACTGTCAAGTTTCCAAACCTAGGCCCCAGTGACGTTATTGTTCCTGGTACTGCTCGTCTTGCTTTTAATATTGAACTTTCATCGGACGCAGATGACAAAAGAACACTAGTTAACAATCTAGGTAGAGCAATTATTAAGAATATTAAAGTTAAACTTGAAGGCCAGGAAGTGTTTAGTCTTGACGACGCTGATGTGTTCTACTGCTACACGGATTTGTGGCTTACACAACCAGAACGAGAGGATCGTATTTATCAAGGCATACAGTCAGATAGCATTATGAAAATTCGAATAAATGCATCAGACAAAACAACCACAGAAGCAAAGGACGTTATTGTGGCCGAAACATATGGAAATAGGTTTTGCATTCCACTCGAATTTGAAATCCTAACAGGACATTCGCCTTATTACCAAGGGGCACTAAATGACCGCCTGAGTTTTGAACTAACCTTCAATGATTACTCCAAAGTTATCAAATCAACGGATCTCAATGCATCATATAAGATCTCTAACATTTCCTTGGAATATGAGATTGTCACGCATACTGAACTAGCCAGACTCATTCAAAATCAGTACCAGTCAAGACTGCCGATTTATTATGACCGTGTGATTAGACATAGTTTATTACCCAAAGACAAGAGCGACCAGATTTGGAATATAAACCTAAACACGCCTGCTAGGTCACTGAAAGGCATTCTTATGTTATTTGTTGAACCAAAAAGTCCTTACCAAGGAGATTCAGAAAAATTCTATAATCCGAAAATTACACATTTATCCTGCACAATCGAAGGCCGACCTAATCAAATTTTTGCGTCTGGAATGATGGGATATCAGCACTATGATGAGATCACAAAGTATTTTGCTGGGGGAAGACTTAGAGAAAAATCAGCAAATATTGCGTGTAAAGATCTGCATCTGTATGACGTAAGAATCGGTGAATACCTGACAGACAAGTACGCACTGTGGCTAGATCTGCGTTCTACGGACGATCATTTCCTTCATGGTTCTGGCCGTATTATCGAAAACGGTAGTGACGGAATCTCAATTCAAATTCAGAAAAAAACAGAAAAATCTGAAAATATAAATATATATTTGTATCTGATTTATGATGCGCAACTAAACATCTCTGAGAGCAGGCTAAGTAGTCACATATTTAAAAGTATTCACTTAGTTTGGTTTTAATCCTTCACAGCCCATTTTGAATACCGAAATCACTATAAAATCCGAACGTATTAGTAGGCACGTCACGCTTGTGCTGAAACACGGAATAAACTGAAAATAAAAGGCGTCGTTTCACTGAGGTAACAGTTTCACTACCGATTTCAACATTCCCAATTTTCACCTCGAGTGATCTAAAAACACTCGTAAAAACAGATTGATTGATTGATTGTACATTGCTTAACGTCCCGACAGCAACAAGGCTTTCTCAGGACGTGCCTGCACTGCTTGTGAAAAAAAAAAAAAAAAAAAAAACAGAACATTGAATGTATGTCGCCAGCCGGTCAAATACGTTAAATAAACCTAACACATGGGGCCTAAATAAAGCTAAGACCATTTAGCAACACGCATCCAATATCAAGAGCTACAGGCAGTGCAGACAGTAGGGAGAGTTTTAAAAAGGCAAATACAGGTGAATGGACCTCGGGTAGACAGAAACACATGCCCCAGAATAGAGAGAAAAACCCACCCTGTGGGGCTGACCAGGGTGACCCTGGGAACTAAAAAATACCTAACCCCACCCAAGTCCCCCAGGGCAGACCCGGGTGGGGGTCGTAAAAAACAGGGAGGGGTGTACTAGTAACTTGAATCATTTAGGTTCACTGGGATTAGAGTTATTGGGTTTTGTCTTTCAATTTAAATGCATCACGCGACAGTGACTACGCAATAGCTTAAGCATAAAGACCTATTGTTCAGAAATGTCACCCGCTGGAGCGAAAACAGGAAACTGTTTCACAACCAATTTTCAAGCCCAAATTTCTGGTTATGAAAGAGATGCAATCTTGTAAACTCACATGACTACACAACAGCTGTCTCTACCTACAGGTTATGACGGCAATAACTGCACGCAACAGGAATCCGGTTTCATCACGCGACAGGTTGATTGATTGATTGTACATTGCTTAACGTCCCGACAGCAACAAGGCTTTCTCAGGACGTGCCTGCACTGCTTGTGAAAAAAAAAAAAAATAATAAGAACATTGAATGTATGTCGCCAGCCGGTCAAATACATTAAATAAACCTAACACATGGGGCCTAAATAAAGCTAAGACCATTTAGCAACACACATCCAATATCAAGAGCTACAGGCAGTGCAGACAGTAGGGAGAGTTTTAAAAAGGTAAATACAGGTGAATGGACAAAGGGTAGACAGAAACTCACGCCCCAGAATAGAGAGAAAAACCCACCCTGTGGGGCTGACCAGGGTGACCCTGGGAACTAAAAAATACCTAACCCCACCCAAGTCCCCCAGGGCAGACCCGGGTGGGGGCATCACGCGACAGGGTTGAGCATAAAGGCCGATTGTTCAACAGCGCAATGTCCGTGTGCGTCGCAGCAGTCACGATGTGTGAAGTGAAAACTTTTCACAGATAAATTTTCCTCCACACAATTTTTCACGTTGGACGTTTCATTTACGAAATAACCTACATTCGAGATTTGTTCTATATTTTTGGTTTGCCCCAGAGTAAAAAAATGACACAGTGGTTTAGTGACATACATTGAAGCGTTGACACAAAAAGGAATGCTAATTTGTTTTGTGTGTGCAGAGAGAGAGAGAGAGAGAGAGAGAGAGAGAGAGAGAGAGAGAGAGAGAGAGAGAGAGAGAGAGAGAGAGACACTATTTGGGCATAGAGGACTATTGTTTACCATGGTGGTATGAACAGGAAGTATTCTCAGGAAGGCCAACTCTGACAGCATTGAGGGATGGGGTGTGGGGGGTGGGTGGTGTGTATTTCTCGGGAAGATATTTTAACTAGCCTTTTGTTTCCAAGGGGTTGGGGGACCTGACTGGGCAGATAATGCTGTTAAATGTATTTGGTCAAGTGCGTTTGTTTATTTATGGAAAGGATTAAATAAATTAATTGTTTCTGAAATGGGTGGGGTTGTATTCTCTTATATACTTTCTCTCCAGGGCTAGACTGGTGGCTACCGCTCTTACTTCATGGGCCCAGATTTTTAAGAGCTTATCGCCGCTTGGGGAGAGGTCCCGGTAAGCAGACCTAATCACCCAACGCAGCCAGGAAGACACGGTCTGGGACGAGATGTCTTGTCTGCCCGCAGACAAAGGTAGAAAGAGACGTGTGCGTCCTTGGCGACGCGGCTTAGAGCGGCGTAGGTAAATCCTGAGGGCCCGCACCGGGTCCTGCTGCCGCGAACCCGGAGAAAGGTCCGCTCCCCGGAGGGGCCGTATAGTCAGTAACTGAGGGGCCGCCGTAGGGGGACGGTTCTTGGCCAGGAAGGAAGGGTCAGGGAGAAGCTGTGCAGAGCCGTCAGCCCTAAACTGAAGACAGGCTGGAAGCGTCGAGAGTGCGTGAAGCTCGCTAACTCGGGAGGCCGAGGCGAGAGCTAGAAGAAAACACGTCTTCCGGGTCAAATCCGAGAACCGCGCCAAGGGAAGAGGTTCAAACCTGTTCGTATTCAGCCACGTAAGTACCCAGGCGAGATCCCACCGAGGCACCAGGGAACGGGAGACCGGCCGTCGCAGCTCAAAGTGAGACAGCAAATCCGAAAGGTCCCTGCAGGCGCCTGGGTCCGGGAGACGCAGGTGACGGTAGGTGTCTGCGATCATAGCGCGGTAGCCCTTGATGGTGATCGGGGCTAAGCCTTGGTCCTCGAAGAGCCACAGGAAGAACTCAGCCAGTTGGTGGGAGGCTAGGTTAGCGGGAGGAAGCCCCTGGGAGGCGCACCAGGACTGGAAGACTCTCCACTTGCCCTCGTACACCTTCCGTGTGGAGGGTCTGCGGGCTGCTGCAATCGCCGCCACTGCTGCATCCGAGAAACCTCTAGCAGCGAGGGCTTGCTGGATAACCTCCAAGCGTGAAGGCGCAGGCGCTCCGGGCACGGATGGAAGAGCTGCTGACGGGGCTGCTTGAGCATCGTGGGCGGGGTAGGAAGCTCTAAAGGAGGGTCCGTCGCCAGCGCTAGGAGGTCCGTGGTCCAACTCTTGGTCCAGTTGAAGGGGGCCACCAGCAACAGAATCGCCGAGGAATCGCGAAGCTTCTGCAACACCTTCGGAACGAGCACCGACGGGGGGTAGGCGTACGCAATCAGGCCGTCCCAAGGGATGGAGAGGGCGTCCACCGCCCAAGCTAGCGGATCCGGGACTGGAGAGACGAAAACTGGGAGCTGGTTGTTCCACCTGGTGGCAAACAGATCTAGTAGTGGCGTCTCCCACTGCGAGCAGATCAGGCGAAAAATGTCCGGGCGTAGAGACCATTCTGTGTGGAGCAGCTGTCCGCGGCGGGACAGGGCGTCCGCAATCACGTTGAGATGTCCGGGGATGTGGCGGGCTCGAAGAGTAATGCCCCGATCCCTGCACCAGAGGAGCAGGTGATACAGGAGGATGCAGAGGGAGGGCGAATGAGTGCCCCCCTGATTCTGAATGTAAGCCACCACCGTCGAGTTGTCGGAGAGAACTAGAACTTGCTGGTTGGCCAAGGTCTCCTGCCAACGGTCGAGGGCCAACCCCACTGCCTTCAATTCTAGCCAGTTGATGTGTTTCCCTACGAGGTCCCGGGGCCAAGGGCCCGAGGCCGAGAGAAAATCCGGTAACAGGTGAGCGCCCCAGCCGGACTGGCTCGCATCCGTACAAAGGGACCACCGGGGTGGTGGGGAGTGAAGAGGAACTCCCGAAGCCAGCCAAGCGAGGTCTGTCCATCTCTCGAGGTGAGGACGAGCCAGCGGAGTAACCGGAACCAGATCCGACAGAGAGCCCGAGGAGGGTCGCCAGTGGAGTAGGAGATGTAGTTGTAGAGGCCGAGCGTAAAGTCTGCCCAAAGGAAGCAGGTCCGCAGCCGCACTGAGGAGACCCAGGAGTTGAAGCCAGACCCTGGCGGTGAAGGAGGACCCCCCCGCCATGGAAGTCGCTAAGTCGGCGATCTTCTGCCGCCTGGGCAAGGGTAGCCGGACGAGGTTGAGATCGGTCAGGAACTCCATCCCCAGATGAATGAACCGTCGAGAGGGGGAAAGGTCCGATTTTCCCAGGTTGAGGAGGAAGCCGAGCCGCCGCAGAAGGGACAGGAGGGCATCTCTGTCCGCCTGGAGCGTAGCGGGGACCAAATTGCGCAGTAGAAGGTCGTCCAAGTAATTGGAGGCCGGACTCAGGGAACGTCGACGAAAGTAGGCCATTACCGCATCGAGTAGTCTCGTGAACACCCAAGGACTGATGTTGAGTCCGAAAGGAAGGGCGCAGAACTGGTATTCATTCATTCATTCATTCAGTCCTCTCTGCGCCGTCTGGTGCTTGAGGCGACGGCAAGGGAGCGCCACTTTTGTCTGTCAGCTGCTATTTTGGGTGCTGTTTGCAGAGTAAGGCCTCTGTTCTTGAGCTCTCGCTCCACGGTTCGGCGCCACGTCTCCTTTGGTCGCCCACGGTTTCTCTTCCCCTGTGGTGTCCATCTCAGTGCCACCCTTGGTAATGAGTCAGGTGACATTCTGCAAACGTGGCCTAGCCATCTCCATCTCCGTGTGGCGATGGTTTCAGCGATGCTGTCTGCGCCTGCTCTCTTCCGTAGTTCCTCGTTTGTAATCATGTTTGGCCAGAAGACCTTCATGATCCGTCGCAGGCACTTGTTCTGGAAGACATCCAGCTTGCGTTCCGTAGCGGTAGTGGATTTCCAGCATTCTGACCCATATAGAAGGACACTCAGCACGTTGCTCTTAAAAATACGGAGCTTGGTGTGGATGCTCAGGCTTGTGGTCCTCCAGATGGGTTTCAGCATTGCGAAGGCTTGGTTGGCTTTGCTGATTCTTGTGGTGATCTCCCTTGTGCAGTCTCCATCTGTGGTAACCTTGCTGCCCAGGTACGTGAACTCGTCCACCTCTTGCAGAGGTTGGTCATTGATGGTGATTGGGTCGCCCACTATGGTGTTCTTCCTCATGACTTGAGTCTTCCTAATGTTGACCCCGAGACCTATGGAGCTTGCTGACTGTGTCAACTGTTGTGTCTTCTGTTGCATGTCCTGGTTTCTGCTTGCCAGCAGCCCGATATCATCGGCGTAGTCGAGGTCATCCAGCATTGAGGTCAGCGTCCACTGAATTCCCTGCCTCCTTCCCTCTGTGGTGCGGCGCATGATCCAATCAATTGCCATTGAGAATAGGATTGGCGAAAGAATACATCCTTGTTTCACTCCGGTTTCCACCTTAAACGGTTCGGTGAGCTGGTTGTTGTGGACGACTCTGCACTCAAAATTCTTGTACAGGGACCTGATGACGTTGACAAGTTTCTGGGGGATTCCATAGTATCGCAGGATTTTCCAAAGGGAGTCTCGATGCAGACTGTCGAAGGCCTTCTCAAAGTCTACAAAGACCACATAGAGGGATCCATTCCATTCGTTAGACGCAGAACTGGTATACTATCCCTCCAAAGGCAAACCGAAGGTAGCGACGGGACGACGGATGAATCGGGACGTGAAGATATGCGTCGGACAGATCGAGGCTGATTGCGAAGTCCATCGGACGGACGGACGCACGGAGAGACCGGGCCGTCTCCATCCTGAAGCGAGGGGCCAAAATGAACTTGTTTAGCGCCGATAAGTCGATCACAGGACGCCACTTTCCGCCTGGTTTGGGGACCACAAAGAGGCGGCTGTAGAAGGCCGGAGAGTCGTGCCTCGAAACTACCTCTGTCGCCGCTTTGTCGAGAAGGGCCTCCACTTCCCCGCGAAGCGCGTCCGCCTGGGTGACATCTGGCGGCTCCTGGGTCCACATGGGTGACCTGCGAAGAGGCGGAGGGGACAGGAATGAGAGGAGTAGGCCGGAAGTAATCGTGGAACGAATCCAAGGGTCGTCTGGGAACAGCGAGCCCCAAAGGTCGCTGAAGAGGGACAGCCGCCCGCCGACAGGAGACCCGAGAACTGACGGCGGGGGCGGAGAGGAGTCAACGAGCCCGGCCGCGGCCCGCCGAACGGGCGCCGCGGGGCCAAGCGGGGCGAGGGGTGGGGCCCGGCTGCGGAGCCAGGGCTGGGCGGGCCCGCCCTCGCGACGATCCGGCTGGGAAGGAGGGTCTGAAGGACCGCCGGGCGCGACCCTTGGCCGAGCGGGGGTTGCGAAAGCGGAGCGAGGCGGAGGTAGAAGACGGCTTGGGCCATAAGTCCTTGGACGCCTCCTTAACTGTCTGCCAAGTGTCGCCGAACAGAAGGGAACCGCCAAGAGGAGCTTGGCGGAGCTGGTTTTTCACTGCCAAGGGAAGGTCCGAGCAGAGGCGCAAAAGGGTGTCCCGCCTCCAGAGGTCGCAATTGGCAGCCGCAGCCATGGCATTGGCGGAGGAATGGTAGGCGGCCCGGTTGGCCGCTATCAGAATGGACTGCACATCACGGAGCGGGGACTGCACCTCCAGGTCCCAAGTATCCTGGAGACAATGTAAGGCCGCCTGGGTAGCCAGCTCTAAGAAGCCCGAGCACGCTAGCGAGTTCCGGGCTAAGGAGGCGATCCTGTCAATGGGCCGGGGCCAAGCGCTCTGCACCGGTCTGCGGCCGCCCGCCTGCACTAATGCCGCCGTATCTATCGCTGGTAGAGGAATAGCGAAGGCTTGTGAGTGTCCCGCGTACCAGGCCTGGCGGAAGCTCAGGTTGATCCCCGGAGGCCAACGTGAGGCGGTAAAAAAACCAGAGTCGCCGAAAGAGTCGTTCTTCAGTTGGGTGGAGAAGGCCTCAGAAAGGTCCCGGAAGGCCGCTGGTTGCGGGAGGGACTTGCGGCGCTTGACTGGTCTCTGCGCGTCAACCATAGCCGACGCCTGTCTCTTTGGAGGAGGTGACGGCGGACATAACTCGGGTGGTAAGTACTTGACGATCAGGCGTGAAGCCTCTTCCAGGGCGTGGGCCGTCTGCGACCCGAGCGAGGGGCCTGCGACGTCTGACGAGGCGGACGAGACAGCGGAAAGGCGGGACGGAGAACCCGCCGCCGAATCCTGCAGAAAGATCGCCGAGGCCGAATCCGTAGGGTGAAGGCTGAGGACGTCCGGTTCTAGAAACCGATCCTCCCGCGAAAAAGACGAAAGGGGCGAGCGGCTCCGAGAGCGGCGCTCCGCCACACGAGAGGAAGACGTAACCACCCGCGACTCCCGCCGAGAGGAGCGCCGCGGGGACGGAGGGACCGCGGCAACGCGGCGGTCAACCTCAAAATCAATAACCGCGTGTGGATGCCGCGTAGGGTTAGGAACCCGCGAACGGCTCAAATACGAAATGGCATGGTCCCCCCTGGCCCGCCGGGGAGAGCCGTAGCGGGGGGGGGGGAACGCAAGGAGTCACACCAAGCCCGCTCAGGAAAGGCGGAGCGGGGAGGGGACCGAAACCGGGCGCGCTGTGCCTCGCCCGAAGGATCGGAGCGTAGGTCACGCGCAACGTTGTCACACCGGGCCCGCCTGGTCGATACGAGGCGGGGGGGGGGACAGTTTATGGTCACACCAAGCCCGCTCAGGAAAGGCGGAGCGGGGAGGGGACGATTTCCGAGCCCGCGACCTGAGCTCCGCTTCAGAGCGAGGAGGCCGCGGGTCCGAGTCACACCGGGCCCGTCCAGTCGATACGAGACGGGGGGGGGGGGGGGGACAGACTATGGTCACGCCGCGTCCGCTCCGAAGAACCGGAGGGTGAGAGGCGAGAGACAAAATCCACCCGGGCCGGCCCGGGCGAGGCGGGACGGGGGGGGGGGGGACGAAAGTGGTGCTGGCCTAGCCCGCTCAGGCGGTACGGAGCGGGGAGGTAGCCGGGCGCGATGTCTCGAATCCCGTTCCGAGGTCTCGGAGCGTGAGTGAGAGCTTCTATCATGACGCCTTTTCTCTTTCTTGTGTTTGCGCTCAGTCCCCCGCCCTCGCTCCGGAGACCTAGAGCCGGGGGTGGGTGACGAGCGCTCCGCCCTCTCAGACCGCTCGCGCGAAGCAGAGCGGGGGGAGGGAAAGGTAACGGGGCTCAAGCCACGCGCTAGAGGCGCAGAGCGTGGGGAGCGCGACTCCGAGGCTCGCCTACCCTGCTCCGACGACTCGGAGAGGAGAGGGCGAGCCTGCGACGTAATGGTACAAGAAGGGGACTTACCTGTGGGCCGGACAGCCCGAACGACGGAGCGGAGAGGAGCCCGAGGCGTCGAGGGAAGGCCGTCCACCAGTGGAGGGTCCCGCGGAGGCTGAAACGAGCGAGGGGCCTGGTCGTGTCTGTAGAAGTCCCACAAGCGCGACCACCGGTCTTCCGTCCAAGCGGCGCAAACGTCACACGTACTGTCCGACGAACAGCCCGAACACGGTAAGCAAGAGGCATGAGCATCGTCCGGCCATTGGAAGTCCCCACAAAGGAGGCAAGTCTTCAACACTGAAGAAGCCATAACCGGCGGTGAAGAGTCGTCAACCGGTCACAACTCACTACCAGGCACAAAGCACGTGGGCCGGCTGAACCAAAGTTGTTTGAGAAAGTCACAAGGTCAGCCGGAATCCGGTTGGCGCACAAGACATAAGCTGTCGAAAGCCCAAGAAGCGAGAGCAAGTAACCGTCCAAACAGATTCCTAATTCAACTTTCACTGAAGATCAGAGTCCGAAAGGAGGAGGCAAAAAACTCGACCGTCCTCGGTCGAGCTATGAGTGAAACTGATTAGGTCGCCCGGTGAACGCCGGGAGTTCGCCACACGCATGCCGGGATACGGTAGTAAGGGGAGGCCACCCGGGGCCCTAGTACATGGATCCCCGGTGTCTCCTCCCCAGTTGTGCCTTATACACAACTTTTGCTGAAATCGATAGGCAATAGAGTGTATTCCCAGATAGTAATGCCATCGGTAATGTATTTTGAAAAAACAATTCATTTTTCATGCTGAAAGGTACAGCAACACTTTTCTATGCTTTCCTTCTTGTCTGTCGGTATCACTTTCTGTCGTAATGATTCCAAGAAAAACAGGCTACTGACAGCTAAAAGGGATAATGACACTTAATGGATGACACTTTGTGGATAATTTTGTCTAAAGCAAGCTTTTAGTCATAACATGATTTTTTTTTTTTTTTTTTTTGCTGCTCAAAGTTTCTTTTGTCAACCTCACAGGTCGTCCTCTCACGCCACTCATCCCCATCAACCCCAGTGTGCTCACCCAGGCCCACGTGTTGTTCCAGCCAGTCTCCTGGCCCTGCTGCTATATATGTCAGGTAGTAGGGGACTCTCTCCGGAGGAAACTCCGCACTGCTGCCGAGTCACTTCGGTGGTGTTCAGTGTGGCCTTCAGGAGACCACACCTACTATTCCCCCTACTTACGACATTGTTTGCTAGTCGCGGAGTCGACGAGTGGGAGCTCCCCCCCAGAGGTGGCGAGTCAACCACTACAGCCTTCCACGCACAGCAGCTGGGTCTGGTCGAAGACAACTGCGCACCTAGGGCTCCTAGAGGACTAGGCTGAGGTCACTATGAGACGGAGACTTGAGGGATCAGAAACCTGAACAGCATTTTTCATTTTTGCATGATGATGAGGATGAGGATGATGATATGATGATGCCATGGTGGTTCATGTGTTTGGGGACTGCGTGACAGGGCCGCATTCCACGCTTCCTGTCATAAATATCCTGGTGTTAACCAGGCCCGGGAACTGTGGACAACTGCGGTGCCAGCCGTGTAATCATTCACACCTTGCGATGTGTCATAACCCGGGTAGCACCCCCAAAGTCGCACCCATAAAGTGGGTGAGTCTCGGCTGCGTGGCATCAGCCTTCCCATTGGGTCCACAGCACACCCGCTCTGGGTAGGAGACAATCCAGGTAGGAAAAATCCCGCTTGACTTGGCTGGGATTCGAACCCAGATCTCGCAGATGCCACTCCGACACGCTAACCACTGCGCTACAGAGGCCGAGCAAGATGATTTCTTTTTGCTGTAGAAACCTTTTTCTGTGAAGAGTGGCACAAAAGCATTTCATTGTATTTTTACAAAGCAAATGAAGATCAATTGACATGGACATGTCCACACCCTCCTTTAACCCATTACATCCTGCAGCTGAATTTTAAAAAAAATTAGCTTATATTACAGATTAGGAGATAGATCAACCATTTTAGCTCAAGAGTGGTGCCAGAATAGCTTGGCGCTCAGGCGCCAAGCTATTCTGTCACCACTCTTGAACTATCACAGTCAAATTTATTTCAGGCAGCAGTGTATCAGGATGAAATGGGTTAACTCTTCGACGCATGCAGGCAGAAAAAACTTGCCTCTATTAAGCGCACACCAGCGTACCCCCTAAAAGCACGGCAGTTTTAAGAGATTTCGGAGACTAAAGTGATAGGTTCTAAATATTATTTTTTTGCAGCTAACCATTGACGTTTGTACAAAAGTATGTATATTTGTCTTATTCAGTAGTGGTTGGGCATTACTTCAAAAAAAAATTGGGTACATCAAATGTTATTTTCATGTGCATAATTACCTGAAAAATGCGTATTTGTAATCAATTTAGGTGCGTGCAAAGAGATTAGTGTGATTATTTTTATTCATGCAAGACGGTCATGTGAATATTAGTAACATTTTGAAGGTAGAACCATTCTGACTGACCTCTACTTGTAATTCTGCACTGTGTGATATATCTGGAAGCAGTCTTGATCGTCGACAGATCCAACACACAGGTGTATTCTAGGGCCACAGGTGCGACACACAAAAACAGTAGTCTTTCTAGCCTTCCGGCTTCTGTTCGAACACACAGCACAGTCACCATATTTCGCGGTTCTGGCCGCCAAGTGCATCCCTGTGAGTCTTGCAATGTCCGAAGGGACAGACACTCGGCGCCCAGTGTGGTCCACAAATTTGTCACAAGCTTTGTACTGATTCAAAAACACATCTGCGACATTCGCGCGAAACTGCTTTGATGTGATCGATAGCTGATGTTTGCCCATAACCCAGCCGTTGTGCAAAGCAACCTCTTTGATGAAGTGGTATATCACCATGTAATGCTTGATGAGACGATAACGAAACTGGTAGTAAGACATGTGCTGGTCCATTCGATCCACACCTGACATGAACTTATTGTAATCATGGCACATGCTTGGCTTGTTGACAGGACGGTAACCTGTCGGTTCATGCCGGCTTCTAATTCGTCCTCGATGTACAGTGTTTCCATGAACTGTCGACAGTACATTCACTCTTTTCGTATCATGCCACGAAGAAACAAGGATCCCCGTGGCTGAGTGCCCCCAAAATTTGGGATCATCACCTTTTTGAAGCTTCAGGTGGTTTCCTTTGATGTCCTCAGGCATGCCTGTGCGGTCATGTCTCACTGTCCCACAGCAGCCAATCTGCCTTTTCGCCAATGCTGCAGCGAGACTGGGCGAAGTGAAATAATTGTCCTGATAGCAGACTCTACCACTGTTGAACAGAGGCCGTAATGAGTCTAAGACAACCTCCTGACCAAGCCCGGTGGCAGCATCATTTGCCTTCGCACCTGTATACACCTTCCAGTTGATACAGAAGCTTGTCACTGAATCACACAGGCACCACACTTTTATTCCCCACTTCGTTGGCTTACTCGGTACGTACATGCGGAAATGCACTCTGCCACGGAATCTTCTCATACACTCATCCACAGAAATCTGCCGGTTGGGTTCATAATTGTTCAGGTATGTGTCCATCACACCGTCAATTAGTGGTCTCACCTTGAAGAGCGGGTCGTAGTCTGGATGACCACGTGGCTGTTGGTTTGCATTGTTGTTGAAATGGAGGCACGATCGTAATTGTCGGAAACGTTTCCCAGACATGTACTGTCCAAATCCCGGTGTCGATGTTATGCCCGTCTTCTTGTCCCAGTAATCACATTGATTCGGCTTGAACACAAGACCCATCGCAATTTCATGCGCCAGGTATGCTTTCATCTCCTCCACACAGGTAGGGCGAAAGGTGAGCGGGTTTTGTCCAGGGCGGCGCACAGCATTAGCAGCTAGAATCGTGGCTTCTGCGTATCTGTTAGTCTCCTCTACAGTCAGTTCAAATAACTGCTCAGGAAAAAATGCTAGAAAAAAATCGATGGGGCCCCAACCTGTAGTGTCCACTTTTGCACCTGGTTGTATTTGGAAATCAAGTTTGAGTGGCAATTCCCAAGTTTCTCCTTCAAACTCATCCATAGGAACCCACAAGTTTGTGTCCACAAACTGGAAAGTGGCAGCGGTCTCTTCGTCTAAATCATTTTGATTAACAACATCCACTAAATCATCATCATCAGGACCATTGATGTTTATCTGTTCTAACTCCACCTCGGGATCAATATCACCCTCTCCCTCACTGTCACTGTCTTGCATAAAGAGCATTTGCACTGCTTGCTGAAGGTTTAGCGGCCAATTCGAAGCCATGGCGAATCAAAGATGTAATGTGTGGCTCTGTGTCTCTAACTCTTTCTTATATTACCCAAAGAAAAATTCCAAGGAAGAAAGGGGATAAAGGGGGGTGGGGGGGGGGGGGTGAGAAAAGCGGCAAATTCTATTTCCCAGGGCTACTGTGCGGACCAATTTCAGCGATACCGTATTTCTTCATCTAAAAGTTAACTTTCCCCATTCATCCCTGAATATAAGAGGTACATGAGGGAGCAGTTAGAATAGTAAATACGACACAGATGTGCGATTCTTCATCCACTAGCAGTCCCAACGTTTCACTCTTCACCCCCCCCCCCCTCCACCAGTGGCAATACCATCCGCCTGAACCACTTGGCCTGAACCAATTAGCCCCACTTATCACGCCTGACAGCTACACACTATAACTGAATCCACCACTCTGGTACTATGGAAAAGCTACAAACAAGAGTACGAGTAGTGATGAGCTACATTGTAGCGGGCAAGGTTGTTTGCCTTCGTGCTCTTATTAGAAGTCAACAAAATTTGACTCTGTGTGCTTAGGGGGTTTGCAGCTGTGCGTCGAAGAGTTAACCAGCAGTCAACCATTACACGAAGAACTCCATGGAACTCAACAGAAATATACTGTTGCAAAAGCTTACTTTGCAAAGTTTCCCAGACAAAAAAGTCAGCAAGCGTCAGCCCATGACCCACAAGGTAGGTTGCTGGCTTCAGCAAACCATCTAGGTAGTCCAGGGCAGTAGAGAACTCCTGGGCACAGGACAGCTGGCCGTAGGCAAAGTTAATCCAGTGGTCAACCTGAAGAGACAAGACAGCTGAATTAGCCCTTATCATTTGGAATACACCAGTGTGTGTGTCACGACACGGTTTTTTTTCCCCCTATTTTTGTAGGGGAGTAAGTTTAGAGGGGTGACAGGGTTTAGCTAGTCACCAGGTAGCGATAGCATAGGTGTCTAGTATTTGGCCTCTACACGGGTGTTTTGCTGCTATGCGTGCGTACGGAAGAACAGCATGACGCACATGATCGCTCGGTCTGCATGATCGGGTGGTTATTGTTTCACGTGAATTTCAATCACATGATTTACTGAGCGTTTTTCGCTAACCGTACGAATCCAAATTGTTAGTAAGTCACATTCCAGCTGTGAACAAGAACGCTCGACTTAAGCAGTCAACGAAACAAGTCTTCGAGGGGGGATTTCGCGGGCGAGGTTAGCCATTTGCTGCGGTCCTCAAGTGGCGTGTCGTCCTCCTGTGACGGTCCCACAATATGGCTCTGGCTGCCCCAGAGTTGGTGTCCTGAGAGAAGAAGAAGAAACTGCAATGACTGAACCCCTGGCTTGTCTTTCTTTGTCTGCGTCCCAGCCAGGGCGTCTCCACGAATAGCGGTGAGTACACGCAACAATTCGTTAGTGGCCATTTGCTCGGGGGGGTTTGTCTGTGTTTGCTTGTTCTATTATTATTATTTGGTTTAGTGTGTATTGGGGGGCAAGCGTAAGAATAGAATGTATAAGTGGATGCCATCTGTTGTATTTTGTAGTATCTAGCATCGGATTAGTTATTGGGATTTAGCGCCGAGGAGGCGGCTAAGGTCATCTCACTAATTAGAGTCGGAGTGTAAATTTGGAAGTGAGTCATATGGTGACATGTAAATATGCTTTTTGGTTGAGTGTGAATTTATTGTTGTTGTGAGGGAGAGGTGAAGGGATGTAAAAGACGGCAGTTAAAGTCGTGGGAAGGATGATGTGATTGACTTTCTTTTGTTAGTTATTTATATGCGTATTTTGCACCTGTGTTGTACTTACTTACTTACGCCTGTCACCCCTACCCGGGTATAGGCCGTCGACGAGAGACCTCCAGCGACTCCTGTCCTGTGCTTCTCCTTCGATTTTACTCCAGGTGGTTACCAGTCTCTTGATGTCTGCTTGGAAGTCTGGACGCCAGGTGTTTCTCGGCCTGCCTCTTTTCCTATTTCCCTGGGGGTTCCATGACAATGCCTGCCTAGTGATACTGGAAGCTGGCTTTCTCAGGCTGTGACCAATCCATCCTCATCTTCTTCGCCCAATTTCATTCTCTGCTGTTATCTGCTCTGTTCTCTCCCAGAGTCTGACATTGCTGATCTTCTATGGCCAGTGGATTTTCAAAATTCTTCTAAGGCAACTGTTTATGAAGATCTGTACTCTGTTGACTGTGGATTTTGTCAATCTCCAAGTCTCTGCTTGAAGTGCTGGGGAAGCAGAGGAAGCGCAAACAGCCCTGGGTCACCGATGACATCCTCGATCTCTGTGATGAGAGGAGAGCCTGGAAGAAAAAGAGAGGCCAAGACCTCACATCAGCAAACAAGTACAGACTTGTCAACAAGAAGATCAGGAAGAGGATGAAAGAAGCCAAAGAAGATTGGATTGAAGACCAGTGTTGTAGCGTGGAAGAGGGCATGGCAAACGGCAACAGCAAGAAGGCTTATGAAACGCTAAGGACCCTCACCAAGACTCAACAGCGAACAGCCACAGTCATCGAAGACAGCAGCGGCCAACTCCTTACGGAAAACACTGCTGTACTAAACAGATGGACTGAGTACTGCCGAGACTTGTATAACTACAAGGCTGAGCCAGACACCAGCATCCTCCAAAACAACCAGGCTGGGGCCAGGAAGTCTGAAGACCTGCCAGTGTTAGCTGAAGAGGTGGAAGCAGCCGTACGCGGCCTGAAGGGAGGAAAGTCTCCAGGTGTAGACAACGTACCTGCTGAACTGTTGAAACATGGAGGAGAAGTAACAACGAAGGTCCTCACTACACTCTGTCAAAAGATCTGGGAGCAAAAGAAATGGCCAGTAGAATGGACACAGTCTCTAGTGATCCCGCTCCCCAAGAAAGGAAACCTGAAACAGTGCCAGAACTACAGAACTATCAGTCTGATAAGTCACCCTAGCAAAGTAATGCTTAGAATCATTCTCAACCGCCTCAAAACTTTCGCCGAGGAACTGCTGGCAGAAGAACAGGCTGGCTTCAGAGTTGGAAGAAGCACTGTAGAGCAGATTTTCAACTGCCGCGTCCTGATCGAGAAACATCTGCAGCATCAGCGCGAACTCTACCACAACTTCATTGATTTCAGGAAAGCATTTGATCGCGTCTGGCACGACGGACTCTGGCAAGTCATGAGATCGTTCAACATAGAGGAGGGACTGATCCAAATGATAGAAGCGCTTTACAAGAACGCCTGCAGCGCGGTTCTACTTAACAATCAGTCAGGCGAGTTCTTCAGGACGACGATCGGTGTCCGTCAAGGATGCCTGCTCTCTCCTGTCCTTTTCAACATATTCCTGGAGAAGATCATGCAGGAAACCCTCCACGACCACCATACTTCAATCTCTATTGGTGGCAGATCCCTGTGCAATCTTCGATTCGCAGACGACATTGACCTCATGGCAGGCAGCAATAGTGAGCTCCAAAACCTGACAGACAAACTTTCAAGTAGCGCAGGGTCTTATGGCATGGAGATCAGTACGGATAAAAGCAAAGTGATGATCAACACCACAAGCGACAGCAGCAGCAACATTCACATGAATGGCCAGAAGCTAGAAGAGGTCAATAGCTTCAAGTACTTGGGAGCCACCCTGTCCAAAGACAGTAGTTGCATAGCAGAGATCCGTATCAGGATAGGTACAGCAACATCCGCAATGGCCAGGCTGGACAGGATCTGGCGAAGTAACTCCATCAGCTTCACCATCAAGTACAGGCTTTACAAGTCCCTCGTAGTGTCTATTCTACTCTACGGCTGTGAGACTTGGACACTGCTTGCAGACTCAGAAAAGAAAATCCAGGCCTTTGAGAACAAGTGCCTGAGGAAGTTGCTCCGCATCTTGTACCGCGAGCACAAGACCAACAAATATGTACGGAGCATCGTCACTTCCCTGGTGGGCCCACATGAACCCCTTCTGGCAACCGTGAAACGGCGCAAGCTTGCTTGGTTTGGCCACGTGACCCGACACAACACCTTGTCCAAGACTATCCTCCAAGGCACTCTCGAAGGAAGTCGTCGGCGAGGTCGTCAGAGAAAGAGTTGGGTCGCAAACATAAAAGAATGGACCGAACTCAAGATGCCAGACTTGCTTGCCACCGCCCAAAATAGAACTCAGTGGAGAGCACTGTCTGTTGCTGCTGCCTTTCAGTCCCCCCAACGCCCAGTTCGGGCAAGGGACTGATGATGATGATGAAGTCTCTGCTCCATATAGGAGAACTGCTTTTACGTTGCAGTTGAAAATCCGGACTTTGGTGTGTTGTGACAGCTCTCTGGAACTCCACACTTTTTTCAACTGGAGAAAGGCTGCTCTGGCTTTACCGATTCGTGCTCTGACATCTGCATCAGTGCCACCTTTTTTGTCTATGATGCTCCCGAGATAGGTGAAGGACTCCACCTCCTCCAACGGGGTGCCAGCAAGCAAGACTGGTTCTTCCCTGGTTGCGTTCAGCCTCATTGTCTTTGTTTTCTGTTTGTGGATGGTGAGGCCCACTTGGGACGAGATGTCAGCAAGCCTCGTGGTCTTGTCCTGCATTTGTTGATGAGTGTGGGACAGTAAAGCCAAGTCGTCTGCAAAATCGAGGTCATCAAGCTGTGTCCACAGTGTCCACTGTATTCCACTTCGTCTGTGCTCTGTGGTCCTCTTCTTGACCCAGTCTATGGCCAGTAGGAAGAGGAACGGAGACAGCAAACACCCCTGCCTGACACCGGTTATGACCTGGAGCTCCCTGGTGAACTGCCCTTCGTGGATCACGCGACATGTCATGCCATCGTAGCTGCTCTTGATCAGGCGGACGAGCTTTGTGGGTACACCATAGTGTCGTAGGAGTTTCCACAGAGTCTCTCGGTCCACGCTGTCAAATGCTTTCTCGTAATCCACAAAGTTGATGTACAGTGGGGAGCTCCACTCCAGAGACTGTTCCACGATGATGCGGAGAGTGGTGATCTGGTCTGTACATGATCGGTTTTTCCTGAATCCTGCTTGCTGGTCTCTCAGCTGGGGGTCAAGGGAGCTCTTCATTCTCTCCAGGATGATCCTGTGATGATAATGTGATGTGTGAATGCGTGGTTAGGATTGAGTGGAGAATAGTTGGATTATCGTTAGGGTTATACGTAATAAATGTCGTCGTCATTGTTCCTCTGGTGATTGTGTTAGGTTTGTGCTAGTGTGGGTCGGGTGTGTCTCGAGTGGTAGCACACATAGCTCGCGCCCCGGAAGAGGGGGGCGTGACAATGTGAAATAAATTTGACTAAAATAGTTCAAGGGTAGTGCCAGAATAGCTTGGCGCCTCTAAACGCCAAGCTATTCTGGCACCATCCTTGAACTAAAGCCATTGGTCTATAGTATATCCTTATCTGTAAGTATTATAATGTAGCTTGATATATGGCAGTGTACAAATTTGAAGCTTTTAGCCTCAATATGATATGGGCTAAGAGAAAGCTTAATCCATAAAACCATGATATTGAAAAACGAAGATGGTTCAAGGGTAGTGCCAGAATAGTTTGGCACCTAATGGTGCCAAACTGCTCCAGCATCACCCTTGAACTATCATGATCAACCCATTTCCTCAATTTCCATATTGGAACTGTTACCTCAGGGATCAGTGTATTAATCAGTACACACTAAAGCAGACAACAGCTACATATAATTATGAATGTCTGATATTGATACTGACAGTGCAAATAATGAAATCTCTCTTCTTCGTTCCTAAGCATACCACATTATGCTTAGCTCTCTACCTGCAACCAATAAAAGGCACTAACAAATTAAAAATGAAGGATGACAGACAATCAGCCATTACATAGATCAGATGCTACATGGATGTTTTAGTCTGAATTTACAGTAGTGATTTGCCCATACAGGACAATCTTGATTAACTCATTCAGCCCAGACACACCACAGCAAGACATGGATCAAGTGTGATAATTCAAGGGTGGTGCCAGAATAGCTTGGCACCCATAGGCGCCAAGCTATTCTGGCAGCACCCTTGAACTATTACATTTGATCCGTCTCCAGAAGTGTAATACAGTCTTCAGAGGGCAACTTCAAAATTTGAGGTTTTTGGTTCTGGGGCAGAATGTGTTAAGTAATTAACTATCAACTTGACTGATTTAACATATGATTGCTGCACTGGATTTAACCCCCTTGTGCAGAAAGCCATCTGTACTGTAAACAGTACCTGTGCATGTATGGACAAATCTATACATGTTAACTGACTCACCTCAGTCTTTTCCAGCACTGTCTCTCCATACAACCTGGCTGCTGGGAATGACCGAGCAAGGAAACGCCCAATGCTCCCAGATGATGAAAATGTGACATTCCTGCACAATTACAGAAAGACACTACTTCTATTTACCTGCAGCACCATAGTACCAATTTCCCTAGATGCGACTCTAGAAGGTTTCTTGTATTAGTAAAGCGTGGGGAGTGTGACTGGGAAGGGAGGACCACGTGCAGATTCCATCCTTATCAGGACCATTAACCATTTAAACTCAAGATCATATTTATCAAATTGCATTGCCACCTAATGACTATGTACCAGTTGCAGGAGATGGACTGACTATGATAATTCAAGGGTAGTGCTAGATAAGCTGGGCACCTGATGGCCCCAAGCTATTCTGGTACTACCCTTGAATTATCATGGTCGATCTATCTCCTGCTGTAGTGTGTCAGGGATAAATGCCATCCTACCCCCAATATGGATAACTTTTTTCTGTCTTGGTTGACATGTCACATGCCAATCGCATACTTACTTACGCCTGTCACCCCTACCCGGGTATAGGCCGTCGACGAGAGACCTCCAGCAACTCCTGTCCTGTGCTTCTCCTTCGATTCTACTCCAGGTGGTTACCAGTCTCTTGATGTCTGCTTGGAGGTCTCGACGCCAGGAGTTTTTCGGCCTACCTCTTTTCCTCTTTCCCTGTGGGTTCCATGACAATGCCTGCCTAGTGATACTGGAAGCTGACTTTCTCAGACTGTGACCGATCCATCCCCATCTTCTTCGCCCAATTTCATTCTCTGCTGTTATCTGCTCTGTTCTCTCCCAGAGTCTGATGTTGCTGATCTTCTCTGGCCAGTGGATTTTCAAAATTCTTCTAAGGCAACTGTTCATGAAGGTCTGTACTCTGTTGACTGTGGTTTTTGTCAATCTCCAAGTCTCTGCTCCCCTCGCGCTGGGACCATACGGCGTTGAGGCGCGTCCCCTGGGTGGTGGATAGGGGGTCCCTCGTGAGAGGGGTGCACCGAATGAAATAAGGTGCCGTGAACCAACATGGTCTAAGGGAAGGTGACCCCGACAGAAAACCCCTGGTCCTCCTAGTAAGGGGGTTGGGCATGGGGGTAGCTTCCCCACCCTGCAAAAAAGGAAATAGCTACAAAAACGCCGACGAAAAGACTAACAGTAATTCCTTTCCTGGAGGAGGAAGGTTCTTCTACTAGAAGACTTATGACGTCCTGTGGTGAAAGCCGGAAGTCTTCGGAAGCCACAGGACCGAGCCGCCTCTCTCTATCCAGGGATACAACCATGGGCACATGGAACGTCAAGACCATGTACCAGAGCGGCAAGGCCGCCCAGATAGCAGCGGAAATGCAAAAGTACAACCTTTCCCTGCTAGGTATCAGTGAAGCCAGATGGACGCAGTCTGGCCAGAAAAGGCTGTTAAGTGGGGAGATGGTTCTGTATTCAGGTCATGAAGAGGAGAATGCCCCCCATACAGAAGGAGTAGCACTCATGCTGTCACCAGTGGCACAGAGAGCGCTGATGGGCTGGGAACCTCTTGGGCCAAGAATTATAACAGCAGCCTTTAGAACCAAGAAAAAGCTCAAGCTGAACGTCATCCAGTGTTATGCGCCCACCAATGACAGTGACGAGGAAGAGAAACAAGAGTTCTACGACCGACTCCAGAGTGCCGTGGACAAATGTGCGGAGCGAGACATCACCATCGTCATGGGCGATTTTAATGCCAAAATAGGGGAGGACAACACCGGATACGAAGAGGTGATGGGGAGACAGGGACTAGGCTCGGAGATGAGTGAGAACGGGGAGAGGTTTGTAGACTTTTGTGCTCTAAACCGACTTGTCATTGGAGGCAGTATCTTTCCACACAGAAGAATACACAAAGCAACTTGGGTCTCACCTGACCATACAACAGAGAACCAAATAGACCATATCTGCATTAGCAAGAAATTTAGAAGATCCCTTCAAGATGTTCGAGTGAGGAGGGGAGCAGATGTCGCCTCAGACCACCATCTGCTTACCTTAAGAATGAAGCTCAAGCTAAAGAAAAGCCGCACAGAGACAACAAGAAGACAGCGCTATAATGTAGGCCTCCTGAGAGAAACTGGAGTTAGAGAAGAGTTCAAACTGGTGCTGTCCAACCGGTTTCAAGCGCTACAGGAGCTAGTAAATGAAGAGGAGGCGGTCACCACAGAGCAGCAGTGGAAGGCAGTTAGAGAGGCGCTGAACTCAACCTGCAAAGACACTGTAGGGTTCAGGAAACACCACCACAAGGACTGGCTGTCGGCACAGACCTTGAAGAAGATAGAAGCGAGGAAGCAGAAGAAAGCAGCGGTCAACAACGGTCGCACGAGAGCAGCCAAAGTAAGGGCACAGGGGGAATACTCGGAAGCCAACCGCGAGGTGAAGAGGAGTATCAGGGCAGACAAGAGGGCCTACACAGACAGCCTGGCAGCAGAGGCAGAAAAGGCAGCAGGCAGCGGCAAGATGAAACAGCTCTACGACATTACCAGAAGATTGTCGGGTAAGTATGGCCATACAGAAAGACCAGTAAAAGACAAAGAAGGCAAGCCTATTGCAGACAGAGCAGACCAACTCGACAGATGGGCCGAGTATTTTGAAGAGTTACTGAACAGACCTAGCCCACCCGACCCCCCCGACATCCAGCCGGCAGAGACCGACCTACCCATCAGCTGTGACAGACCCAGCCGGGAAGAGATCAGAAAAGCAGTGGCATTTTTGAAGAATGGCAAAGCAGCAGGGCCAGATGGCATCCCAGCGGAGTCTCTGAAAGCAGACCTAGAGACAACAGTTGAGATGCTGTACCCACTGTTTGGAAAGATCTGGGAAGAGGAGGTGATGCCAGCTGACTGGAAGGAGGGGTACCTAATCAAGCTTCCCAAGAAAGGCGACCTCAGCAAGTGTTCCAACTACAGAGGAATCACCTTGCTGTCAGTACCAGGAAAGGTCTTCAACAGGATCATCCTAGAGAGAATGAAGAGCTCCGTTGACCCCCAGCTGAGAGACCAGCAAGCAGGATTCAGGAAGAACCGATCATGTACAGACCAGATCGCCACTCTCCGCATCATCGTGGAACGGTCTCTGGAGTGGAGCTCCCCGCTGTACGTCAACTTTGTGGATTATGAGAAAGCATTTGACAGCGTGGACCGAGAGACTCTGTGGAAACTCCTACGACACTACGGTGTACCCACAAAGCTCGTCCGCCTGATCAAGAGCAGCTATGATGGCATGACATGTCGCGTGATCCACGAAGGGCAGTTCACCAGAGAGCTCCAGGTCAGAACTGGTGTCAGGCAGGGGTGTCTGCTGTCTCCGTTCCTCTTCCTACTGGCCACAGACTGGGTCATGAAGATGACCACAGAGCACAGACGAAGTGGAATACAGTGGACACTGTGGACACAGCTTGACGACCTCGATTTTGCAGACGACTTGGCATTACTGTCCCACACTCATCAACAAATGCAGGACAAGACCACGAGGCTTGCTGACATCTCGTCCCAAGTGGGCCTCACCATTCACAAACAGAAAACAAAGACAATGAGGCTGAACGCAACCAGGGAAGAACCAGTCTTGCTTGCTGGCACCCCGTTGGAGGAGGTGGAGTCCTTCACCTATCTCGGGAGCATCATAGACAAAAAAGGCGGCACTGATGCAGATGTCAGAGCACGAATCTGTAAAGCCAGAGCAGCCTTTCTCCAGTTGAAAAAAGCGTGGAGTTCCAGAGAGCTGTCACAACACACCAAAGTCCGGATTTTCAACTCCAATGTAAAAGCAGTTCTCCTATATGGAGCAGAGACATGGAGATTGACAAAAACCACAGTCAACAGAGTACAGACCTTCATGAACAGTTGCCTTAGAAGAATTTTGAAAATCCACTGGCCAGAGAAGATCAGCAACGTCAGACTCTGGGAGAGAACAGAGCAGATAACAGCAGAGAATGAAATTGGGCGAAGAAGATGGGGATGGATCGGTCACAGTCTGAGAAAGCCAGCTTCCAGTATCACTAGGCAGGCATTGTCATGGAACCCCCAGGGAAAGAGGAAAAGAGGTAGGCCGAGAAACTCCTGGCGTCGAGACCTCCAAGCAGACATCAAGAGACTGGGAACCACCTGGAGTAGAATCGAAGGAGAAGCACAGGACAGGAGTTGCTGGAGGTCTCTCGTCGACGGCCTATACCCGGGTAGGGGTGACAGGCGTAAGTAAGTAAAGTAAGTCTCTGCTCCATATAAGAGAAATGCTTTTACATTGGAGTTGAAAATCCGGACTTTGGTGTGTTGTGACAACTCTCTGGAGCTCCACACTTTTTTCAACTAGAGAAAGGCTGCTCTGGCTTTACCGATTCTTGCTCTGACATCTGCATCAGTGCCGCCTTTTTTGTCTATGATGCTCCCAAGATAGGTGAAGGACTCCACCTCCTCCAACGGGGTGCCAGCAAGCAAGACTGGTTCTTCCCTGGTTGTGTTCAGCCTCATTGTCTTTGTTTTCTGTTTGTGAATGGTGAGGCCCACTTGGGACGAGATGTCAGCAAGCCTCGTGGTCTTGTCCTGCATTTGTTGATGAGTGTGGGACAGTAATGCCAAGTCGTCTGCAAAATCGAGGTCGTCAAGCTGTGTCCACAGTGTCCACTGTATTCTACTTCGTCTGTGCTCTGTGGTCATCTTCATGACCCAGTCTATGGCCAGTAGGAAGAGGAACGGAGACAGCAGACACCCCTGCCTGACACCGGTTCTGACCTGGAGCTCCCTGGTGAACTGCCCTTCGTGGATCACACGACATGTCATGCCATCGTAGCTGCTCTTGATCAGGCGGACGAGCTTTGTGGGTACACCGTAGTGTCGTAGGAGTTTCCACAGAGTCTCTCGGTCCACACTGTCAAATGCTTTCTCATAATCCACAAAGTTGACGTACAGCGGGGAGCTCCACTCCAGAGACTGTTCCACGATGATGCGGAGAGTGGCGATCTGGTCTGTACATGATCGGTTCTTCCTGAATCCTGCTTGCTGGTCTCTCAGCTGGGGGTCAACGGAGCTCTTCATGCTCTCCAGGATGATCCTGTTGAAGACCTTTCCTGGTACTGACAGCAAGGTGATTCCTCTGTAGTTGGAACACTTGCTGAGGTCGCCTTTCTTGGGAAGCCGGCATCACCTCCTCTTCCCAGATCTTTCCAAACAGTGGGTACAACATCTCCACTGTTGTCTCTATGTCTGCTTTCAGAGACTCCGCTGGGATGCCATCTGGGCCTGCTGCTTTGCCGTTCTTCAAGAGTGCCACTGCTCTTCTGATCTCTTCCCGGCTGGGTCTGTCACAGCTGATGGGTAGGTCGGTCTCTGCCGGCTGGATGTCTGGGGGGTCGGGTGGGCTAGGTCTGTTCAGTAACTCGTCAAAATACTCGGCCCATCTGTCGAGTTGGTCTGCTCTGTCTGCAATAGGCTTGCCTTCTTTGTCTTTTACTGGTCTTTCTGTATGGCCATACTTGCCTGACAATCTTCTGGTAATGTCGTAGAGCTGTTTCATGTTGCCGCTGCCTGCTGCCTTTTCTGCCTCTGCTGCCAGGCTGTCTGTGTAGGCCCTCTTGTCTGCCCTGATACTACTCTTCACCTCGCGGTTGGCTTCCGAGTATTCCCCCTGTGCCCTTACTTTGGCTGCTCTCGTGCGACTGTTGTTGACAGCTGCTTTCTTCTGCTTCGTCTTCTTCAAGGTCTGTGCCGACAGCCAGTCCTTGTGATGGTGTTTCCTGAACCCTACAGTGTCTTTGCAGGTTGAGTTCAGCGCCTCTCTAACTGCCTTCCACTGCTGCTCTGTGGTGACCGCCTCCTCTTCATTTACTAGCTCCTGTAGCGCTTGAAACCGGTTGGACAGCACCAGTTTGAACTCTTCTCTAACTCCAGTTTCTCTCAGGAGGCCTACATTATAGCACTGTCTTCTTGTTGTCTCTGTGCGGCTTTTCTTTAGCTTGAGCTTCATTCTTAAGGTAAGCAGATGGTGGTCGGAGGCGACATCTGCTCCCCTCCTCACTCGAACATCTTGAAGGGATCTTCTAAATTTCTTGCTAATGCAGATATGGTCTATTTGGTTCTCTGTTGTATGGTCAGGTGAGACCCAAGTTGCTTTGTGTATTCTTCTGTGTGGGAAGATGCTGCCTCCAATGACAAGTCGGTTTAGAGCACAAAAGTCTACAAACCTCTCCCCGTTCTCACTCATCTCCGAGCCTAGTCCCTGTCTCCCCATCACCTCTTCGTATCCGGTGTTGTCCTCCCCTATTTTGGCATTAAAATCGCCCATGATGATGGTGATGTCTCGCTCCACACATTTGTCCAAGGCTCTCTGGAGTCGGTCGTAGAACTCTTGTTTCTCTTCCTCGTCACTGTCATTAGTGGGCGCATAACACTGGATGACCTTCAGCTTGAGCTTTTTCTTGGTTCTAAAGGCTGCTGTGATAATTCTTGGCCCAAGAGGTTCCCAGCCCATCAGCGCTCTCTGTGCCACTGGTGACAGCATGAATGCTACACCTTCTGTATGGGGGGCATTCTCCTCTTCATGACCTGAATACAGAATCATCTCCCCACTTAACAGCCTTTTCTGGCCAGACTGCGTCCATCTGGCTTCACTGATACCTAGCAGGGAAAGGTTGTACTTTTGCATTTCCGCTGCTATCTGGGCGGCCTTGCCGCTCTGGTACATGGTCTTGACGTTCCACGTGCCCATGGTTGTATCCCTGGATAGAGAGAAGCGGCTCGGTCCTGTGGCTTCCGAAGACTTCCGGCTTTCACCACAGGACGTCATAAGTCTTCTGGTAGAAGAACCTTCCTCCTCCAGGAAAGGAATTACTGTTAGTCTTTTCGTCGGCGTTTTTGTAGCTATTTCCTTTTTTGCAGGGTGGGGAAGCTACCCCCACGCCCAACCCCCTAACTAGGAGGACCAGGGGTTTTCTGTCGTGGTCACCTTCCCTTAGACCATGTTGGTTCACGGCACCTTATTTCATTCGGTGCACCCCTCTCACGAGGGACCCCCTATCCACCACCCAGGGGAGGCGCCTCAACGCCATATGGTCCCAGCGCGAGGATGCCAATCGCATGCCGTGTTATAAATAGAAAAGCACATGGTTTCGGTTTCTGTTTGGCAGGCATACTCAGGCAAACATAGGACATCTGGCTCAATTGTGCTCCAGGTGTTCTCCCAAATCCTGATAGAAGAGCCAAAAATCAAGGAATTGTTGATACACAATGTTCTAATTCAGAATCTATGTCCTTTCTGGTGCATAGATATAAAAATGAAACCATTTCAGAGCCCAAAACATTACTAGAAAGCACATGACTATCAACTCATTTGTTGCCTGAATTAACAATCGCACAGACTAGCATTAACCCTTTTCATACTGATACACCCAATGCTTGAAATAAACTGGACTGTTTTAGTTCAAGGGGGATGCCAGAATAGCTTGGTGCCTGAGATGCCAAGCTATTCTGGTACCACCCGTTAAACTAAAACAGTTGACATACCTCCTAATCTGTAAATGTAGCCTTCATAGGACAGTAAGCAAATTTTACAAAATCAGTCTCAGGATGTAATGAGTTAAACACTATCCTAAACTGGTGAAAATATGGTGAATATTATCAAAACATCTAGAATTGTAGACAAAACACTTAAATAATATAAACATGTGCTTTGTGGCTGTGTGAATGCACATCAAATAAAGCTGTTTACAATAAAAGATCTGTAGTGCTGTGGGTCCTTATTTGGCACACAAAAGTGAACCAGTCAACCAAATTTTATCACGAGTCAAAAAGGGCACATACTGCGAGCCCTTGTTGGGTTGGCAGATTTTCCATTATTCCATGCTAGCAATCTTTCAAGTTAAAAAAAAAAATTCCTTGCAAAGCTACTCCTCATCACCTTATGAATGATTGTGGTTTTAAGTGCAGGGACAGACCTACGAAAGAAACTAAAACATGTTTTCTGTTTGTAGTTTTTGCCCAGCTGCTAGATCTACGCTGGTGCATGAAAGATTCACTGGCTCAAACAAGGCTGAGGAATAACAATAAGTACTTTAAATGCTATTTCAAACGTGAAAAGAAAGTGAAGAACAAATTACTGTTGTTATGAATTAATGGAGGAGGGGAGAGGGGTGGGTGGGCGGGTGGGGGGTTAGGAAGGCGATAAGGTGGTCTATTGTCCACTCTTAGCAAAATAATGAAAATATTCATCTGCACTCTTTTGCCTGTACTCTGTAGTGTAAAATGTAAGTAGAATTGAGGTCAACAATAGGCATAGCAGCCTCTGCAGGCTCACGAAAATCAATACCTGTAGTGTTACAGAAGGGACAACAGCTAAAGTATTCTGCATTTCTGTGGAGACTGACTGATGATGAAGGTGAAGATTATATACAGGCTATATGCACTGGACTGATGATTAAAGCGAGATCTATATTCAAATTGCCTATACACAACTGAGGTCATAATAAATCGATATACAGAAAGATCTATAAAAAGAATCAAGACAAAGTAAAAACATTAATCTCCTTTTGCTCACACTTAAGCTGCTGCCACTGATACTGTAAATAGTAACTGTGGCTGCATGCACAAGGTGGTTAGGTTAAAGAACCGTAGAGTAAAGCAACATACTTTTGACACTAAAAGCGTCACTCACTTGTCAACATTCAGAGCATTCTCTGAGCCGAATTGCCATTCCACAGCATTACCACTGCTTTTCAGAAACTCAGCTGCAAGAAGTGGGCCTGAAACATGTTGCACAATGTCAATGCTCAGTTTTACAAGAAATGACTGACATGACTTTGAGTTTAAAGCGACCTACTCAAGGCAGTAAAGGGTTAGTCATTCACAATATCTCCTTTATAATAGTAGAATTGTGTGTCTTATAATAACGCTGAACTTTTCTACTCTTCTCCTTTGTCAGTTTGTGCACAGGAGATTTCCTTCAAGTATGTTCAAAAGGCAGTGGAAAAGCTATGGTACGTGTGCCTACTCAAATGGACTGTGAAAAGATGGGTAGAAAAGCCTTAGTTAAAGCAAGACAACAATGATAGCCCGTTGTATCGGCTAATCAAAGCCCATCATGGAACAGATGGCTTTAAAACTGCAGTGTATTGCTGATTAATCTCCTTTCTATCGTACAATCCTTATCTAAAAATCAGCATTATTATAAAAACAGCAAATTTTTAAAAGACAGGGAACAGGATGAGAACGTTTCTTGCGAACACATGCGAGACACGGCAGTTACCGCGACTTTACAGGATAATATATCGCTTTCGAGACTTTAGCTGATAAAAGGAGATCTATAAGAAAAGCCAGCAGACGTACCAAGCGCAGGTTTTTGTTGACTTATACCAACTTTCACAGCCATGGTGATTTAAACTGATAAATTGCCAGCGATTCGGCAATAATCGTATGAGAAGACCGAGAAATATATGCCTTTTATACCAGAGTTGGCACCGGAAGTGATGAAAACGTGTTGAAAACAGCGAGTTGCCTCCCGTTTCATCAGAATCAGGGATCATTTCAAAAGTCACAAACGCAGGCATGTTTGGCTTGCATCCCGTAAACAATTCCGTTCAGTATGCAATTTCGACAGTTACATAGTAATTATTTAAAACTGTACTCTTATATTTTGAAGTCCCTTCTATTTATAGAAGGGACTTTTTAGGACGGGTCGTGGTGGGGCGAATTTAATAGCATCTCCATGATGTTGGGGTGTAGGGGGCTCTGGATAGAGGTAGTACCTTTGCTGTTCGGCAGCTGCGTCCTACATAGGACGGACGGGCATCACTGGTCCTCATCCATCTCCTTAATCTCTCACGTGCTGGCTCCAAGCGCCACACCCTGGCAAACCACCTCAGCTGGTGGGCTAAACCACGTGAGGGGGTGCCCGCGTGTTCACATTGCACCACTAGGCGGATGAGCTGTTTCTGACAGCCAACGGCTAGAGGACGGAGGAGATCAGGTTGGATCCACTACGGCCAAATGTGGGGGAGTAAACCCTTCAAATCAGGAGTGGAGCCCCGAAGGCAGACAGCTGCCTGTATTCACGCACTGTTCTGGCAGCTCCTGCAGCCAAACTGATACCAAAAGTACTGCTTTGCATTCCTTTGGATACATCAGAGAGGCCGAGAGGGGGATCTTGACGACTGGGCATCCCAGGCCGATCTCCATACACTTCGCCCAGGCTTGCCGTGCGCACTGGAGAGCGTGCCATGATGTCAAAGGCCCTCTAACAATTGAAAGTAACTGATAAAAATTACGTCATGTCTTGCCGAAGAACTGAGTTAGCTGGCCTCGCTGCTGAAAGTTGAAGTACATTTGGCGCGAAGCGCCGTATGTGCGTATGTATGTATGTATGTATGTATGTATGTATGTATGTATGTATGTATGTATGTATGTATGTATGTATGTGTGTGCGTATGATGTAAACAATACTAATCTCTGTTATAGAGTCCGAAATAGCTCAGGCGGTTAAATGTCGGAGCAGGAGAGCGAAGGGAATCGCCGGGTCGTGGGTTCGAATCCCGTCCCGGCCCCGGTAGCTGGACTCACAATCCAGGGGGAAAAAAACGGATTTGTTCAATAGCATGTCCGTTGAAAGGTCCTGGTAAATCAAAGTGGCACAGTTGGAGTGCGCCTGAGTTGATCAGTGTTCAGGTCGTACTCCATAGGCAATAGCCGATTTTCCTGTCCCCCATAACCCGCCCGTTAGGGCCGTCCATGATCACCTCGGTGCTGTGGACGTTAAACCCGAACTAACTAACTAACTAATCTCTGATCATGTATTTCTGTACTCCACTGACACTGACTGTGACAACTCAGTGCCGGCTTGAAACTTCACTGAGTTGGCAAAATACTTTCAAGTCTTCACTGGTGGGTGGCTAAGAGAGCCTCCGAACATATTGTAATTGAATGTCTCATTGAAGATATAAACAACCGTTTATAGGAAGTCGGTTGACCCAGATTAGAGTCCGTAATCAGTTTTGTAATAGTATTTACTTGAACTGCGGCATATAGCGGCTAGTTTGCAGAAAGACATTGGATGAGTTCGTTAGCCAGCGGCTTTGTACCCTTTCAACTTCTTTAGTAAAAATTAATTCTTTTCAGAAAACAGTAAAAAATACACCGGCAACTCCGTCACCACGCAGACACTGATACTCTAAATATGACGTAATTCTCTCTCTCTCTCTCTCTCTCTCTCTCTCTCTCTCTCTCTCTCTCTCTCTCTCTCTGAAGCACTGAGCCGCCGGAAACTGATCTGACACTGATGTTGAGATAAATATAACCTGAACTGCCCGCGAAATATTTTTTTTTCAACGGAAAAAGGAAAGAAATATTTTTGAACGAGAAAACAAACAAACAAATCTCAAAACATTGATCTACTCGAGTCAAGCGCAGAAACCAGTGACTCCGGCCCTGCATCACCGGTGCAGTGGCTGAGTCGCTACAGTAATTTGCTGTAGTCGTACATCAGTGATATGACGTATATGAGTGGTCATTAAAAAAAAAAAAAAAAAAGAGATACGGAACTGACACGTGCGTACCGCTTGTGTATATCGCGTGTTCCATGTCTTAACTCCCCGGCTTTGCCTACTAATACTATGTAACCTTTTTCTTTATTATAAACTCGGCTGTCTAGGCAATACTGTTATGAGTGTCCTAAAAAGTATACTGGCGGTACTGATATACTTCAGCACTGTTACAGAGTAAGCAGTATCGTGGAGTCTCTCTCTCAGTCTCTCTCTCTGAAATTGGAAGAAGTTTAATATACAAACGAATCTTGCCGGTTTGCCAGTTTTGCCAGCACTTGGCCCAGCCAGTTTCAGAACTGAAGTGAGCCCGGCAATGGATTTGAACTGTGGATCCGGCAATGACCCATGTGCGCGACTGTATTTTTAGAGTGAACACTGCATATGCTGTGCAATGAATGATTATTAAGTATTTTCCTCATTGATAACATGTACTGGTCATGTTGTATATCAAGTTATGTAAGAATAAAACTCAGCAACTAGTTTCATTAATTTATTCAGCTGGCCAGGTCCGGACTGGCGGATCAGCGGTCTGTCGAACCGGCTGGGTGGCTCAATTTCCTCACTAACAACTTACAACAACAACAACAAAACCCAAACTGAAACCGATGTTGCGATTTTGCTGGGAAACACTGACTGACTTCACTGAGGGCCAGGTTGGAAGTAAAAATTTCCAGTGGAAGGAAGCTCCTCACAACTGGGACGTAGGACAGTGTTTGGGAGAACTCATTTGACTGAGACTAAGAGGAATACTGTCTTTTTCAAATTTAGCGGCGTTATGACTGTGTCCCCACCGTTATGGGATAGTAGCTGTAGTAGGTAACACTGACATTAAACGCAGTAGTCTTCAGAGATATCCGGGCCTTAACATAGCTTTTAATTGGCTGAATGCATGGTATGTTTTCAGCTCTCTTTGGGAAAACTTTATTTGCATCTAAAAATATTTCGTCTCTTACTGAATTATTAATGGAAAGGCTTCAAGTAATACTCCTTTTTTTGCAGAAGCTAACATGCGTTGGTCTGATAAAGATAGCATACCTGCCTCCTTATAAGTGTTTTGAGTATTAGAATGTATAGAAGGGCTAATTTTATTGCCGGGCTTGACTGTCCATTATATATTTTTTTAAACAATGTAACTGGGGCCGTATAATACATTTCTTGTCCGTATGTCAGGGCTGATCGAACTAAAGAGATATTTAGATGCAATAAAGTTTTAATATCTTGATCCCATGGTTGTGAGTTTATAATTTTTTTCAAAGAAGTTCAGCCTGTTTCTAGCTTTACTGAGTACATGTTCAATATGAATTCTCAGTCCGTGATAATTTAGAAGTAAAGTGCACTCCTAAAAACTTTACGCTCTGCTTGTAATTTAGAGAACTTCATCTGGTGTTAAATTTGGTAAGCATTATTGAAAAGCATTACTACATTGCCTCCCCCCCTCCCCTCCCCCTGCCCCCCCCCCTCCCCGATAATTCGACACCATTTTCTTTCATGTAATTTGTTAATTTGTCCAATCAAGGAAATGGAGAAGCTGACCACAATCCAACCTCTCAGTCAGAGGAGAGAAGCCAAAACCATGGTACAGGCTGAGAAGCTCAAGTGCTTGCCCGACCACCCCATGAAGCACAGACTGAGCAACCTCACCAAGAACCGGCTTAAAAGAAGCAGCTTTGTCCATGAGAGCATGCGACTTTCTCGACAGCACAGGGAAGTCCTTCCACAGAGCACTCTACCTCTGATCACAGAAGAAGAGGAAAACCCTTGGGCAATGGAAAAACCAGACATCCAGATCCGCACCAGTGTCCCACATGTTGCCTCAGGAGACAGTCAGGATGACACCGTTCGACGGGCACTCACCCTAGCCCTGATCGACGAACAATACCCAAAGGAGGCATGGATCCACATCTACACTGATGGATCAGCAACAAATGCCGTTTCCAATGGAGGTGCTGGCATCCTGATCCAGTTTCCTGGGGGACATACAGCCACATCCAGTGTAGCCACTGGCAAACACTGCACAAACTACAAAGCAGAAACCGAAGCACTTATGCAGGCCGCCTCCATGGTTCAGAATTCCGCAGACCCATGCTACCAAGTTGTCTTTTTCTCCGATGCCCTTTCAGTCCTTCAGGCCCTCGAGAACGACAAGCTCACCCAGCTGACCAGAGCCTTGCAGAAGGTCAGAGAAACCAGAAGAGTTGTCCTCCAGTGGATACCAGCTCACTGTGGGGTACCAGGAAACGAAAGGGCAGACGAGCTGGCGAAAGAAGGAGCCACAAAAGATCAACAAGAAAACAGCGTCAGCTATAGTGAGCAAAAGACAATCATCAAGGCATTGATGAGGCCAAGGTCAAACAGAGACGACTACCACACAATGACCAGAGAGCAGCAAGTCGTCCTGATCAGACTGCGTACCGGCCACAACAGACTGAACGCTCACATGAACAGAAAGCTGAAGCTGGCGCCATCACCAACCTGCGCCTGTCGTCAGGAAGACCAAACAGCGGAACATATTCTCCAGAGATGCCCCCTACTGGACGATGAAAGAAAAGAAGTGTGGCCATCGCCAACTCCACTGCAGACCAAACTCTACGGCAGTCGAGAAGACCTGGAGAAAACGACGTCATTCATCACCGGTGCTGGTCTGACCGTATAGCCCACTGCGAACGACAAGAAGAAGAAGAAGAAGTCTAATCTTATCTGTTACATCTTTTGAATATAATCTACGGTTGTTTTTTATTTAACCAATTAAAGATGGATGATCCTGGGCTATTTCAATGCTCATGCACCTTTTTCGGAGGCTGGATATACATCCGGCACAAGCAACTGATTGATAGAGAATATATCTGACTCTATGTTAACTATTTTAAATGATGGTAGATTAATTAGAATTCCAGACATAATTACACATAAAGCACAGCTATAGTGACATCTCACTAGTAAGCCCTGATCTCGAATCAACTGCACATGGTTCACTGACGAAGGCTGCATAAGAAGTGATCATTTATCTGTTATTATACATTTAAACGATATTGCAAAAGATACATATTCAAAATTCAGTTGAGGACGGATTTTCCCAGTTTCAATATAACAACGCTAATTGGGGATTATTTGAGGATAATTTATTATCTTATAACACCAATGATATAGAATATGAAAATATCGATATATTTTACTCAAATTTCACAAGAGCTTTATTATTATCAGCAGCGGAGAAATCTGAACCTATAAAAAAAACGCAAAACAGTTGGTAACGGCTGGTGGAAAAAGGAATGTGAACAAGCAGTGATTAATAATTTTTAAAAAGAAAATGTTAAAAAGTGGTTAAAGATTAGATCGTTGCTATGAAACAACCTAAAATACGCTGCTACAAAACTGCAGCTAAAGCAAAAAGGAATTACTGGGCAGATTTCTGTAAAAGTGAAATTTATCAATCAAACGACACACACAAAGTATGGAAGAAAGTAAAAGAATTAAAAAATGGTTACAAACTCCAAGTATATCCAATCAAATTAGAAAATAATATTTCCCCAAGTACAGAAGATAAAGCAGAATCATGTGTTAGCATCTTTGCAGAAAGCAGTTTATCATCAAGTCTTG
Organism: Semisulcospira habei; assembly: GCA_036245525.1. Taxonomy (NCBI): domain Eukaryota; kingdom Metazoa; phylum Mollusca; class Gastropoda; family Semisulcospiridae; genus Semisulcospira; species Semisulcospira habei. Next base: position 31,770,712 of record BTPG01000004.1, read on the forward strand.
ATTTATAAATCAGGAATCTCAGAAAACACGCGGAAGGAAAAGAAGAATATCAAGATCATGTCCATTATCCTCATTACCTAATTGCAAGTATTCAAAATGACGAGTTCTTAGAAACATTACAATCTTACAAATTCTAGTGTAGTAGGCATCGATGGCATTTCTTACAAGCTATTGAACCACTTTCCTGAAGCTTGGAAAATAATACTACATACATTTTATCAATAATGTTGGTTTAGCGGATCTCTTCAGTGCTAATATTTGGAAGCAGTCAGTCGTAATTCCAGTTCTAAAATCAGGCAAAACTTGTTCAGCAGTTCGTAGCCGCTGACATCACAAGTTTGTAAAGTAATGGAAAAGAACAGCAAGAGACATAGATCCCCATGAGCCCCCGCAGTGGCGGGGGCTCATGAGGATCTATGTCTCTTGCAGTTCAGTGTATCAAGATCGATTCGTCCGGACTCTTCAGTATTATAGACTGCACCGCCACCTGCACCCTTTTCAGTTTTTTTGTGTTTTGTTTGGTTGTTGTTGCGAACACACAGTGCAGCTATACAGTTCCACTGAGCCTGGGACGCTTCTGGAGCCTATGAAAAAAAATGATCTTGCGTCGGGAAGGCATATAAACTCTCATGAGGCCTTGCTTAGGCCTGCCAGTAAGAGCTCATGAGAATCTACGTATTTGTAAATGGAACGTTACATTTTTTTAATGAATAATACCTTGCCCTTGTCCCGTGCAGATTTAACTTTTATTTTGTTGCCGAAGTCAAGTGAAACCCCGGTTATCGCTCACGGTTTCGTTTTGAGCGTCACGTGCAAAATGCACCTAGTGCATTGTAGGAGCTGTTGTCGGCTGACTGCTGCCCTACACGTTCTACTGACTATCCTTACCGCAAACGGTACGGGTACGTGCAGTCATGCACTTTAAAAATGCACTAAACAAACAAACAAACAAACAAACAAACAAAAACCCAACCAATCGACAATCCAAAGCATAAGAGCCCCAGCCGTCCAACAAACACGGATACAAAATAAAGCAAGCATGAGGCATAGAACAACAAACACGGATACAAAATAAAGCAAGCATGTGAGGCATAGAACAACAAACACGGATACAAAATAAAGCAAGCATGAGGCATAGAACAACAAACACGGATACAAAATAAAGCAAGCATGTGAGGCATAGAACAACAAACACGGATACAAAATAAAGCAAGCATGTGAGGCATAGAACAACAAACACGGATACAAAATAAAGCAAGCATGTGAGGCATAGAACAACAAACACGGATACAAAATAAAGCAAGCATGAGGCATAGAACAACAAACACGGATACAAAATAAAGCAAGCATGAGGCATAGAACAACAAACACGGATACAAAATAAAGCAAGCATGAGGCATAGAACAACAAACACGGATACAAAATAAAGCAAGCATGTGAGGCATAGAACAACAAACACGGATACAAAATAAAGCAAGCATGTGAGGCATAGAACAACAAACACGGATACAAAATAAAGCAAGCATGTGAGGCATAGAACAACAAACACGGATACAAAATAAAGCAAGCATGTGAGGCATAGAACAACAAACACGGATACAAAATAAAGCAAGCATGTGAGGCATAGAACAACAAACACGGACACAAAATAAAGCAAGCATGAGGCATAGAACAACAAACACGGATACAAAATAAAGCAAGCATGTGAGGCATAGAACAACAAACACGGATACAAAATAAAGCAAGCATGTGAGGCATAGAACAACAAACACGGATACAAAATAAAGCAAGCATGAGGCATAGAACAACAAACACGGATACAACATAAAGCAAGCATGTGAGGCATAGAACAACAAACACGGATACAAAATAAAGCAAGCATGAGGCATAGAACAACAAACACGGATACAACATAAAGCAAGCATGTGAGGCATAGAACAACAAACACGGATACAAAATAAAGCAAGCATGAGGCATAGAACAACAAACACGGATACAAAATAAAGCAAGCATGAGGCATAGAACAACAAACACGGATACAAAATAAAGCAAGCATGTGAGGCATAGAACAACAAACACGGATACAAAATAAAGCAAGCATGAGGCATAGAACAACAAACACGGATACAAAATAAAGCAAGCATGTGAGGCATAGAACAACAAACACGGATACAAAATAAAGCAAGCATGTGAGGCATAGAACAACAAACACGGACACAAAATAAAGCAAGCATGAGGCATAGAACAACAAACACGGATACAAAATAAAGCAAGCATGTGAGGCATAGAACAACAAACACGGATACAAAATAAAGCAAGCATGTGAGGCATAGAACAACAAACACGGATACAAAATAAAGCAAGCATGAGGCATAGAACAACAAACACGGATACAACATAAAGCAAGCATGTGAGGCATAGAACAACAAACACGGATACAAAATAAAGCAAGCATGAGGCATAGAACAACAAACACGGATACAACATAAAGCAAGCATGTGAGGCATAGAACAACAAACACGGATACAAAATAAAGCAAGCATGAGGCATAGAACAACAAACACGGATACAAAATAAAGCAAGCATGAGGCATAGAACAACAAACACGGATACAAAATAAAGCAAGCATGTGAGGCATAGAACAACAAACACGGATACAAAATAAAGCAAGCATGTGAGGCATAGAACAACAAACACGGATACAAAATAAAGCAAGCATGAGGCATAGAACAACAAACACGGATACAAAATAAAGCAAGCATGTGAGGCATAGAACAACAAACACGGATACAAAATAAAGCAAGCATGTGAGGCATAGAACAACAAACACGGATACAAAATAAAGCAAGCATGAGGCATAGAACAACAAACACGGATACAAAATAAAGCAAGCATGTGAGGCATAGAACAACAAACACGGATACAAAATAAAGCAAGCATGTGAGGCATAGAACAACAAACACGGATACAAAATAAAGCAAGCATGAGGCATAGAACAACAAACACGGATACAACATAAAGCAAGCATGTGAGGCATAGAACAACAAACACGGATACAAAATAAAGCAAGCATGAGGCATAGAACAACAAACACGGATACAAAATAAAGCAAGCATGAGGCATAGAACAACAAACACGGATACAAAATAAAGCAAGCATGTGAGGCATAGAACAACAAACACGGATACAAAATAAAGCAAGCATGTGAGGCATAGAACAACAAACACGGATACAAAATAAAGCAAGCATGAGGCATAGAACAACAAACACGGATACAAAATAAAGCAAGCATGTGAGGCATAGAACAACAAACACGGATACAAAATAAAGCAAGCATGTGAGGCATAGAACAACAAACACGGATACAAAATAAAGCAAGCATGAGGCATAGAACAACAAACACGGATACAAAATAAAGCAAGCATGTGAGGCATAGAACAACAAACACGGATACAAAATAAAGCAATCATGAGGCATAGAACAACAAACACGGATACAACATAAAGGAAGCATGTGAGGCATAGAACAACAAACACGGATACAAAATAAAGCAAGCATGTGAGGCATAGAACAACAAACACGGATACAAAATAAAGCAAGCATGTGAGGCATAGAACAACAAACACGGATACAAAATAAAGCAAGCATGTGAGGCATAGAACAACAAACACGGATACAAAATAAAGCAAGCATGTGAGGCATAGAACAACAAACACGGGTACAAAATAAAGCAAGCATGTGAGGCATAGAACAACAAACACGGATACAAAATAAAGCAAGCATGTGAGGCATAGAACAACAAACACGGATACAAAATAAAGCAAGCATGTGAGGCATAGAACAACAAACACGGATACAAAATAAAGCAAGCATGTGAGGCATAGAACAACAAACACGGATACAAAATAAAGCAAGCATGTGAGGCATAGAACAACAAACACGGATACAAAATAAAGCAGGCATGTGAGGCATAGAACAACAAACACGGATACAAAATAAAGCAAGCATGTGAGGCATAGAACAACAAACACGGATACAAAATAAAGCAAGCATGTGAGGCATAGAACAACAAACATGGATACAAAATAAAGCAAGCATGTGAGGCATAGAACAACAAACACGGATACAAAATAAAGCAAGCATGAGGCATAGAACAACAAACACGGATACAACATAAAGCAAGCATATGAGGCATAGAACAACAAACACGGATACAAAATAAAGCAAGCATGTGAGGCATAGAACAACAAACACGGATACAAAATAAAGCAAGCATGTGAGGCATAGAACAACAAACACGGATACAAAATAAAGCAAGCATGTGAGGCATAGAACAACAAACACGGATACAAAATAAAGCAAGCATGTGAGGCATAGAACAACAAACACGGATACAAAATAAAGCAAGCATGTGAGGCATAGAACAACAAACACGGATACAAAATAAAGCAAGCATGTGAGGCATAGAACAACAAACACGGATACAAAATAAAGCAAGCATGTGAGGCATAGAACAACAAACACGGATACAAAATAAAGCAAGCATGTGAGGCATAGAACAACAAACACGGATACAAAATAAAGCAAGCATGTGAGGCATAGAACAACAAACACGGATACAAAATAAAGCAAGCATGTGAGGCATAGAACAACAAACACAGATACAAAATAAAGCAAGCATGTGAGGCATAGAACAACAAACACGGATACAAAATAAAGCAAGCATGAGGCATAGAACAACAAACACGGATACAACATAAAGCAAGCATGTGAGGCATAGAACAACAAACACGGATACAAAATAAAGCAAGTATGAGGCATAGAACAACAAACACGGATACAAAATAAAGCAAGCATGAGGCATAGAACAACAAACACGGATACAAAATAAAGCAAGCATGTGAGGCATAGAACAACAAACACGGATACAAAATAAAGCAAGCATGTGAGGCATAGAACAACAAACACGGATACAAAATAAAGCAAGCATGAGGCATAGAACAACAAACACGGATACAAAATAAAGCAAGCATGTGAGGCATAGAACAACAAACACGGATACAAAATAAAGCAAGCATGTGAGGCATAGAACAACAAACACGGATACAAAATAAAGCAAGCATGAGGCATAGAACAACAAACACGGATACAAAATAAAGCAAGCATGTGAGGCATAGAACAACAAACACGGATACAAAATAAAGCAAGCATGTGAGGCATAGAACAACAAACACGGATACAAAATAAAGCAAGCATGAGGCATAGAACAACAAACACGGATACAACATAAAGCAAGCATGTGAGGCATTGAACAACAAACACGGATACAAAATAAAGCAAGCATGTGAGGCATAGAACAACAAACACGGATACAAAATAAAGCAAGCATGTGAGGCATAGAACAACAAACACGGATACAAAATAAAGCAAGCATGTGAGGCATAGAACAACAAACACGGATACAAAATAAAGCAAGCATGTGAGGCATAGAACAACAAACACGGATACAAAATAAAGCAAGCATGTGAGGCATAGAACAACAAACACGGATACAAAATAAAGCAAGCATGTGAGGCATAGAACAACAAACACGGATACAAAATAAAGCAAGCATGTGAGGCATAGAACAACAAACACGGATACAAAATAAAGCAAGCATGTGAGGCATAGAACAACAAACACGGATACAAAATAAAGCAAGCATGTGAGGCATAGAACAACAAACACGGATACAAAATAAAGCAGGCATGTGAGGCATAGAACAACAAACACGGATACAAAATAAAGCAAGCATGTGAGGCATAGAACAACAAACACGGATACAAAATAAAGCAAGCATGTGAGGCATAGAACAACAAACACGGATACAAAATAAAGCAAGCATGTGAGGCATAGAACAACAAACACGGATACAAAATAAAGCAAGCATGAGGCATAGAACAACAAACACGGATACAACATAAAGCAAGCATATGAGGCATAGAACAACAAACACGGATACAAAATAAAGCAAGCATGTGAGGCATAGAACAACAAACACGGATACAAAATAAAGCAAGCATGTGAGGCATAGAACAACAAACACGGATACAAAATAAAGCAAGCATGTGAGGCATAGAACAACAAACACGGATACAAAATAAAGCAAGCATGTGAGGCATAGAACAACAAACACGGATACAAAATAAAGCAAGCATGTGAGGCATAGAACAACAAACACGGATACAAAATAAAGCAAGCATGTGAGGCATAGAACAACAAACACGGATACAAAATAAAGCAAGCATGTGAGGCATAGAACAACAAACACGGATACAAAATAAAGCAAGCATGTGAGGCATAGAACAACAAACACGGATACAAAATAAAGCAAGCATGTGAGGCATAGAACAACAAACACGGATACAAAATAAAGCAAGCATGAGGCATAGAACCTCATGAGCTCATGCGACAGTTGCAGTTGGTTGTTCTGGTTGTGTCGGTCCCGGCAATCAAGGGGTTAAACGGCCTTGGTACAAAACAACGGTTTAAACAAAAAGTACACGGCGGCAGATATAATTGATCAAAGCTGCCGCGTTTTTAAAAAGCGCGTTGACTGTATGCGTATGATTCAGTTCACCAACCGGTGTGCTTGAGGGATCACCAACCGGCGTGCTTGAGGGTTCACCAACCGGTGTGCTTGAGGGTTCACCAACCGGTGTGCTTGAGGGTTCACAACCGGTGTGCTTGAGGGTTCACCAACCGGTGTGCTTGAGGGATCAACAGACACTTCAGCGCATTGTATGCAGAACATTCATCAGCCAACCCGTTCCATCTCAGTGCAAGGGCTACAGTGCACAGGGTACAGATTCTCATAAGCACCAGCAGTGACAGGATCTCGTGAACACTAGTACCCTAGCATGCAGCATAACCATTTGCTTAGCTGTTTTTGTCGCGCATTTTGTCGAGGTCAGTGATCAGTTCAGTCCTGTAGGAGTCACCTCGACAAAATGCGTGACCAACAGCCAACTTGAAGGGATAATTCCCAATCTCAGACAGGGAAGGTCGTTGGCAATGGCGCGGGGACCCGATGGTCAAGGCATGACTTGATCATTACTCCTCTGGACATGGTATGACCAGTGTTCTTTGACCATACCTCGCTTTAAGTCCCTTCTATTTATAGAAGGGACTTTTCAGGACGGGTCTCGGTGGGGCGGATTTAATAGCATGTCCATGATATCAAAGGCGGGCAGGCCTAAACCTCTCACAATTGAAGTAACACGATAAAAATTACGTCATGTCTAGTTACGCTAACCTAGCTGCTGAACGTACATAATACTAATAATAATAATAATAATAATGAGTATTTATATAGCGCTTAATCTTAATTAAAAGCTCTAAGTGCTTTACAATCTGTACACAAAAATAAAAAACATACAATGACATATGCACATAACAAACAAAACACAATACCCGAACACACCACTTTTACAATGAACTAAACAACAAGGTATACATAATAATTTATGTTCTAATTAACATTCAGTCTAACAAGGAGGATTACAGAACTACAATTAAGGCATCAAACACTGGCAGTTATTCAAATTAAAGCTTGAAGCGGTGAGTTTTCAACGACCTCTTGAAGTCAGAGACAGACTCACTGTCTCTGACCTCAAGAGGCAGTGTATTCCATAACACTGGGGCTTGATAAACAAAAGTGCGCTGACCACTAAATGTTTTAGTTTGGACAGAAGGACACACAACTTCCGTTTATCAGAAGAGGAGCACGTGCAGCAAAGAGGACAAGTATTCTGGGTTGGTGCCTGAGAGGCAGTTAAAACAGATTGACATAACTTTGTATTAAATACGTGAGGACACAGGTAGCCAGTCAAAGGACTTCAAGATGGGTGTGACATGCTCAGTCTACGGACTCTCACAAAAAGCCGGGCTGCATTGTTCTGAATCTTTTGGAGGCGATCGATGAGATACTGAGGGCATCCACAAAGCAAAGAGTTACAATAATCTAGCTTGGACAGCACAAATGCACAAACTAGTGTTTTAGTGACTTCCACTGTGAGCAGGTGACGAACTGAACTAATGCGACGAAGTTCCAGATAAGCTGATCTACACACTGCACTGATATGCTGTGATATAGATAACCCGCTGTCAATTGTAACACCCAGGTTTCTCACACTCGCAGAGAAGCCAATGAGTGTTCCATCCATAGACAATGATGACGGTAAAGGCAGGGACGAAGATAATCTTGGATTAGCTACCAACATTGCTTCAGTTTTGCCGCCATCATTTAACATCAGCTCGCTCGACATTTGGCGCGAAGCGCCGTATGTGCGTATGTATGTATGTGTGTACGTATGTATGTAAACATAGTCATACTGGACTTGCCGTGTTTTGCCTTCAGATGGCTGTACTGCCATAAACTAAGTTTGTGTGTCTGTGCGCGTGTCTGGGCGTGCGTATAATGTTAGTGTCAAAACGTACTATTTTATATTTTTGTCTAGTCAGAGATTTAGCCATGTTGTTTGTTTGACGCGTAATTGAGATAATTATTATGTTTTTAAACTTGACCTACGCTCGGCAGGCAGGCATCCTTTAATGGACAATAAATTTCTTGAATCTTGAGAATCTCCGATATTTCTGTACACGAGAGCTTGAAACTTGGCGAAATACTTTCTTAAATAGGTGGTTAAGAGAGCCTCCGAGCATAGTTGTAACTGAATGTCTCATTGAAGACATAAACAACCGTTGATGGGAAGTCGGTTGACCCAGATTAGAGTCCGTAATTTTTGTCATATTTACTTGAAATTTCGGATATAGCTGGTTTTGATAAAGACATTAGATGAGTTTGTTAGCCAGCTTTGTATCCTTTCAACTTCTTTTGTAAAAAATAATTCTTTTTCAGAAAAGAATTAAAACAGTAAAAAAAAAGAAGAAAAAAAAAAAGACCTTGACTTCTAGAGAAAGTCAGACAGTGGCGGTGACGTAAAAGAGGCAACTCCGTCACCAACGGCAGACATTGACATAATACTCTAAATATGACGTAATTCTCTCTCTCTCTCTCTCTCTCACACACACACACACACACACACACACACACACACACACATGCACGCATCTCCAAAAGGCATAGATCCTCATGCGCCCGAATAGCTCATAAGGATCTATGATGTCTCAGTCTTGGCTGTTTGGAGCGCGCGCGCATGCACGCACTAACACGTACGCACACACACACACACATACACACACACACACACACACACACACACACACACACACACACACACACACACACACACATCGTCGCGCATTCAGAAGAGCATGCAGGTGACCCGATATAGGTAGTTTGGAGAAAGAGATTGGATGAATTCGTTTGACAGCTTTGTACCCTTTTAACTTCTTCAGTAAAAATTAATTCTTTAAAAAAAATTTAATTCAGTAAAAAAAACAAAAACTTGACTTCTGGAGAAAGTCAGACAGTGGCGGTGACGTAAAAGAAGCAACTCCGTCACCACACAGACTTCGTCTATTTTTTTGTAGGGGAGTAAGTTTAGAAGGTGACAGGATTTAGATAGTCACCGGACGTACGGGTAGTTTAGGTGGGGTATTTGGCCTGTACACGAGTATTTGCTGCCGTGCGAGGGTTTGGAAAACGGCGTGACGCACGTGATTGCCCGGTCGGCGCGATCGGGTGGTTATTGTTTCACGTGAATTTTCATCACATGATTTACTGAGCGTTTTTTTGCTAACCTAACGTTATCCAAATTGTTAGACAGTCGCTTTTCCAACTGCGAACGAGTCAGTCGTTTTTCCAGCAGTCTCCTAGGGTGGTCTTTCAGGCGTGGTTCGCCATTTGCTGAAGGCCTCAAACGGCTGTGTCGTTCGTTTGTAACGGCCCTGTGATACGGTTTTGGTCGTCCCGGAGCCGGTGTCCGAAGAAGAAGAGAAGAAGAGCTGTGACGACTTAACCCCTGGCTTGTCTTGTCCTTCTTTGTCTTCGTCCTAGACGGGGCGTCTTCACGGATGGTAGTAAGTACACGCAACAATTCTTTAGTGGCCATTTGCTCGGGGTGGGGGTGGGGTGGGGTGGGGTGTTTGTGTTTGCTTGTTCTGTTATTATTATTTTGGTTAGTTTGTATTGGGGGGGGGGGGGGAGTGTAAGTATAGAGTATAGAATGTAGAAGTGAATGTTATCTCACTTTGTATTTAGCGTCGGAGGGTGAATTCGGAAGGGAGTCGTGTGGTGACGTGTAAATATGTGTTTTGTTGAGGTTGAATTTATTGTTGGGGGAGAGAGGTGAAGGGAATATAAAAGGCGGCAATTAAAGCTGCGGGAAGGGTGATTCGATTATCTTGTTTCTTTTGTTATTTATACGTGTATTTTTGCACCTGTGTTTTAGTACATCCTAATCCAATGGTCCAAATCCAACGGCCTAAAACTTAAAGAACTAACCGGCTAAGTCTGCCACCGTGCTGTGGTACTGAGAGTGGAGGCTGGCTGTGTCACTCCGCCTTGTGGGGCTACGATGCTGTACCTGGGTGTTGTTGCGAGTGTCGCGGCACGCCTCGTGTTTAGTTAGGTCCGGTCGTCCCAATTAAGTATTGCTAACCTCAGAAATAAAGTTTTGTTTGTTTATAATCTTGAAAAGAACGTTGTGAGATTTATTTCATCTCTTAGTGAGTGTTGTGAGAGGAGCTTTGTCACAGTGACGGAAAGATTTTGAGAGATTGTATTATTTAAAGGCAGCCTGTTTTACGGAGGGCCTTATCGCGGAAGCAAGAGCGTCGAGCTGAGCAGAGCTTAACGGTTGTGCTTCATGCGAGAAGGTCCAGTGACGTGAAATATATCGAGTTTGTTCAACTTTCAGTCGTGTTAAATTAAGGATATTTGCTCCATTTGTATACGTGATATTGGTTATTCTGAAACATTGTGTTAGCTAAAGGAGCCTTGTGCTGTGAATGTCTCGTTTGCGAAAGCATTAATTTAGTTCGAACTTGTTCGTGCTCCCGCTGGGGAGATTCAGTAGCTTGCGAACTATATTCATTTTTCTCGATCTTCATTTGTGTTTTAGTAAGCATATTGGGTTCGTCGTATATTTGATATTGTGCTATTTGGAATACTGTATTACTTAAGGAACCACGTGCTGTGAGGGACTCCTCGCGGAGGCAAAGGCGTTGGTCTAACTGGCGTTAGCGCTTGACGCTTGTCGTGCTTCCGTCGGGGTCCAGTGGCTTATGATTTAAGCTTTTCAGCCTCAGTTTTCTTTTGTATTTTATTTAGGATATTTGTTTTATTATATATTCGTTGTTATTTTGTATTGTGTATAACGGATATTCGGGGTGGGGAGTTTGAACGTGTGTGAATGTGATGTGTGAATGCGTGGATAGGATTGAGTCAGGATATTTTGGGTTATTGTTAGGGCGGGTTATATGTAATAAATGTCGTCGTCATTGTTCCTCTGGTGTTTGTGTTAGAGTTGTTAGTGTGGGTCGGGTGTGTCTCGAGTGGTAGCGCCGCTCATAGTTCGCGCCCCGGAAGCGGGGGTCGTCAGTGACACATTGACACAATACTCAAAATATGACGCAAATCTCTCTTATGCGCGCATCTTCAGGAGGCATAGATCCTCATGCGCCCTCCTGGCGCATGAGGATCTATGCTTCTTGGAGATGTTTGGAACGCGCGCGCACGCACACACGCACTAATACGCACACGGCACACATCGACGCGCTTTCAGAAGAGCATGCAAGTGACCCGTGTAATTAGTATATCATGCAGCCAGGTAAAGTCAACCTGCTTTCACACAAATTATAGCAAGACTGAAATTGTTTCGTGAAATTCTAGTTTTGTCACCATTTTCTCAAGCCGCTATGAAGCGAAAGTGAATGACTCGTATCGCGTAATAAATGAAAAGGGGAGACTGCCAGTGCTAATATTTTAGGAAGGTTACAAAGTAGGTAAAAGCACTGTCAGCGGAGAGAAGTGTGCATGATCGACCAATGATCATAGATCTACTGTGGCCATAGCACAACAAAAAAAAAAAGATAGGAAAGAGTGCGTGCGCTAAGAAAGTGAGTGGAAGCAATGCATATGGAAGCCCCCCCCCCCCCCCGACACAGGGGGCGTATCGCATATCCACTGTTCCAGCCACTCGGTGCATGGAAATTTAAATCTAGGTCCCCCAAGGACACCACAGTAAAAATGTGGCTGTCATTGAAGGTAGGCAGAAATTCCTGCCTCCTCCAGTATTGGCGATGGTGTGCTGAAGAGGTCGCAAAGACCGAAAGCTGTCCACACCGGCTAAATATCTGGACCCCCCTTGGGGGACCTAGATTTAAATTTCCATGCACTGAGTGGCTAGAACAGTGGATATGTGATACGCCCCCTTCGGGTGGGCTTCGATATATATGCATTGCTTCCAGTCACTTTCCCTAACGCACCCCCTCTTTCCTATCTCTTTTTTGTGTGCTTTGGCCACAGTAGATCTATGATCACTGGTCGATCATGCACACTTCTCTCCCCTGAGAGTGCTTTTACCTACTATACTTTGTAACCTTCCTAAAATATTAGCACTGGCAGTCTCCCCTTTTCTTTTCATTTATTACTACAATATCGACTGCAACCCCTTCCCCCCTTTTGGTAGGTTCTCTTTTAGGGTGCATGGAAATTTAGCTCTAGGTGGTGGCATGGAATGTATGCCCTTGCAGACAACACAGTAAAATGTGGCTGTCATTGCAGGTAGGCAGAAATTCCTGCCTCCTCCAATATTGCCGATGGTGTGCTGACGAGGTCACCAAGACCGAAACAGCAGTCCACACCGGCTAAATATCTGGACCCCTCTTGGGGGGACCTAGATTTAAATATGTGATACGCCCCCTTCGGGAGGGGGGGGGGGGTTCCATATGCATTGCTTCCAGTCGCTAAGAAAGCGCACCCCTTCTTTCCTATCTCTTTTTTATTGTGTTGTGGCCACAGTAGATCTATGATCACTAGTCATAACCGACTGCCCTCCCCCTGGCTCACTGACTACATAGCTGAGGCCAAGCGGCGTGAGCGTCGACAAGCGGAACGCCGCTGGCGCTCATCTGACCTCACCGTTCACAGAGAGATCTTCCAAACCACCAGATCCAAAGTCTGCAGAATGATCTCCGACGCCAAACGCAAACACCTTCAAAACAAAATCCTGGAATCCACTTCTTCCAAAACCCTCTACGCTACCATGAACACACTCCTAGGCACTTCTAAAGACTCTCCTCTTCCCAACACACACAGCAAAGAAGAACTTCCGTCCGCTTTTTCCTCCTATTTCTCCGACAAAATCCAAACTCTGCGCAACACACTCGACACTCTGCCTTCTCCGCCTTGCCTTCCTGACCCCCCCTTTTCCGGCACTCCCCTCTCGTCCTTCCGCCCCGTCTCTCAGGATGAAGTCCTCAAGACCATAAAGTCCATGCCCTTCAAAACCTGCGAACTAGACCCCCTCCCAGCTTCCCTCTACCGGGACGGCCTCCCAAAACTTTTGCCCTTCATTACCGACATCATCAACACATCTCTAGAGAATGGCTCCGTCCCCGATATCTTCAAGTCCGCCATCGTCCGTCCTCTCCTCAAAAAACACAACCTCGACCCAAACGAACTCAAGAACTACCGCCCAGTCTCCAATCTCTCTTTCCTGTCCAAGCTTCTTGAGAAGGTTGTCCTCAACCAACTCAACCTCCACCTCGCCGACAACAACCTCCTCAGTCCCTTCCAGTCTGCCTATCGCAAACATCACAGCACTGAAACAGCCCTTCTACATATCCTAAACGACCTGCTTCTCTCCACTGACTCGGGCAACATCTCCCTTCTCACGCTACTCGATCTCTCTGCCGCCTTCGACACCATAGACCACTCTATCCTCCTCCACCGCCTTCACCACTCCTTTGGCATCACTGACTCTGCTCACTCCTGGTTTCTCTCCTACCTCTCCGACAGACAGCAGTCCGTCACCATCGACGGCGTCTCCTCCAACCCAGTCAGGCTCTCCTGCGGCGTTCCACAGGGGTCCGTCCTGGGCCCGGTCCTTTTCACACTCTACACCTCCCCCCTGTCCAACATCATCCAGTCTCACCACATACGCCACCACCTCTACGCTGACGACTCACAACTACTAGACAAAGACAAACTCGACAACACTCAGACACTACTGACTCGCACGGCTGACTGCTATGAAGACGTGAAAAACTGGATGACAGCAAACAAGCTCAAACTGAACGACGACAAAACGGAAGCCATGCTGATAGGCACTCGCCAGAAACTTTCCCAGCTCCCCCCCTCTCTCCACCTTCAACTCGACAGCACCCCCATCTCCCTCTCTGACTCGGTCAAGAACCTTGGCGTTATCCTCGATTCCTCTCTTTCCATGACCAGCTTCGTCTCCGCCACGGCCCAGGCATGTTATTTCCACCTCCGCCGCATCAGTCAGATCAGAAAATACCTCACTACCGAAGCTGCCACCAAACTCGCTGTCTCTCTCATCTTATCTCGCATTGACTACTGCAACTCTCTCCTTTCCGGCCTTCCTCACTCCACCACTTTCACTCTCCAGCGCGTCCAGAACAATGCTGCCCGCCTCGTCCTCAGAAAGAAAAAATCCGACCACATCACTCCCCTGCTCAAGCTCCTTCACTGGCTCCCCATCCCCCAACGCATCCAATACAAGACTCTGTCTCTCTGCTACAAATCCCTGAACAACTGCGCTCCTGCCTATCTCTCCAACTTACTTCACCCCTACACTCCTCCCAGCTCCCTCCGCTCCGCCTCCGACCCTCTCCGCCTCCTCATCCCCCGCACCAAACTCAGCACTTTCGGCCCCCGCTCCTTCTCAGTATACGGTCCATCCACATGGAACACTCTCCCACTCTCTCTCCGTCAGAAACACTCGCTCTCCTCCTTCCAGTCCGCCCTCAAAACTCACCTCTTTCAACAGTTCTAGCACTATACCACCACACTCCCCACCCCAAGCTGACCGTCGTAATGTATTTTCACTATTTGTGTTACGTGAGTCATTGTCTAAAGCGTGCGCATGCGTGTGCGAGTTTGTGAGTGCGCGCTTAGAGTTATTATAAGATAAGCGCATTATAAATACCGTAATTATTATTATTATTAGTCGATCATGCACACTTCTCTCCCCTGACAGTGCTTTTACCTACTTTACTTTGTAACATTCATATCACGTAAAATATAAACTTACGTAAAAACTAAAACTTACGTCATGACAAATGACGTTTGACAAACCAATGACGCGTATGCCCTGCGCCCATTATAGCGCTCACTGACGCATTGGCAGAATAGGAGATATTTCAATATCAGAATCAGTTCAAAGACAAAAGGTAGAGACCCTTGACAGCGAGTGCAGCTCTCATATAGACGGGACTTTGTTGGTAATAGTTCATCCCATCTTGTTTAAACTTGGGTCATAGAAATCATCCTCTTGGACCTACCAATATATAACATATAGCCTCCCTGAGGATATAATCTCGTACAGCGCCGGGACCAACCATCAATGTTCCTGCACCAAGCACACAGACACAGTATCACTTGTCCGGTGCGAAAAACAAACTTGATCGCTATTGATACGACTAAGAAATTGAGTGTCTGTATTCTTCCCCCTTCCCCCCCCCCCCCACTCCCCTCCGCCCCGTGTACACACAGAGAGACAGATACCCACCTTGTCAAGTAAATTTTCTAAGACTGACTGAGTGTGGTCATACCTCCCTTGGAAATCGGCTTCGACGCCACCGCCGTTGGTGTTGGATCCTAGGCTGCTTGGCGGACATATGTCTGTAAAGAACAGTGGTGTAAAGTAGGAACAGGGAGGGGCGAGGGCGGTGCCAGCTGGCCCTGCCAAAGAAAATGTACTGTGTGTGTGTGTGTGTGTGTGTGTGTGTGTGTGTGTGTGTATGTGTGTGCGTGTGTGGGTGTTGGTGGGGGATGGGGGAGGGTGGACAGAATAATGATTTGATTTTACTCAGGATGACTCACTTTCGTCTGCCTACCCCCCCCCCCACCCCCTCTCCCCTTCCCGGCCACCCACCCCGCCTCCGCGTCCGGCCATCATCCCCGGCCGCTGTTTGATGATTTTTCGCCTGAACACCCCCCCCCCCCCCTTCTCCCGTTGTTTATTTTTTTCAGTTAAATGCGGAAAGTAACCTGTCAGGTAATGACACTGCACCCACCCACCCCCACCTCCGCTCCCCAAATAATATGGTAGGCAACTGGACAGAAGAACTTGACGGCCGGCATTGATTCGTCCGGCTCATAAGCCGAGCACCGGCGCACAAGTATGGCGGCGGCTCGTAAGACTAAGTTTTCACGTTAGCTGAACGTCTGTGTTTTTATGCCGGGCAAATGTCCGGTATTTGAAGCGTAGGGACCTGACGAGTGGTGCCGCTTTGACTAAATGCAAATCCGCTGCGCCACCGCGTGCTCAGGGCGGCTACCGCGTAACTAGCTCAAGTCTAAATACGCGGGGGGGCCGCGCGCACGCGGTGGCGCAGCGGATTTGCATTTAGTCAGTCAAAGCACCACTCGTCACTGATGCCCCTATAATTTGAAGCTACATACTACTACTCATAATAATAATACATAGTTTTTATATAGCACCCTTCAGTCCCCACAGACAGCAAGCTCGGAGCGCTTTAAAACACAGAAATAATTTAAAAGGAAAAACAAATTAGAACAAAAGTACACGCACTCATTACTGATAAACACTAGCTCGCATCATGTAGGCACATTCCTAACACGAAACACACACGCGCGCGCGCGCGCACACACACACACACACACACACACACACACACACACACACACACACACACACACGGCACACACCATGACTCTACATAATGGGCCGGCTACACATATAAGACAACAGCGGCAATATTTCCAGGCAGCACATCCAGACTAAGCTAATCCTGATATGCTGCCGGAAAAGATGGGTCTTCAAATTTGTTTTGAAAGTCAACAGGTTAGGGGATAGACGGACATGCAGTGGAAGTGAGTTCCAGACGGCGTTAGGGGCCTGATAGCTGAAAAAACGTGCACCAGCAGTTTTTAGGTTGACTCTGGGCTGAACAAGCAGTTTCTGTGAGCTTGACTGAGTTATGCCAGGTATAATGGCTTAACTCATTACATCCTGAGGATGAAATTCTCCAAAAATTGAGTCAGTTGTACTTTGAGATCTACACGGCTCTGGAAACAGATCGACCATGATAGTTCAAGGGTGGGCGGTGTCAGACTGAATAGCTTGGCGGTGCCGCGGCCACAATACTCAGTTTTGTAGCCATGTCAGGGCTTTGTGGGTTACACTGACCTGACGCTTAGACTACTGTTGTCGACTCGTCAGTTCCAGCAACAGGCATACAGTAGCAGCTTTTAGACCCTGTGCCTCCAGTCTTTCAGTTGACAAGGTCTGTCTGAGAAACTGCAAACGTTGACATGAAATCTTTCGTATGCCTACGTCCGACCAGCGTGTCCAAGAACTGTGCCAAGGGAAATGCACTTGCAAGGTGAAGGTCCCTGCGGGGGCGTAGGTGAGGGTCGGAGATTTTTGGCTGACTCGGAGTGCACGCGAGCGGCGCCAAAAGACACTAAAACGCTCAGAAAGCGGAGGCAGTCAGGAGAGAGTGGGGTGGGGGGGGGGGGGGGGGGGTGGGCTGGGCCGGTATGCAACAAAACAGTGCACGGCCGCAGCGGAAGACATCGTGCTCATACATATTGGCGTCAGTCTATTCAGTCGGTAATTCTGTTTATCATGGGTGCAGTGAACAAGTCACCGGCTTGGCGGCATCTTGCACTGGGAGACTGACTTTGCGGCTGGTCAGGGAACCGGTTGTTTTATACACTGAGTCTGTTAGTTCCAAAGTCAGTCGTGCAGCGCGATTTCATCATGGATTTGAGTTTTTCACTGTTCAGAACTACTCAACCTAACTAAATATAACCTGAGATTGTTCTGTGTCGTGCACTGTGCGAAACGAGGGCAGCAGCAACAACAACTGGACCAGTTCTACTTGAAAACGGCCGCAGACCACTGTTGTACTTCTGATGTGTCGCCAGCTGCCGGCGACTTGACTCATGCGGGTGCCGAAGTGGCCGCGGCGTTGCTAAGCTCTGAGTCAGTCGCTGCCATTATACTATCTGAAGACCCCAATCTGCAGCTTCGTGCTGCCGCAGTCCTTCTTTTGTATCAGTCAGTCAGTCAATCAATCAATCAGTCAATCCACCCGTCAACTAACCAACCAATCCATCCATCCATGACTGATCTGTGCATGCTGGTCATACTGGTTGTCTCTGCCGATTTCGGCTACGGCCGGCGGCCTGACGGAAACGATTGACTCGACTCGCGGGCCGGGCACTGCCGAGAGACACAATCTCTACTGTCACATAGTGTAGTATGAGAGTGTGACGTCAGTGTTCACTCTGTGAAAAGACTTGGACATTTGAACATTATCACGACTTGAGGCCTTACGAAGTGAATGAAGATGTAACTGGACTGACATAATGGCCACAGCACCGATCTTTGCCAGCAGTTCACTGCCGCAGGGCTTCAACTCATGGCCGCTGAGAATATGAGTAATTCAGAATTAGGTCAAAGAACCCATTTATAGTAATCATTAACCCCTTCACTGCCGAGGAAAGTGAACACGATCCAACTGTAAGAGACATAGATGCTCATGAGCTCCCGCGACTCATGCATGTGCGGAGGCTCAGTCACTATGAGGATCTTTGCCTATTCAGTGCCGCTGAGACCAATTTGTATCTATGTTTCTTGCGGGCGGTTTCGGCTTTTGGTCGTTGAATACACATTTTTCAGAAACACAAATGTA
>BTPG01000004.1:31790069-31820069 GCA_036245525.1 Semisulcospira habei
CCCTCTACCGACAGCGGACCCCGCGGCAGTGGCGTTCTCTGGGACTTCCTTACGTCAGTCTCTCCTCCCCGGGGTAGAACAGACCGCGACACTCATTAGGAACACCCTGGCAGCAGCGGGATTTCTAGATTTGGTCACGCAAGCCATCGTCCGACGTGTAGAGGACTCCTGGCATCCGTCAATTTCGCCTCTGCTGGGTGACCTGCTCGCCCTAGCAGTTTCGGGGAACCGCGCTGTATATCATGTCGCGGTCAACTCCATGGCAGCCGCCTCTAACTGCGACTTACTGCGTCGAGATGCGATTCTCCGTTCCTGTCCCATTCCGCTGGATGTGAAGACTCAGCTTCGGCAGGCGCCCCTCGGCGGTGACTTACTGTTCGGCCCCACCTGGCTCGCTGTAAAGGAAGCTGACAAGGACGCCTGGCCCAACCGCCCAGCTCCAACTTCCTTTCGACCAACCCGCAAGGCTCCGGGTCGCCCCCTGCGGACTGCTAGACCCACCGCCCGCCCGTTCACCAGAGGTGGTCGCCTACCCCCCAGAGCTCCAGCCTTTCCTCGCGCCCGCCCTTTCCCCAGTACCGAGCCTCCCCCATCCCTCCCTGCCCGCACCTGGCCCAGACCTGCCCGGCGCCCCGGGCGGGGCCGGGCGCACTGACTTGCTCCCCCTCCGGCCCCCGCCGACCTCGTCCGGAGTTCCGGTCGGCGGGAGGCTGGCGCTTCACAGCGAAGCCTGGCGCTCGCTGTGGCCGGACGACCCGTGGATTCTCTCTACCATTACTCAGGGACTACTGATCTCCTTCCGGTCCCCACCTCCCGTGCGCCGGAGCCCGGTGTGGACTACAGTTCCTTCAGACCAGCTCAGAGCCGAAGCTCTCCGCGGCGAAGTTTCCTCCCTGCTTCAGAAGTCCGCCACGGAGGTGGTGGTCCGGCACGACTCCCCAGCCTTCTACAGTCGGCTCTTTGTGGTGCCCAAGCCGGGCGGCAACTGGCGCCCCGTCATAGACCTCTCGGCGCTGAACAAGTTCATCGTCGCTCCGGCCTTCCGCATGGAGACTGCGCGGGCCCTTCGCTCAGCGGTACAGCCGATGGACTTTGCGGTCAGCCTGGACCTCTCAGATGCTTACCTGCACGTACCCATGCATCCTGCTTCCAGACGTTACCTACGCTTTGCCTTCGAGGGGGTCGTCTATCAGTTCCGCGCGCTCCCCTTCGGCCTCAACCTCAGCCCCTGGGTCTTCACTCGCCTCATGGACGCAGTGGTAGCCAGAGCCCGTCGAAGTTCCACGAGCCCTACGTCGAACTACTTGGACGACCTACTTTTGAGGAACCAGGACGAGCGCTCCCTGAGGGAAGACCGAGATGCTCTGCTTCAACTTCTCGAGAACCTGGGCTTCCTGGTCAACCTTGGCAAGTCCGACCTCATTCCCGCACGCCATTTTATTCACCTCGGTATGGAGTTCCTCACCGACCACAATACCGTCAGACTGCCGGAGAAGCGCATCCAGAAGTTGGCGACTCTAGCTCGGCAGGTGTCCCAGTTGACGACGCTTCCAGCCAGGCAGTGGCTGCAGCTGTTAGGTCTGATCAGCGCTGCTGCGGACCTGCTACCGCTAGGACGTCTCTACTCCCGCCCTCTGCAACTGCATCTCCTCCTTCACTGGCGACCGTCGTCGTCCGACCTCGAGGCCCCGATTCCAGTACCTGCCATGCTCCGTCCCCACCTGCTGCGCTGGGCGGATCCTTCCTGGCTCGCGACGGGAGTGCCGCTGTCCTCACCGCCGCCCACTCTCTCGCTCTGCGTCGACGCAAGCCTCGCAGGTTGGGGAGCTCACCTCCTTCCGTCGTTCGAGACTGCCTCCGGCCTGTGGCCTCTGGAATCGCTGTCCAAACACATCAACTGGTTAGAACTGAAGGCAGTATGGCAAGCTCTCCTGGCCTGGGAGCACCGCATCCGACATCAGGAACTGTTGGTTCTCTCGGACAACTCCACGGTCGTCTCGTACATCCAGAAGCAAGGCGGGACCCGCTCTCCATCCCTTTGCATACTACTCTACCAGGTGCTCCGCTGGTGCGAGGATCGGGACATCTCTCTTCGCACACGTCACATTCCGGGTCATCTGAATGTGCTGGCCGACTCCCTCTCCCGACGCGGTCAACTGCTCCATACAGAGTGGGCGCTGCGACCCGACATCTTTCGACTGATCGCCGCCACCTGGGAGGCTCCCATGATCGACCTCTTCGCCACGAGGTGGAATCGACAGCTTCCCCTCTTCGTTTCACCCATTCCAGACCCTCTGGCCTGGGCAGTCGACGCTCTATCCATCTCTTGGGACGGCCTGGTCGCCTACGCCTACCCGCCCACCGTACTAGTCCCCAAGGTCCTACTCAAGCTCAGAGGGTGCAACACGATCCTGTTCCTGGTGGCGCCATTTTGCTGGACCAAGTCATGGACAACCGACCTCCTGAACCTTGCCACGGCCCCCCCGCTACCGCTCCCCACACCGCGGACGATGCTCAAGCAACCACGGCAGCAGCTGTTCCACCCGTGCCCCGAGCGTCTCCTCCTTCACGCCTGGAGGTTGTCCGGCAAGCCCTCGCAGCTAGAGGCTTCTCAGGTGCGGCAGTGGAAGTGATCGCTACAGCTCGTCGAGCCTCGACCAGACGAGTCTACGAAGGCAAGTGGAGAGTCCTCTGCGCCTGGTGTGACGACAGACACCTTCACCCCATCGGCTTGACAACTCCCCAGTTGGCGGATTTCTTCATCTGGCTTTTCAGCGACCAGCAGTTAGCACCGATCACCATCCGGGGCTACCTGGCCATGATTGCCGACACGTACAGACACTTGGGACTGCCCGACCCGGGTTCCTGCAAGGACCTAGCCGACCTGATGGCCCACTTCGGTCTACAACGTCCTGCCCGCCGATCCCTGGTGCCACGATGGGACCTGTCCTGGGTACTCACTTGGCTCAACTCGCCCCGTTTCGAACCGATCCAGTTGGCGCGGTTGCCGGACGTGACTCGGAAGACCTGCTTCCTTTTGGCCCTCGCGTCAGCCTCCAGAGTCAGCGAACTGCACGCACTTCAGCACGCCCCGCCTGCTTACAGTTTCGGGCTGATGGCTCGGTTCAGCTGCTTCCTGACCCGGCCTTCCTAGCCAAGACCAGATCGCCTTTGACGGCCCCTCAACTGGTCACCATTCATCCATTACGAGACCCAAGCTCCACCCGGGAGTCCAGACAACAGGACCCGGTGCGAGCCTTACGTGTGTACCTGCGCCGGACCAAGCCGATACGCAGGGAACGCACCCGCCTTTTCCTTCCTCTGTCCCCAGGTAGAAACGACATCTCGGCCCAAACGATATCCTCTTGGCTCCGGTGGGTGATACGATCAGCCTACCAGGAGCTTGCCCCGGATACAGCCAAACGCATGAGCATCAGGGCACACGAGATCAGAGCCATGGCCACCAGCCTAGCATTCGACCGGAACTGTGCGGTCAAAGATATTGTGGCGGCCGTGGGCTGGCGAGCGGAGACCACCTTCGCACGCTTCTACCTGAGGGACCTCTCCAGCCAGCGCCAGAACCTATCGCTGGTGGGGGACATCGTGGCGGCGCAACACTCCCTCCCGGCGCCCTAGGCGCCGTAAGTATCTTTGCTAAAATTAGAGGGAGGTTGCGGGAGGGTGGCCGACTCGAGCGGCCAGGATGGCAGGGGATGGGGTCGCTATAGCGGCACCCACCTCCTCCTCGGGATTCTTCCTTTAAGTAATACCATCGGTAATGTGTTTTGAGAAAACAAATGTATTTTTCATTAAAATGTATTTTTTTGAAAAATACTTACCGATGGTATTACTCGAAGGTCCCTCCCACCTGCCCCGCTTGCCGCTGATTCGCTAAGAAAACTGACTGGCGTATGAGTGGTGTGGCGCATGCGTGGTTGAACCGGAAGGGAGGCTACCCGGGTTTCCGTCTAGGCTATGGCGCCCCTCACCTGCCATCATGACCATACTCGTACACAACAATTTTGGGCTAAAATTAGACTAGCTAAGAAACCATTTCCTTTAAGTAATACCATCGGTAAGTATTTTTCAAAAAAATACATTTTAATGAAAAATACATTTTTGTTAATAAATGTAGATCGCCGAATTCTGTACATAGCCTTAGTTTAGGGAAGTTAATAAATGTAGTGTGAGCGTAATCGTAAAGCCCGTGCAGCAAGCTTAGCAGTGAGCGAGTACAGCGGTTGCACGCTTTAGTCAAGTAGCTTTAACCGAACAGTGTTCAGAAGTAAAGTTAAACTGCAAGGTAGCAGAAGGTTATTACAGTCAGTCAGCGGAGTTAGCCAGCGAAGTGAGAGTCTGGGTCAGGGTGCGGCCTCGTTTGGAGCCCTTGACAAGCTGTGTGAGGGTTGTTTTACCCTCCCTGCAAGACCACGGCCAGTGTTCCTGGGTGTGGGTGTCCCGAGAGACTTGTGACCACGGCTGCTGCTCAGCAGAAGACCCCTCCGGTTCGTCTTCGTCTTGTTTTGTCTCGTCCTGCCGGAGGACTCACCAGTGACAGTGCACTGGCTTCGAAAACTGGCTTCGAAGATTGGCTTCGAAGACTTCGTTCTTCGATCTCATCATCCACAACCAACGGTGACGCATCATCGGGAGTTGGAACGCCTTCGCTAGCCGGTCCTGTTGGACAAGTACGTTGGGCTACAGCAGGCTGATTCTACGTTCTGAGCGTCGGTCACAGGCGTGCGTGGGCAAGCGCGGCTACGGTGCTCTGTGGTGCAGGGGTAGTACTCGTACGTTATGAGCCACCCTGTCTAGTGTGGGACAGAGGACACTGTACAGAGACAAAGTTACCCGCCTTGTATAGCCGTTGGCCATATTAGTCATTATCACCTGTTAGTCATATTCACCTGTTAGTCATTATCACCTGTTAGTCATATTCACCTGTTAGTCATATTCACCTGTTAGTCAAATTCACCTGTTAGTCATTTTCACTTGTTAGTCATCTTTTTATATGTTAATCTTTTTTATGTGTTAATACGTTATGAGTGCATGTGTGGGTATGTGTGAGTGTGTGGGGCGTTAGTGGGTTGGGGTGGGAGTTAGAGTAAGGGTAGGTAAATAAAGGATTTGTTTGTTGTTTATCACTGGCGTTGCGTTATTTATTTAGAGTGGGTGGGTTTTCTCGAGTGTCTGCACTCATATTGTCCACGACGCCCTGACTCCGTCAGGCGTGTCGTGACATATTTGGCGGCAGCGGTGGGATAAGGATTAGGGGGAGGTAACGGATTAGGTAGGTTAGGGTATTTTTGTGCGCCAGTGATCGTTTGTTCGTGTTGTGGTACGAGTAAGATTTAGCGGGCGGTTGGCGGGAGTGGGGGCGTATTGCGCCGGGAGCCACGGCCAGAGAGTGCAGTGCGCATAAACGGGGGGTGGCATGAGTGGTTGCCTCTCATTACTCAGGTACCGAGTGGTGAGGACCCTTCGGCTCTTGTCACTGTCTAGTCCTTATTCGTTGTTTGTATTCTGTGTATTTATTTGTTTTGTTTTTTCTTTGGCAGGGGTCCTGCTGGGGAGCAGTTGTCGTCGCTGCCTCCAGGACACCCACATCAGGATGCCCCCTAAACGGGATACCAGGGCCACCCGTGCCACGTCGGGGCACGACCCTGAGTCCGAGGGTGGTGGTGCAGGGGATGAGGGTCCAGGAGAGAGAGGAGCCACTTTGGCCACTCCCTCTCGGAAGGAAACGGTGGTGAGTACCCTTACCCGTACTCTCACTGCAGCAGGACTGACACCCAGTAGGGATCAGGGAAGTAAAGAGGGGTTAGGGGTGATAGTAAACCCATATGAGCAGTATAAAGTGCTAGGAGAGGGCCTAGGACTTAGTGGGGGAGCCCTAACCCAGTTCATCCTGTCCGAAGTTAGGAGAGAGGAAGAAAAACGGGAACGTGACCTAGAGCGTAGGGCGTTAGAGAGGCGGCTCCAGATGGACCGTGAGGCAGCCGAGAGACGGCTCCAGATGGACCGCGAGGCAGTAGAGAAGCAGCTCCAGATGGCTGAGCAGGCTAGGCGGGATGACTTAGCATTGACCGAACGTAAGCTAGCTGCCGCGGAACAAGCACGGAAAGAAGAGCTCGTCGCGGCCAAAACGCGGCTTAGATTACAGTTAGCAGCATCGGAAAAGAAGTCAGTTACGGAGTCTAGTCAGCATTACTCGCTCAAGATGCGTCCGTTAGAGGATAAGGAAGATGTGGAATCTTACCTTCAGCTCTTTGAGAGAGTAGCCGAAACCCAGGGGTGGCCGAAAGAGGTATGGGGGATAAGGTTAGCACCTCTATTGCAGGGCGAGGCCCGTGATGCATACCTTAGGCTGACCGTAGAGCAAGGGAAAGATTTTGAGGTGGTGAGGGAGACCTTATTGAGAAGATTCAGGCGTGACGCTGAATATTACAGGCGCCAGTTTCGCGAAGCCAGAAAGGAGAGTCTCGAAACGTTTCCCCAGTTGTTCGTTAGGTTGAAGACCTCAGTCAAGCGTTGGTTCACTTTAGCCCATAAGAGCATAGAGGACGTAGAACAAGTGCTAGACATGTTTCTGTCTGAGCAACTTTATGCTATTATGAATGCAGACCTTGAAATGTTCGTTAGGGAAAAACGTCCTAGGAATGGTGAAGAGGCCGCGGAGCTAGCGCAGCTCCATATCGACACCAAACGGGCAGTCTCGCGTCCATTGGGTGGGGGGCCGATTCGTCCGCCGTTCAAGAAGGACAAAGGGTCGAATAAACCCCCTGAGACCAAAGCAGAACATAGGACAGAACCAGCTAGTTCAGGCAGAGGGACTGGTGAACGGTTGTGCTTTAAGTGCAACAAACCAGGGCACTTAGCAAGGAACTGTCAGAGTAAGGCGTCACTTAACCAAGTCACCATTGCCCCTGAGATAGTAGCCGTAATGACAGAGCCCGTGACCGTAGGGATGCGGATGATCCGGCCCTATGACCCGTGGAGTAAGGGATTAGCCAAGGGAAAGGAAGTTCGTATCATGCGTGATACCGGCGCGGATATGAGTGCGATCGCCGCCAAGTGGATAGAACCCAGGGATTTTACAGGTCGGTTCATAGACGTCAATCCCGTTGACCATACTAAGTCCGATAAGTATCCGACTGCATGGGTTGAAATCGATTCCCCATTCGTGCGAGGGACGATCGAACTTATCGTAATGGAGCGCATGGGACCGGACGTAATCCTAGGGAACTGGGTGACTTTTTCAGATGGGAAACGTAGTCCCGTATCCATTGATGCCAGTGAGTGTGCTATGGCAGCAGCGGTCCAAACTCGAGCTCAGGTTCAGAGGGAGAAGGAGGGAGAGAGCGCGCTTAAAATCGTTAAGCAGGCCGATCTCAATGTGACTCCTGCCCAACTGATAGAGTGGCAAAACCAGGACGAAACTCTAGCTCGCGCTAGGAAGTTGGCCGAAGAGGGCCGAGCAATTCCGTCAGGGAAGAGTCTGATAGAATTTTGCAGGAGGAAGGGAATTCTGTATCGGGTCTATAGCAAAGGAGGCAGCCAAATGTCCCAGTTAGTCGTCCCGAAGCCTTTGAGGGAGACTGTGATGCGTTTAGCGCATGACCCACCGATGGGGGGGCATTTGGGAGGCAAGAGAACCCGGGAACGCATTTGGGGTACTTTCTATTGGCCGGGGCTGTGTGCTCAAGTTAAGAAAAAGCTCAAGCTGAACGTCATCCAGTGTTATGCGCCCACCAATGACAGTGACGAGGAAGAGAAACAAGAGTTCTACGACCGACTCCAGAGTGCCGTGGACAAATGTGCGGAGCGAGACATCACCATCGTCATGGGCGATTTTAATGCCAAAATAGGGGAGGACAACACCGGATACGAAGAGGTGATGGGGAGACAGGGACTAGGCTCGGAGATGAATGAGAACGGGGAGAGGTTTGTAGACTTTTGTGCTCTAAACCGACTTGTCATTGGAGGCAGCATCTTCCCACACAGAAGAATACACAAAGCAACTTGGGTCTCACCTGACCATACAACAGAGAACCAAATAGACCATATCTGCATTAGCAAGAAATTCAGAAGATCCCTTCAAGATGTTCGAGTGAGGAGGGGAGCAGATGTCGCCTCAGACCACCATCTGCTTACCTTAAGAATGAAGCTCAAGCTAAAGAAAAGCCGCACAGAGACAACAAGAAGACAGCGCTATAATGTAGGCCTCCTGAGAGAAACTGGAGTTAGAGAAGAGTTCAAACTGGTGCTGTCCAACCGGTTTCAAGCGCTACAGGAGCTAGTAAATGAAGAGGAGGCGGTCACCACAGAGCAGCAGTGGAAGGCAGTTAGAGAGGCGCTGAACTCAACCTGCAAAGACACTGTAGGGTTCAGGAAACACCACCACAAGGACTGGCTGTCGGCACAGACCTTGAAGAAGATAGAAGCGAGGAAGCAGAAGAAAGCAGCGGTCAACAACAGTCGCACGAGAGCAGCCAAAGTAAGGGCACAGGGGGAATACTGGGAAGCCAACCGCGAGGTGAAGAGGAGTATCAGGGCAGACAAGAGGGCCTACACAGACTGCCTGGCAGCAGAGGCAGAAAAGGCAGCAGGCAGCGGCAACATGAAACAGCTCTACGACATTACCAGAAGATTGTCGGGTAAGTATGGCCATACAGAAAGACCAGTAAAAGACAAAGAAGGCAAGCCTATTGCAGACAGAGCAGACCAACTCGACAGATGGGCCGAGTATTTTGAAGAGTTACTGAACAGACCTAGCCCACCCGACCCCCCCGACATCCAGCCGGCAGAGACCGACCTACCCATCAGCTGTGACAGACCCAGCCGGGAAGAGATCAGAAAAGCAGTGGCATTTTTGAAGAATGGCAAAGCAGCAGGGCCAGATGGCATCCCAGCGGAGTCTCTGAAAGCAGACCTAGAGACAACAGTTGAGATGCTGTACCCACTGTTTGAAAAGATCTGGGATGAGGAGGTGATGCCGGCTGACTGGAAGGAGGGGTACCTAATCAAGCTTCCCAAGAAAGGTGACCTCAGCAAGTGTTCCAACTACAGAGGAATCACCTTGCTGTCAGTACCAGGAAAGGTCTTCAACAGGATCATCCTAGAAAGAATGAAGAGCTCCGTTGACCCCCAGCTGAGAGACCAGCAAGCAGGATTCAGGAAGAACCGATCATGTACAGACCAGATCGCCACTCTCCGCATCATCGTGGAACAGTCTCTGGAGTGGAGCTCCCCGCTGTACGTCAACTTTGTGGATTATGAGAAAGCATTTGACAGCGTGGACCGAGAGACTCTGTGGAAACTCCTACGACACTACGGTGTACCCACAAAGCTCGTCCGCCTGATCAAGAGCAGCTATGATGGCATGACATGTCGCGTGATCCACGAAGGGCAGTTCACCAGAGAGCTCCAGGTCAGAACTGGTGTCAGGCAGGGGTGTCTGCTGTCTCCGTTCCTCTTCCTACTGGCCATAGACTGGGTCATGAAGATGACCACAGAGCACAGACGAAGTGGAATACAGTGGACACTGTGGACACAGCTTGACGACCTCGATTTTGCAGACGACTTGGCATTACTGTCCCACACTCATCAACAAATGCAGGACAAGACCACGAGGCTTGCTGACATCTCGTCCCAAGTGGGCCTCACCATTCACAAACAGAAAACAAAGACAATGAGGCTGAACGCAACCAGGGAAGAACCAGTCTTGCTTGCTGGCACCCCGTTGGAGGAGGTGGAGTCCTTCACCTATCTCGGGAGCATCATAGACAAAAAAGGCGGCACTGATGCAGATGTCAGAGCACGAATCGGTAAAGCCAGAGCAGCCTTTCTCCAGTTGAAAAAAGTATGGAGTTCCAGAGAGCTGTCACAACACACCAAAGTCCGGATTTTCAACTCCAATGTAAAAGCAGTTCTCCTATATGGAGCAGAGACATGGAGATTGACAAAAACCACAGTCAACAGAGTACAGACCTTCATGAACAGTTGCCTTAGAAGAATTTTGAAAATCCACTGGCCAGAGAAGATCAGCAACGTCAGACTCTGGGAGAGAACAGAGCAGATAACAGCAGAGAATGAAATTGGGCGAAGAAGATGGGGATGGATCGGTCACAGTCTGAGAAAGCCAGCTTCCAGTATCACTAGGCAGGCATTGTCATGGAACCCCCAGGGAAAGAGGAAAAGAGGTAGGCCGAGAAACTCCTGGCGTCGAGACCTCCAAGCAGACGTCAAGAGACTGGGAACCACCTGGAGTAGAATCGAAGGAGAAGCACAGGACAGGAGTTGCTGGAGGTCTCTCGTCGACGGCCTATACCCGGGTAGGGGTGACAGGCGTAAGTAAGTAAAGTGTGCTCAAGTTCGCAGGTACTGTGAGTCGTGCGAACAATGTCAGAAAGTAGTACCAAGAGGGAGAGTACCACGGGTTCCTATGCAACAGCTTCCGCTAGTAGAAGAACCATTTCAGAGAGTAGCGGTAGACATTGTGGGGCCTATTGCTCCAGCTTCCGACAGAGGAAACCGGTTCATTCTCGTGACCGTCGATTACGCCACTCGATACCCCGAGGCAGTACCTTTAAAGGGGATCGAAGCAGAAAGAGTCGCTGAGGCATTGTTAGAAATCTGGTCTAGGGTGGGGATTCCGAGGGAGGTGCTCACCGACCAAGGGTCCCAGTTCACTTCACAAGTGATGTCTGAAGTCAACCGTTTGCTGTGCATCCAAGGCAAGTGTACTACTCCTTACCATCCGCAGGCAAATGGCCTAGTAGAACGTTTCAACGGTACCTTGGTGTCCATGTTGAAGAAGTTAGCTAGCGAGCAACCTCGATGTTGGGACAGATACATTCCCTCATTGCTGTTTGCGTACAGGGAGGTTCCTCAGGAATCGACGGGGTTCGCGCCGTTCGAGTTATTGTACGGCAAGACTGTAAGGGGGCCCATGTCAGTTCTACGGGATCTGTGGACGAAAGAGCAGATGGGAGAAGAGGTGAGAGATGCAAGCCAGTACGTGGTAGATTTACGGAATCGCATTGAAGAGACTTGCAGGTTAGCGCAACAGAATTTGAAGCTAGCTTCGAAAAAGCAGAAACAGCACTTTGACCGCAGAGCCAAACCACGCAGTTTTAGTGCAGGAGACAAGGTTTTGTTGTTACTTCCAGTTAAACACAACAAGCTGGAGATGGCTTGGCAGGGACCGTTCGAAGTTCTAGAGAGAGTCGGAGAGTGTGACTACAGGGTACGGGTGGGCAGTAAAAATAAACTGTACCATGCAAATCTGTTGAAAAAGTTCCAAGAACGAGTGTCAGTAGCTACAGTAGTGATAGATGAGGAGGACGAAGATGAGGGGGGAGAGGCATTCAGGGCGGTAAAGGAAGTACCTACCATTCCTTTAGTAGCGTCTGAAGGACCCTCTGACATCCATCTTGATCCTAACTGTCCAGAGATCCATTCTAGTATAGAAGCTCTGGCTGTCCAGTTTAAGGATATTTTGACAGATTATCCGTTGAGGACGACACTAGACTCATGTGAAATCCATTTGACTGATGAAGTGCCGGTGAGAACGAAGCAATACCCTCTACCTCATTCTCAGCTAGAGGTAGTGAGAACCGAGGTAGATGCTATGCTAGAGATGGGAGTAATCGAGAGAGCCAATTCCCCATACAACTCACCGATCGTCCTGGTGAAGAAGAAAGATGGCACTGTTAGGTTTTGTGTAGATTTTAGAAAACTGAATCAAAAGGTCGTGTTCGATGCGGAGCCAATGCCTGACGTGGAGTACCTATTTTCCTTACTGTCCAAGGCTAAGTACTTGAGTAAGTTAGACCTAGCTAAAGGCTACTGGCAGGTACCCATGTTTGAGAGCGACAAACCGAAAACTGCTTTCACCACACCGGCAGGGCAATTTCAGTGGAAAGTAATGCCTTTCGGGTTAAAGACGGCAGGGGCAATCTTTTCCCGAATGATGAGGAGGTTACTAGAACCTTTGCGATTGGCGGAAGTTAGCAATTTCATGGACGACGTCATGATTGCTTCCTCCACTAAAGAGCGTCACTTACAGTGTATTGCCCAGCTCTTTGGTAGGCTAAGAGAGGTCCAGTTGGCGGCCAGACCTACTAAGTGTTACTTGGGGTTCAAGCAATTGGAATATCTGGGGCATACAGTGGGTAACGGTCAGATAAAACCAGAGGGAGACAAGATGCAGCGGATAAAAGACGCGCCGCGACCACAAACAAAGAAACAAGTCAGATCGTTTCTTGGGTTGGCAAATTATTACCGCCGGTTCGTTCCTAACTTTGCGGCCATAGCAGCCCCACTAACCGACCTGACCAAGGGAGGGAAAACTGGACAGATCGGTTGGAACGATGCATGTGAGACAGCATTTGAGACGCTGAAGGCGCGACTGTGTTCAGGTCCTGTGTGCTCATTGCCAGACTTCGATCGTCTCTTCGTGTTGCAGACAGATGCGTCCGAAGGGGGGGTAGGGGCCGTATTATGTCAGGACCATGATAACGGTTTACAGCCTGTTGCATGCGCGAGCAAGAAACTATCCAAAGCAGAGCGTAACTACTCCACCATCGAAAAGGAGTGTCTTGCAATCGTGTGGGGAATTCAAAAATTCCGTCAGTATCTGTATGGTAGGACTTTCGTCGTACAGACAGACCATAGACCATTGCAGTACTTGCAACAAGCTAAATCCACAAACAGACGACTGATGGGGTGGGCTTTGCAGTTGCAGCCATTTTCCATTAGAGTAGAAAGCATAGCCGGTAAAGTAAATGTTCCTGCTGACTTTTTGAGTAGAACAGGGTGGTAGAAACCGTAAATGTGGAAGCAGTATTGGGACAGTCATATAGTAATCAAACCCGGGTGTTTGATCTGGGAGGGGGGTATGTCACGTAACGGATGTGACATGTTGTGTTATTTTTTTGCCAAGTCGTTTTTTTGTTAATAAATGTAGATCGCCGAATTCTGTACATAGCCTTAGTTTAGGGAAGTTAATAAATGTAGTGTGAGCGTAATCGTAAAGCCCGTGCAGCAAGCTTAGCAGTGAGCGAGTACAGCGGTTGCACGCTTTAGTCAAGTAGCTTTAACCGAACAGTGTTCAGAAGTAAAGTTAAACTGCAAGGTAGCAGAAGGTTATTACAGTCAGTCAGCGGAGTTAGCCAGCGAAGTGAGAGTCTGGGTCAGGGTGCGGCCTCGTTTGGAGCCCTTGACAAGCTGTGTGAGGGTTGTTTTACCCTCCCTGCAAGACCACGGCCAGTGTTCCTGGGTGTGGGTGTCCCGAGAGACTTGTGACCACGGCTGCTGCTCAGCAGAAGACCCCTCCGGTTCATCTTCGTCTTGTTTTGTCTCGTCCTGCCGGAGGACTCACCAGTGACAGTGCACTGGCTTCGAAAACTGGCTTCGAAGATTGGCTTCGAAGACTTTGTTCTTCGATCTCATCATCCACAACCAACGGTGACGCATCATCGGGAGTCGGAACGCCTTCGCTAGCCGGTCCTGTTGGACAAGTACGTTGGGCTACAGCAGGCTGATTCTACGTTCTGAGCGTCGGTCACAGGCGTGCGTGGGCAAGCGCGGCTACGGTGCTCTGTGGTGCAGGGGTAGTACTCGTACGTTATGAGCCACCCTGTCTAGTGTGGGACAGAGGACACTGTACAGAGACAAAGTTACCCGCCTTGTATAGCCGTTGGCCATATTAGTCATTATCACCTGTTAGTCATATTCACCTGTTAGTCATTATCACCTGTTAGTCATATTCACCTGTTAGTCATATTCACCTGTTAGTCAAATTCACCTGTTAGTCATTTTCACTTGTTAGTCATCTTTTTATATGTTAATCTTTTTTATGTGTTAATACGTTATGAGTGCATGTGTGGGTATGTGTGAGTGTGTGGGGCGTTAGTGGGTTGGGGTGGGAGTTAGAGTAAGGGTAGGTAAATAAAGGATTTGTTTGTTGTTTATCACTGGCGTTGCGTTATTTATTTAGAGTGGGTGGGTTTTCTTGAGTGTCTGCACTCATATTGTCCACGACGCCCTGACTCCGTCAGGCGTGTCGTGACAGGCGTAGTTTGTCCATGGAACGTTTTCAGTCATTACACATTTTCACACTGTTGCCCATGTAAACATTTGGGGAACTACTGGAAGTGGATGACCCAGTGCATCGGCACAGCAGGTGCACTGCCGTGCTTTCAAGGGGATGGCTACAATTCAACTTCCAGACTGAAAAGGGCGCTGCCAAGTGTGTAAGTTGCATGGAAATAGCCAAGAAAGGAAGAAATATGCTTTCTTAAGTGTGTGTGTGTGATTGTTTTTTTTTTCGTCCTAGGATTCAAATGATCGACATGTGCATCAGCTGCAAGAGCGAGCTTAGTCCTGCGCCAGCCACTCAGCAAGGTGCTCCGCTATAGCGCCACATCACTAACCCCGCTATAGCGGAGCACCTTGCTGAGTGGCTGGCGCAGGACTAAGCTCACTCGCGCAGCTGGCCCCAGGACTGCACGTCTTGTCCGCAGCCAAAGCTTTAACCCCTTCACCGCAGGAAAAAGTGAACAGCCAGCTGCGAGCTCTCGACCGAGATGCTCACGAGCCCCAACAGATGCAGGGAATGTTCTCGGTCTCTTGCTGACCCTATTCACAGCTGCGTTAGTCACTTGGATTAAGCCATTCAGCCCCCCGTGCACATCAGCAGGACAGCTAATCCGACACTACCCTTGAATTATTATGGCTGCCACAACTCCTGCAACTGGTACATGGTCGTCAGGTGATGCCTCCGAAATCAGCGAAATGTGGCTAGGGGGTTAAATGAGTTGGGAATATTTAAAGACTTCTTCTTCTTCAGCGTTCCTGAGTTTCTGCCTCAGATGTAATAATAATAATAATAATGGCTACTTATATAGCGCTTATCCTTAAATAAGCTCTAAGCGCTTTACAAATAAAGAGTGGGAGTGGAGAGGGTCATAAAACCAGAGAAACAATGGATTCTGCAATACACACGCGCACGCGCACACAGGTACATAATGACAAAGAACTGAGCTACATTAGGGTATCAAACAGGTGAGTCTTTAGGGCAGATTTAAAGGCAGTGAATGAGGAAGAATGTCTAATGTCTATAGGTAGTGAGTTCCAGACAACGGGTCCAACGTGCGCAAAACAACGGTCATTTGAAGAGCGGGACTCTGAGAAGGCGCGTGTCACTACTTGAACAGAGGGGGTGGGAGGGAGTGTATAGTTGAAGAAGATCAGCGAGATAGGCGGGGGTAGAGAAGTTAATAGCTTTGTAGCACAGACAGGCGATTTTGTACGAGACTCGTTGTTTGACTGGCAGCCAATGAAGTTGTCTCAGAATAGGAGTGATGGGCTGACGCTGTGAGGTGTGGACGATGAGACGTGCAGCACAATTCTAAACTCGCTGCAATTTCTGAATGAGAAACTGAGGGAGGCCAGCTAAGAGGGCATTGCAGTAATCAATGCGGGACAAGACTAAAGAGACGACCAGTTTGGTCGTAGCTTCAGTAGTGAGGTAATGACGATTAGAACTGATATATCTTAATTCCAGAAAAGCAAGTTTGCAAACATGATTTACATGCTCCTTCATTTGAAGATCTTTATCAAGAAAAACACCAAGATTGCGAACAGAATCAGAAAACGGAATAGGTGCGTCACAAATACGCATTGAGTCAGGAGAATTGGGCAGCAGTCGAGGGGCACCGACAAGAAGAGCTTCTGTCTTGCCCTCATTTAACTGAAGTTTATTTTCACACATCCAGGACTTAACATCTGAGATACAGTTCTGAACATCTGAAATAGCCTGACTGGAGCTGTTTGGAGGTGCAGATTTCCGAAGTTGTGTATCCTCCGCATACATGTGATGATCGGTTGAATACGATGCGATAATCTGAGACAGATGTCAAGATTAATATCTACCTGAGGCATTATCCATGAGGGTTGCGTGTGTGCTCGTTTCCCCCGACGGGTTTCCACACTATACCAAATGGCATAGTCGGCGACACACTGACTTCGTTGGTCATTGGTTAGTTTTCTGTCGGGGTTTGCTCCCCTAGCCTTTGCCTGGCCCGAGGCACCCACAAGGAGTGGGGCTATTTACCCGTAGTTGAGAGTCAGGTTCACGGGCATCAGGGCCTATCCACACACCGATGGGCCTGCATGCCGCGTGTCTGGGGGCCAGACCCCCTCCGAGTCCCTTGTAGGCGGTTCAGCCTGAGTCCGTGAGGTGCTCAGTTACTGTGTGTCGCCGCGAGGAGGCACTACATGAGGCTTGTTGTTGGAGAGGCTATGTACTGGCAGAGAGAGACTGGCGCATTCTGCACTCCTTTTCGCAATACTGCTAGCCAGTGGTGGAAGCTGAAAGCGAGAAGTGACAAGCACTACCACTGCGCTACCACACTAGATGCATCACAACAACCATTTTGACACACATTCAAAGATATCATTTTGCAGTGGCAGTGAACGGACCAAGAATTTCAGGCATGGGGAAGGAATGAGATTATATTGCTTTGCGTATGCTTGCTGCTCTTTTATCCCTCTTAACCCCCCATGACCAGGGTCCAAAATAGCTCAGGCAGTTAAGCGTCGGAGCAGGAGAGCAAAGGGAATTGCCGGGTTGTGGGTTCGAATTCCCCGCCCCGGCCCCGGGAGCTGGACTCGCAATCCAGGAGGAAAAGAGGGGCTTGTTCCATAGCATGTCCAGTCCAGGTTCTGGTAAATCAAAGTGGTACGGTCCGTGGTGCAGTGGTTAAGGCGCCTGCCACCAATGCTAAAGGTGCGAGGTTCGATTACGGGTTCCGGCGTCAAATTTTTCTCCTCTAGTAAGTGTCACAGTTAATTCGGACGGACCGTCGGGGGTTCATTCTCCGGGTACTCCGGCTCTTCCTCCCCCACGACTTTGTTATCAATTTCAGCCCACTTAATCAAATTTCAAATACAAACCATTTTGAATTTCCAAAAACTACAGTAGCTCGCTTGAACTTGCCCTTAGCACTACGTGAATGTTCTGTGTTTATGTACAGTGTGTGAGTGAATGCGCGTGATTCACGTGAGCGTGCTTGTTGGGTTCAGTTCGCGGCGGCGCTTTGAGCCGATTTTCAGTTGGGATAAAGCGCCTATTTAATGCGCTTATTATTATTATTATTATTATTACAGTTGCAGTGCGCCTGAGTTGATCAGTGTTCAGGTTGTACTCCATAGGCAATAGATTTCCCTGTCCCCCATAAGCCACCCGTCAGGGCCGTCCATGATCACTTCGGTGCCGTGGATGTTAAACCCTGCCGAACTAAGCAACCAACCCCCACAACTGCATTTCCAAACTTTTGGAGGCGTTGTCTAACGACTATGTACCAGTTGTAGGAGATGGATTGATCGTGATAATTCAAGGGTAGTGCCAAATGAGCTGGGCACTACCCTTGAATTATCATGATCAATCCCTCTCTTGCTGCTGGGTCCCGAGCTAAATGGGTTGTTCCGCCCCACACGTTTTGGGAAAACTTTCCCGGAGCAAGCTTAGGGCTCTGATATACATTGTCGGTCAAACCACTCACGAACTGAGTTGGCCAAGTTTGAACTCGGTCAGCTGCAGGCCTGTATAAGGCACGCAGAGTCGTGTCCAGTGCACACAGAACGTGAGATGCACAGAAGTCACAAGTGAACCCCTATCAGCTTTGCATAGGCCTACACACGAACTTACTCTGCAGCAGATGACACTGACAAATAACTGGATGATACATACGACACTCACAAACCAGATAGGTGAGGCTAGCGCTGGTAGAACTTTGCATATACCAAGGGGAATTACTCAGCGCTGGACAGACAAAGAGTTGGATCCCCTGCAAGGGCAGGGGATCTAACTGTTTCTGTTTGTCCAGCGCTGAGTAATTCCCCTTGGTATGGATACATAATTATGACAGTCACACTTGATGTGCCCATGCGGAATAGGGCTGTGACAACTGCTGTGGGAGTACAGATGCATGGAGTGTGGCTCTCAAATGTTCTGGCTGCGGCATCGTCTGCTACAGGATCAGTAATACTACTGGATAGGAGTTCCCTTCTGACTTCAATGTATCTCATACTCTCTCCATCAGTGTTTCAGCTCGAATTACTGTAATTTCTCAATCCAGACCAAAAAGGTGACTGCCAAGCATGTAATATGCAAAGAAGTACCCATGGTGTACACTAGACTGGACTCCAAAGCTGCTGCGTACCTTATTAAGGCCCCCGGCTGACGGAGTTCAAACTCCGCAAACTCAGTTTGTGAGCTCAGGGCCCTAGCTGGGCATTTTAAAAACATTTGCGGGACGGAACAAACAGGCTGAATCTCAGCTTTAAGTCCTTTTTTTTCATTTTTTAATAGACGCCTACACTAAGAACATAAAGG
This sequence comes from Semisulcospira habei, assembly GCA_036245525.1. NCBI lineage: Eukaryota > Metazoa > Mollusca > Gastropoda > Semisulcospiridae > Semisulcospira > Semisulcospira habei. Next base: position 31,808,473 of record BTPG01000004.1, read on the forward strand.
ATGAGGTACAGAGTAGGTACAACTAGATCTGTGATCACTGGTCTGAATGCTCAGTTTACTGCTGAAACTGTGTTTTGTCGTACCTACTTCCAATTCAATTCAATCCAAATAAATCAATAATGTTTTTTAAATTGAATTGAATTGAAAGTAGGTGTGACAAAACACAGTTACAGCCGAAAACTGAGCATTATAGACCATGGATTATTTCATGTGCGCTGGCAGTTGCCCCTTTATGGTTCGTGACAGAATATATGTATGCTTCTTGAAGATGTAGTGGGCAGGTCTGAATTCTGCTGAATGTGTGATCTCCGTGCTTTTTCTGACCTATTTCTGATTTCAGAATATAGCCTCTGTTTTTCATTATGTTTAAAAGTGCATTGTGCTAATAGTTCGAAAATGCAAAAAAGCTGATATGGAAGGGACTTTTTGCGATGTCAATCATGAATCAAGGTTTGATAGATTTAAAAATGAAAGATGTTCAGACATTTGAAGAGAATGTGTATGTAATCTTTGCTGACCATTTTTATATACTGAATATCATAAGTACATTTTTGATTGACTGATTGTGTTCTGGTTATCTTTTTTTTTTTTTACCTTTTGTTTTTTCATCGCACACCCACACCCTCAAAGATTTGCATTCTTTGACTTCTTCTTCTTCTTCTCGAACGCCGTCACACTTGGAGTTTGGCTCTCAAAATGAAATCTGTGGTCTTCTGTAGTGCCTCCACAGGCCCGTACAGTTTCTCTTGTAGAGTGGCGGGCTTCGGCCATATCTCCTCCCTCAGCGGCTGGTGGTTCCCACAGTCCTGGAGGATGTGCTCTGTGGTCTGCTCTGCTTCTCCACAAGGGCACAGGGGAGATGGCACGAGGTGGAAGCGTCTGTGCATGTGGAAATTGAGTCGGTTGTGCCCGGTCCTCAGACGAAAGATGGTCACCTGCTCTTGTCTGGACAGCTGATGGTAACTGTCTATGGGCCGTTGTGGTGGTCTGTACACAGACTTAATGATGGTCTTCATCTCTGTGAAGCTGACTCCATTTTCATCTTGTTCTTTCTCTGCGCCCGCTTTTGCCATTCTGTCAGCTTCTTCATTGCCGTAGATGCCACAGTGTGAAGGGATCCACTGCAGCACCAGTCTGGTGCACTTGATGTTTTGCAGTGCCTCTTGTAGACGTGGCAGTTTGCTTGCTGTTGCTGCCTCAAGGACAGACATGGCATCAGTAAGGAAGACAATCTGGGCATCAGGGTCTGCAGTGCCACTAAGGGTGTTAGCTGCGTGGACCAGGGCTTCCACCTCAGCTCTGTAATTTGTGCAGTGAAGGCCTGTTGGTACTGCCTCTGCCTGCCATTTTCCGTTTGGGTACTGAATGTACACCCCAGCCCCTCCATCCTGAACTGCATCTGTGGCTGATCCATCGGTGTATGCCCGTATCCATGCTTCCTGGGGATACTTTTCTTCAAGCATGGCCAGTGTCAGGGCTTTCTTGCTCACAGTGCTGTGCTCATCTCTGGTGGTGATGTAGGGTACCGTGGAAGAGATGGTGATGTTTTCTGGCTTACTTTCCCAAGGTGGAAGGTCGCTAGCAGGATTCAGAGCCTCTACCTGCGCAGGCAGCTTTGCCTGGTGTTTTCTCTGCAGTGCTCTCGTCTCCTTCACAAAGCTTGATCTTTTCAGTCTCCCTGAGGTTGGTTGTTTCATCCTAGCGTTCATAGGGTGGTCTTTGGAAGACTTGATCTTTGTGGACTGTATCAAGGCTTTGCAATCTCTTCTCATGCGCAGGGGTGGGATGCCTGTTGTCTCTTCCATCTTTTCAATTGGTGTGGATCTCATTGCGCCGGTGATGATACGCAGTGCCTGGTTCTGAACTCTGTCAATGGTCTGCTGGTGTGACTGGGCTGCCGTCAACCATGCATTAGATCCGTACTCAAGGTGTGGTCTCACTGTGCCTTGATATACATTTTTGAGGATCTTTTCATTGGCTCCCCATTGTGTTCCAGCCAGTTTTCTCATGATGTGCAGCTTTCTTCTAGCTTTCGCTTCTGCATTCCAAATGTGCGGCTTCCACGTCAGCCTCTTGTCAAGGGTGACTCCCAGGTATGTCTGTTGGTCTTCATACCGCAGCGGGGTGTTGCCCAGTGTTAGGTTGCCAGCCTTTGCCTTGTTGGAGAGAGAGAAGAGTGTGGCTGATGATTTTTCTGTGTTGATGGTCACACACCAGTTGTTGGTCCAGTCTGTCAGCCTGTCCAGGGCTAGCTGCATCCTGTATGTAGCAGTTGTTGCATACTCTTCTGTGCACCAGAGTACCAGGTCGTCTGCGTACAGGGCTGCGTGTACTCCTTTTGGTAGCTCTGGCACAAGGTCGTTGATGAAAAGTATGAACAGGGTCGGTGACAGGACTCCCCCCTGTGGCACCCCCTGATGCAACAGCACTTTTTGGCCACAGTACCCATCCACTGTCACACGGGCTCTGCGATTGTGCAGGTATGACTTGGTCCACCGGTACATATTCCCTTGGATGCCACTGCGAAGGAGTTTCACAAGGAGACCATCCTTCCACACCTTGTCGAAAGCCTTCTGTAGGTCAATGAAGGCAGCTAATGTCACCTTCTGATCTTGAAAGGCATCTTCTATGACCTGTGCAAGGTGTGTTGTCTGGTCTTCTGTACTCTTGTAGCTTCTGAAGCCGGCTTGCTCTGGCACAATAATGCTCTCGGAGTCCAGGTACCACTGCAGGCGCTTGTTGATGATGCGCTCCATGGTCTTGCACACACATCAGGTATCGTCTCGATGGCAGCCTGTTCAACCTCAGACGACTGCAGGCCCACACGAAAACCCTAGACCAACTGATTCGTGAGCTGCTTTTTGCTGATGATGCTGCCCTCGTTGCACACACAGAGAGAGCCCTGCAGCGCATCACGTCTTGCTTCGCAGATGCTGCCCAGCTCTTTGGACTCGAGGTCAGTCTGAAAAAGACAGAGGTCCTCCATCAGCCGGCACCCAAGACAGTGTATCACCCTCCTCACATCACCATTGGCGAGTCTGAACTAAAGTCAGTGCACCAGTTTACTTACCTTGGCTGCATTATCACGTCGGATGCCAAGCTGGACAAGGAGCTTGACAGCAGGCTGGCAAAAGCGAACAGCGCTTTCGGGCGACTTTTCAAGCGGGTGTGGCACAATCAACAGCTGAAAACAGGCACCAAGATCAGCGTGTACAGAGCTGTGGTCCTCACCACCCTGCTGTATGGTTCCGAGTCCTGGGCCCTCTACCGCAGCCAACTACGACTCCTCGAACGCTTCCACCAGCGCTGCCTGCGTACCATCCTGGGCATTCACTGGAGTGACTATGTCACCAACGTCGAGGTCCTTGAACAGGCTGAAACTGTGAGCATCGAGGCTTTGCTGCTGCGGACACAGCTCCGCTGGGCGGGGCATGTCTCCAGGATGGAGGATCATCGCCTACCAAAGATCACCCTGTTCGGCGAGCTTGCTACTGGACACCGTGACAGAGGGGCACCAAAGAAGAGATACAAAGACTGTCTCAAGAGGTCACTTAGTGCCTGCCAAATCGACCACCACCAGTGGTCTTTGCTTGCTGCGGACCGTGACACCTGGCGCTCCACCATTTACAAGGCAGCTGTCTCCTTTGAGGACTCTCACAGAGCTAGCCTTAAGGACAAGCGGCTCAGGAGAAAAAACAGAGATGCCGCCGCTCAGAACCCTGGCCATACCTTCCCCTGCAGCCACTGCGGTCGAACCTGCCTGTCTCGGATTGGCCTCCGCAGCCACGAACAAGCCTGCAGACGTCGTGGGCAACTCCTATAAAATCTTCGTTCGCGAAGTCAAGCCAAGAACCATGGTCTTGCACACACAACTTGTCAGGCTGATGGGGCGATAACTCAGGGCTTTGGATTTATTCTTTCCTTTCTTCAAAATTGGGATCATCCTGGCTTCCTTCCAGCACTGGGGTACCTGTCCTCCTCTCCAGCTGTGGTTAAAGATGTCCAGTAGCTTCATTAAGGCAGTGTTGCCAAGGTGTTGTAACATCTCGTTTGAGATGCTGTCTGGACCTGGAGATTTTTTCTTCTTCAGCTGTTTGATGGCCATCTTCAGTTCTGGAAGGGTGATGTCCTTCTTCATTGCATCATGGATGTTCGCATCTCTTGTTCTCTCTGTTTCTTCCTGTCTGATTTCTTTCGTAAGCATTCGTGGGACAGTGATGTCACTTTCTTTCGCATAGATCTGTGCAAACATGTTTGCAGCTTTCCTACCAGTCAGTGCTTTCCCTTCTTCAACTTGAAGTTCTTCTTCCAAGGTGATCTTCTGTTCCCTGGTGCCCTCATCGTTCAACGCCTTGGTCAGTCTCCACAACTTCGTGGTGTCCCTGTCCATGTTTAGTCTTGCAGTCTTCTCTCTCCAACTTCTTCTTGTGCACTCCAACTTCATCTTCAGATACCCCCACCCGGGTCTGCCCTGGGGGACTTGGGTGGGGTTAGGTACTTTTTAGTTCCCAGGGTCACCCTGGTCAGCCCCACAGGGTGAGTTTTTCTCTCTATTCTGGGGCATGTGTTTCTGTCTACCCGAGGTCCATTCTCCTGTATTTGCCTTTTTAAAACTCTCCCTACTGTCTGCACTGCCTGTAGCTCTTGATATTGGATGTGTGTTGCTAAATGGTCTTAGCTTTATTTAGGCCCCATGTGTTAGGTTTATTTAATGTATTTGACCGGCTGGCGACATACATTCAATGTTCTGTTTAGTTTTTTTTTTTCACAAGCAGTGCAGGCACGTCCTGAGAAAGCCTTGTTGCTGTCGGGACGTTAAGCAATGTACAATCAATCAATCAATCATCTTCAGATACTGGGCCTTACTGTGTTGTAGCTTGATGTTGTTTTCTTGGCTGGGGTTGGTTTCAGCGTCTTCTCTGGCCCTAGTGAGGTTGTCATGTGCTTTCTGAAGATCTGCGGTCCAGTATGGGGTGTAGTTTTTCCGGACCCCTCGAGGTATGGATTCCTTGGCTGCCTTACTGATAATGTCATTAAACTCTCTGACCACATTGTTGATGTTCCTTCCAGAAACGGTGAGGTCTTGCATTAGCTCATTTGTTCGGATACTGAACAAGCGCCAGTCTGCCTTTCGGTAGTTCCATCTTGGCCGGTGTGGCAAGCTAGCTGCTGTGCATCCTTTTAGGGTTAGGAGGATAGGGCGGTGGTCACTTCCTCCTAGCTGTGGTCCTACTGTTCTGCCGAGGCGCTTATGAACATCTTCAGTGCAAAGCGCCAGGTCCGGTGTAGTGGTGGTGTGCCAGCGGCGAGAGTAGAAGGTAGGTTGGTCCTCAGGGTCATTGGCAAGTATCAGGTGGTTTTCATCTTGCCACTCCTCAATGTCTTCTCCTCTCTTGTCCAGTGTGTCATATCCCCAACTCTGGGACTGGCTGTTGAAGTCACCAGTGATGAGGAATCCACTGTCCGGGACCTGGATAGTGTCGAGGGACAGCAACTTATCATTAGGGCAGTAGTAGTTGACAAGGTCAAGGGTGCTGTCACTGGTGGTTACCTTGACCTGGATGTATTATTCTTTGACTTGGCGAGAAGGACCGGCCATGTCCCAACCTTGGAGAATAAGGTATATGCTCTCAAATAGTAGCCCAGTGCACAAAGGCCATTGGGCCGACGTCGGCCGTCTTTGGCCCACGTACGGCCATGTGCAGGCCAATGTCATTCTGATGGCCTTTTGCGCATTCGGAGAGAACATCAGTGTTTCAGCTCGAATTACTGTAATTTCTCAATCCAGACCAAAAAGGTGACTGCCAAGCGTGTAATATGCAAAGAAGTACCCAACGGAGAAAGAAACACGCTTAGAAAAGACGGGTACAACACAATTTATTAATATTTCGGGTAAATACCCTTTGTCAAAATAGATAAACAAACAGAGATTAGCCGCTACTTATCTTCATTGGCAGAGAAGGAATGTGGCAACATTCAGTTGCCACATTCCTTCTGCCAATGAAGATAAGTAGTGGCTAATCTCTCTGTTTGTTTGTTTGTCTATTCAGTTGCCACATTCCTTCTGCCAATGAAGATAAGTAGTGGCTAATCTCTCTGTTTGTTTGTTTGTCTATTTTGACAAAGGGTATTTACCCGAAATATTAATAAATTGTGTTGTACCCATCTTTTCTAAGCGTGTTTCTTTCTCCGTTGGGTACTTCTTTGTAATTTCTCAGCATTGGTGTAATAATCGTTACGTCAGTAATCAGTCATGCAACAGGCCTTTTGAATACACCAGTGTGTGAAATAAGTTTGACTAAAATAGTTCAAGGATAGGGCCAGAATAGCTTGGCGCCTCTGGGCGCCAAGCTATTCTCTCACTACCCTTGAACTAAAGCCATTGGTCTATAACCTTATCTGTAAGTAATATAATGTAGCTTGCATATGGCAGTGTTCAAATTTGAAGCTTTTTGCCTCAGTATGATATGGGTTGGCATTGTCATGGAATCCCCAGGGAAAGAGGAAAAGAGGTAGGCCGAGAAACTCCTGGCGTCGAGACCTCCAAGCAGACATCAAGAGAATGGGAACCACCTGGAGTAAAATCGAAGGAGAAGCACAGGACAGGAGTCGCTGGAGGTCTCTCATCGACGGCCTATACCCAGGTAGGGGTGACAGGCGTAAGTAATGATATGGGTTAATGCTCACAAAAATTCAGGGACATTCTAATTTCAGTTTGAATTACTATAAAGTCTCAGAATTGCTATATTAATGGTTATGTTATAATGAGATAATTTGTCTTTGTGCCAATCTTGAGAATTCTTTACAGATGAAATTGACCTCTGGTGTTCTGTAGTGTTTTGTCAGTACTATTTGTCACTTTTTCTATGGTTGGGAAGGCGCCGAGGTTGGGACCGAGAAAAAGCAGCCTGTTGTGAAAATGTGAGCCACTGGCATTGCTAGTCACTGACCTTAGTGACATTCTACCCATTGTCATGCCAAGAAGTTTTCTGTCTGAAATTGTAATGCTTCCTACATTTTGTGAGCACTATTTGTGCGCACTTTTTGTCATGACGATTTCCACATGACAAAAAGCTCTGCGGACAGCCAAAGGGTTATTGTAAGCAGTTCTGTCATATTTATGCAATTCAGAATTTAATTTTTGTCTTCCCTTTGTTTGTTCGCTCATATGTATACGTTCGTTTATCTGTGTTTGTTTTGGATTTGTTTTTGTTTGTTTGAATTTGTTTTTGTTTGGCTAGTTGGTTTCGGTTTTTTTATGCCTCCCCAGTGTCTCTGTGCTCATCTACTGCTAACAAGTAAACTTAAGTTCGTTTGTTTCATTTCTGTGGATTTTTTTTTTTTTTTTTTAATATTCCCCCAGTGTCCCCTGCCTTGGCCCCTCAGTCCCTCATCAGTTGTGTTCCAGAAATACCATTACACCCACCACAGACCTGGTAGTCATTAACCCATTCAACTCGGACACGCCACAGCAAGACATGGATCGAGCGTGATAGTTCAAGGGTTGTGCCAGAATAGCTTGGCGCCCATAGGCGCCAAGCTGTTCTGGCACAACCCTTGAACTATCATGCTCGATCTGTTTCCAGAAGTGTAATACAGTCTCCAGGGGGCAACTTCCAAATTTGCGGATTTCGGTCCAGGAGCAGGGTGTGTTGACGAGATGAAGCAGGTGCGGTGGAGAGGAGCAGCTTCCATTAGAAACATTTTCATTTTCTGTTATCATTATCGCATATGTCATGTGCACATGTAGCCGCTGCCTCAAATTTCTTCTAATATAGACACAGACACTTGTGACTGTCACAACACACAATGTTATATACGCATTATGTAACTAGCTATTACTCTGTGACATTTGTGCTGCCAACTGGTGTTGCATCTCCTGGCACTTTTTAACGCAAATGCAATAAAGTTGATAGGAAAGAAATTAACCCTTTTAACCCAATGGCAGTATTTGGAGGTGTCACTTAACGACTGTGCCAGCTGAGGGAGATGGATCGACCATGATAATTCAAGGGTAGTGCCAGATTAGTTTGGCACCATCAGGCGCCAAGCTAATCTGGCACTACCCTTGAATTAACATGGTCGATCCCATCTCCTGCTGTAGTGTGTCAGGGCTTTTTTAATTGAATTGAATTGAAACTTTATTTTCTGAGGATGAAGACAGTAGGCTCGCAGCCCTTTTTACATGTCTTTCCTTAATAACATTTTAAATAAATATAACAGCAGAAAAGGTAACATGACAAATAAATAAAATAAAAAAAAGAGAAAATAATAATAATAAACGGAAATATTTCGCAGATTCATGCGCGCACACACACACGGTCAGTCAGATGTAAGGCAGCATACGGGTAACGCATGGTGCCTATTACTCAAGTGATGAGTTACAATCATGCACGCACCCACACACAGACTCACGCGTGCGCATACATTAGATTTAAATAAACCAAAAAGTGATCATAGATTATATGAAAGAATATTAACTCTAAGGGCTTCATGGGCTAAGCCTGTTTCTGCACTAAGTTACAAACAAAATGGTTGTTTTCCTCCTGAGGGTAGCAGCCACACTGTTTTTTTCCGCAAACAGCCAAATGTAAAAATCAAGTAGGTCTAAGTTTAGTGTCCACTTTCTGTTCTACGGGTGAATAAGCATTGTCACGTTTTGTGTCTTGGCTTATGCACCTATGCACAATCATATGTGTTCTGTCGATCTGGATGAGCAAGAGCCTTAGCTTCTCATGAGGTTTAGATTTGTTGAATGGTTCCCAGGTTAACCCCATAAAGCTATGACCTGCTACAACAGGATGTGGATCGACCATTTTAGTTCAAGGGTGGTGCCAGAATAGCTTGGCGCCTTTAGGCGCCATGCTATTCTGACACCACCCTTGAATTGCCATGGTCGATCATTCTCCAAACTGTGATGTAGATCTCAAAGGAAAGCTACAAAAACTGATAATATTATCCTTGGGATGTTATGAGTTAACACAGATTGCGGTTGTATCAAGATACTTGAAACATGCATGCACAGCTACCAAAACATAACTTCAAGAAATACAACAGTTCCACTTGATCTGAACCCATGGAAGGAAATGACACTTGGGATAATTGATGTTACGTCGGCTAAAAAGCCATGCAGTTTCAAGAGGCATGGATCCTCACGCGCTCCCTGCAAACTGCATGGGCTCATGTGGATCAGCACGTCGTGCCGGCCTCATATATAACTATGTTTCAGTCAAAGGCCAGAATCTGGCGGTAACTTGTTCAAAGCGCCCTGCAGCAATAGCGGCAGAAGTGTGGTATAGGATTGCCATGCCAGCTGCGCTATACAACACACATGACACTTTCACAACTACTGATGCGGGGCGCTTTGAATGAGTGAAAGTGGAAGTCACAAGAAGTGCAGTGCCCGCATGCCTCTGTTTTGCACATTGCACTCTGCCACGTATCACTTCTTTATCAACCCTTGCATGGGCCATTTCAGTCTGAAGCTCGTCCAAAGCTCTGGTTCATATCATTCAAGCACTGGGACTATTAAGGTTGGTTGTTTTAACTTTCTTCTGTATTTGTTTGATAATTATCACTGAAATGTTTTGATTTGATTTGTAATTACCTTTATTGGTTGATGTTCACTGTTCCGTGGACAAATTGGTTCTCGCAGCAGGCTTTTCAGGATTCATGTTACATGTTACTAAAGCCGAGGATGCAGATGATCGTCTTGTTCTATACCTGCGTATTTCTCTGTGGGCTGGCGATTGGGTGCCTGATAGGCGGGGGCAGGGGATCTAACTGTTTGTCTGTCCAGCGCTGAGTCATTCCCCTTGGTTTGTGTACAATGTTACATTTTGCATTTGTTTGATACTGGTAATCATATACATGTGACAGTCAATCTATGCAGTCAGGAAATTCATGAATTTTCTAAATCGTTTACGAAATACATGAATTGCCTATGAACCCCAGTCACTGCATGAAATGACTAACAAATTTAGGCATTTCATAAATGTCCTAAAAATGGCAGACATTGTATACACGGACTTCCTAAACCCATTCTGTAATGCATGAACAACTGCTTTTTCACGAGTGACCATCAACAATATCAGAAAAAAATATTCCTTTAATAACACTTTATTTACAACAATAATCGGATTTGCAGCGGAAAACGTCTAGTATGTATAACTACTCACAAGAATTGTTTAACCCTTATCATTCGGAATACACCAGTGTATGAAATAAGTTTGATTAAAATAGTTCAAGGGTAGTGCCAGAATAGCTTGGCGCCTCTAGGCGCCAAGCTATTCTGGCACTACCCTTGAACTAAAGCCATTGGTCTATATCCTTATATGTAAGTACTATAATGTAGCTTGCATATGGCAGTGTAACCATTTGATGCTTTTAGCCTCAGTATGATCATTGGGTTAAGGAAGGGAAGAAAACTTCGTTGAGACAAGACAGCATTGACAACTCGTATTTGAGCAACAAAAAACCTGCCATGGAGCAGACTGCTTTAATTCCTGAAATTCCTGACCATACAGTCGGTCAACAAAATCAGGAAATTCCTGAGTCTCCTACACAGTATAGGAACGCATGAATTGTGTGTGACCTCCAGACTTGATAGGCAATGACTAAAATGGATAGGCGGAATTTCGAATTTCCTAAAGTTACATTTCAGGAAACATGATCTATTAAATAATAGCAAATGCAAATCCAAAGCTGAAGTTCTTTTACTGCCATTTAATAACAAAGGCAGATCTAGAATTCATGTTAGTTTTGGCTCACATGTTATAGCGAAGATGAGTCTATGTAGTTGACCATCCGTCGATCCTTTCCATCATCAGTCTGTGGTAAGCTTTAACGTTATATTTTCTCAGAGCCTATTCAAACCAAAGACTTTATGCGGTTTTGTGACGAGACCTTTCTAATCATGCCAATGTGAGTTACCTCTCTCAATAGAAAGTCACACAAGGTCATTATGTGGCTGTTTTTTAAAATTGCGTAAAGTTGTCTTTACAATTCAAAAGGATGTTACAGCCATTATCAGTCTTCTACGTGTACCAAAAATTGCTCGTATTCTCTTTCACATCAAGGAATAACTTACTAAGAAGCTTGGATAAATTATCCTTTTATTTCAATAGATTTTTGAATGAAATAAGTTCGCAGGGGTACAAAAAAAAAAAAAAAAAAAAAAAAACGCTTGTTTTTGTGGAAGTATCTAAAGTTTCCAATACTTCTCAAAGAAAAATGGAATTAGATCACTCCAAAAATATGAAAAAATTGCTTTTGTTGGAAACGTTAGATTTTATTTTCTGCTTTTAGATTAACCATGTGTCACAAAGGGACTTTGAATTTAGACTTTTTGATGTTCGAAACTTTTTTGTCAGTCATGTTACGACGACAGTAAATCAGATATGATTGATCCCTTGTTTCTAAAAGAAATTATGCCAGGAGTTACCTACTTTCCCTCTGCATTGACTGGTGCAGCGAAAATCCCAGACGGATTTTGTGATCTGTTTATTTTGACTGCTGCAATTGTCCAAAGCGGGGTGCTATTTTAGCGTGTCAATCGTGTTACGTTGTATTTCTGTTTGTAAATGGCCTGAAAGTTT
>BTPG01000004.1:31820569-31881637 GCA_036245525.1 Semisulcospira habei
GTGAGCCATTAAGCACCCACATTTTAACTCTGACGTTTGTCGGTCACCGAGTCTTAATGGGTACACCGCCTGCGTACAAGTCGCTCGTCTACTGACCGATCCCGGCATCAGCAAGAGGCATAGATTCTCCTGTGCCTCTGCAGGCTGCAAGGGTTCACTTGAAAATCTGTGCCTCTTACTGATTAGCCGTGGAAATCGGCTCTAGCTCTATTTGCATCCTCATCAATGGCGTACTGGAAACCGGGAAGGGGACCCGCCCCCTTCCCTTAATACCCCCCCCCCCCCCCCGGCAATATTTCAGTTAGAGAAAAAAAAAAGTTTAAAAAAACTTCTTGGAGGAAAAAAAGATAAAAATAAAAATTGAGAAAAAAATGGCGAAGTTTATTTTATTCTTATGAATGAATTTTTTAGAGGTTGGACTGTCGCATCACCCCCCACCCCCCCACCCCTCCCCCTCCTGAAACCCCCTTCTCCCTCACCCGTTATCTGGAGGCTGGAAAGTCAGCACACCGCTGGGCCCCCTCAATAAACTGAAAGATCTTCCTACGCCACTGCTGGTGAACTCATCCGGGCCGGGTTCGTTGTACGATTTAAGGTCGTCTTTGTTACAACGTTCCACAATGTAAGCACAATAAATCCAGTGTACTAGAGGCAATTTTAGCGGCTATCATTTCTTAGTCACAGTACTCTGGCCGACGTGACATTTCCAACGAAGGCAGGGTAGGGCGGAAAGCAAATTTTCTCGGTCGGGCCGATGCCGGCCTGCGCACGGCGGCAGCCGTGCCGCGCGAGGTCAGCTGCGGCCGACATCGGCCCAAGAACCTTGTGCTCACTGGACATTTTTGATATTAAGGCAGTTTGTCCGACGACGATATCAGCTTAGTTTTGTCACTGACACTGCGCCCTCACGTACGCTCGTCGCTCTTTCAGTAACGATTTACACTGAGTGTATTCACTGCTGCAGTTCAGTATTACTCATTCATCAGTACTGACTTTGCAAGTGTGTAAAGTCAGTAATGGAACAAAGTACTGAAGTTGCGATACTAAATCGAGTCAGATATTAACTCATTTAGCCCAAACGCACCGCTACAGCAGGACATCATGGATCAACCACGATGATTCAAAGGTAGTGCCAGACATTAGCTTGGCGCCACTGCCGCGCTGGATTAGGGGCCAAGCCGATCTGGCGCTACCCTGACAAATACCAATGTCATAATAACAATTCTTGTTTATCATTAAAGTGATGCGGATCAGCTTTGATGACATTTATTTTGAAAAGAAAGTCTTAACTTAATCACTGCAAAATGTCGAGTCAAAGTCAAAGAGTTACAGTCGGCCGTCAAAGGAACATGGCCCAGACAGTGGTTTCAGCACGAGGTATGGATCATCGTGAGCCTCCGCAACTGCGGGAGCTTGAGGATACATACCCAGGGGCGGATCTGGGGGGTGGGGTGGTGGTGGTTCCGAGGGGTTCCAGACCCCCCCCCTCCCACCGACCCAAAATTCTGTAAAATGGTATAACAAAGTCCATTTGGGGGATGTTTGGAGCCCTACCCCCACCCCCACTCCCTGTTTGTTTGTTTTTGTCAGTGAGTTTGTGAGTTTCAAGACCCCCCTCCTCCGTGTTTGCCCCCCCCCCCCCCCGACTTCCCTGTTATATTTTTTGGGGTTAGTTTCAAGACCCCCCCCCCCCCGCCCCCTTTGTTTGATATTTTGGCAAGTGGTGAGTGTATTAACACACGCGCCTTTTCTCTCTCTCCCCCCCCCCCTCCCCCACCCAACGTTGTTTGATTTTTTTTGGCCCCTGCAGTGAAAACAAGATCTAGCAACGGGGAGGCTTTTGTGTCTTGTTTGACTGAGGTCCCAAACAAAAAGTTGGAATCCCCCCTCGACTGGTAACCCGGTCCTGCATATCGCTTGCGGTTGAGCCGTGCGGTATTCAGTTGTTTTCTGGGCAGTCACGGGGTTATAATTGTAATTTGATGCTAGATTATCACGATATATCCCGCTCACTGATGATGCTAGATTATCACGATATATCCCGCTCACTGATGATGCTAGATTATCACGATATATCCCGCTCACTGATGATGCTAGATTATCACGATATCAGTATCCCGCTCACTGATGATGCTAGATTATCACGATATATCCCGCTCACTGATGATGCTAGATTATCACGATATATCCCGCTCACTGATGATGCTAGCCGATATATCCCGCTCACTGATGATGCTAGATTATCATTGTTTTCACGATATATCCCGCTCACTGATGATGCTAGATTATCATTGTTTTCACGATATATCCCGCTCACTGATGATGTGCTATTAGAGTCATGTTACGCAATATGCATAGAACTTTCTTACTACTGACTTACCCGTTTTCACGATATATCCCGCTCACTGATGATGCTAGATTATCATTGTTTTCACGATATATCCCGCTCACTGATGATGCTAGATTATCATTGTTTTCACGATATATCCCGCTCACTGATGATGCTAGATTATCATTTGTTTTCACGATATATCCCGCTCACTGATGATGTGCTATTAGAGTCATGTTACGCAATATGCATAGAACTTTCTTACTACTGACTTACCCGTTTTCACGATATATCCCGCTCACTGATGATGCTAGATTATCATTGTTTTCACGATATATCCCGCTCACTGATGATGCTAGATTATCATTGTTTTCACGATATATCCCGCTCACTGATGATGCTAGATTATCACGATATATCCCGCTCACTGATGATGCTAGATTATCATTGTTTTCACGATATATCCCGCTCACTGATGATGCTAGATTATCATTGTTTTCACGATATATCCCGCTCACTGATGATGCTAGATTATCATTGTTTTCACGATATATCCCGCTCACTGATGATGCTAGATTATCATTGTTTTCACGATATATCCCGCTCACTGATGATGCTAGATTATCATTTGTTTTCACGATATATCCCGCTCACTGATGATGTGCTATTAGAGTCATGTTACGCAATATGCATAGAACTTTCTTACTACTGACTTACCCGTTTTCACGATATATCCCGCTCACTGATGATGCTAGATTATCATTGTTTTCACGATATATCCCGCTCACTGATGATGCTAGATTATCATTGTTTTCACGATATATCCCGCTCACTGATGATGCTAGATTATCACGATATATCCCGCTCACTGATGATGCTAGATTATCATTGTTTTCACGATATATCCCGCTCACTGATGATGCTAGATTATCATTGTTTTCACGATATATCCCGCTCACTGATGATGCTAGATTATCATTGTTTTCACGATATATCCCGCTCACTGATGATGCTAGATTATCATTGTTTTCACGATATATCCCGCTCACTGATGATGCTAGATTATCATTGTTTTCACGATTTATCCCGCTCACTGATGATGCTAGATTATCACGATATATCCCGCTCACTGATGATGCTAGATTATCATTGTTTTCACGATATATCCCGCTCACTGATGATGCTAGATTATCATTGTTTTCACGATATATCCCGCTCACTGATGATGCTAGATTATCATTTGTTTTCACGATATATCCCGCTCACTGATGATGTGCTATTAGGGTCATGTTACGCAATATGCATAGAACTTTCTTACTACTGACTTACCCGTTTTCCCGGCGCCATTCTGCCAAGCCGCCGCGCATGAATTGGACTGTGGTCAGTACTAGAGAGAATCGTGCGCGCCATAGGCTCAATGTTGATAAAAAAAAACCCCACACAATTAGAACCTGAAAACGCAATATTAAATGATAATAAACTGAAATGGAGAAGGGTATAATACTCCCAACAAGCATGCAAAACCTAGTCGGCTTCGGTCTGGTCTTGTAGGCATTGTGGCTTCATCACTTAAAGCATTTGAAAATAATCTCCGAAAGCCGGAGGGTGAACTGGCTGCTCTGCTGACCTCGTTCACATTCGGAGCTTATGATTTACTGACATCAGTTCGCCTGCAGTATACCAAGGAAGAGCATACAGGATCATCTCACGAGTCAGTGTTGCATTTATGGGCTATTTGGGTGACTTCGTTTTTCAATGCTGTTTTTTTTTTTTCTCTCACAAGGCAATGGTTTCAGTGGCATTTTCTTTTTGCTAGATCGATAACATGCCAGGCTGGGGCTACTATAATTGTCAACATATTAGAATTAAACATGCGCACGTTCATAAAGACTACTCAGTTGAAAACCAAATACATTCCTTAGCAAGGCACCGTGAAACATCATAACCGGCCCTGCACAGAGTCAAGTTGTGTTGGTCAGACTTGTTTTTCACCTGTTCGATACCCCAATGTAGCTCAGTTCTTTGATTATCACTGTGTGTGTGTGTGTGTGTGTGTGTGTGTGTGTGTGTGTGTGTGTGTGTGTGTGTGTGTGTGTGTGTGTGTGTGCGCGCGCGCGCGCTCGTGTGTATTGCAGAATCCGTTGTTTCTCTGGTTTTATGACCCCCTCCACTCCCACTAAAGCGCTTAGAGCTTATTTAAGGATAAGCGCTTTATAAGTAGCCATTATTATTATTATTATTATTCAGTATTATTATTATTAATGTGTCACTTGCACCATAAGCCATGTATATGGTCAACGGATGTTTGTCAGTAATAGGTGAAAAGCAGATTTGACCCACATTAAACTTGCTAGGTCATGATTCGCATCGGCAATCAGTGATCTGGCCATTAAAAAGCATGGTGTGGCTTCTGGGCCCCCTCCTATCTCAGTTTCGCAAATGTTCCAAACCTAGAGCCCCCCCCCCCCCCCCCCCTTTTAAGTGATCTGTCCCTGCCCACCCGTTTCTTTACGCCTCCCCCCCCCCCCCCCCCTCCCCGACCTTACTGAAAACTGAGTTTCACAGTTTCTAAAAACCACTATCAAGTTCTTCAGTGACACCAGGGCCGCTAGGTCTGCCGAATACAGTCCGCACCGAATACACTCCTCTCATTCGTTTAACTCCAATCCGCACCTTCTAGCAGAAAGGGGAGGGTCTCATGAATAGTAAATAAAGCACCACCGCATTCAAGTGAAGACGCACGTAATGTGGAACGAGATAACATCATGAATTACGGCGGAAGATATTCAGCCTGATTTGCCTCCCCTTACGGGAAATGACGTATACATGGTACAGTTTTTGCAAGATGACAGCGCGGAGTGAATAACTTGATGGATTCTCGTAGGCACACACGTGCTAAAAGTTAACAAAACATGGCGTACGTGACTGCGACAGATTGTTTACATGCGCATTTACTTGTTTTCGTGTGCTTTATTTTGTGCAGGTGGCCTGGCCAGATCCCGGCGAACTAGAATCGTTGGCCAGCTACAGCAGTTCAAGCACCTTATGCGAAGAAGGTCACTTCAGTTGGCTTGCTGATAGTCCGTAATCGTTATGGCGGATGGGGCTGCGGCCTGCGGCCTACGTGACGATCGGAATGTGTGCCAATTGTGCGGGGCCCTCGAGAACCTTTCATTGTGCGGCGGTTGCCGCGATACGTGGTACTGCTGTAAAGACCACCAGCGCGCTCACTGGAAACAGCATAAGAGAAAGTGCAAAGGGAAACAACAACCAAAGAAGGCAGAACCTCAGAATATCGAAACAGCAAGCGCGTCTGCTAATAATCCCCCCGATGCCAAGTTGATTGCTGATAAGGTGACTGTGACAGCGGACTCGCTGCTTGATGCAGCAAATAGTTTGAGTTTGCCATCCAACTCTGACTCTGTTGCAGAGAGTAATAACGCACCACCGGACTCTGATGAAGGTGCATCTGCAAAGGATGATGCATCAACTCAGAAAGATGAAGCAGATGACGGCGATGAGTGTCCTCAAGCAGAGGGGACAGCATCTGGTGCATCATTGACTTTCAAGACCCCACCTCCCCCATCATCTTCTCGCAAGCTCACGAACACCCTGAAAAAACAAAGCCAGTTGCCTGCCATAGTTGAGGAGGGCAATGGTGAGCGTTTTTTTTTGAACGCCTCACAGACTCTACAGTCAGCAAGACACACCGCCCGTGCTCGTCGCAGTGCCCACGTCATGTCGCCAAAGGGGACAGCCATCGACTCTAAGGACGCATATTTAGATGTCCTCAGGTCCCGCTTTTCTGTCTACGCGCAGTATGTTGTGAAATGTTTGCAAACTTATGGTGTTTGTGTCATTGATGGGTTTCTGGGAGAAATTACAGGAAAGGAGATTTTGGCTGAAGTGAAACAGTTACAGGAGATGGGTGTCTTCCGCAAGGGACAGCTCGTGCATTCAGCCTCAACTACAACAGACAACATTCGTGGTGACATCATAACTTGGGTGGATGCACGGGGACAAATGTGTGAAAACATTCAGTTTCTGGTGTCCTGTATGGATGCAGTTGTTCAGAACTGTTCAGCTCTTCTGGAGGGTTACTCTATCAATGAGCGAACAAAGGTTTGTTGAAGGTTTTGCTTATGTGATTGTATGGTTTGATATGAGATCACTGTTTCTGCATAAGTATGGCATGAAAATGTTTGGTCACACAGCACCCAGAAATATTGTGCACATTTTTTTTTGTAGCTAGCATCAAGCTGAGGTGCACACATTTAATTTTAATCCTTTTAGTTTTAACCCCATGGCTGCATTTCCCAAGTTTAAGAGGTGTCAACTAACTACTACAGGTATAAATTTTATGAGTTGCAAATCTGGCACTACCTTTGAATTAACATGGTCGATCCATCTCCTGCTGTAGTACATCAGGGCTAGGTAGGTTAAGCAAATTAGACCATTCATAATATAGAGGACTGTGTATCTATCAATATCATCCTTTTAAAAAAAAAAGATCCTCATCAGCCTGATAATTGATATTTCATAGGAGGTATAGTTTATACCATTGACTGCAGTAGATCTATGACACTGACAGATCTAATTCTGTGTGAAGATTTTCTATTATGTAGTTTTGGGAAATATTTGTTAATAGTTCACATTAAATAGTTCGTATTAATAATAATAGAAAGTGTCATGTTGTCATATATGTGTCTGGTAAAGAAATGAAGAATTTTTCTTTTAGTTTTGTTTTAGTGTTCAAGAAAACCTTGCAAGATGTTGGCGACTTTGCACTTATTAAGTTGTTGCTTAAGAAAAGAAAACATAATCCATGCCATGTGAAATTAAAAGATAATCTTTATTTGCAGTATTGCACACATGTAGTTCATGAGTTAACATGTAACCCTAGTACTAGTAGTAGTATACTAGTACATTATCAAGAGTCAGACAGTGACAGCATTTTCACTATCATCACCTAAATCAGAGGCTGGTCTACTGAATAACCTATTAACAGTAATATAACATTGATTTTTTAAAATCTGCAGGCAATGGTGGCTTGCTATCCAGGCAATTCAACAGGGTATGTGAGACATGTGGACAATCCAAATGGTGATGGACGCTGCATTACCTGCATCTACTACCTGAACCAAGACTGGGATGTTCGTGTAAGTTAAAAAAACAACCACCCAGCATTTCATGTTGTGCACAATTCTTAACCACTTCAGCCTAGATACTGAGAACATGGTCCAGCTGCCAGAGGCATAGATCCTCATGCACCCCACACAATTGCAGGGGCTCATGAGGATCTATGCCTCTTGTTGACACCACTTTCAATCTATGTTCCTGGGACAGCTTGGGCTCTTTGGTGGTGAATTACCAAAGATTGCAGAAACACAGTCTGTGTCGACTCGCATTGAAGGGTTTTACCCAATGTAACCACTGGTACTGTTTTTAATACCTGTGGCTGCATGCACAAAGGGGTTAACTCTGTGGCTGTCAGCAATTTTTGTTGAGGTGAGGCAGTGCTACTGAGCACGGCTACAGCTTAACTCATTCACAACGTACTGCATGGGGATATGCGGCCAAAGGCCATGCGGTATGTCACGAATGAGTTAAAGGTTCTAAGCCTACTGAATCATGTTAATTAAAAAGAGACATCCGTTCATGTGTCTGTATTGTATCTGATCTTTATTCTGTTCATGGTCTGTGCAAGTTACTTTTATTTATGCATTACTTATTCGTGTATCATAATTTGAAATATAGATCTGTCACTTTGATCTGCTTTACTCTTGAGTTATCTTATCTGAGGGTTTGTGTTTAGGACTCCCCCATTAATGAACACCAGTGCAATTTTTTTAAATCTGTAAGATGAAATTACTGTCAGAAACAAATAAAAGTCTTGCATGAACTACACCTTCAGTTAAAAAAAAAATCAATCACTGAAGTAGGAATCAGCTTGACAACAACTTGAACAAGCACTACTGACAGCCAAAAGGTTAAAAGAATAATGAGCCATAATGACCGGGACAAAACTTTGCAGATGCCTTGAGCAAAATTTAGTCACCTAGTACTATGTGCTCACAGCTGCCTGTACTTGGCTTATCTATTCTAACCTGGCCTTTTTGTGTGTGTGGTGTGTGCTGTAGCTAGTTGCTGAGGAGGGGGATCTGACAGAAATGCTGTAAATTACATTCCACAAACTGTCAACATTTTTCTGCTAATAAATTATGTGACCTGAAAATACATTAAGACCATCTGAAAGTGTACGCTGCAGCTTTGCTTGGTTTCCCAGGTATTTTTCTGAGGTGTTTTGGTGACAGAAGTATGTGATGAATGCCAAGTGGCCATTTGTCCTTGAAAGATATTTTTGTTCATGGTGTTTCAAACATTTCTTGTTTGAGTAACCATTTGGGCCAGAGAGCGTTAGGACTTGCTAGCATCCTGAAAATGTTGAAATGTTACAACAATAACAACAAAAAAGAACAAAGAAAAGACTAGGGCTATGGGTAGAAATATGCAAACACTTAGTTATAACCAGATTGTTAATTTATGCCAACTGCTGTAGACATTCAGCTCTGTTCAGAAAACTTATTTTCCAGCTGTAATTTAATGTTTATGCTTTGTAATTGAAGCTTCATATCATGGTGAGAGAAATTTGTTCTAACTTCACATGAAAGTTAATACTTGGTTGACAGTGAATTGGACTTCAGATGGTAAGATTAAGAAGTACATATTGACACACTTCCACTTTAAAAAAAAGTTGTCTGATATGAATCAGTGTGCTATTTTGGACCCTGTTTTAAAACACTTCTAGCAAGGAATGTTTACGTGAAGCCTTCTGGGGAGTTTTCCTAACATTTTACACCTTTCACATCTAGGTCAAATTCGAGATTTTTTTTTTTTTTTTTACCATGCTATCACAGTGGTAGTGATGGATTGGCTCATAACATCCTGAGGATTGAATTTATCAATTCAATTAACTTAATATATCCTTTGAGATATTTGACACAGTTCTGGAGACAGATTGACCATGATAGTTCAAGGATGGTTCAAGGATGTTGTCGGAATAGCTTTGCACCTATTGGCGCCAAGCTATTGACACAACCCTTGAACTATCATGGTCGATCCACATCCTGTTATAGCATGTGAGGGCTTTATGAGTTAACATAGGGCGGCCTACAGCTAACAATTTACACCTTTCACACCCGGTGTCAAATGTGGGAGATAGACCATGATATCTCAGTGATAGTGAGGCATATGCTTGGCGCCTCAAGGTACTGAGCTAGTCCATGCCTACCATTCAGATATCATGGTCGATTCATTTTAGTCAACTTGCACGTGTTTAGCAGAGTTAGTAATTGGCAGTAGAGATGAAAATCACAGCTGCAAAAAGTGTGTCAGCAGATAGGCTGCTATGAATGCCTCCTCTGAGCCTCTCGATTATTTTTGAATGTTTGGGATGCGTGTTGTCACATTTGATGTATGGCAGTAACAAATTATGCCACCTCTCTCAGAAAGTTTGAAATGTTGAACTGGTTGAATTTATTTTAAAGTGTGTGTGCATACATATGTGTGTACACATCAGAGCCAAAGATATGGCTCCAATTATGGTAGCTCAAACTCAAAGGTGCTGCTGGCATCAAACACTTTTAAAAGTTAATAAAAGTAATTAAGATCATACTGTTTATCACTTAACATCGAAGTGAAAGACTCAAAAAGTTCTTTTAACCCTTTGACCATCAACGCTTTTTTGTCAAAATGATCATTTCATCGCAACAAAAAGCATTGTCGATAGCCAAAGGGTTAGATCTTTATGAATCTAACTTACATGTTAATGTGGTACTGCTAATAAGCGAATAAAAATAGTTTCATTTTGGTTTTAGTTTATGACATCGTTGACGTTATCTGAATCTGGCTACATGTTGAAGGGGTTTGATGTAATCATATTAGTGCATCATGCTTTGCAGCAGATGTGGCTTGCAATTTCAGTGTATTTAAAATAATTTATTCTTTCAAATGTATTTCTGCTCACAGAGGGATGGTGGGATGTTGCGGATTTATCCAGAAGGCAAAGATACTGTAGCAAACATAGAGCCCACATTTGATCGGCTCTTATTCTTCTGGTCAGATCGGCGAAATCCACACGAGGTGCTTCCTGCTATGAGAGAAAGGTATGTTAGCTGTAGTGTAATGGTTTCAGTTTCAGCCAGTGTTCACACGGTTTGGCCATTGTGCCAAAGTTGTGTGTGGGTCGACTGTGGCTGACTTCAGCCTGATAGCCTTTTGTGTACCAGTTGAGTCTGCAAGATGCAAAATTCTTATGATTAGTCTGCAAGAGACTCAGTTTCTCATGAGCCACTGCAGTGGCAGGGGTTCATAAAAATGTATGCTTGCAGTGGTAGGGATTGTCATGCCTTAGATCTGTTGACAAATGATTGACCTTATGAAAGTTTACGTTAGTGAATAATTATGGTGTGTATCACGTTATGTGTGAGTGTGCGCATGAGTACCCAGCTAATCTGTCAATTTTTGTTGACTTTCTTTTTCCACAAATTTCTGTCACCACTGTGTTCTATTTAAAATCAGTTAAGAGAAAATTTACTGGTACCTTTACACTGCAGTCTCATTTCAGTAATCCATGTTTCAGCTCCCTCTCCTCTTTTCTCCATTCCATTATTAAATATTGGAGTCTTTGTTGACATGCGTGTTTAAATGCAGTTTATTTGGTTTGTTAAATTAATCCATTGATCAATGGTTGTGCAACATGTTACATTACAAAAAATCCCAGCTTACAACACAATGTATTTGTTTTGTTTTCGCCAGATACGCAATTACTGTGTGGTATTATGAAGCTGAGGAGCGAGCCAGGGCATTGAAACGATTTAAAGGTATTTTGGTGTGCTGTTTAGCCCTTCTTTGCCAGTGGTTGTAGATTGTGTTTTAGAAGTCCTTGTTGATTCCACGCCAAGAGCCCAAGGATGATGGCTGCATATAGTTGTCAGCAAGAGGCATAGATCCTCATGAGCCCCTGC
Source organism: Semisulcospira habei (assembly GCA_036245525.1). Lineage (NCBI taxonomy): Eukaryota > Metazoa > Mollusca > Gastropoda > Semisulcospiridae > Semisulcospira > Semisulcospira habei. The sequence continues at coordinate 31,831,925 of BTPG01000004.1, forward strand.
AGCTGCAGGGGCTATGAGGATCTGTGTCTCTGGCAGTTAGATTGTATTCAGTTTTTCTTGGCTGTGAAGAGTGACATTAGTGTCTATGTGTGTGCATTCACGTGAACATACTTTAAAAAAAACAACTGCTAGCCCACAAAAGTGTGTTGTATTCATGTGTACATATCTTTTAAAATCATTTCCAGCTTCCTCCCCCAAAAGTGAACAAATAACAATGATAATGCCTTTCTAAATTTAGACATGTAATGAGACCCTGGGAGCCTTATACTCGGGTGCACAGATACCCACAACAGAAGAGCTCATGTGTGAAGCAAAAGTGAGTATGTTCTGGGCCAGTGGTCGTCCGTCCGTCTGTCATCCATCCGCTGTCGTCTGTGGTAAACTTTAACGTTGGCATTTTCTCAGAGACTATTCAAGCCACAGTCTTAAAACTTGGCCCAAGGATACTTTGTGGCAAGACCTTTCTAAACACACCATTTGAGTGACCTCTCTCAAAGGTCAAGGTCACAGGGGATGAGGAAACAGGTAAAACATAGTGATATTTTGACAAAATTTATTTTTTCTCAAATACTATTCCCAACTTCTAACCCAAACTTGCTACACAGATACGTAATGGTAAGACCTTCCTATGCATACTAATTTGGTTAATCGCTCGGAAAGGTCAAGGGTCACAAGAAATTATTACTTGCTTCTTACTTACGCCTGTCACCCCTCCCAGGGTATAGGCCGTCGACGAGAGACCTCCAGTGACTCCTGTCCTGTGCTTCTCCCTCAACTCCACTCCAGGTGGTTTCCAGTCTCATGATGTCTGCTTGGAGGTCTCGACGCCAGGTGTTTCTTGGCCTGCCTCTTTTCCTCTTTCCCTGGGGGTTCCATGACAATGCCTGCCTAGTGATACTGGAAGCTGCCTTTCTCAGCCTATGACCAATCCATCCCCATCTTCTTCGCCCAATTTCATTCTCTGCTGTTATCTGCTCTGTTCTCTCCCAGAGTCTGACGTTACTGATCTTCTCTGGCCAGTGGATTTTCAAAATTCTTCTAACTTCTAAGGCAACTGTTAATGAAGATCTGTACTCTGTTGACTGTGGTTTTTGTCAATCTCCAAGTCTCTGCTCCATATAGGAGAACTGCTTTTACGTTGCAGTTGAAAATCCGGACTTTGGTGCGTTGTGACAGCTCTCTGGAACTCCACACATTTTTCAACTGGAGAAAGGCTGCTCTGGCTTTACCGATTCGTGCTCTGACATCTGCATCAGTGCCGCCTTTTTTGTCTATGATGCTTCCGAGATAGGTGAAGGACTCCACGTCCTCCAACGGGGTGCGAGCAAGCAAGACTGGTTCTTCCCTGGTTGCGTTCAGCCTCATTGACTTTGTTTTCTGTTTGTGGATGGTGAGGCCCATTTGGGACGAGATGTCAGCAAGCCTCGTGGTCTTGCCCTGCATTTGTTGATGAGTGTGGGACAGTAAAGCCAAGTCGTCTGCAAAATCGAGGTCATCAAGCTGTGTCCACTGTATTCCACTTTGTCTGTGCTCTATGGTCCTCTTCATGACCCAGTCTATGGCCAGTAGGAAGAGGAATGGAGACAGCAAACACCCCTGCCTGACACCGGTTCTGACCTGGAGCTCCCTGGTGAACTGCCCTTCGTGGATCATGCGACATGTCATGCCATCGTAGCTGCTCTTTATCAGGCATACGAGCTTTGTGGGTACACCGTAGTGTCGTAGGAGTTTCCACAAAGTCTCTCGGTACAAGAGATTATGAAATGGGTGAAAAATAGCCATATTTTGACAAAAGATGTTCTTTTCTCAAATACTTTTCACAGCTTCAAACCCAAACTTGGTACAAAGATACCTGATGGTATGACCTATCTATGCATACTAATTTGGATGACCCCTTGGAAAGGTCAAGGGTCACAAGAGGTCGGCAAATGTGTGTAAAATGCCAATTTTTGATAGAATTGTAGTTTTTATCAATATTTTTGTAAAGTTTTTAATCAATTTGGCTCAAAGCTAGCTGATGATAAGACCTTCATATACATATTAATTTAGTTGACCCATGGCAAAAGTCAAGGGTCATAAATGTGTGAAAAATGCCACTTTTTGTTAGAGAATTGTAGTTTTTATCAAAGTTTTTGCAAACTTTTCAATCAAATTTAGCATGTAGTTTGCTGATGGCAAGACATTTCTATGCATACTAATTTAGTCGACTCATCAAAAAGTGACAGATGTGTGAAAAATGCTTACATTTTGAGAAAACTGGATTTCGCTCGTGCAGAAGCCAGCCATTTACCTAGTGTCACAAAGGTCACACATATGTGCATCAGTCATACATGTGAGCCATAAGGGCTTTGCCTTTCTTGTTGACTGTATGAATTGCATTTGCATTAGACTAGAGTCATTTAATAGTGCATAGACACGTTTTTAATGAATGTGTTTGACAAGTTTGGAGATGGTGGGTGGTGGTGGCATCTGGGTTGCTTGAGTGGAAGGGAAAAAATTATTTTGTGCGAAATGCAGTTTGTTTTGTAGAAGAAAACAAAAAGGGATTGGAAGTACATGTGTGTACACTTTTTGTCAGTTTGGCCAGGAGTGAAGGCTAGAGTGGACGGGTTGAAAAGTGATTCTTACAACCAAAAGTGTCCTGAGTTCAGTATTCCCAACTTTGGGAGTTGTCTTATAATGGCTAAATACCAGTTAATCCCTTAACTGCCAGTTATCATCATGAATGAATTGTGCATCTGAAACCTGCACACTGACTGAGATTCGAGTGAAGAACATATGTAAGTGGTACCAAAAATGGGCATAAAGAACGCAGGATTAACAAGAGACATAAATCCTCATCAGCCCCTGCAAGGGTTTTTGTCTCTTGCAGTTAACATTCACCTTGTACAGGCAATTAACCCTTATCATTCGGAATACACCATTGGGTGAAATAAGTTTTACTAAAATAGTTCAAAAGTAGTGCCAGAATAGCTTGGCCAAGTTTTTCTGGCACCACCCTAAGTTAAACTAAAGCCTTTGGTCTGTAATTTTCATGTCTTGTGCATGTGTTCTATGTGTGTAGTTGCATCCTGATGGCCACATGTTTTACAGGGCCACAGATTGCATTGAGTTAGAGTTTGGTCAGTGAGAGATAGTACCCAATAGGTTATCATGAGACGGTCTGGGAAGTGTTCTTTATTGGAGTCTCTGTTGAGTAAATGGTCGTTTGTGCAGCAGAACTTGTTTTGAGTGAACACCTGTATAATGTAGGTTGGATATGACAGTGTGCAAACTGGAAGCTTTTAGCCTCAGTATGATGTGGGTTAAGGAGGTAAGAGATGAGTAGCCTTGATAGTTGACAGGTTTTGCTTGAATAGCTTGACGCCTATTGGCGCCAAGCTATTCTGGCCCCACCCCTCAACTATCATTTTCCATCTGTCTCCAGTTGCAGTGTGTCGGGGTTGAATGAGTCCTGTAGTCTCAAGTTAGGATGATGTCAGTCTGTTGTATGATGCCATTGATGTATCTTTTAGGACTTTCTCTCTATTCTTCAGGGGAATATTCAAGTCATCCAAAGAAGGAAGCTGTGCCTCTGTTCAACGGAGCAAAAGACTTGGACTCATAGCAGTGGGACACCAGTAAAGCTGAAAGACATGCCAGCAACAGGGAAGGTGTGTCGACCATGGAAGTGTGTGCTTGCAATAGAATTTAACCCTTTTGGACATGCGGTCACTGGGACCATGAACAGTACTGATGGTTGCTTGCATGAAGGGGTGCATGCAGCCACCTGTAAACAGTACTGATAGCTGCATGCGCGAAGGAATTGAGCATGCTGCGCTCTGCCGTGCATGGGCTTACTGTGGCTGACGTCGGCCCAAGGAGCACTGTGGTCTGTTAGTGCCATAAGTAAAGACAACTTCTTGCCCCATTGGACATATAACAGGCATCAGAACTGTCCGATTTTCGGCGATTTTCAGATTCTTCATGTGCTTAGTTAATAACACTTTTGACTTCTTATGTGCCAGGAAATGGCTTTAAATAACTCTACAATTCTTCAAAATCGCCGTTTTCAGATTTTTTTGGGGTGAACAGTTCTGATGCCTGATATAAGCTGTGATTTCATCAAGAAATGCAGAAAATAGATTTGATTTTAACTCCCTTGTGCATGCAGCCTCTGGTGCATGCACGTCTAACGGGGCTAATGTGGGTTTTGTTTATCAGCTGCTGATCTTTTCTCTAAAGTACATTATTTTTGTACCACCAGCTTTCTCTGTGCTTCTGTTATGCAAAGTTATCAGTAGAAGTTTATCCCATCTAGCCCCACGGCTGCATTTCCACAATTTTGGAGGTGTCACCTGACAACTGTACCAGTTGCAGGAGATGGATGGACCATGATAATTCAAGGGCAGTGCCTTCAGATGCCAAGCTAATCTGGCACTACCCTTGAATTATCATGGTCCATACATCTCCTCTGTAGGGCTTCGGAGCTAAATGGGTTAACTCTTTGGAGACGTGCTGCATACAGATACATGGCGTGTCCGCCACGTATCTGTATGCGGCATGTCTCCAGTGAGTTAATAATAAGGCTTGGAAAATTGACCAAAAGGGACATGTCAAGGAGAGGAGGAGAAATGTGTGAAAATCAACATGCTTATTTTTTTACACACTTGTCGACTTTTTCTCACTTTGCATGCCATTGTAGGGTCAGATTTTTGGATTTGCACGTCTTGTGCATGTGTTCCATGTGTGTAGTTGCATCCTGATGGCCACATGTTTTACAGGGCCACAGATTGCATTGAGTTAATGTTTGGTCAGTAAGAGATTGTACCCAATAGGTTATCATGAGACGGTCTGGGAAGTGTTCTTTATTGGAGTCTCTGTTGAGTAAATGGTCGTTTGTGCAGCAGAACTTGTTTTGAGTGACCACCTGTATGAGAGACCAGCTGTCATTAATAAACACATTATTCAGGTGGCTGTAACTGCCCAAATGATCAGATGGTCTTTAACCCATTTAATCCCAAGGCTGCATATCCCAAAATTGGGAGTTTTACCTATCGACTATGTAGCAGGTGCAGAGATGAATCGACCATGATAATTCAGAGGTAATGCCAGATTAGCTTGCGTATGATGGCACCACGCTAATCTGGCACTACCCTTGAATTGTGGTCGATCCATCTCCTGCTGTAGTGCGTCGGGGCTGAATGGGTTAATGACATCGAGAGGTGACACTTTTTGCGCTACAAGAGTTCTGTTTCGAGAGAGCACCTGTTGACTTTTAAGACCAATTTTTTATTTCAAAAAAGGTGGTTGCTCAAAGTTTTCAAAACATGTTCACTGTATTCCTGTGTACTGTGCACTATGGGTCATCAGAGGGATGATTGGGAAGTGCTGGTTATCCGGAGCCTCTGTAAACCCCTTCACTGCCAGGAAAAATGTGAACACCACCCAACTGCAAATAGCAAAGAACCTGACAAGCCCCCACGGCTGCAGAGGTTCATGACGTTCTCTGCCTCTTGCTGGCCCTGTTTATGTCCATGTTTGGATTGATTGCATTGGATAGTTCAGTACTGAATATGCCTTGCTTTCGAGGACATCATGTTGCTGGCAATGAAGGGGTTGAATAAATAGTCATTTGTATGCACATTCTTGTAGTCAGCACCTCTTTTCTGCAGGAGACACTGTCATCAGCCCTGGTGAGTTGCTTGAGGTGTATGATCGTGCCTCTCATGAGAGAATGTTGTTTGTTGAAGGAACGGCTGCTGAAAATTAGCCAGAATCTGTATTGTTTGCAGCTGCAAAGTTGTCCATTCATGTTGTTATACTATTCTTTCCAAAGGGCATAAAATGGAAATCACAAATGTTTTCTCGTACACATACCATTGTGAATTAAATGCACCCCATTCCCTTAGTTTGAAAAACACCAAGAGGCAGAAATCTTTATGAGCCTCTATTTTTGCAGGGACCCATAAGGAGCTATGCCTCTTGATGCCTGGGGTGTGTTTTCCCACTGGGCATCCATAGTGTTGCTCAGCCACCCACATGATACCCAAGTATTTGATTGCGTTGCATGATTATCCCTTTGCCTGCAGTAGCCATTTTTGTCATGATGATTCCTGCAGGAATCATTGTGACAAAAAAAAAAAAGTTCTACCGGTGTGACAGCTGGTATGAGCACAGTTTTTGTGTTCTCTTAACTCATTCTACCCCATCACCAAAATCCCCAAATTTTGCCGTTGTCCTCTGAAGACTGCATTGCAGCGCAGGACACAGATCGACCATGATAGTTCAAGGGTGATGCCAGAATAGCTTGGCGCCCATAGGCGCCAAGCTATTCTGGCATCACCCTTGAACTATCATGGACGATCAATATCTTTCTGTGGTGCGTCTGGGGTAGAATGAGTTAAACCATTTAATTGCAAGGTGGCATTTCCCAGATTTTGGCGGTGTCACCTTAAGACTGTACCAGTTGCAGGAGATGGATCGACCATGATAATTCAAGGGTTGTGCTAGATTAGCTTGGTGCCATCAGACGCCAAGTTAATGTGGCACTGCCCTTGAATTATCACGATCAATCCTGATGTTGTGCATGGGAGCTAAATGGGTTAACTGTCAGAAACTTACATGACGCTGATTGATCCCAATGATTAGTCACATTATATTGCTTGTGTACCGCTTGTGCTACTACTAGTCAGTGTTCATTATGAAATGTTATCTATCTCAGGTTTTGTGATGATTTTTGTTGTACTAGTGATGTTTTGAAGCTGACTACTGAAACATCTACACTGAACCCTTGTCTTGTCATGCCAGTTCCAATTTCAGTGTCATACATTTTTCTTAAGCATCCATACCATTTGATAATTTTCAGCTGAATTAATTTTTTGGGTAGAGGAATATGATTATGAATGTCATAACACTTGTTTGGAAGGTACAGTGTGCCCTTTCTGTTGCTTACATGCCGAGGTTTTGCTTTGAAGACCTTTTAATCCTTTGGCTGTCAGTAGTGCTTTTTGTTGAGGCGTTTCATGCAGGAATCACCTCAACAAAAAGTGCCAATGACAGCTAAAGGATGTACATATCAATATGTTGACGTAGGCTTTCTGCCCGGCACACAAGGTGAGGATGGACGTATATGATTGAAAATTAGGATGGGGAGGGGGGTGTTTTGAAGGCAATTACAACATAGAACAAAAGGAAAATAATTGAAAATAATTGTTTTTATCACCATGGTGAATAAATGCAGATGTCCAGCATCATTTATAGCAAACTGATGCGAAGAACTCGTTCATCTTTTCTTGGTGAAACAAGGCCGTGTCGTGTTAAGATTTGTTAGTTTTAGTCAGAATTCAAATGCTTTACTTGGAGCAGTTGGACCTGCCATTGCACACTTAACCGTTTGCATCCTGATACACTATTGCTTGAAATATATTTTACTACGGTAGTTCTTCTAGGGTGGTGCCAGAAAAGCTTGAATTAATTGGTTGATCTGTCTCCTAATCTGTAATGTAGCCTTCATAGGACAATAAGCGACTTTAAGTCAGCCTCAGAATGTAATGGGTTAAGGAAGAGGCATAGATTCCCATGAGCCCTTTGTGGCTGCAAGGCTAGTGTGAATCTGTTTCTGTACAGATGAAATAGACTGGATGAGGGGCTGGTGTGTCGCTACTGTACAGATGGAATAGACTGGATGAGAGGGGCTGGTGTGTCCGCTATGTGTGCAGGGACAGGATGACTATAGTCGGTTGATATTCTGCAACTGCTTCTTGAGTGTGTGCCTAGTCGTTTGTTTTAACCCCAAGGCTGTGTTTGCCAACTTTTGGAGGTGTCACCTAATCCTTATGTACCAGTTGTAAGAGATAGGTCGACCATAACCACAGGGTAGTGCCAGATTAACTTGGCGTCACAAGGCGCCAAGCCAATCTGGCACTACTCATGAATTATCATGGTCGATCCACCTTCTGCTGTAGTGCTTCGGGGCTAGATGGGTTAACCCTCTCATGCATGCATCTACCAGTACTGTGTTGCTGATGGCTGCATGCACAAGGAGGTTAACTCGTTCAGGTAGCCCAGTATCAGTAGCTTCAAAAGTGTCATGCAGCGTTGCCTCAGGGAATGCTACTGGGTATACCACACTTCCACAATTATTGAGTTAACTCATTCGAGATGTGCTGCCTCTGGATACGCAGCTTAAGCTGCGTATCCGGAGGCAGCACATCTTGAATGAGTTAACACCTACTAGTGAATGTAAGACTTGAACCCTGTTGGCACTTGTGTACTTTATCATAACACAGTGAACTGACTTATCCATATTATTTGGTTGTGTTCTGGTGAAATTGCAGACTTCATTTGTCTTTTTCAATTTACTTCAGTACCTTCGATGTACATCATGTTTTGGATTTTTGGCACATTGTGTGATCTACAATCCACTATACATGCTAAATTTTCCTTCTTTTTTCTTATTCATCTTTTTGCAGATCACTTTTCAGTCAGTGATTTTGCTTGTCTTTGCTGTGCATCAGCTTTCTTTAACAGTGCTTAGGGGATGTACAGCTACAGTTATGTCATCATTATTCTTTGTTTTTTATGCAACTGTTGTTGCACTAAGAATTAAATTTGTTTGGCCTGTGTGTGTGTACGCCTGTGTGCTGGCTGCGTACGTGTTTGTCTGCATTTGTGTGTGTGTACATGTGTAGCATTTGTACATGTTTGTGTGTGCACACGTGCAAAAGATGTAGCAGAATAGGAGTAATATTAATTATTCTGTTGGAGTGCAGCAGTGGTCAAGTAGGACAGATCTGTCGCTGTGTGATTGATGTCTGTACCAGTATGTGGGTGTGTGCAAGCATGTGAGCGTCTGTGCTTGTGTGTGTTTTTGCATGTGTGTGTATGACTATGAGTGAGTGTTATTCTACCTCTGTAGCGCATGACTATAGAATGTTCTGTCACTGTAAGAGAGAAAGTTGGACGGCCAAATATTGTGGTGCATCTACAGGTATATTACGTACCTAGTAAGCAAAAGGCCATCAGGCAGACATCAGCCACAGGTAGCCGGCGTACAGCTGTATGCAGGCCAACTGCGGCTGATGTTGGCTTTAGGACCTTGTGCACACTGGGTAGTAATGTACAAATGCATACTACCAGCTGTGAGGACTGTTTGTATTTAACCCATGTAACCCGAGGCTGCATTTCCAAAAGTTTAGAGGTGTCATCTAACACCTATGTACTGGTTGATGGAGAGGGACCGACCATTTTAATTCAAGGGTAGTGCCAGATTAGCTTGGTACCATCAGTCTGATCTGGCACTACCCTTGAATTATGGTTGATTCCTCTTCTGCTGTAGTGCGTCAGGGCTAAATGGGTTAATGTTCTCAATCATTTAGTCGGTCGCATGTTGTGGACGTGAGAGAAAAATGATTTTATACATGTTATTTGATTGTGACTTTTAACTGCTAATCTGATGTGATTTGATGCAATTATGTTTGTTACCAAATGCCATCAAATGCAACTAAAGAATAAAGTTGAAAATGAAATGACTTTTTCCAGGGTGTTCTTTCTGATTTAAACATGGCTGTGCCTTCAATTTACCTTTGCACTCGTTATCTTACCCAATCAACCCTGAAATGGCTAGGTGTCACCAGTGACTATGTACTGGGCCCATTTTCACAGCAAAGGGACTGAATACCTCCAGGTGGAAAATTCAGAGGGTGCGCATTTTAACCCCAAGGTCCAAATTTCTCAAATTTGGGAGGTGTTGCCTAACGACTATGTACCAGTTGCAGGAGATGGCTTGACCATGATAATTCAAGCGTAGTGCCAGATTGGCGCCTTCAGGCGCCAAGCTAATCTGGCACTACCCTTTAATTATCATGGTGAAGGCATCTCCTGCTGTAGGGATCCGGGGCTAAAAGGGTTAAAGGACACAAATTTGGACCTGCAATACAGAGTCTTTAGCATGTTTTTTAAACGAATGAAACTCAAGCATAGTCTGTCCCTGACGGAGATGCGCTGAATTTTGTGTGTGTCTGCCTGCCCCTTCGTCGCAGTTCCAGTTTGTGCTTTTGAATTTAAGTGAGATACACACTCGGACACGAGAGCCCTGTGTGTACCAGTTGCTGGGGGAGGATGGAATATGACAGTTTCATTGTAGTACCTGATTAGCTTGGCATAAAGTCAGTCCGGTACCACAAGTGAACTGGTGAATTATTGTCGAACCATATCCATTTTCCACCTGCAGTAACCTTGATTTGTCATGGTCAATGCCTCTTCTGCTGTACTGAGCGCGATATGAGTACATTAATCCCTTCTCTGCCACTGGACACAGATTGTGTTCCTCAAAACAAGTCACTAGCCATCAAACGAACAAACTGATAAAAAGTTTTCTCAGCAAGAGTCATAGATTCTCATGAGCCCCCGCATTTGCGGGGGCTCATGAGGATCTATGTCTCTTTAGTGGAACAGTGTTCATTTTTTCTTGGCAGTGAAGGGGTTAAAAAAAGGTGGAGCTCCAGATGACGCCCTCTATGGAATCCTCTTCGCAACCCCCCCCACCCGGGTCTGCCCTGGGGGACTTGGGTGGGGTTAGGTTTTTTTAGTTCCCAGGGTCACCCTGGTCAGCCCACAGGGTGGGTTTTTCTCTCTATTCTGGGGCATGTGTTTCTGTCTACCCTTTGTCCATTCACCTGTATTTGCCTTTTTAAAACTCTCCCTACTGTCTGCACTGCCTGTAGCTCTTGATATTGGATGTTTGTTGCTAAATGGTCTTAGCTTTATTTAGGCCCCATGTGTTAGGTTTATTTAATGTATTTGACCGGCTGGCGACATACATCCAATGTTCTGTTTATTTTTTTTTTTTTTCACAAGCAGTGCAGGCACGTCCTGAGAAAGCCTTGTTGCTGTCGGGACGTTAAGCAATGTACAATCAATGTACAATCAATCAACCTCTTCGCAACCTTTCGGTCAGGGATATGCACCATCAGTATTATCAATGTTCAAATGACAGCATCCACGTCGTTTTGTTTTGACACGTGCAAGCAATAACAGTATGCGTGGAAAAAGCGAAGCAAGTGAGAAAATATAGGTCGTTTTGACCCCTTGAAGACCACAGAGAAAACGGGTCGCTTTGACCGCACCAAAACCACAGAGAGAACGGGTCGATTTGACCCCACCGAAACCACGGAGAAAATGGGTCGTTTTGATCCCGCACCAAGACCACGCAACAAATGGGTCACTTTGAATACCCACCCCAGCACTTAAAGGTCCTCTGGCTGACGATGGCCGCACGTCTGGCCCGCGGACAGCTGTGCGCGGGCCAACTGCAGCCGCTGTCGGCTCGAAGACCTTTTGCTACTGGGGATATCAGGGGGATCAACACGACCAGCACACAGACAACCATATATCACAAAAAGTCCAAGTACAGTCTGCAGAAGACGACGGCCCTTATTTGTACGGTATAAAGAGTAACCGTATAACAGTAGCTTAGAAAGATTTTTGTCATGGAAGGGGGAGGGGGGGGGGGGTAGTGTGTGTGTGTGTGTGGGGGGGGGGGGGGGGGGGTGCCGGCCCAGCGTTCCTGTCATGTTACTTTTGAACATGTAAAAAAATTAATCTACAAGCGCAATCAAGGACCAAATCAAACATACAAGTAAAAGTCCGTATTTTTTCCCTCACCAATAATTCTGAAGGGTGGTGGGGGAAGAGCCAGGGGAGACAATGGCCCACCACCCCCCCCCCTACCCACACCCCCTACCCCCCCCACCCCTCCCCTCACTCAGGGCCGGCCAATCCCGCTTCATACACCACTATATACAACAAGATGAGGATTTCATACCAAAGTCTACGGTATTGTTTAGAGCTCATATGCGTTTATCTTATATGAACATTCAGGGTTGTTCATATTTTTAGGATTATTATGCTGATCAGTCCTTTTCTCTCCTCTCGAGGCTAAGCCAACCCTTGATCAACACACACGTCGGCTCAGTCACACAAATAAAGACGGAAACACGGCGCTTCCCGCCATTAGTCCGCTATGTGGGCTCGTGTAGCGACAGGAATCCATCTCCTTCTACTCTAACCCACCCTCTTATCCACACACACTGGCAGACAGAAATAAAGACAGGCACACGGCGATTCCCGCCATTCGTAAGCTCCGCGGTATGGCGTAGCATAGCCGCTATTCTGAAGAAAAATAATAGCACGAGCAGTGAAATGACGTCACTTCAAGCTTCACGTCATGGCATCATTAGTCCCACGACGCCGTGTTCATAGTGACGACTCGATGTTATACGTCACTCATCACAGTACTAACATTTGACGTAGCAGAGAATCCTTTGCAATTTTCTTGCTGATTTACACGCCTAGGGCTTACAGGTCTCAATCTGACCTAATTTTACACCAGGGCCGGGACAAACAGCATGAAGGTGTTAGTGAGAAGATAGTCAGTTTTTATCGTAAAAGAAAAATTAAAGTTATGTTAGCTGTTTTACAAATGACTCCTAAAATGTAGTGCAGAACATTGTCTGATTTTCACACCTAGGCATACAGGTCACAATGGACCTAATCGTACCCGACAGCCGAGACAAACTGTAGGCTTATGTAAATACGGTATAGTATGAAAAATAATGCGATTATTAATGAGAAGATTGGGGGTTTTTTTCATAAAAAGATTTAATTGTTTTAAGAGTAACCCATATAATTCGTGAAATTAATCCCAAAAACGTGAATTTCTTTTCTTTCAAAAAATATTTAATTATCACTCAAAATGTTCTAGAGGTACAATGCTGGTTAACGAAATCATTCAATATCTCTCTTTTATCTAGCTATACGCAAAATATCTAGTAAAAATAAGTGATTACGGTATACAGTGTGGATCAACTGACCGGTTTTTGTGAAACGGGCCATTTTCTCGCCAATGAACATCTTAATGAAAAAGATCCAAAAAGAATTCCGGAGATAACTCTTTTAGGGACAATATCCTAAAATTTTAAGCTTGTAACGCGGGTCGCTGTCACATCCGTGCGCGCGCGCGCGCGCGCACACACACACACACACACACACACACACACACACACACACACACACACACAAACACACACACGCACGCGGTGCCGCTTGGCGCCAAAAAGACGTTTTCTAGCAAGGTTTGCGTAGCTAGACGTGACGTAATTTTTATCGTGTTACTTCTTTGCCACAATTTCTGTGCGGCTGCACGCCAAAAACGTCATGTGCATGCTCCGAAATGCACTCCGACCCAGCCTCATTTCAAAGTCTACCGTATTTTTTAAATACGGTAGACAAAAACGTGTGTAGGTCGAAACGGACCTGTATTCTGGTCAGCGTTCAACATTGAAAAAAACAAGGTATTGCATTGTTGAATGGCATTGTAAACACCAATCAGTCAGCATTCATATCGCTCTAGTGACACGGATGTAAAAAAAAACAATGGAGAGCGGGCGTCACCAATCTCGGAGCAGGTCGCACTGAGGTAGTGACCTTTTTCAGTATCAGGTAACAGGCGACAAGTAAATAAAACTTTGACTTTTATTTCTCCACCTTGATAACCGCTAGATCCGTGTCGTTGGTCATGTCAGAAGCCATTCCCCGACCGCGGCCCACGTCTGCCTGAAATCTTTCTGCTTGCTGAGTGTTCCGTCTCACAGGACGTGCAAAATCCCACGTTCAAATTTCCCAATATGTGCAAGAGGCAAAGATTTTCATAAGCCCCTGCATCCGCAGGGGCTTATGAAAATCGATGTCTCTTGCTGGTGGACGTCGGCAGCGCTTCACTTACATTTATCTCTCTTCCTCCGACGAAGAAAGTCGCCGTACATGCAGCATGAGCCTGTGCGACTCTATATCGAATCTTTGTCCCTTGCTGAGATAAATTTGCTTGAATTACAAGTTCACATTTCTGTCACGTTCTCCTCAGCGAAAAGACTTGGACGGAAACCACGCGCGCCTTTAACCCTTTAAAGCTCTACCGTTCGAAATTCACAATTTAGGATTTAGAGGCCAGACTAAATTACAGTTCAGCAGACAGATCGACCACGATACAAATGTAGTTCAAGGGTGGTGACAGAATGGCTTGGCGCCTGGAGGTGCCGTACTGTATTTGTGGCGGCATGGCTCTTGTCTTCTGGGAAATACATCGCAGTGTAAGAGGCAGATGTACATTAACCTGTGGACTTTAACCCCTTCACTGCCTATAAGAAATGAATAGCGCCCAACTGCAAGAGGTATACATCCTCATGAGCCCCATGCAGGTGCCTCTTCAGTGTTGAAACCACTTTGTAGCCATGTAGTTTTAACGGGACCTTTAAAGTTGAATTTACGTCGGTTTCAAAAACACAATCTGGCAAATGAAGGGGTTAAACCTTTCGCGCTGTACTTGAAGCCGAGCCTCTGTCAACACCGGTATTTCATTCCGGCTCACCATAAGAGCAAAAGCGATTCAGTTGCTGTTTCCAATGGGCGATAAAAACTTGATAATCTGGGGACGCAGGTTGAAATTTCAGTGACTCTCAATGGGTTTAGGAACGCAAAGAAGAACCCAACTCGTTGGGTACTTCTTTGCATTTTACACGCTTGGCAGTCACCTTTTTGGTCTGGGTTTAGGAAAGTTGATACTCATGACCTAACACCTAACCGGAACCGTCCTCCCATATATATTTCTGGGACTATGTTCGGGTAGACATTCGCATTTGCACTGCTTTTTGCATATGTAGTGTTTGTTTTTCTCACATGTAATGTATCCATACACTAAACTGTCAATGTGACCCTGCAGTCAGATGTCGCGGCGGGTTGATCACGAGTACTGACTGTGAGGTTACATTCACACGGAGCGACTCCCATAAAACAGACCAAAGCAAAGTCATGGGGTATAACCGGTTTCTCTTATAAGCATAGACAACACTTCAAACATCTCCAAGAGGCATAGATCCGGGCTCATGAGGATCTATGCCTCCTGGAGTTGTTTGGAGTGTTGTCTATGTTTATGGTACAGTCTGGTTATCCGCCGCCGTGATTTCGCTCCCATTCGTTGTTGGAAGTCGTTCAGTTTGAGCAAACGAAACATCACTGACCACACACCCGCTTTAGGGAATCCCAGTCCAATATGCATACACAAATGGCACGTACGAACACACACACACACACACACATTGTATTATACCACGTAATAAACAGCAGCATGATTAATATTCCACTTAGTGTAGCGGCGATATGCACATGACGATCCACGCCACTTGCAGCCAACAGCCCACGCTTCCAACAGGTAAAGGTGTTCACTGCTAGTCTGGTCGATGCAGTTTTACCTGCCGGCCGACGTTTACCTTTGTTGTTGCCGCAGACTGTCGTGACAGCGACACGTTGAGATCTGCACGTACGCACCTTCCCGGATAGCTGCAGGTTTTCGGGCGGACGGCGTCGGCCTGAGGGCCTCTTGCTTGCCGAGAAACCGCTTACTTGGCGTTGTAGGTTGTTATACAATACAGCTATGAAGATAACTAACCCTACTGTCGGTCAGTAGAGGTTTTAAGTTTTGTCGAGGAGACTCCTGTAGGAATCGCCTCGACAAAACGTAACTCATTACCGCCAACACACACAGCAGTAGGACGACCATGATAGTTCAAGGTATGCCAGAGTAGCTGGCGCCTATGGCAGCTTCGGCAACCAATATCATGGTGAGTGCTACGCAATGTAGTCTTCATAGCTGTATTGTAGGAATCGCCTCGACAAAACACCGCTACCGACAGCCAAAGGACTAACGTGTAAGTAAGGCTTTCTGTTAGCCCATTCCATTTGTAAAGAAGCATAGAGTCTTATTATTAACCCCCTGCAGTCACAGGGTCTGGCGAGATCGGCAGTCCGACAGGGGCTCTCACCCGGCTTGCGAGAGTCGGCGATGCCGGCTCAGCACATCTTCCAACTCCGTGATGCGGACAAGTTTTCAGTCTTCACCTGCGTGGACCATGCACGCGGTTTCTCACTAGAGCGAGGGGGGTTGGGGGTGGTGTGTGTGTGTGTGTGTGTGTGGGGGGGGGGGGTAGATGGACCATTAACCCTTTAGTGCCGAGAAAAAGTGAATTCAATCCAAATGCAAGAGACATATCCTCATGAGCCCCCGCGACTGCGGGGGCCCATGAGGATCTGTGTCTCTTGTTGAGACCACTTTGTGTCCACGTTACTGACTTGTCCTCAGTCGATCTTGGGCTATCAGTCTGGTGTTGAATTGACACAGACTTCAGGAACAGAGGCTGCTTCCACTGACAGTGCTAGGCGGGTGGAAAGGGAAAATTAGTTCGGACGGTCTGCATGGGGAACAAATGAGCTCATCCCGCAAATCAGAGCGGGAGACCTATGTAGACCTGACTGGATCAACTTGACGGCGGGTAGTGCCAGATTGATGTGGTGAGCACAGTGCGGACTGACAGGCCAAACAGATTAACTCATTCGCGGCCAGCCGCATCCGGATGCGCGGCTGGCCGCGAATGAGTTCACGGCCCCTCAACTGCCAGCGCAAGGTGAAACATTATGCAGCTGTAAATAGACATAAACCCTCAAGCCCCCCCCCCCCTCCCCTCCACCTGCCCCGGGCCGCCTGCGTCTGCGTTGGCTCATGATCTCTCGTTAGTCCAGTACTGTGTTCTGTATGCCTATTGTTTTTCCCTTTTTACATCCGTGTGATGCACGCGAATCTCGGTCAGTGTGGTCGTTTCACCAGACGGGCGCTTCGCAATCACTGACAGCGAAGGGGTTAACTGGCACTTGGTTTATCTGAGTGGAGGAAAGTGTCAGAACTGAATTGTATGTTACATGGAAACTGAGTGTGTGTGTGCGTGCGTATGTGTGTGTGTGTGTGTGTGTGTGTGTGTGTGTGTGTGTGTGTGTATGTTGGGTTTGTGCGTGTGCCGTGCGTCTGCATGAGGGGCGGGCGCACGACAATCTGCCTCTCGCCGCGAAGGATCACTGTTTTTTTAGTTCTGTGTTCCTCAGTCCACGGAAGTCACGCCTTTAATTGTATAACCAGTGCCAGGTGAAAACAGCCAGGTGGGCGCTCAGTTTCTTGTGCCGCATACATCGCACACATAACTCACAATGACCTCGCCCAAAGTCGGAACGGATATGTCAGTCAACACGCAAGAGGCATAGATTCTCATGAGCCCCTTCAGATGTAGGGGGTCAATGAGAATCTATGACTCTTGCAGATGGGGCCCAGTTGGCTGCAGGAGTCTTGTCAGTCAAAAGCTGCATGCGAGCAACTGTGCACGTACGTGTACTTTGCACTTCCAGAACCAACGTGCATGTTTAATTATCGTCTGCTTAGCAATATCCTCCATTTTCAGAGCCAATTGAACAAATTCGGCATGGTCCGCCAAGCATATGGTAGCCTTCACTTAAAACATTGAGACACGAACCATGACAGTTCAAGAACAGTGCATGATTACAGTGTGCCCCGTGCGTTTAACAGGCTGGCAACCGTATAGTCAATCCCAGCTAATCATATTTGTACCTTTAAGCTATCATAACCATTTTACCTCCCGCTGCTCCAGGATGACAAAGGGAGTTTTGAGGACATTTGACGCTTAAGCTTAATCCACGTAAATCATCGCTGTCAGGATATTTATTTTATTTTCCCGCTCTGCAACTACTTTATATTACGCACTTCCGAAAACACAGGTTGCTGCGAGGTTTACAATTTACTAGTCAGGGGCGGATCCGGGAGGTGGGACGCGATGGGGGTGGCGGTGGGGGTTACAGGGTTTCCGGAGCCTTCCACCCCAGCCCAAAAATAATTTGAAATGATATAACAAAGTCCCCGTTTTGGAGTCTGGAACCCCACTCCCTCCCCCCCCCCCCTACTCTTCCTTATAAATTGATCAGCCGGAAGTGTTAAGGTCACAGTCATACATACAGACCCTTGCAACCGCCTGCCTCCCCCGCCCCCATCCCGTCCCCCTTATTCACCCGTTCCTCTGACTTTTTACATTTCGGCCGGTAGTGGAAAGGTGCAACCCCCCCCCCCCCCCCCCTCGGCTTTTCGATTTTTCGGGCATTGAGAAGCAAGGTCTACCCTCTGAACGCCTTTTGCCTCGGTGAAGGTCCCAAACAAGACGATGGACCCCCCCCCCCCCTTTGGAAGGTAACTGATCCGCTCTTGAATTGGAGTTGATGTTTGAAAACTGGATTACAGTTTAGAAGATATATCAACCATGATAGATCAAAGGTGGTGCCAGAATAGCTTGGCGCCTAGAGGCGCCAAGCTATACTGGCATCACCCTTGTCTGAACTATGTCATGGTCAGTCTCTTTCCTGAACAGGTTTGAAGTTTAATAGAAAAACGTGGGATCTGGGAATTTCTATCGGTTTTAGGGCTCAGCTTGCTGACGTGCTAGTTCGCATTTACTGGGAATGAAGGGCAAGAAAAAGGCCGGCCGGCAACCCGCGGAAGGGAGCGAAATGAGGAAGGGGACGAAGCAGAGACAAATGACTCAGTGTCGTCTGCTACGTCCGTTAGTGACGCGAACCTCCTGTACAGGGCATGAATTGGGACCTCACTTATCCTTTCCATTTTAAATAATTATGGCAGGCGCCCTCTGAAGACAAAGGTACTAGCTACGGGAGAGGGATCGACCGTGATAGTGCACGGGTGGTGTCTAATTAGCCTGGTGCCTTCCCAGGTAAAGATCGATGCGACTGTTTGATATCTGTGTAACCAGCGGTACGGGTTGACCTGGCTACGTGCAGATTGTCAGCGGCCACGTCCATTATTCATTCGTATTTGAATATAATATGGATTTTGGCTTGCTAGGTCATCATGACTCTGAAATGGGTCCAGCATATTTACTTACTGACAACACTGGTGTCCCATAATAGGCGAATTGAACACTACAGTAAAAGCTAAAAGAAAGAAGACTGAACTAGCTCATTCAATAAGCCCCGCATCAACAGCTGCGAAAGTGTCGTACATGACAGCGTTGCGGCCCTGCGGCCAACGCTACACTGTCGACACTCGCCAGCTATTGATGCGGCATGGAGCCTTGACATGCATAAGTTCACTAAACACGTGTCACCGACAAAATAATAGCAATGAAAAGAAATCAGTTAAGAGGAGCAGAAGCAGTAACAACAGACAATTTCGTAAACGGGCGAACAAGCAACTGAGTCGGCAAACAAAAGAAACACGAAGCGATCTACTCCAGGCAGTAAAGGATTAACTCGTTCAACAGTCCGACACGCCACGTCAAGACATGGATCGAGCGTGGTCGGTTCAAGGGTTGTGCCAGAATAGCTTGGCGCCCATAGGCGCCAAGCATTCTGGCACAACCCTTGAACTATCACGCTCGATCTGTTTCCAAGAACGCTAATACAGCCTCTTCAGAGGGCAACTTCAAAATTTGCGGATTTCGGTCCTGGAGCAGAATGTGTTATTAGATGGAATATTTCCTTTCTTGGTACGTCTTACGGCATGATGCTGGACAAAAGGGCGGACTTAAATTATGAAGTGTGAATGTGGTAAAATGCATCTCCTTTAACTGAATGCTACTAGTGTGTCTTACAATAGTGCTGGACAAAAGGGCGGACTTAAATTATGAAGTTTGAAGGTCCTAAAATGCATCTTTCTGCAGATGTTCTCCTTCGTACGCTAGAGAGTTTCTTCCGTTAAGCTGAAAAGGCAGCGGACAAACTTAGGGTCGTGTGCCTACTCCCATGGATTGTGAACAGAAGGGTAGACTGAAAAGTGTTAGTTGATGCAAGACAACATGACAACCCGAAGTATCGGGTGAATTTTATCAATCAAAGTTCGCCATTGAGCAGCGTCGCTTTAAACACATGCGGACGCGCACACGCCTAACAGAACCAGTGCTTTCACTGAGTCCTCAGACCATGACAGTTCAAGGACGGTGCCAGAAGAGCTTGGCGCCTCTGAGTGCCAAGCTATTCTAGCACAACCATTGAATTATTATGGGTCGATCTGTCCCCTGAATTGGAATAGAACGGTAGTCTAGAGAACGACTCGACATTGAGGAATAACACTGTTAGATGCGTTAACACTCTCTTTTCCAGATGGTGTTTACAGATTGTGTTTCTGAAACACAAAATTTGTTAATTCAAAGCCAAAGAGCACCCAAGCGCACCACCATGCAGCCGTCCAAGGAACATGGATGCAAAGCGGGTCAAGCAAGAGGCATACAGACTCATGAGCACCCGCGAATGCGGGGGCTCATGATGTTCTATGCCTCTTGCTGTTTTTTTTTTAAAAAAAAATATGTTGCACTGTGAAACGGTTAATAACTGAGCAGTTCGGCCGTTTATTGATCCGTGTGTGAAACTTGAGCAGGAAGTCGTTGACATTATCACTGTTATGCAACCATTCGTTATGCAGGAGACCTTGATGATAGCAAGATCAATATGTTTGACACTAATGCTGAGTGCGTATCGAGTTAACCCCAGCGCAGCCAGAGCAAGGCAAACAAACACCCGTCTGCAAGAGGCACAGCCCATCATGAGCTCAACTGCAAGAGGCGTAGATCCTCGTGGGCCCCCGCAGTCAGGGGGGGGGGGGGGGAGGGGGGAGGGCGGGGGGTAGTGCCAAGAGCAGGGTATGTAGACAGGACTATGGTGTGGAAAGCGGGACTACGTTCACAAGGACCCACTAGGCTGCAATTTATGCTTGTATCTGACAAAATATGTCGATGTTGTTGATTTCAAACATCTGCTAGCTGCAAATAGATTGGTACACCTGCAGCTCTTTGCAGAATTTCGAAAGCTGGCGGGAAATTGTCATAATTTGATGAAGAAATCGGTGACCTTTTGGTATTCAAAATTTCGATAACGTGTCCGATTCGTTGGGACAGATTCTGCTGCAAAACAGCGTCCACACTACACTAAATGCACTTGTCAACATTCTTGTCGGTTGTACAAGTGGTATTCTGTGTTTAAATTAGGGAATTTTAGTCTCTTTCGAGCTGAAAAAGGTGCCTGATGTTGGGACTACTATGTTCAGGAATGATCGCGGTTGCGCCGAGATGACGTACGGTGTGAAGAATGTGGGACTACACTGTGCAAAAATCGCTGCCCTGAGCATACGCCGCTGGTTACACTTATTCATTATGCAGCTGTCTGATTTTAATATACAGTAAAATGCTGTCAATAAACTAGTTGAAATTCCATTAAAAGGTCAAATAAAGATACATGCCGGAAAAAGAAGTATGATAGAGGCAAAGGAAAAGTGTCTGTTATGACAGAATGCGTTTGGCTTTGCTAAAATACCCCTGCTGGAATGTTGACTATTTTATGAGGCTGATCAACACGAACATTTGTTAAAACAACGAGCACAACGCACGTTACACCCAAGTCATGTCAGCTGCATGCAACTGCTTCTGTTACTTATGGGTGTTCATTGACTAACCCCTGCAGTAACTAACTCCTATTTAGGTCCCCCTTGAACTATATATGTGATCGTAGAAACCCCTGCAGTGTTTACGTGGGCTAATTTATGCCTATGCTGTCTTTCGCCTGTTCCGTGTGTGGCCGCTATGACGACTGCGTGTCACACTTTAGTGTTTTACTGTCGGGTAAGTCTCGTGTCCCAATCATCGAAAATGGCGCAACAATCGATTAAAATTTGTTTGTTTGAAGTGAGGATCTGAAGATCATAGACAAATGCATCTTTTACGATCTTTTACTAAAGTACGTGAGGGTAGTGATATTGCAATAGGCAGAAAGAGAAAGAAAGTTTCATAAGTCGCACATGGGTTCAGCTATCGTAACCTGCCGGCGTTTAGAACAGAGACCGTCAGCGTGACTAAACATCGGTTCAGCCATCGTAACCTGCCGGCGTTTAGAACAGAGACCGTCAGCGTGACTAAACATCGGTTCAGCTATCGTAACCTGCCGGCGTTTAGAACAGAGACCGTCAGCGTGACTAAACATCGGTTCAGCTATCGTAAACTGCCGGCGTTTAGAACAGAGACCGTCAACGTGACTAAACATCGGTTCAGCTATCGTAACCTGCCGGCGTTTAGAACAGAGACCGTCAGCGTGACTAAACATCGGTTCAGCTATCGTAACCTGCCGGCGTTTAGAACAGAGACCGTCAGCGTGACTAAACATCGGTTCAGCTATCGTAACCTGCCGGCGTTTAGAACAGAGACCGTCAGCGTGAGTAAACATCGGTTCAGCTATCGTAACCTGCCGGCGTTTAGAACAGAGACCGTCAACGTGACTAAACATCGGTTCAGCTATCGTAACCTGCCGGCGTTTAGAACAGAGACCGTCAGCGTGACTAAACATCGGTTCAGCTATCGTAACCTGCCGGCGTTTAGAACAGAGACCGTCAGCGTGACTAAACATCGGTTCAGCTATCGTAACCTGCCGGCGTTTAGAACAGAGACCGTCAGCGTGACTAAACATCGGTTCAGCTATCGTAACCTGCCGGCGTTTAGAACAGAGACCGTCAGCGTGACTAAACATCGGTTCAGCTATCGTAACCTGCCGGCGTTTAGAACAGAGACCGTCAACGTGACTAAACATCGGTTCAGCCATCGTAACCTGCCGGCGTTTAGAACAGAGACCGTCAGCGTGACTAAACATCGGTTCAGCCATCGTAACCTGCCGGCGTTTAGAACAGAGACCGTCAGCGTGACTAAACATCGGTTCAGCTATCGTAACCTGCCGGCGTTTAGAACAGAGACCGTCAGCGTGACTAAACATCGGTTCAGCTATCGTAACCTGCCGGCGTTTAGAACAGAGACCGTCAGCGTGACTAAACATCGGTTCAGCTATCGTAACCTGCCGGCGTTTAGAACAGAGACCGTCAGCGTGACTAAACATCGGTTCAGCTATCGTAACCTGCCGGCGTTTAGAACAGAGACCGTCAGCGTGACTAAACATCGGTTCAGCTATCATAACCTGCCGGCGTTTAGAACAGAGACCGTCAACGTGACTAAACATCGGTTCAGCCATCGTAACCTGCCGGCGTTTAGAACACAGACCGTCAGCGTGACTAAACATCGGTTCAGCCATCGTAACCTGCCGGCGTTTAGAACAGAGACCGTCAGCGTGACTAAACATCGGTTCAGCCATCGTAACCTGCCGGCGTTTAGAACAGAGACCGTCAGCGTGACTAAACATCGGTTCAGCTATCGTAACCTTCCGGCGTTTAGAACAGAGACCGTCAGCGTGACTAAACATCGGTTCAGCTATCGTAACCTGCCGGCGTTTAGAACAGAGACCGTCAACGTGACTAAACATCGGTTCAGCTATCGTAACCTGCCGGCGTTTAGAACAGAGACCGTCAGCGTGACTAAACATCGGTTCAGCCATCGTAACCTGCCGGCGTTTAGAACAGAGACCGTCAGCGTGACTAAACATCGGTTCAGCTATCGTAACCTGCCGGCGTTTAGAACAGAGACCGTCAGCGTGACTAAACATCGGTTCAGCTATCGTAACCTGCCGGCGTTTAGAACAGAGACCGTCAGCGTGACTAAACATCGGTTCAGCTATCGTAACCTGCCGGCGTTTAGAACAGAGACCGTCAGCGTGACTAAACATCGGTTCAGCTATCGTAACCTGCCGGCGTTTAGAACAGAGACCGTCAGCGTGACTAAACATCGGTTCAGCTATCGTAACCTGTCGGCGTTTAGAACAGAGACCGTCAGCGTGACTAAACATCGGTTCAGCCATCGTAACCTGCCGGCGTTTAGAACAGAGACCGTCAGCGTGACTAAACATCGGTTCAGCCATCGTAACCTGCCGGCGTTTAGAACAGAGACCGTCAGCGTGACTAAACATCGGTTCAGCCATCGTAACCTGCCGGCGTTTAGAACAGAGACCGTCAACGTGACTAAACATCGGGGGTTCTTTCTCCGGGTACTCCGGTTCTTCCACCCCCCCCCCCCACCCCCACACTTTGGTACCGGTCTCAGGCCACTTTACAAATTTCAAATACAAGCGATCAAAAATCTCTGTAACTTCAGTAGCTGACTGGCCCTTCGTTTGTCTTGTACTGTGTTTGTACGGTGTTTGTCTTAAATGGCGTAAATCCGTGTCTGTTTCGTGAGTGTGTGTGTGTTGGGTTTCAGGCGCGGCGCTTTGAGTCGATTTCCCCAAAATTGAGAAAAAGCGCCTATATAATAACGGTATTATTATTATTATTATTATTTCAGCTATCGTAACCTGCCGGCGTTTAGAACAGAGACCGTCAGCGTGACTAAACATCGGTTCAGCTATCGTAACCAGCCGGCGTTTAGAACAGAGACCGTCAGCGTGACTAAACATCGGTTCAGCTATCGTAACCTGCCGGCGTTTAGAACAGAGACCGTCAGCGTGACTAAACATCGGTTCAGCTATCGTAACCTGCCGGCGTTTAGAACAGAGACCGTCAGCGTGACTAAACATCGGTTCAGCTATCGTAACCTGCCGGCGTTTAGAACAGAGACCGTCAACGTGACTAAACATGGGATATAACAAATCGTTTGTCGACCTAAACATTTTTGTTGTTACATCGAAACATTATGCGAAGGAAGTTGTGTGGTCGGAACCTCAGGGAAAGGTGCTATACATGTCTGGCTTTTGTTATATCCCACCTTCAGTGTTGAAGGCGACGTTGACTGTATTATCTTTCTCATGAGGATGTGTGTCTCTTGCAGACGGCATGTACACACGTGTCCCTCATCGGTAGAAGGGTAGTCAATGTTGTTTGTCCATGATGAAGGTAGTGAAGACGTGCTATAAGACGTGTAGTTTTAGGGGATTGGCCGGGCCAGCTGCAGAAGACAAGTCAGTGTTGCAGGAGGAAAGAGATGAATCTGAGCTAACCCACGAAGTGTAATCCACTGGCTGAAGTAGGCAAGGACAAAGAAAGGCGCTATCAAACATTTTTTTTTTAAAGGAGAAGAAGAAGTAAGAGAACACTAGGCAGAGGACCACCGAATCAGCCAACAGACCAAATAACACACAAACTAGTAAATGAAAGACCCAAATATCGAACTTACGGGAGGAAGGAAGGAGGGGAGGGGCAGGAATGGGGGGGGGGCAGGGGGGGGGGGGAGATAGCCAAACAATGAAGCACTGAGCAATCCGACAAATCAAAAACAAACAAACAAACAAACCACAAAGCAACTAACCAATCAACAAACAATGAAACATGCAAGCCAGCAAACAGGCAGGCATGCAGACAGGCAGACATACAAACAAACAAAAACGGCCAAACACGGTACACACACAACAGCAGCGACAGAAATTAAACGAATACAACCTTACGTAATATGATTCTTTTCAATCAATTAGACTTAATAGGGACTGTTTATAATCAGCTTTGGAAAGAACAACAGTACGTTCGCTTTTTCGTTCAACAAATAATCTTACGTGGACACATCATAGTGCAATGCGATCAATGCGAGATAGGCGCTCATTTTGTTTTTTTTTGTCACAAAAGGATGTCAATGCAGGCTCCCTCTTCAAACACCAGTTTTGTTTGCTTTCACACCTCACTTCCCCCACAAAGGTTTTTGTTAACAAATTCTTTTTACAAGAGGCATAGATTCTCATGAGCCCTTGCGGGATGCGGGGGCTCATGAAGATCTATACCTTTTGCAAAGTCATTTATAGTCGTGTTGCTGAACAGGAGGGAGTTATTGGCGTGTCTTTCGTGTGAGAAAATCTGAACGTGACACAACAAAAGACAATCAGACACTTACGCTCCGAACAACATCTGGCAGGGAGGGTACGTCACACGCTTTTAACCCCTTCACTGCCGAGAAAAACCTGAACGCTACCCAACTGCTAGAGTATAGATCCTCATGAACCCCCGCAGTTGCTAGGGCTCATGAGCATCTATGCCTGTTGCTGAAACCGCTTTGTATCTATGGTCCTTGGAAGTCCTTTGGCGTTGATTTGACAAAGATTTCAGAAAGACTGCGTCTGGTGGCAGGGAAGGGATTAATCCCGAAAATGTCCTCTGTGTGAGGTTCAGAGATGAGATAACCAAAGACTGATCCTTGGCAGCTGAAGGCATATATTCTCACGAGTCCCCACATCTGCTGCAGCGGCACATGAAAATCTGTGCCTCATGTAGATGTCTGAAGAACTGTCTCTCAAATTGCTTTAGAAAGACTGAAAGACAGCTGAACGACGTAGATAAGACTGAAATACAAAATTCTAAACTCTTCGATTTAGTAAGCAACAGTTTCAGTCATTGTCCAAGGCTCCGTCATATTGTCAGGTAAAGAAAAATTAATGAAATTTTCGTTTTAATTTTGAAACCGAACAAAATGTTGTTGTTGTTTATTTGTTGTGTCGTGGACCTTGATATATTTTGAACAGGGCTGTAAAATGTTCAATGGCAACAGAAGATAGGTTTGTCCTTTTTTTTGTTTTAATTTCCAAACTGAACTACAAGAACACCATTGGCTCTGGTAACACGTCATGACACATTGCTTAGTAATTACACGGACAAACAACAACAACAACTATTACCAGGAATCGAATTTTGTCTGCAATATTTTTTCAACACCATTGACTTACTCTGAGCTTGGTGTAAAGTGACGAAGATTTAGAGTGGTAGGTATTTTCTTGATAATTATTAAAGACGAAACGGGGTATATGGGTTTTCTTGAAGGCAAAGCTTGTTATTTGTTCAACATGTTTGACGACACGAATTAGCAGCTCTGTCGAAATGGCCCATTATCTACTGGACTAACAGGACCATTTACCTTACAGACTAATATAATAGGCTTGCTAGCATTGAGAAGATCATTCCCAGATTTACAGCATACCAACTAGAAAGACCGGCCATGATGTTCAAGGGTGGTGCCAGAATAGCTTGGCGCCTAGAGGCGCCAAGCTATCCTAGCACTACCCTTGAACTACCCGGTTGGATACAATTTTTTTTTGCAGTGTGCCGGGACTGTAAGCATTAATTAAAATCCACTTTTATTCCTCAGTATTTACACAAGTGTCGGGGACCAACTGGTAGTCTCCAGCCATGCAGTGCGTTCTCCTGACTTTCCTGCTGGCTGTACTGACGTCCTCAGCCACGTCTCAGGGTCCCGCCATGTCGCCTGTTCTTGATCTTGCACAGATCGGCAAAATCGTGACAGAAGTTATGACAGAGATGGGCATATACGGCCTTCCCGGCTTGCCACAGCCGCTGTTGAAGGCCATCGTGGTGGAGGTGCTGCTTCGTCTGCCGTACAGTCAGCAACAGCAACTGCTCCATCAGACGCCTACAACCACGGGTGAGATCACAGGCCGCTGGAGTAGAGGAATGTGTTTTCACGATTCGTATCAATGTACAGTATTTATTTCTTTTGATCGCAGTAAAACGTGCAGGAGAGAAATGCATTTTAATGGTGTGTATCCATGAAGAATATTTAATTCTTCTAGTCGCTGTAAAACAAGACTTGTTTGATAGTGAAGAGAAAAGAGGTATTGTACACTGATACACATTGTGAAAACGCATTTCTCTGCCCTAGCCTATTATTATATTATATATTTTAGTCGTGCAAGTAGCGTAGTTTTTGTAGTAGTTTAAATTAAAGCCGTATTGATAATTTAGTGACGGGTGTTGCGCAATATTCACCTTAACCACTAGACTGCCAGCGGACTCGAATTTCGCGTCTGAAACCACTGCACACTGAACCGACATTGGCGTGAAGAACACAAATGAAATGGGACCAAACGTGGGCACAAAGAACACAGGACTAAGAAGAGACATAAACCCTCATGAGCCCCCCCCGCGACTGCGGGGGCTCATGAGGGGTTTATGTCTCTTGCAGACGGGTAGCTTTCGCCTTGCCTCAGTTTGCAGTTATGGGATTAATAACTTAATGGTTCGTTTTATTTGTGTCATTCTGTTACTGTCCAACGTTTGCTTGCTTTTCTTTACGCTCGGCCGGCAGAGACAAATATTCTTTCTATGGACAACAAACCAAGGGGAATTCTACAATTCTGCCAGCGCTAGCCTCACCTATCTGGTTTGTGAGTTTCTATGGACAACGTTCTTGACTTTGAATCTTGAATCCCGCGCTGTTAGTGAGAGAGGGACGGTTCCTGCCGGGGTATGTGGACCGGTCTAGCTGGGGAAACTCAGAGACACGACGGGTCAATGATCTCTAGGGAGAAATACGGTTTCCTTGAATCTTGAAATCCAGAATAGAGGTTGTTCGGAGTAGGCCAAATTTGCACGTGCCTCGACTAAAAACAATTGATTAACCCATTAGCCCCAACGCCCTACCGCAGGAATGGATTGACCATGATAATTCAAGGGTAGTACCAGATTGGCTTGGCGCCTGAAGGCGCCAAGCCAATCTGGCACTGCCCTTGAATTATCATGGTCAATCCATCTATTGCAACTGGTACATAGTCGTCAGGTAACACCTCGAATGAATTTGAGAAATGCGGTAGTGGGGCTAAATGGGTTAAAAGACCGGACAAACAGACGAAATTTATTCGGGCTTTTAATCCACTGTTGGGAAATCATAAATTAGGTCAATATTGCACGTGTTCAGTTTGACGAACAGAAAACAGTGGATTAAAAGCCCCGGACAAACACGCGACATCGACCTACTTCTGATTTCCGAAGATCGTCTATTTTGAATGTCTCTCACGCCAGATGGACCCTGGGACACTTTGGCCTCATTATTTAGGGAAAACCTTCAGAGCCAAAGTCAAACTCATTTCTCCAATGCGCAAAAGGCCATTGGGCCGGCGACGGCCCGATGGCCTTTTGCGCGTAGGGATATTAGGTCTAGCTGGCGTTTGCTCAAAGTGATGACAGATCAGTCGATGTGGCGTACGCGTGATTTTGGCGTATTACACCTGTGAACAGAAAGTTCCCTTCCAGTCACGTCGGTTGGAGTCGGAGGCCCATATCAAATACAGAATTTAACCCTTTGGCTGCCGGTAGCGCTTTTCGTTGAGGTGATTCCTACCTCGACAAAATGCGCTACCGACAGCCAAAGCGTTATTTTTTCCCATCAAACTTTAGTTTCCACGTGTCAGCCTACGTCTCAAATGTTCTAATCCTTTCTTGGCTTTTCAAGCTCCCGTGGAGGCTCGGCCAAGTCAACAACCGCCATCACCAGCTGATACCAACAACTCCGGCCCGACCGCCAGTACTGTCAACAACGAGGACGGCTCTCAACCCAACCCTGGACTACAGTTAGGAGGGGTGACTTTGAAAAATCAGCAGGAACGGGATGCGAGTAGGTGGATTTTAGTTGGTTTTGATGTGCTCCTATGCCATTACTCACTTCGTTTATATAATAAATTTTCAATTAAAAAAAAGTTATTTTAATTTTAATTTGTTTTATTTATTTACTTATTTATTTAATTTTCATTATTATTTTATTTTAATTTAATTTTCATTTATGTTTTATTTTATTTTATCTTATTTTATTTTAAATTTTGTTTCATTCTATTTTATTTTTAATTTACTCATTGTTTGTTTTGTTATAACTTTTATTTATCTTTATTTATTTATTTAAAATATTGTTTATATACTATTTAAAAATAAATAATCCTCTCTTCGGGTGAAGTATGGATTTGAACTGTCGATGGGGGTGGGATGGGCTGGTTGAGGGGGTGTGGTGAAGGGAGTGGGTGTCCAGACCACCTGGAACACCCCCCCCCCCCCCCCCGCCCCCCAATCAGCTACTGCAGACAGGAGCCACCTAGACCTATCCAGTTGATCGAGAAACAATAATTATGTTGACTTCTACCGACGATACCCCTCGACGGAAAAGACGCGTTAACCCATTCAGTCCCGACGCACTACAGCAAGAAATGGATCGACCATGATAATTCAAGGGTAGCGCCAGATCAGCTCGGCGCCATCAGGCGCCAAGCTAAATCTGGCACTACCCTTGAATTATCATGGTCGGCCCGTGTCCTGCAACTGGCTACACAGTCGTCAGGTGGCGCTTCAAATCTTGGGAAATCGGGGGTCGTGGGGTTAAATGGGTTTAAAGCGACTTAACGCCCAGCGGGTATCGTGGGTAAAAGTCAAAAGGTTAATTCGTTCAGCCCGACGCACGTATTTTCCCAATTTTGGAGGCGTCATCTAACGATACATCAGTTGCAGGAGATGGATCGACCATGATAATTCAAGGGTAGTGCCAGATTAGCTTGGCGCCGACAGGCGCCAAGCTAATCTGGCACTACCCTTGAATTATCATGATCGACCCATCTCCTGCTGTAGTGCGTCAGGGCTGAATGGGTTAACGAAAACGCCCAGAACGACTCATGTCCTTGAATGCTGGAGTGCGGATTCACAGATAAGAGCTTATCATAATCAATAAACGATGAACTAGTTAGAGAGAGCGTACGTGCAATCCTGTCACCTGCAACTTACACGCGACTACGTGAGCTCGCGGAGCAAGCTGCACAAATTAATACTCGACCTTCTCACTGCCATCAGCGATGGTCGCACCAGATTGTGTTCCTGAAATCTTTCTTGATTTCTAGAGTGCCAAAGAACCCCGTCAGTCCACCCCAGGAACACGGATGCAAACTGGGGTCAGCAAGCAGAGTAAATCCTCACGAGCCCCCCTCTCGCCTGAAACCATAGTAAATCCCGTTCACGCCAGACTAAATTTCTAGCCGTTCTAAAAACGCGGTTACAAAATAGATCGAGTTAGCAAGAGGCATGGATTTTCGCCGCCCAACTGCAAGAGGCACAGATCCTCATGAGCCCCCGCACTTGCGGGGGCTCATTTGGGTTTTGTTCTTTTTTCTTCTTGCTGTTGGCATTGAACGGGTTACCTGGGGTTACATGTCTGCGTGGTATGCAGAATAGCACGTAGCGTCTGTTTACAAGCTGATGGGATCTTTTGATCACCGATTTGCGCATCAGTCCACCAACGGCATTGTCCTGAACTCGAGAGCGAAGGGGTTTCACTGAGCATCTCATAAATATGAAATCACAGATGTAGATGGGATGGAGGAAGTGTGGCTGCACTGTGTATGGGTAATGAAGACTTGTGAACAGTCACGTAGGACGGCATTCAAAAGGAGTTAGGGCGCACGGTGGAAAAATCAAATACGCGAGCCTGAGGGACGTGGGTGGGTCGCCCTACCAAACTGATTTTGACATTCAGTGTGGACTAAACCGAGTGTCCTAAAATGATTTTATGCATACTAAAAGGAAGTAGGGCCCAGAGGCACACTCAGACAACAATATGCTGTAAGGACATGTGGCCACTACTTACCAGCAAAAGTACAGTTTCCTACTCCACTCTACAAACGTCCGTTCGGGAAGCCGCTTTCATTCCGTGACTACGTCAGTTCCATAGTAAATTGAATTAAAACTTGACCACGCCTGAAAACATAAATGTATATGTGTTCAGCAAGAAGACATAGATCCTCATGAGCCCCCGTATTCTGCGGGGGCTCATGAGGATCTATACCTCTTGCAGATGTCGGGCGTTCGCAGTTGGACTAACTTCAAGTTGGAGACGTGATACACTGGCAGTCAGCCGGACTTAATTTGTCTGTTTAATTGGACGAATTCCAACCCAACGGCACGTATGCATGTAGTAAAATATAACCATGCCTTTCGGAATGAGTCTACTCCAATTAAAAAGTCAGATTAGGGTTTATTTATTCAGGACGGTTTCGGAATTAACCTTTGCACCGACTGCAGCTTAGAATGATGTCTGAAGTGATCGCAGATGCAATAGAATGTATTTGCGGACCGAGGCACACATGTCTGAAAGAGGCCGGTAGCAAGGAGGAGGGAGGCGGGGGATGCATGGGATGGGGGGGTGGGGGTGGGGTGGGTGGGGGGTGGGTGGGGGTGGGGTGGAGGTTGTACCATCACGGATTTACGACGATTTATTTTGCGATTCACGAATTACGAATCTCAACCAATAATACGTCACGTTTCACGATGGAAACTGAAGAGACAATGAAGAGAGAAAGTACCGCTTTCATACCTTTTTACTTTCCCAACACTCTAAGAAGGGGAGGTGGGGAGGGAGGGGGGGAGTAGCAGAGACCAGGCTGTTGATGCTGGTACACAGCTTTCACAGGATTCCTCGGGTGGTTGGGGAGGGGTGTGGGTGGGGGTGGGGTGGGTGGGGGGCGGGGTGGAGGTGGTGGGGTGGGGGTTGATGTTTCTATGTTTCTGACCGAATTATACAGTCTGCCAACAGACTTTCGCGTCTTACGAAATAACCAGGACGTTTTCACGGATCACAACTAAAACGGTATTTTGACCTTCACGTTCACCATCTGCTCCATACCCAACCGACCCCCCTCCCCCTGGCTCACTGACGACATAGCTGAGGCCAAGCGCGAGCGCCGACAAGCGGAACGCCGCTGGCGCTCATCTGACCTCACCGTTCACAGACAGATCTTCCAAACAACTAGATCCAAAGTCTGCAGAATGATCTCCGACTCCAAACGTAAACACCTTCAAAACCCTCTACGCTACCATGAACTCACTCCTAGGCATTTCTAAAGACTCTCCTCTCCCCAACACACACAGCAAAGAAGAACTCCCGTCCGCCTTTTCCACCTATTTTTTCCGACAAAATCCAAACTCTGCGCAACACACTCGACACTCTGCCTTCTTCGCCTTGCCCTCCTGACACCCCCTTTTCCGGCACCCCCCTCTCGTCCTTCCAGCCCATCTCTCAGGATGAAGTCCTCAAGACCATAAAGTCCATGCCTCTCAAAACCTGCGCACTAGACCCTCTCCCAGCTTCTCTCTACCTGGACGGCCTTCCAAAACTGCTGCCATTCATTACCGACATCATCAACACATTTCTAGAGAACGGCTCCGTACCTGATATCTTCAAGTCCGCCATCGTCCGTCCTCTCCTCAAAAAACACAACCTCGACCCAAACGAACTAAAAAAACTATCGCCTAGTCTCCAATCTATCTTTCCTGTCCAAGCTTCTTGAGAAGGTCGTTCTCAACCAGCTCAACCTCCACCTCGCCGACAACAACCTCCTCAGTCCCTTCCAGTCTGCCTATCGCAAACATCACAGCACTGAAACAGCCCTTCAGTATATATTAAACGACCTGCTTCTCTCCACCGACTCGGGCAACATCTCCCTTCTTACGCTACTCGATCTCTCTGCCGCCTTCGACACTATAGACCATTCTATCCTCCTCCACCGCCTTCACCATTCCTTTGGCATCACTGACTCTGCTCACTCCTGGTTTCTCTCCTACCTTTCCGACAGACAGCAGTCCGTCACCATCGACGGCGTCTCCTCCAACCCAGTCACGCTCTCCTGCGGAGTTCCACAGGGGTCCGTCCTGGTCCTTTTCACACTCTACACGTCTCCCCTGTCCAAAATCATCCAGTCTCACCACATACACCACCACCTCTACGCTGACGACTCACAACTACTAGACAAAGACAAACTCGACAACACTCAGTCACTACTGACTCGCACGGCTGACTGCTACGAAGCCGTGAAAAACTGGATGACAGCAAACAAGCTTAAACTGAATGACGACAAAACGGAAGCCATGCTGGTAGGCACTCGCCAGAAACTTTCCCAGCTCCCTCCCTCCCTCCACCTTCAACTCGACAGCACCCCCATCTCCCTCTCTGACTCGGCCAAAAACCTCGGCGTTATCCTCGATTCCTCTCTTTCCATGACCAGCTTTGTTTCCGCCACGGCTCAGGCATGCTACTTCCACCTCCGCCGCATCGGTCAGATCAGAAAATACCTCACTACCGAAGCTGCCACCAAACTTGCTGTCTCTCTCATCCTATCTCGCATCGACTACTGCATCTCTCTCCTTTCCGGCCTCCCTCACTCCACCACTTTCACTCTCCAGCGCGTCCAGAACAATGCTGCCCGCCTCGTCCTCAGAAAGAAAAAAATCCGACCACATCACCCCCCCCTGCTCAAACTCCTTCACTGGCTTCCCATCCCCCAACGCATCCAATACAAGATTCTGTCTCTAGGCTACAAATCCCTGAACAACTGCGTTCCCGCCTATCTCTCAAACTTACTTCACCCCTACACTCCTCCCCGCTCCCTCCGCTCCGCCTCCGACCCTCTCCGCCTCCACATCCCCCGCACCAAACTCAGCACTTTCGGCCCCCGCTCCTTCTCAGTATACGGCCCATCCATCTGGAACACTCTCCCACTCTCTCTCCGTCAGAAACACTCTCTCTCCTCCTTCCAGTCCGCCCTCAAAACTCGCCTCTTTCAACAGTTCTAGCACTATACCACCACACTCCCCACCCTAAGCAGACTGTCGTAATGTATTTCACTATTTGTGGTTCGTGAGTCGTTTTCTAAAGCGTGCGCATGCGTGCGCGAGTTGTGAGTGTGCGCTTAGAGTTATAATTATTATAAGATAAGCGCATTATAAATACCTAATTATTATTATTTTTATTAAGTTAACGACGGCCCTTCTTCCATGGATCACGCGGATGAAAAAAATGCGTCATGGATCACGAGAACAACAACCACAAAAAACACAAAAAACGCTAGTCACGAATCACGATTTTAGTGCGTACTCCCTGTACTCCCCTCAGCAAGAGGAATAGATTCTCATGAGCCCCCACATAAGCGGGGGGTCATGAAATTCTATGCCTCTTGCAGATGGATGTTGTTCACGCCGTATATTATAGACGGGTTACAGTTGAAATATAGGGAAGTGGAAGTTCAAGCTGCGTCACTTATATTATTTCACTAAGTGCACTGGAATTCTTCAGGGAGGCAGACGTACAGGCCAGATCAGGTTAGGGTGCTGGTGACATACAGACTAGACTGGGGTAGAGTGCTGGTGCACGTAGGGGTTTTTGTCATGGTTTTAATGCGATTATTTACATGAGTGATTCCCCGCAATTATAATAATATCTTTCCACCCGGCTCCCGTTTAGAGAGAACTGCTCACCCCAAACCCACTCACGCCGCTTGAAATTGCACACGCACGCAGTGGCACGCACGCACACATGATTACACTTGGGATACTAAACGGCCCGGCACAATCATACAACACGACATACTGAAATGCAGATCCAGGGGCGGATCTGAGGGTGTTGGGTTCCAGGGGTTCTGGACCCCCCCCCCCCTCCCCGACCCAAAATTTGTTAAAATGCTATAACAAAGTCCATTTTTGGGGGCGTTTGGACCCTTCTCCCCCACTCCATTTGACCCCCCCCCCCGCCCCGCCCCCCTCCCCCCCCCCCCAGCTTTTCGATTTATCGGCATTTGGAAGCACGGTCTAGCTTCGGGGAGGCCTTTTGTATCAGTTTGAAGGTCCCAAACAAAAGTTGGACCCCCCCTCCCCCCCCGCAACCCCCCCCCCCTTTCCAGATAACTGATCCGTCCCTGAGATCAACCATGATAGTTCAACAACCTTCACTACCGGGACTAATAGAACACAACCCAACTGCAAGAGGCATAGCCCCGATAGCAAAAAAACGTCGGGCCGTGGCGGACCAATTGCGGCCGGCATCGGCCCCAAACTACCTGCGCGCACTGAGATCGTTATCACTGAGTGACTGATCCCCGCAGTTGCGCCGGGGGGGGGGGGGAGGGGGGGGGGAAAGGGGGAAGGGGCTTATGCCGATCTGTGCCTCTTGCTGAAACCTCTTTGTACCGCTTTGTACCGCTTTGTACCCACGTTCCTTTCACGGCTTGGGATCTTTGGCGTTAAATTGAATACTCAGTCACAAACCAGATAGGTGAGGCTAGCGCTGGCAGAATTGCAGAGTGATTTTCCCCTTGGTTTGTGTTAAATTGAATGTACGAAGACTTTAACCCCTTTAGTTACTTCCCTGGCACTGTACGTACATTTTTGTTTCTGAAATCTTTGTTCATTCAAGACCAAAAGCCACCACGGCGTCCAAGAAACGTGGATATAAATTGGTCTCAGCAAGAGGCATAGATCCTCATGAGCCCCCGCAATCGCGGGGGCTCATGAAGATCTATGTCTCTTGCAGTTGGATCGTGTTCACTTTTCTCGGCAGTAAAGGGGTTAAAACACAATCTGGTCCGCTGGCAACAAAGGGGAGATGGTGGCCCCGTCAGTGTCATAGCGGATAGTTCAAATGCGGTGCTGCGGCATCACTGAACTATACAATGGTCGATCTGTATTCTGACATGTAATATAGGACAAGTCTTAAACTTAACGAATTTCGGCTTTAGGCGGAATGTGTTCATTAACCCCTTCCCTGCCGACCTTTTTGAGAGTCTGTAGACGTTTCTTTTAAAAAACTCGTGCGACATTTTAGCATGACGTATTCATAAGATATATTTACATCTTGTCTTAAGACCTTTCTCTTAGTCTGGCTGGCCAGATTTTTACCCATCCCGCCTTGAGATGGCCTTAGTCGCCTGCTCGGCGTTAAACCCAACTAACTAACTAACTAACTAACTAACTAACTAACTAACTAACTAACTAACCAAGTTCCCTGCCAGCGGACCGCGCAGATTGCCTTTTTAAAATCATTGTATATAAATTAAAAGTCTAGAAACCCACAACCGTCAAAGCACCTTGGATACAGAGTGGTTTCAGCAAGAGGCATAGATCCTAATGAGCCCCCGCGATAGCGGAGGCTCATGAGGATCTATACCTCTTGCACTTGGGTGGTGTCTGGCGGTCACTGAACGGTGAAATCGATTATTATATACAACAAAATGATCAATCAATCAATCAATCAATCAATCAAATGCAATAATTCGTCCTATAGTATACCGTTATTTCTGTTGCAGTTTGCCGACAGG
This sequence comes from Semisulcospira habei, assembly GCA_036245525.1. Lineage (NCBI taxonomy): Eukaryota > Metazoa > Mollusca > Gastropoda > Semisulcospiridae > Semisulcospira > Semisulcospira habei. The sequence continues at coordinate 31,868,609 of BTPG01000004.1, forward strand.
CGCCAGTGACGGGTTTATGTCGCGGGTACAACCCCCGCTTTCACTTCGACCCCGCCACCCAGGACTGTCGCCAGTTTGTGTACGGCGGGTGTGGCGGAAACAGGAACCGCTTCGAAACCGTGGCAGAGTGCATGGAGTTCTGCGCTAAGCCTCCGCCACAGAAATGACCAGCCTGGAAAGCCGTAGTGTAGTGTAGGACAGCCCACGACGGGGTTGTGTCAGTTCCGGCCCAGTCACTGAGTCAGCAGAAACTACAGCCTCAGAAAATTATAGTTTAGCTAGGAACTGAATCAGGAACAGTACGTGTATCGTGTTACTATTAATATTTTAGAATAATATACCCAGTGAGCAAAAGGCAATGGGACCGATGCCCACTGAGTCGTGCGCGGGCCAACAGCAGCCGACGTCGGTCCGACTGCCGTTTGGTGTAGCAACAGGAACGCTGAGATTATTTCTAAGCAAAATTCGTTGGCAGCCGATTTCAGTCGAACTGTTTAGAGATTGAGTACACGATGCATGATGTAGATCATTGACCATAACAGTTCAATTTTTTAATGGGGTGCGTTTATGTATGTAGCATTTAACGGACAGCTTCAGCTCAATATACATGTATCTCAATATTGGAACTATGTTTGGCGGCTTTCACTCCGCAATGATATCTCTAAATACTGAAACTATGTAAAAAAAAAAAAGTATGTTCGATGTTTTTCACTTCTATACCGGCGCAACTTTGTGCACTTTTACCCCTGCTAAGAAGAGGCAAGCTGCGTACACTTCCCTGCATACGCTCCCTCCTCAGCATGGGGAAACGCGGGGATGTGTCATTGGGCCTTACTTCCAGTTCATTGTTTGTGCTCACACTAGATGAATGAATGAAGGAATGAATGAGCGAGCCAGCCAACCAGCTTGTCAATCAATCAATCAATCAATCAATCAATCAATCAATCAATCAATCAATCCTTGTGAATGACACTCAAACCTCACTGTACTTTGCAGCATCAGACATTACTCCATGGGACACGACCTAAAATAAATTCAGCGAGCATGACAGAAGTTACTTCCCTGCACTACACTGTCCTGCATACTTCCCTTTGAATATTCAGGGACTTTCAGAGGCGGGCACTGACATGGAAAAACGAGCACGTTGATAGTGAGGATCCACCCCGACCTAGGAGGAGGGAACTAAGTCATGTTATTCAGTTTCCCGAACGGAGGAAGTCAACTATTCCATAAGTCCACCACTGTTAACCCATTCACTGCCAGCGGACACACTGAAATCATGCCGGCCGTGACTAAACTCATGCAAACAAACAAACAAATCAACCGGCGGCAAGAAAAAGAAATATCAAGCCATTTAGTCCCGACGCGCTACAGCGGAGATGGATCGACCATGACAATTTAAGGGTAGTGCCAGATTAACTTGGCGCCAAGCTAATCTGGCACTACCATTGAATTATCATGGTCGATCCATCTCCTGGAACAAGTAGAGACACAGTGGTAAAATGACTCCTCTATTTGGGAAATGCGGCCTTGGGGTTAAACGGGTTAACAGACCATTTGGCTGTCTGTAGCGCTTTTTGTGACAAATTGACGAAATACGCTGTCGACAGTCAAAGGGTTAACATGGTCGGCAAAAGGCAAAGAGCATCACGAGCCACCCCCCCCCCTCCCCCCACCCCCCGTATCTCCGAGGATCCGTATTAACACGTTCTTTTTCTTGTCGTTTGAGTTCGCTGAGTTGGGGCGTGATCAGATTTTTTTTCAGAAGCGTAATCCTAACCGGAAGGGTGTGTGCGTGGGGGGAGGGGGGGGGAGGGCGGGGTCCCCGCCATAAATAAAAAAGGTGGGGTGGGTGGAGAGGGCATAAGGCATAATATATCCCGGCTCCCATCCCCTTTAATAGTTTTGTAGATTAAAAAAATTGGAGAAGAAAAATATTTTCACGGAGGAGGGATGGCGGGGTCCCCATAAATAAAGATAGCGGTTGGGGGGAGGGGGGGGGGGGAGATGAGTATAAGGCATATATCCCCTGGCTCCCATCCCCTTTAACATTTTTGTTTAAAAAAAAAAAAAAGAAGAGAAGAACAATATTTTCATAGAGGAAGACATTTTTGAGACCCCAAATATTGATTTTATGTTTGATTTTTTTTTTCAAGCTAAAAGACTATCCCTTGTTATACACAAACCAGATAGGTGAGGCTAGCGCTGGCAGAAATGTACACAAACCAAGGGGAATCATTCAGCGCTAGACACACAAACAGTCAGATCCCCTGCCCCCGCCTATCAGGTTTGTAAGTATCTATAACTCGAGGCAAAATTGTATCGTTACATTGTTGTGTAATGTTCTGTACATCTACTGTGGGAAATCAGGGTATTTACCCGACCACATATAGTAGTGCACCTTCGTGTTTTTGTGTATGCATGTTTCTCCTGCCTACTTCCTAAGTTCCGGAGAAAGACATGGGTTATATAAGAGACCTGATGCATTCTTTTAGATGATGCAAATGATCGTCTTGTTCTATACCTGCGTATTTCTCTGTGGGCTGGCGATTGGGTGCCTGATAGGCGGGGGCAGGGGATCTAACTGTTTGTCTGTCCAGCGCTGAATGATTCCCCTTGGTTTGTGTATATCCCTTGTTATAGTTTTCGGGGGTTCGAACGCCGTGTGCTTCCACCCCCCCCCCCCCCACCCCCCAACCCCCGCTCCTCCCACACCTACATTTGTCACGTTATCGATGCATTGATTGCTTGATTTGAGTTTAACGTCGTGCAAGCAGCAAAAAGCCCGACGATGTATCCTGTGACAGATGAATTGATTAACTGACCAACTTTGACCACAGCGGCTGGCGTCGGTCCACCCACCCGTGACTGACCAGAGTCAGGCTTCATTTCCTGACAAGCTGTCCTGTGGAGAAGGCAATCTTAGATAATCCACCATCACAGTCATACGGCAGTAAATGCGCATTGAGTTATATAAATATGAGAAATGCGCCATATAAATGCCACGTAATAAATAAATAATAAATGGAATAATCACTATATTCATTTGTGATGGCCACGAACTATTCACAAATCTTAATGACCCCGATAATAAAGACACGTTTGTTTTCTTCAAATGCGTGTGTCCAAAATCTGAGTTGGAAAGTTGGGGCATACCTGTTCGACGATGAAGGCAAAAGAAAGTAGGTCCATTCTTGTGAAATGCGAGATTCTCATTGTAATAGCATGAAAATGTTGCTTTTCACAAAAATAGACTTTTGCCTTCACAGGGCAAATGTGATCGTGTGTTTGGACTACAGTAACACACGAACTTTTACTATTGAGACTTCGCCTGCGCTGACCAATCCATTAAAGTACCATTACGCGTGAATTTGAAGACACATTTCAGCACCATTTGTGTTTATTATGCCTTGTCGACACACCTAATGAACTTAAACAGCAGTTGGGACACGCAGCAAAAGCACAAGCATAATCGCACTTATTTATTCTGCACAGACGTTAACGTGTCAATCTATTTTTAGCTGTTTCTCGTACTGATAATGTATTTCTAGAACGGAGTGGCGTCATTGTCAGGTTACTTGATATAAAGATGACGTGTGCTGAACTGGATTCTCCTGTGTCTAAATGAACCACAACTAGACCTGTGTGTAACGTTTCGTAACCATCTGTTACAGAAGCGTATTATAACTTTGAACGGTTATGGCGGTAGTGGGTCTTTAAGCCCTTCACTGCCAGTAGCCCCTCGCGCTGGGACCATATGGCGTTGAGGCGCGTCCCCTGGGTGGTGGATAGGGGGTCCCTCGCGAGAGGGGTGCACCGAATGAAATAAGGTGCCGTGAACCAACATGGTCTAAGGGAAGGTGACCCCGACAGAAAACCCCTGGTCCTCCTAGTAAGGGGGTTGGGCGTGGGGGTAGCTTCCCCACCCTGCAAATAAGGAAATAGCTAAAAAAAAAAAAAAAAAACGCCGACGAAAAGACAAACAGCAATTCCTTTCCTGGAGGAGGAAGGTTCTTCTACCAGAAGATTTATGACGTCCTGTGGTGAAAGCCGGAATTCTTCGGAAGCCACAGGACCGAGCCGCCTCTCTCTATCCAGGGACACAACCATGGGCACATGGAATGTCAAGACCATGTACCAGAGCGGCAAGGCCGCCCAGATAGCAGCGGAAATGCAAAAGTACAACCTTTCCCTGCTAGGTGTCAGTGAAGCCGGATGGACGCAGTCTGGCCAGAAAAGGCTGTTAAGTGGGGAGATGATTCTGTATTCAGGTCATGAAGAGGAGAATGCCCCCCATACAGAAGGAGTAGCATTCATGCTGTCACCAGTGGCACAGAGAGCGCTTATAAGCTGGGAACCTCTTGGGCCAAGAATTATCACAGCAGCCTTTAGAACCAAGAAAAAGCTCAAGCTGAACGTCGCTTTGCGCGGCGATGTCGATGTTTAACCTCCGCAATTCATGGGCTATCTGCTGTGTCGAGCATGGTTCGGATGTTCCAGCATGCTACGTTGAGTCCGGTCGTGGTCGTCATGAGAGTGGATCCGTTGTTTTTTCTTGTTTTCTGACCGCATGAGAAGATGCCCGTTGACCGCGGCCGGCTAGCCAACTGGGGTTACGAGGGGATGAGCTTTGGTTAGGCCACCTTTTCTAGGCCCCTCTCCGTGTGGAGCAAGCAGTGCTGTCCCTAGAGAAGGCTGCTTGGTCGTTCAGGGTGTGCCGAGTGACGTTGTCATCCCCAGGTCAACATCAGGCGACCAATATCCTGAACCGCCTGCATGCAGGTTTGAGACTGCGGCTTCCAGTGACATCTTTCACCTGCCGTTTTGCCCCTTGCCCATCGCTACAGGACTTGGAAAGTTCAGTGTCATAGTCCGTGGGCGTTTCCTAAACCCTGCGCGGTGGAGGTCATTGATGTACGGTTACTGAAAAACAAAAGAAACGGCTGAAACTCACTCCAAACCACAATAGCGCATCTCCCTCCCTTTCCCCCACTCAGCCTGGAAATTAAAATTGTGTGAACTGAAAAAAGCAAAACTTAGGCACAGATTCTCATGGGACACGGTCCTGTAACTTGCATGGCGGACTCTTGAGGATCTATGCCTTTTCCCATCTGTAGAATGGACCACTATCACACTGTCCGAGATACACTCAATGATAAACACCTCCTGTCTGGACTGAATAAACATATATCTCATGCCGCCCGCAGATGCGAAAGCTAAAGAGAATCCTGGTTCGCGACTGCCTCTACCATTATGCTGGTCCTTACATAGAATAGCTGCGCGAGCTGATTCAGTGACTGCCTTCCATAATGTATTAGACGCGATGACAGCAATTATAAACAAACCGCTCTGCTGGAAAAAAGGGAAGGAAACCGAGAAAAGCGCGTGCTCACATTCCATCGAATCAAAATGATTAGGCTTTTCGGAGTCTGAGTTAGAACTGTCTACACACACACACACACACACACACACACACACACACACACACACACACACACACACACACACACACACACACACACACAAGGCACACACACACACACACACACACACACACACACAAGGCACACACACACACACACACACACACACACACACACACACACACACACACACACCATTTTGTTCTATATCACGTACACTGACATACGTACATTGCTATCACTTAAAAGTATACGGGCTACAGCAAACGTAAAGAGCATAACGGTTTTTGTACATGAATCCGCTATTGTTCTCATCATGAAAATCAACACGACTCGCTCCAACAAACACACACACACACACATGCACGCGCGCGCGCGCGCAAGCACGTACGGATGCGCGCGTGCACACACCCATACGCAAACACTCGCACACACATAGACAAACACACACACTGTGACATGCGATAGCGGCCTCCCCGCGCCAAAACCGCGCACAGCTACAGTCTGCAGTATACATACATGTATTAGTAATCTTATGTCTCAACTGTCCCGTCTGGCCAGCCGATTGCGTGGGGTCATGGATATTACATAATGCGGCTTGCTGGAATGCCAACGGTAAATTACACGCGTTCATAAAATAATGTAATGTTACAAGAGAATGCAGACTATCCGTGAAATGACGCACAAGGCGTGAAATGCTACATGCAAGAATAAAAAATAAAAACAAAAAAAAAAAAAAAAAAAAAAAATTAAGCCGGTTTTGCCTAGATGTTTCAGCAGCTTGGTCTTGTAACTTTTAAGCGATGGCGCGGCTCTAACATCGTAGAAATCGAGTTCCATAACTTTGCACTAGAATAGGACAATGACGACCTATAAATGTCCAGTCGAGGCATCGGTACAACAAGATTGTTCCCTGGTGTTCGACTGGACCTTGTATGAGCAAAGTGGAACAAACTATTGAGATAGGCTGGTGTTTCTGAGAGGGTGATTTGTGCATGAGCACCAACTTATTATACATAAACTGTTTTTCAAGTGGCAAAATGTCTAACAGCTTAAACTTGTTGTCAGTTCACTAATGACTTCCGAGGGTCTGTCAACAATGTTTAATGGCTCTTCTGTGGAGCGAGTTCAGACTTTTTAAATTAGCATCGCTACTACCGTCCCAAACAGATGAGGCATAATCCAAATGTGACTGAATATGGGCATAGTAGAAGAGTTTCCTTGCTGGCTCATCAGCGAAGTGTCTCAATTTCGACAGGAGGAATACATTTTTAGATACTATTTTACACAGTTTAGTAACTGATGTTACTTAGTGCCTGCCAAATCGACCACCGCCAGTGGTCTTCGCTTGCTGCGGACCGTGACACGTGGCGCTCCACCATTCACAAGGCAGCCGTCTCCTTTGAGGACTCTCGCAGAGCTAACCTTAAGGACAAGCGGCTCAGAAGAAAAAACAGAGTTGTCGTAACTCAGAATCCTGACCAGACCTTCCCCTGCAGCCACTGCGGTCGAACCTGCCTGTCCCGGATTGGCCTCCGCAGCCACGAAAGTGCCTGCAGACGACGTGAGCAAGCCCTATAGAATCTTCGTTCGCGAAGTCAAGCCAAGAGAGAGTAACTGATGTGGCCTTGCCAGCACAACTTGTCATCCAAGTTGATTCCAAGCTGCACGCGTTCGGTTCCCGGACTTGCTCCACAGGCTGGCCGTTAAGTGTTAGTTGAAGGGGTTGGGGGTTCAACTGATGCTTTTGCCGTGTGGTAATCAGCATGCATTTGGTTTTAGTGGGATTAGGTATCATGGCGTTATTTCTGTACCATTCAGAGAGAGAGAGAGAGAGAGAGAGAGAGAGAGAGAGAGAGAGAGAGAGAGAGAGAGAGAGAGAGAAAGAGAGAGAGAATGGCAATGACAATGATCCTTTATTTGACAACGGTAAAAGTTTTGGTAGTAACAACCATTTTTGGAACTTGCCGTTGCTAATCTACTGATTAATTACTAACGCACTAATTATTTTCTACTCAGTACTGAACAGGAAAAAAAACAACAACAACCCCCCCCCCCCCCACCCAAAAAAAAAACAAACAAAAAAAAAAAACAAAAAAAAACAGAAATAAAAGCGGCAAGCCCGACGGCGTTCTGGAATCCTTTTAACCTTAACCCTTTTAGCCCCGGGAACCTCGAGATGGATTGATCATGATAATTCAAGGGTGGTGCCAGATGAGCTTGGCGCCAGTCGGCGCCAAGCTCATCTGGCACTACCCTTGTATTATCATGGTCGATCCATCTCCTGCAACCGGTGCATAGTCGTTAGATGACGCCACCAAAATTTGGAAAATACGGCCGTCGGGCTGCATGAGTTAACGGTGTTGTCTTGCCTCATCTAAAGACGTTTCCACCCTTTGCGCATATTGTGTGACGCATGCGTGAGTAGGTACACGTATTATAGTTTTTTTCCCATTGCCTTTTGAGCGTAAGGGAAGGGATTCTCCTGCGTACAAGTTAGAAGAAAAGCTAAAAAAAAAAAATGTCTTTCACTGTACGACACGAAAACTGTATAGTTTAAAGTTAGCCCACATTGTCCATCATTATTGTAAGACATACCAAGAAGATTTACAAAGGAGACATTGCGATTTATGTACCCTTTACTGCCTGAAGTTGGTTCGCTTTGAAAGATCTTCAACTTTCTTCCTATTGAGACGGCACCACTCGAACAAACGCCTGCTGTTTGTTTCTATTGAAAAACAGTTCAGGAACATCTTTAACCCATTCAGCCCTGACGCACTACAGCAGGAGATGGGTCGACCATGATAATTCAAGGGTAGTGCCAGATTAGCTTGGCGCCTGTCGGCGCCAAGCTCATCTGACACTGCCCTTGAATTATCATGGCTGATCCGAGTCCTGCAACTGGTGCATAGTCATTAGATGACGCCTCCAAAATTTGGGAAATACCGCGGCCGTCGGGCTGAATGAGTTGAGTCAGTTTCGGATTCGTGTCAAATGCATCTAGAGTGGCAGGTGAACAACTGACTCAAAATCAGTGGGGTTTCTATTTTTCTCCGTGTTACTTATCGTAACAATTCTGATCAAAATAACACAAAGCCAACACCTTTTTCCGTCGTTCTGGAGTCAAACACCAGTCACCAGTGCTCAGAGTGTGACGTCAGCACGCAACGACATCGACTTTGGACGCCAGTGCTGGAAGTTTTCCCACTACATGTCTTGGGCTTTCGACGCGCAATCCGGCACGTGCTACCTGCACCCCCCTCCCCTTACCTCCCCCCCCCAGCACCCCCCTCCACCCCCACCCCCCGCCCACCAATCAGTGTCATAGATAGAATGACAGTTCGGAGCGGGCTCTTTTTGTTATTTAAATCCTGAAAGGCCGGCTGCCATTTTAAAATCATGTTCGTGAAACTAGGAGCTGTTTTTCTCAGGCTCAAAGCGCCGTCATACGGCATCAAACACGCGCAGTATACGATACTAAAAGCCATGCGCTGGGGGCGGGTCTCACAATTAGACTGCTGAACGCACGCTCGCGCATGCACCAGATTAAACTGCACAGAAAATAGCTTAGTGACCTGCGCGCAAATCTCCATAGTTACGCTTAACCCATTACATCCTGAGGCTGATTTAAAAAAAAAAATGTGCCTGTTGTCCCGTGAAGGCTACATTACAGATTACAAAATAGATCAATCATTTTAGTTGAAGGGTGGTGCCAGAACAGCTTGGCGCCACAGGCGCCAAGCTATTCTGGCACCGCCCTTGAACTATCATAGTTACAATTATTTCAACCAATAGTGTATCAGGATGAAAAGGGTTAATAAATCTTGGGGAAATTGACCAATGCATGGTGACCCCGTAGTGGTCGCGAAGCTTTGAAAAAACCCTCAAACTACCCTTGCCATAATGTTATTGAGACTAAATATGTTTAGGTAATGTGGGCTTAGTTTGTTTCAGTATCCGATATGGGTGTGGGTCTGTGAGGGTCACGGCACCAAATAAGACTGTGTTATTGTTTTATATTGAGCAAAATTTTGCTTGATGTAGTGCCGATAACAGGCACGTGTCAGTGACGAGACCCGAATCAAGCAATCACATCTGTCGGTTATCGGCACTATATCAAGCAACATGTTGCTCAATATAATTTATGTACCAAGTCCAAAACAATATCGCGTCATTCTGTTTTGCGTCTGATTGCAGTGTTCAAACAACTGAACCATGCATGGCAGACGACCGCATATAATATCACTGTCGACTCAGCGCGTAGATTTCGTCTGACTATGAAGACATCAGTACTTTGTATAACTTTCTCAAACCTAAACCCAGACCCTCTCATTCCCACATACCCACTGGCATACCACTAACGTAGCAATTTAAAGTGTCCCTGCGCAAGTGTGTGTGTGTGTGTGTGTGTGTGTGTGTGTGTGTGTGTGTGTGTGTGTGTGTGTGTGTGCGTGCCGGTGTGTGTGTGCGTGTAAAGCCGCTACCATATACAGTACGTGTCTAGTTAAAATTTTCACACACACACACACACACACACACACACACACACACACACACACACACACACACACACACACACACACACACACACACACACACACATAACAAAATTCACTTCGATACCCATTCAGAATCATACGATCAACACTAAAAATCCATATTACTCTATTAGTTTTAATTTTTTTAGATATTGCAAACATAACGAAGAACAAATAAACAAACGTAACACAAGCGAATACGGCAATCTTCACACGGTTTGTTATGATCTTTTGGAAGAGTATTCCACGTCTGCAAAGTCCGTTTCCATCTGCTCCAGATTTTTGACCAACTCTCTTTTTACATCTAGTGTCAAGAAGAATTCGCCAAACCTCCACGACTGAACAACTGAAAAGACTTTTAGTTCGGCTGAGAGGAGATGGACGAAAAAGACAGCTCAAGGGTAGTGCTTGTTTAACTTGGCACCTGAAAATGCGCCAAGCTACACAAGCACTGCCCTTGAGAAGGAACTTTGCGGTAAAAACTGCAATAAAATAGAGGCATATGAGGAAAAAATCCCATACATATCATCGACAAATATAGGCTAACCTGCAAATGAAACATGCAATAGATTCATTAACCTTTAAACTACCAGAACTAAATGACTTCCATTCCATAGAATGGAGGTCATTTTATTCTGGGAGTTTAAGAGTCAGTACATCTAAATGTCAGCCTTACTGTCTTTTCGTCCATCTGTTTGTGTCTATGTACTTCTGTCTACATGTCTGTCTGTCTATCCGTCTGTCTCTTTCACACAGACACAGACACACACACACACACACACACACACACACACACACACACACACACACACACACACACACACACACACACACACACACACATCTCAGTTGCATCCTCCTTCTCCGCCCTCCCTCCCCTCCCGAAAAAAGGAAAAAAAAGGACATGCTCGCTAAATCTTGACGAATAGTATTTTATAGGCCCGCCCGGGATATGGAGCATGTAAAGCTGTAAAGTGTTGCATTACCAGCTTCCTTGCTGTTGATACCTGTATTGCCTGCATCCCCCACAGTGACACGTGCATCCCCACTTTATATTACCTCCACGCAGTGTAATACCTGTAACACCTTCATACCCGCTGTTTAATATCTGTAACACCTGCATCTCCGCGGCGTAATAGCTGTAACACCTGCATCCCCGCGGCGTATTGCCTGTATCACCTGCGTCCCGGCGGTGTTATACCTGTGACATCTTGCATCCCCGCGGTGTGATGGTGCAGCAGCAGAAAGCAGCGTGCAGGATGAAGTTTCTGTGGTGTTTGTCGTGAGAGGGAAAGCGTGGCATGGTATGGTGATGGGTTGGGTGAAAGAAAGTAGCAAAACGAACATGACTAGAACTTGGCGACAAAGTCATTCAGGTCATTCAGCGTGAAAATAAATGATAGAAATAGCAGTGACATGATGATAGAAACAGCAGTGTCATGATGATAGCAAGCAACGAGCAAGCCAATGGGAGATATGTCCATGTGAACTGATGACAGTGAGCTTGAGGCTTGAACATCAACATGACTCTGGTGATGATGAAAGCCGATATGACGTCCCGTTCCGTAGGCGGGAAGACTCCCCAGACAAAACCATCCGGGCAGTACGCCACAAGTACACTTCGTTTCAAATAAGATGCTTTAGCATTTCATTTGAATTGAAGTGTGCTTGTGGTGTACTCCTCGAGTGGGCCGGGCCAACTCGATCCCGCAAACGGCACGGGGTGGTTCTGACAACGAGATGTGTGACCAAAGTGAGGGGACCACAGTGAGCTGCGTTGACAGATATACGCGCATGGCCAGTGAGCAAAAAGCCAGTGCGCAAAATGTTGTCGACCGACGTCGACCAGAGAGCATTTGGCTCACTGGGAGAGTGACGCGGCCATAAGACGTCAACGTCATGGCAGCAGCGCCAACAGCAGCTGGTCATACGCACACGTCTATTAGCGCAGCACATTCTGTCCTCTTCACGTCTCATGTGGTGTCATGGACAAAAACGCTGACTGTAACGTGGACGATGACAACAAATCATAGGAAAACAAACGTGTTTAAAAACCCTTGATTGACAAAACATTATCGTCAGTAGCAGTTTGCAGTGCCGGTGGCTGCATGCACAAAGGGGTATAAAGATGCTATGTACAGTACGCAAAAGGCTATCGGGGTCGAAGTCGGCTGCAGTGGGCCCGCGCACAGTCGTGCGCGGGCCCACTATGGCCGACTTCGGTCTGATGGCCCGTGCGCACTAGATATGTAAAATAGAACCCACACGTACTTGTAACCTCAGCGGTAGTCGTGAAAACCTCTGGGGCAGTCGTGAAGACCTCTGGGGCAGTCGTGAAAACCTCTGGGGCAGTCGTGAAAACCTCTGGGGCAGTCGTGAAGACCTCTGGGGCAGTCGTGAAAACCTCTGGGGCAGTCGTGAAAACCTCTGGCGCAGTCGTGAAGACCTCTGGGGCAGTCGTGAAAACCTCTGGGGCAGCCGTGAAGACCTCTGGGGCAGCCGTAAGGACCTCTGGGGCAGTCGTGAAGACCTCTGGGGCAGCCGTGAAGACCTCTGGGGCAGCCGTGAAGACCTCTGGGGCAGCAGTGAAGACCTCTGGAGCAGTCGTGAAGACTTCTGGGGCAGCCGTGAAGACCTCTGGAGCAGTCGTGAAAACCTCTGGGGCAGTCGTGAAGACCTCTGGGGCAGTCGTGAAGACCTCTGGGGCAGTCGTGAAGACCTCTGGGGCAGTCGTGAAAACCTCTGGGGCAGTCGTGAAAACCTCTGTTACAGGCACGTTCTGGGTAGTGACGGGGACAGCCTCTGGGAGGGGAGCGTCTGTGACGGGAACGCCAGTGGTGACTGCAGCTGTGACGGGAACGGATGTGGTGGTGGTTGTGACTACAGGTGACGCCGTGGTGGGGTCAGGAACGTAGACAGCGGATTTCTCGCAGATGAAGCGGCGTGGCTTGAGACAGTCTATGGCCTTCCAGAGCTGGCTGGAGCCGACCATCAGGCAGGTACCTTGAAGGTAGTCGGGCTCATCTGGCAAGAAAAATGGAGAGGGGTCAGTAGACCGTAAACCGTGG
>BTPG01000004.1:31881657-31966657 GCA_036245525.1 Semisulcospira habei
AGATTTGTCAGGTAGGTGTCGACCAACTCTATAGAAACTTAACCTCGTTCACTTCCTGTGGACGCAGATTTGTCAGGTAGGTGTCGACCAACTTATAGAAACTAATCCCTCGTTCACTTCCTGTGGACGCAGATTTGTCAGGTAGGTGTCGACCAACTTATAGAAACTTAACCTCGTTTCACTTCCTGTGGACGCAGATTTGTCAGGTAGGTGTCGACCAACTTATATAAACTTAACCTCGTTCACTTCCTGTGGACGCAGATTTGTCAGGTAGGTGTAGACCAACTTATAGAAACTTAACCTCGTTCACTTCCTGTGGACGCAGATTTGTCAGGTAGGTGTCGACCAACTTATAGAAATCATAACCTCGTTCACTTTCCTGTGGACGCAGATTTGTCAGGTAGGTGTCGACCAACTTATAGAAACACTTAACCTCGTTCACTTCCTGTGGACGCAGATTTGTCAGGTAGGTGTCGACCAACTTATAGAAACTTAACCTCGTTCACTTCCTGTGGACGCAGATTTGTCAGGTAGGTGTCGAACCAATCTTATAGAAACTTAACCTCGTTCACTTCCTGTGGACGCAGATTTGTCAGGTAGGTGTCGACCAACTTATAGAAACTTAACCTCGTTCACTTCCTGTGGACGCAGATTTGTCAGGTAGGTGTCGACCAACTTATAGAAACTTAACCTCGTTCACTTCCTGTGGACGCAGATTTGTCAGGTAGGTGTAGACCAACTTATAGAAACTTAACCTCGTTCACTTCCTGTGGACGCAGATTTGTCAGGTAGGTGTAGACCAACTTATAGAAACTTAACCTCGTTCACTTCCCTGTGGACGCAGATTTGTCAGGTAGGTGTAGACCAACTTATAGAAACTTAACCTCGTTCACTTCCTGTGGACGCAGATTTGTCAGGGTAGGTGTCAGACCAACTTATAGAAACTTAACCTCGTTCACTTCCTGTGGACGCAGATTTGTCAGGTAGGTGTAGACCAACTTATAGAAACTTAACCTCGTTCACTTCCTGTGGACGCAGATTTGTCAGACAGGTGTAGACCAACTTATAGAAACTTAACCTCGTTCACTTCCTGTGGACGCAGGATTTGTCAGGTAGGTGTAGACCAACTTATTAGAAACTTAACCCTCGTTCACCGTCCTGTGGACGCAGATTTGTCAGGTAGGTGTAGACCAACTTATAGAAACTTAACCTCGTTCACTTCCTGTGGACGCAGATTTGTCAGGTAGGTGTCGACCAACTTATAGAAACTTAACCTCGTTCACTTCCTGTGGACGCAGATTTGTCAGGTAGGTGTAGACCAACTTATAGAAACTTAACCTCGTTCACTTCCTGTGGACGCAGATTTGTCAGGTAGGTGTAGACCAACTTATAGAAACTTAACCTCGTTCACTTCCTGGTGGACGCAGATTTTGTCAGGTAGGTGTCGACCAACTTATAGAAACTTAACCTCGTTCACTTCCTGTGGATGCAGATTTGTCAGGTAGGTGTAGACCAACTTATAGAAACTTAACCTCGTTCACTTCCTGGGACGCAGATTTGTCAGGTAGGTGTTCGACCAACTTATAGAAACTTAACCTCGTTCACTTCCTGTAGACGCAGATTTGTCAGGTAGGTGTCGACCAACTTATAGAAACATAACCTCGTTCACTTCCTGTGGGACGCAGATTTGTCAGGTAGGTGTAGACCAACTTTATAGAAACTTAACCTCGTTCACTTCCTGTGGACGCAGATTTGTCAGGTAGGTGTCGACCAACATATAGAAACTTAACCTCGTTCACTCCTGTGGACGCAGATTTGTCAGGTAGGTTGTCGGACCAACTTATAGAAACATAACCTCGTTCATTCCTGTGGACGCAGATTTGTCAGGTAGGTGTCGACCAACTTATAGAAACTTAACCTCGTTCACTTCCTGTGGACGCAGATTTGTCAGGTAGGTGTAGACTAACTTATAGAAACTTAACCTCGTTCACTTTCTGTGGACGCAGATTTGTCAGGTAGGTGTCGACCAACTTATAGAAACTTAACCTCGTTCACTTCCTGTGGACGCAGATTTGTCAGGTAGGTGTCGACCAACTATAGAAACTTAACCTCGTTCACTTCCGTGTGGGACGCAGATTTGTCAGGTAGGTGTAGACCAACTATAGAAACTTAACCTCGTTCACTTCCTGTGGACGCAGATTTGTCAGTAGGTGTAGACCAACTTATAGAAACTTAACCTCGTTCACTTCCTGTGGACGCAGATTTGTCAGGTAGGTGTCGACCAACTTATAGAAACTTAACCTCGTTCACTTCCTGGTGGACGCAGATTTGTCAGGTAGGTGTCGACCAACTTAATAGAAACTTAACCTCGTTCACTTCCTGTGGACGCAGATTTGTCAGGTAGGTGTCGACCAACTTATAGAAATTTAACCTCGTTCACTTCCTGTGGACGCAGATTTGTCAGTGTAGTGTCGAACCAACTTATAGAAACATAAACCTCGTTCACTTCCTGTGGACGGCAGATTTGTCAGGTAGGTGTCGAACCAACTTATAGAAACATAACCTCGTTCACTTCCTGTGGACGCAGATTTGTCAGGTTAGGTGTCGACCAACTTATAGAAACATAACCTCGTTCACTTCCTGTGGACGCAGATTGATTTTTTGAAATCACTGATTGTAAATTTAACGACAAAGATACCCACCGTCAATAGGAACATGGAATACAAAGTGGTTTCAGCAAGAGGCATATATCCCTCATCGAGCCCCCGCAACTGACGGGGGGCTCATGAGGATCTATGTCTCTTGCAGTTGGAATGACCGAGACAAGATGTACCTAATGCACATCATATCGGGTCATCATCTATGTGGTGCCTATTAAAAACATTACATTTTCGTCTCATTTATAAACGCGTTTTTTTCACAGATAGATTATACATATTCTGTGCCTTTTTCCTGTGCTTGTAACAGTAAAGAGCTCTGCTAGGCCATTTGACGGTTGGGCATAGACGGTTTATGGCCCAGCCCACCCACAAAGGAGGAGGTATAGCCCAAGGGCAATCTGGTATATAAAACCCTGATGAGCGATGCAGGCTGACATGAGACGTGTACAGTACCCCGGCGCGGTCGGGGGTGGGGGTGTGGTGGGGGTGGGGGTGGGGGAGGGGGGGGGGGGTAGGGGCACTCACCGTCGCATGTGAGCGTGCATTGCTCTGGTTATACCATGGACAGAGGAGGTGTAGCCAAGTCATACCTGACCACCCTGGGTTTCTGCACCACTGGTAAATAATACGAGATAACGACGAGACAACGAAGAAAACTAGCAAGCCATTTTTCTGTGCCCACAAACCAAATAGGTGAGGCTAGCGCCGGTACTGAACTAGTAGACATACCAAGCGGAATTACTCAACGCTGAACAGATACACGGTTAGATCCCTTGCCCCCTTTCTCAGTGTCAGGCACACAATCGACTGTGACAGCCCACAGAAAAATACGCAGACAAACAACACGACGATCATATACTCGTACATACCTCAATTAGGGATGTATGTTGCCGTCTTGTTATTTTGCCTTCAAATTGTCTATTAACCCTTTTCATCCTGATGCACTACTGCTTGAAATTAATTCGACTGTGATCGCCTCAGTGAAGTGCCAAGCCATACTATTCTAGCGGCACCCTTGAACTAAAATGGTTGATCTGTCTCCTAATCTGTAATGTAGCCTTCATAGGACAATAAGCAGGGGGAAAAAATCCGTCTCTGGATGTAAAGGGTCAAAGCATAGCCACTTACTGCCCGCCCAGCTGGCGTATGAGATGCGGGTACCGTCATCCCATGTCCATACTCCGGACACGTTTTTGCCGCCAAGCCAGTAGGGAGAGTCGGCAGTTTCCAACCTGTCAAGCCGATAATAAAGATAAAGATAATAACTGAAAATGCAGTGGCGGTACGTACAGATGATATCAGTATATGTACCCACTCCACAAAGTTTATCCTTCTTTGACACATGTATTGATATATTGTATAATAAGCAAATTAATATTCATGAACTTGTTTGACATACTTTCCATTCCAAAATCCTTTGCGCGCCAAGAAGACTCGATCTTGATGATACTTGCGCTTTCAAAAAGGAAACGCGAAATATGCTCATACCGCAGCAACATTAGCAAGCTCTTTATGTATAACAGTAATGAAATACTTCTTAGTGTGTATGAACATTAGCAAGCTCTTTATGTATAACAGTAATGAAATACTTCTTAGTGTGTATGAACATTAGCAAGCTCTTTATGTATAACAGTAATGAAATACTTCTTAGTGTGTATGAACATTAGCAAGCTCTTTATGTATAACAGTAATGAAATACTTCTTAGTGTGTATGAACATTAGCAAGCTCTTTATGTATAACAGTAATGAAATACTTCTTAGTGTGTATGAACATTAGCAAGCTCTTTATGTATAACAGTAATGAAATACTTCTTAGTGTGTATGAACATTAGCAAGCTCTTTATGTATAACAGTAATGAAATACTTCTTAGTGTGTATGAACATTAGCAAGCTCTTTATGTATAACAGTAATGAAATACTTCTTAGTGTGTATGAACATTAGCAAGCTCTTTATGTATAACAGTAATGAAATACTTCTTAGTGTGTATGAACATTAGCAAGCTCTTTATGTATAACAGTAATGAAATACTTCTTAGTGTGTATGAACATTAGCAAGCTCTTTATGTATAACAGTAATGAAATACTTCTTAGTGTGTATGAACGCTCGAAATGTGTATCCGGCTATACACACACGAACGGAGAAAAGACGCCTGGAAACGTGCGAGTCGCTAGACCGACAAGTCAGTGAAATAGACGAAATCAGTGTCAGCTGGCGATATCGACATGAGAAAAGAACTAAATAAACAAACCTGCTGGCATTTTCCGCAGTTATGCGTGATCTAGTTACAAATAGAATTTACTCAGTAACACGCACGGTTATACAATGCACTGATGTCTTCATAGTCAGATGAAATCTACGCGCTGAGTCGACAGCGACATGCAGGCGTCTGCAATTCATGTGTGTGTGTGTGTGGTTTTTTTTTTTTTTTTTTTGTCTGAACACCGCAATCAGCCGCAAAATGAATGACGCCAGGCAAGTTTTGTTTTGGACTTAGTACATACATTATATTGAGCAAAATTTTGCTTGATATAAAGCCGATAACTGACAGATGTGATTACTTGACACGAATCAAATGTCCTCGTCTTACGACTCGGACATTTTGATTCGGGTCTCGTAATCACATCTGCCTGTTATCGGCACTGTATCAAGCAAAATGCGGCTCAGTATAATTTAATGTGTATTAGAGACGGTGACAACGACGACTTCATGCTTATTATTCATGCGAGTTTTTTTTTAATTATGTTTTGTTTTGTTTCTATACTTCTATTTTTTATCCCTTCACTGCCGAGAAAGGTAACACGATCCAGCTGCAAAAGACATAGCTCCTCATTAGCCCCCGCAGTTGCACTAACTTACCGCAGTTGCGGGGGCTTATGAGGATCTATGCCTCTTGCTGTCACCACTTCCTATCCATGTTCCTTGGGCGTTTGTGTCTCTTTTTTTTTTTTGGGTGCAAATACTCAAGATGTCAGAAGCACGATCTGCGTCAGCTGGCAGTTAAGGGGTTAAGAGGGGGGGGGGGGTGTAATACAGCCAACTTACAGTTTAATACCGAGATCCTTCACGAATTTGAACTCAGGTTCGTCCTGGATTCTGGTGACGTAGCCGCCCAACAGAGCGCACTGCTGCTGAGCCTCCGTGTAGGTGACGCGGGCGTTTTGCACCGAGTAGCACGACCCTCCGTACAAGTTCCAGCTCTGGGAGCAAGCTGGTGGAAAACGTCAATCATTCAGTTTAATCCTGCAGGGACCGATTCTTGTGTGTGTGTGTGTGTGTGTGTGTGTGTGTGTGTGTGTGTGTGTGTGTGTGTGTGTGTGTGTGTGTGTGTGTGTGTGTCTTTAAGGAGGGGGCTGGGGCGGGGTGGGGGGGAGGGGGGTGGGGTGGGGGTCCGAGGGGGAGGTTCCAGGGATTACTGATCCCCCCCCCCCCGCCACCCCCCACCCCCCTCCAAGGTAAAAAAATAAAATGAGTTTGGACACTACCTCCCTCATAGTTTAGTCTTTGATTAAACATGTAACTTTTGTGGCTGCACATAAATCTTTCTTAGTGCAGGTCAGCTTCAGCACTGACATATATCGCGATATACAGGTACTCCTTTCCATCCTCCCTCCCCTCCCCCTCCCCCCCCCCCCCCCCCCCCCCAACAAAAAAATGTCAGTTCGCCCGTTTGCGTTAATGTCGTAATAAATTGACAAAGGCATGTAAGGAAAAACCCAAATTTGTTAGCAAAAGGTCCTCGAACTAATATATGTACAGAACAAGCCATATCTAACGAACAAGGGAGATAAATATGCGTTAACCTAGAGGAAATAATTTAGCCGGGTTACTTACTTAGAGCTCTCTTCTGACGCTGAAATCAGAAAATAAATGAGTTGAATTTACTACGATATACAATTTCCGGAAACCGGAAAGAAAACAGTGCATGAAAAGCCCGGACAAACACGCATTTTTGTCCGGGCTTTTAATCCACTGTTTTCGTCGAAAATGTGCAATTTTCAGTTACGTCTGATTTCAGAATAACGTCCATTATAAAATTACTTAAATTTGTGTTTCTAAAGTCATTGTTCTTTCAACACCGTCAACCCTCAGGCGTCCAAAGAACACAAATACAAATGGGGTTAACCCATTCAGCCCTGATCCACTACAGCAGGAGATGGATCGACCATGATAATTCAAGGGTAGTGCCAGATTAGCTTGGCGCCTGTCGGCGCCAAGTTAATCTGGCACTGCCCTTGAATTATCATCTCATGCAACTGGTGCATAGTCATTAGATGACGCCTCCAAAATTTGGGAAATACGGCCGTCGGGCTGAATGAATTAACACGAGGTATAAACGGTCATCACAAAAAAAGTCAAGGAAAGCTGAGGAAAATGTATACCGACGAGGAAAGAAATTGCGAAATTTCAAGTTCGGAATCATCATGATCCAATGCTTCCAAAAATGTCGCGTTTCTTTTGCTCGTCAGTATACATTATTCAGGCAGAGACCAAGCCGCTCATGCAGTGCTGTTCTTCGAAGACGTGATTGCATAGTGGTTTAAAACGGATATTCCTCATGGCTAAAGGCTCTATCCGTCTTACACGTTTTAGCCATTTTGTTAAAAAAAATGTATGCGTGATTGTGCTCAGCGCCAAATGTTGCCTCATTTTTGCTTAAAGGCCCACTACCGCCGTAAATGTTCAAAGATACGCTTCTGCAACAGATGGTTACGAAATGTTACACACAGGACTAGTTATGGCTCATTTAGACTCAGGACAATCCAGTTTAGCACACGTCGTCTGTATATCAAGTAACCTGACAATGACTCCGTTCTATAAATACAACGCTATTAATTCGAAAAACAGCTAAAAATAGATTGATACACTAACGGCTGCGCAGAATAAATAAGTGCGATTACGCGTGTGCTTTTGCTGCGTGTCCAGACTTCCAAATGCTGTTAAAGTTCATTAGGTGTGTCAACAAGGCATAATAACATAAATAGTGCTGAAATGTGTCTTCAAATGGTACTTTAATCTTTAATCTCAGCGTAGTTTCCTAATTCAACTTTAATTTCAGACTGCTTGACGAGACGGCCAGCCTTTAAAGATTGGTCTTAGTAATAATTAATGTTTACTGAATGATTAATTTTGTTCGCACTGTTTCCCCGTCTACAAAATTGCAATAATTTATTGCTCTTTAAGGGATAATTTGTGTGTGAATTTGAAATCGGAAATTACATTGGTAACACTGATAAAACTGCCGCATAGAAACAGTAGATCTTCTTTGATTTTTTGTGGCTAGTTTAACCCATATCATGCTAAGGCTAAAAGCTTCAAATTTGTACACTGCCGTATATGCAAGCTACATTATAGTACTTCAGTCAAATAAGGATGTAGACCAATGGCTTTCGTTCAAGGGTGGCGCCTAGCTATTCTGGCACTACCCTTGAACTATTTTAGTCACACTTATTTCTCAAAAGCTGGTGTATTCCGAATGATAAGAGTTAAATCATCACGAGCCACCGCGCCTGCACATTTGGGATCGGTTCTCTGCAAGGCTGCCTTCTAGTTAACAGGCCGACAGTGATAGTTTAAGAACGATCGTGACAGAATATCTTGACACTGCCCTAAATTCCCTCACACTGCCGTGAAAAACTGAGATGACACAGCCCAAGTGCAAGAGGTATAGATCCTCATGAGCCCCCGCAACTGCGGGGGCTCATGAGGATCTATATCTCTTGCTGAAACCACTTTGTATCCACGTTTCTTGGACGACTGGAGATCTTTCAGG
This sequence comes from Semisulcospira habei, assembly GCA_036245525.1. Taxonomy (NCBI): domain Eukaryota; kingdom Metazoa; phylum Mollusca; class Gastropoda; family Semisulcospiridae; genus Semisulcospira; species Semisulcospira habei. The sequence continues at coordinate 31,890,089 of BTPG01000004.1, forward strand.
CTGACCTGACAATGATTTCAAACTGAGACAATCTGCGAAAAGTGACAGTAAACTATTTTGGTCGATCTGGGCGGAATCTATTTCAACAGACATACCCCGATCAAAAAGGCGTCAGAGAAGAAAAGGCCGAGAGCCAGGCAGAAGAGCCAAGTCGTCGTCATCTTGAATCACTGCTATGCGGTCAGTGTGTGACTGATGCAGTGTTGGGACGCCCCTCAATATATAGACACCCAGGTTTAGCGCTCTGGTAAAGCGAGACAACTCTTTCGTGTGTACCGTCCCGCTTCGCCAGGATAGAATTTCACCACCTGCACAGCTGGTTATATAGTATACCATAGACGATGGTAATTGTGTATACGGTTTCAGAAGACAGAATGCTGGTGTAGCTCGTGGGGTAAAGTTTGATAATTCTATCGAGTTTTACACAACGGTCTTTATTCCAATGAGTCTTTGCAACCACAGCCTGCTTAGTCCTCAGTTCTCACGAAATCATCTAGGCTTGCACGACCGGCGCCAACAACTGATTAATGGGGTTCATTCTGTAGAGTGATCACACGTAATAGTTTCGAACAAGTTTTTTTTTTTTTTTTAAAGTCTCTTCTATTTATAGAAAACACTTAGTAGGATGGGGCTGGTCGGAGCTCGTTCAGTAGCATGCAAATGACGCCGTAGGCGGGCACGCCTAACTGAGACTCTGATATGGTGTAGTAACACGAAAAAAATCACGTCAGGTCCGTCTATTTACGCTAACTGCGCTGCTGAACGTGCATTTGGCGGGAAGTGTGTGTGTGTGTGTGTGTGTGTGTGTGTGTGTGTGTGTGCGTGCGTGCGTGCGTGCGTGCGTGCGTGCGTGCGAGCTAGCGTGTGTGTATGCCGGTCTCATAGGGGCCCCTATGATATGTCTGTAGTGACACGAGTATCTCAGGTGTTTGTATAGTATAGGTCTGAAACTTTAGGAAATGCTTCCTTCAAGATGTATTTCGGAGAGTCTCTGAGCATATATTAAAATTGGATGACTGATTAAAGAGAAAATTACACAAACTCTTGAAATTTCAGAGGTTGGCTACAATGCTTTCTGCTACGAGGAGGGTTGAGCTTGACTCACATCCAACGGGTGGGGGGGGGGGGGGGGAGGGGGGGGGGGGCCGGACCAGGTGGAAACGCAATACGACCCGAGTTCAACTCTGATTCATCTCGGATAATGGACGATTTCCGAAATCAGAAGTATGTGAAAATTTCAGGAGTTTCGGCCAGAACAGTGGATTAAAAGCCCGGACAAATATGCGATATCGCACTGTTTTCGTCCAAAACACGAGCAATTCTCCTCTGCTTTTGATTTCCAATGAACGTCAATTCTGCAAGTGTAAACGGCCTCACTGACAAAACCAAACTAAGAAACAACCTATTTCCACCCTCTGAGCGCTGACACGTCTTGCGCCCGAATTAGCGCCGACAGGCGCCAAGCTAATCTGGCACTACCCTTGAATTATCATGGTCGACCCACCTCCTGCAACAGATGCATAGTCGTTAGATGACGCCTTCTATGAGGCAAGACAAACACTGTTAACTCATTCAGCCCGACGACGGCCGTATTTCCCAAATTTTGGAGGCGTCATCTAACGACTATGCACCAGTTGCACGAGATGGATCGACCATGATAATTCAAGGGTAGTGCCAGATTAGCTTGGCGTCGACCCATCTCCAGCTGTAGGGCGTCTGGGCTGAATTGGTTAACCCGTTGTATCTGCGAATGTTAGCAATCAAAGCCCACGATGGAGCAGACCCCTTTAACCCTTTTAGTCCCAAGGTCCAATTTCCAAAGGTCCCGTTTCCCAAGGTCCCATTTCTCAAATTTGGGAGGCGTTGCCTAACCACTATGAACCAGTTGTAGGAGATGGATTGATCATGATAATTGAAGAGTAGTGCAAGATGAGCTTGGCGCCTGAAGGCGCCAAGCTCATCTGGCACTACCCTTGAATTATCATGATCAATCCATCTCCAGGGTCCCGGGGCTAAAAGGGTTAAGGTAAAAAGGATTCCAGCACTCCGTCGGACGCAGTCGGCCCGAAGGCGTTTTTTTTTCTGAACAGAGGCGAGGTTTACAGGATTGCTGACAGAGGCGAGGTTTACAGGATTGCTGACAGAGGCGAGGTTTACAGGATTGCTGACAGAGGCGAGGTTTACAGGATTGCTGACAGAGGCGAGGTTTACTTACAGGATTGCTGACAGAGGCGAGGTTTACAGGATTGCTGACAGAGGCGAGGTTTACAGGATTGCTGACAGAGGCGAGGTTTACAGGATTGCTGAAAGAGGCGAGGTTTACAGGATTGCTGACAGAGGCGAGGTTTACATGATTGCTGACAGAGGCGAGGTTTACATGATTGCTGTAATTCTCTTATTAAACGTATTCTAAATGTTGTCTTAACTCATTCTACCCCAGACACACCACAGCAAGATAAGGATCGACCATGATAGTTCAAGGGTGATGCCAGAATAGCTTGGCGCCTACGGGCGCCAAGCTATTCTGGCGTCACCCTTGAACTATCATGGTCGATCTGTGTCCTGCACTGCAGTGCAGTCTTGAGAGGACAGGGGCAAAATTTAAGGATTTTGCTGTTGGGGTAGAATGAGTTAACATAACTAAGCGATGTGAGTAAGCACACGCAATAGAGGTGTCGTTACTGCCTTTTCCTATCTAACCCCTTCACTGCCAAGAAAAAATGAACACGATCCAACTGCAAGAGACATGCGGGGGCTCATGAGGATCTATGCGTCTTGCTGAGGCAATTATTATCCATGTTTCTTGGACGGTTGTGTCTTTTGATCGTTGAATGAAGTAAAATTTCAGAAACAAAAATGTACGCAGTGTACAGTGCCGTGGAAGGGTTACAAATTATTATTTTTTTAATTATTAAAACTATTTTGCAAACTGTGACAGTCAGAAACCTTCGTTTCGCAAGCAATGTGAGAAGGCACAACCGACAAAGGTGTCGCTACCGCTATTTTGCCAGATTAAATATATTATTATTAATACATTATTTTTCAATATGTGACAATTCTTTGGCTTGACTTCGCGAACGAAGATTTTATAGGAGTTGACCACGACGTCTGCGGAGGCCAATCCGAGACAGGCAGGTTCGACCGCAGTGGCTGCAGGGGAAGGTATGGCCAGGGTTCTGAGCTGCGGCGTCTCTGTTTTTTCTCCTGAGCCGCTTGTCCTTAAGGCTAGCTCTGTGAGAGTCCTCAAAGGAGACAGCTGCCTTGTAAATGGTGGAGCGCCAGGTGTCACGGTCCGCAGCAAGCGAAGACCACTGGTGGTGGTCGATTTGGCAGGCACTAAGTGACTTCTTGAGACAGTCTTTGTATCTCTTCTTTGGTGCCCCTCTGTCACGGTGTCCAGTAGCAAGCTCGCCGAACAGTGTGATCTTTGGTAGGCGATGATCCTCCATCCTGGAAACATGCCCCGCCCAGCGGAGCTGTGTCCGCAGCAGCAAAGCCTCGATGCTCACAGTTTCAGCCTGTTCAAGGACCTCGACGTTGGTGACATAGTCACTCCAGTAAATGCCCAGGATGGTACGCAGGCAGCGCTGGTGGAAGCGTTCGAGGAGTCGTAGTTGGCTGCGGTAGAGGGCCCAGGACTCGGAACCATACAGCAGGGTGGTGAGGACCACAGCTCTGTACACGCTGATCTTGGTGCCTGTTTTCAGCTGTTGATTGTGCCACACCCGCTTGAAAAGTCACCCGAAAGCGCTGTTCGCTTTTGCCAGCCTGCTGTCAAGCTCCTTGTCCAGCTTGGCGTCCGACGTGATAATGCAGTCAAGGTAGGTAAACTGGTGCACTGACTGTAGTTCAGACTCGCCAATGGTGATGTGAGGAGGGCGATACACTGTCATGGGTGCCGGCTGATGGAGGACCTCTGTCTTTTTCAGACTGACCTCGAGTCCAAAGAGCTGGGCAGCATCTGCGAAGCAAGACGTGATGCGCTGCAGGGCTCTCTGTGTGTGTGCAACGAGGGCAGCATCATCAGCAAAAAGCAGCTCACGAATCAGTTGGTCTAGGGTTTTCGTGTGGGCCTGCAGTCGTCTGAGGTTGAACAGGCTGCCATCGAGACGATACCTGATGTACACTGCATCGTCATCATCGAGGTCCACTGTGGCCTGCTTCAACATCATGCTAAAAAAGATGGTGAAGAGGGTCGGTGCCAGCACGCAGCCCTGCTTTACGCCGTTGAGAATAGGGAATGGTTCTGAGAGGTCATTGTTGAGTCTGACCTGGCCTTGCTGGTCCTCGTGTAGCTGGACAATCATGTTGAGGAACTTTGGGGGACAGCCAAGTCGCTCCAGGATCTGCCACATGCCTTGCCTGCTCACAGTGTCGAACGCTTTTGTTAGGTCGACAAATGTTACGTACAGCCCTTTGTTCTGCTCGCGGCACTTCTCCTGTAGCTGTCTCAGCACAAAGACCATATCGGTGGTGCTCCTGTTTGCTCTGAAGCCACACTGGCCCTCTGGGAGTTGGTCTTCAGCGATGGCAGGTACCAGCCGATTCAGGAGCAGCCTTGCAAGGATTTTCCCAGCAATGGACAGCAGGGTAATTCCCCGATAGTTGGAACAGTCAGACTTCTCGCCTTTGTTCTTGTACAGGGTGATAACGACTGCATCACGGAGATCTTTTGGTAGTGTTCCTTCCTCCCAGCAGCAGAGAAAGAGGTCATGGAGCTTGTTGTGCAGTGCTGTGCCGCCATGTTTCCAGATCTCTGGCGGTATTCCATCAATGCCTGCTGCTTTGCCACTCTTGAGCTGGTGGATGGCTATGAGGGTCTCTTCAGCGGTGGGCGGTTCGTCCAATTCAACCTTTACTGGGAGGTGTGGGATTTGTAGGACGACTGCTTCTTGAACAGTGCGCTCAGCGCTGAAGAGGCTCTGAAAGTATTCCGACCAGCGGTTCAAGATGGAGGTATTATCTGTGAGGAGTGCCTGGCCATTCGCGCTTCGCAGGGGACTTTGTACCAGGTGCCTGGGGCCATACACTGCTTTCAGTGCTTCGTAGAAGCCCCTGTCAGCGCAAAGCTGGGTCCTCTGTGCAAGTCTGGTCCACCACTCATTCTGGAGATCTCTGAGCTTGCGCTGGAGACTGCTGCAGACGAGGCGGAAGGCAGACTTCTTCACAGGGCAGGAAGGCTGGGCTAGGTGGGCCTGATGGGCGGCTCTTTTTTTGTGCTAGGTGTTCCTGGATCTCTACATCGTTTTCGTCAAACCAGTCTTTGTTCTTCTTTCTGGCGAAACCCAAGACTTCTGCAGAGGATTTTGCAATAGCAGTTTTCAGTTGTTCCCAAAGTGTTTCAGGGGAGGAGTCTACTGGGTCCGCTGTGTCTTTGAGCCTGCGCTGTAAATCTGTCTGAAAGGCAGCTTTCACATCGTCACGCTGAAGGCTGGCAACATCAAGCTTTTTCTTGGGGGCCCCCATTTCTTGGGTTTTGGCTTGAAGTGGAGCCTGAGTTTGCAGCGGACAAGGCGGTGGTCAGTGTGGCACTCTGTGCTGGGCATCACTCTGGTGAGGAGGACGTCACTGCGGTCCCTCTGACGCACTAGGACATAGTCGATAAGGTGCCAGTGTTTGGAGCGAGGATGCATCCAGGTGGTCTTTCGACTGTCCTTTTGCTGGAAAGTAGTGTTGGTGATGACCAGTTGCTGCTCCGCACAGAACTCCAACAGTAGGCGGCCATTGTCATTGCAGTTCCCCACGCCATGCTTGCCGAGGACTCCTTTCCAGGCTTCAGAGTCCTGGCCCACTCTGGCGTTGAAGTCGCCAAGGATGATGACTTTGTCGTCTGCAGGGGTACTCTGTAGGAGGCTGCGCAGGTCAGTGTAAAACTTGTCCTTTTCAGCAGGCTCTGCCAGGAGGGTTGGGGAGTACACACTGAGAAGGGTGACGTGTTGCTGGTGTCTCAGTGGGAGGCGCATGGACATGATGCGGTCTGAGTGGCCCGTTGGTAGGTTTTCCAGCTTAGTCGCAATGGATGTCTTGACCATGAAACCCACGCCTGAGAGCCGTCTTTCTGATGCAGGCCTGCCTGACCAGTAGAGGGTGTACCCAGCACCAAGTTCTTGGAGGCTGCCTTCGTCCGGAAGGCGTACTTCGCTGAGCGCGGCGATGTCGATGTTTAACCTCCGCAATTCATGGGCAATGAGGGCGGAGCGACGTTCAGGGCGTCCGCTGTCTGCTTTGTCGAGCATGGTTCGGACGTTCCAGCATGCTACGTTGAGTCCGGTCGTGGTCGTCATGAGAGTGGATCCGTTATTCTTTCCTGTTTTTTGACCGCAGGAGAAGATGCCCGTTGACCGCGGCTAGCCACCTGGGGTTGCGAGGGGACGAGCTTTGGTTAGGCCACCTTTTCTAGGCCCCTCTCCGTGTGGAGCAAGCAGTGCTGTCCCTAGAGAAGGTTGCTTGGTCGTTCAGGGTGTGCCGAGTGATGTTGTCATCCCCAGGTCAACATCAGGCGACCAATATCCTGAACCGCCTGCATGCAGGTTTGAGACTGCGGCTTCCAGTGACATCTTTCACCTGCCGTTTCGCCCCTCGCCCGTCGCTACAGGACTTGGAATGGTCAGTGTCATGGTCCGTGGACGTTTCCTAAAGCCTGCGCGGTGGAGCTTTTTGGTGGAGTGCAGTGTGCGCAGTACTGGCCCCACCCTTTAAACCCTTGGTTCATCTGCCATGGCCTAGCAAGCTGGGACGATGGCATCGAGGTCCTCGGGTCGTAGGTTTTATATCAGACTGTCCTTGTCTTAGTCTCTGGCTCAAAAGCCTTCCCCGGAGACACGGGGTCTTTGATGTCAGGGGTTTCCTCCCTTAGCCTTTCCGCAGCCAAGCGGCTAGGCCTGCAAGGCAGCAGGCGACTCGTGGAGGGCGGGGTCGTCTATGTCCCGTGCCGCTGTAGCGGCGCACCTTGCTTAGTGGCTGGCGCAGGACTAAGCTCGCTCATGCAACTGACCCCTTTTTCGTCTCTTGCTTCTTCTATGGCTCTACCTTCACTGTAAGGATTTTTTGTTTGTTGTAGTGTCCCGTTCTCGAGTCTCTGGAATACGCATAATGCCCCCTTCACATACGCGGCTTTGTCTTACGAGTCCTTACGGATCGCCAACTCATAGCCAATCATCGCAAGCATCCGTAAATAACTCGCAGGTATCCTTAAATAACTCGTTACAACACGCAGACTCTGTTATTATGGATCCGTGAAAGTAGAGGCATTTTTTTTTGACATGTCACAAATCTTCTTACGATTGTCCACGGATTGATTCGTAACTACACGTAAAGTGCTCGTAATAACTCGTAACATTCTGTAAGTATCGTAAACCGGTCGCAACAACACGTAACCATCAGTAACTGCTCGCAAGAATCCGTAAATGACTCGTAACAATGTTTGTTTACGATTTGTTATGGTTAGTTTACGATTTGTTTACGGATTATTTACGGATTATTACGAGTGCTTACGTGTTGTTTACGATTTCATTCTGGTCGTGTTACGATGGCTTTACGGATTGTTACGAGTTATTACGAGCACTTTACGTGTAGTTACGAGTACTTTACGAATAGATACGTATACTTTACGTATTCTTACGTATTATTTACGATTTGGGGAAAGGTATAAAAGCTGCAAAATCGAACACTTTATGCCAAAAATCGTAAGGACTCGTAAATACTCGTAACTAACTCGTAACTATTCGTAACAACAAGAAACAGGTCGTAATAACTAACACGTAAAAGCTTCGATGAATAGTAACATTCCGTAATGTACTCGTAACAATCTGTAATAAAGCTCGTAAAATGCCCGTACGTTGCTCGTAGTTATCCGTAACAACTCGTAACAAATCGTGGGATTTTGCTGTAAATACCTCGTAATACCTCGTAATAATCCGTAATAAACCGCAAATAGCTCGTATTAAATCGTAACAACTCATAAATCGGTCGTAAAAGTGGCCAAATCGTAAGGATCTGTGAATTTGTGCGATCCGTAAGGACTCGGGTGTATAATGGGGCATTACTGAGGTAAAGGTCTCAGGAAGCCTCGTTTTCGATTTGTGACTTTTTTGTATAGCTTGAATGCGCCCTGCATGTGTCAGAAAATCAGTTCCACTTTGCATCGAAACTCCTTATCAGCCAGCGCAGGAAACATTTTTTTTTCCAGAACAGATTTATGTGGTTTATTTTGTTGTATAATCCTAACCCACATTCGTTCACGTGCTTGAGATCTGGATATATGTTAAAAATAACACATTTTTTATCTATGTCTTGTGCTGTTTAATATTGTAATCAAACGCGTTCATACACTGATTTAAATTTGGAATACCGATTCCTCTGTTTGCGGAGGGGGGGGGGGACCCTGGGTAGCTCAATTGGTAAAGCGTAGGACTCTCGTCCGCTAAGGTCGTGGATTCAAACCCAGCTGGGGTCAAAATTTGTTCAGACCTCTTTTCGGTGCCCCGTCTTTGAAATCACCTTTGTGGTGGACAAAAGACGTTAAGCCCTAAACGTTTAACGTTTTCCTCCGTTTGGTAACGTTCTTGCTGCAACTGTTTTGTTTATTTTGTCCTTTAAAAATAAATCCAAACAAAAAACTAAAGCACAGTGTCTTTAGATATGGTCACACCACCTATTCTTATTTCTCTGCTGTCGCTACGAATTGCCGTATATTTGTACCCCTGAATTGGTACTGGATCACGAAAGCTAGTTGGTTTCATGTAGAACTAGCACTTTCAGTGACTGTCCGATTATCGACCGTGTACACTGACTTCGGCAGAGTTAATTAAATGCGTCACACACTGGTTGTCCCCCACGATTCGCTGCCGCTGGCCAGCGGCAGCGAATCGAGGGAGACAACCAGTGTGTGTCCACCCATATGCCGCGTCAAGAGGTCAATAAATGTGTTCTTTTACACTATTTTGACATGTTTTGTAGGCAAGCTGTCAGTACGTCCAGTAGTCTAACCGAGAACTGGTCCTCTCGCTGCAGTAGTACGTTTTCCAGATTGGCCGGAGTGCCGAATGGGGCGGGCAGGTTCCAGTAAGTCGGTAGGTCGCTTCGATCATAGTGCAGAGGCGGATCCAGGATCAGCACATTGGTTACCTTCCTCGATCCGCTACTCGTGGCCCCTCTTAAGAGTGGTCGCTTAAAACAGGTGCTGCTGTGCAGTGAGTCAGGCGTCCTAGCTTTCAGCACGGCAGTTCTATGGGAAACTGTCAATGAAACACAACACTACACACGACTCCGCGCTCGGCACTTAGAGACTGATAACTCATCATTTAACCCCGTTGTGCTGGCACTCGGGGACTGCACTGTTTAACCCATTTGACTCTGACATACCATACCGGCATACCGTAGGCGCCAAGCTATTCTGGCACCCCCCTTGACCTATCATGGTCGATACATATCTAGCTATGGTATGTCAGAGTTAAATGGGTTAAACAGTGTAATTCCCCGGCTGCCAGCACAACGCCCGGGGTTATATGCCAGAGTTATTATAGTCTCTAAGTGCCGAGCGCGGATACGTCGTGTGTAGTCTTGTGTTTCAGTCACTGCATCTTGTTGGCAAAGCAAAAATGACGTCCTGTCATTCTCGTCAGTGTCTAATGCTAAAATACAGTGCTACACAAACACCAGTATGTATCAGTGTCTAATGCTGAAATTCAGTGCTACACAAACACCACTAGGTATCAGTGTCCAATGCCGCCTGAAATTCAGTGCTACAAATTGAATACTGAACTGCTGAAAATCAGGGTTCACCTGCCCCGGCGTCCGTCACAGTCTCTCGTGTTCCGCTTACTGAACACACTGAATCACATTGGTTACCTTCCTCGAGCCAACTACGCATGTGCGTAGCGGCTCTGGGAGGTAACCATGCAGTATGCGCGTTTGTGTTGGCGCTGTGGCGATTAATGGGGCACATTGTGTTGGATTTGAATTTTAGCCTCAGTTTTCACCACCGAACGGCACTAACCAGCTGATAGAGGCATAGATCCTCATGAGCCCTCGCAGCTTCGGGGGCCCATGATAATCTATGCCTCTTGCTGAACTTGAAACTACGTTTGTGCCCATGTTCCTTTCATGGCTGGGAAGAATCTTTGGCCGGGCGTTCAGTTGAACTAACAGAAATTTCAAAAACACTCTTCGCCCAATGGCATTGAATGGTTTAATTTCAGAGTCGGGTCATCGCCACAGAAATACAATTTGACCCGGCCCAGCTGGGGTTTCAACCCACGACCTTTCGGACGAGAGTCGAACGCTCTACCAACTGAGCTGCCTAGCTCCCCTGTGCCCAGAGATAAGAGATTGTATGGTTCTGTGTTCGGTGTTAACAATTTCAGCTTAATAAATTTATCCGGCGGCCTTGTGTCAGAGATAGAATGACAGTTCGGAGCGGGCTCTGCGTCGTGGTCTCTTTTTGTTAGTTAAATCCTGAACGGCCGGCTCGCCATTTCAAAATCATGTTCGTGAAACTAGGAGCTGTTTTTCTCAGGCTCAAAGCGCCGTCATGCATAAAACACGCGCAGTATACGATACTAAAAGCCATGCGCTCGGGGCGGGTCTCACAGTTCGACTGTGGGAGCGCACGCTCCCCCGCGCACGCAGCAGATTAACTGCAAAGAAAATAGCTCACTGAGTGACCGGCTGCGCGCACATCTCCATAGGTACGCTTAACCCATTACATCCTGAGGCTGAATTTTGTTTTGGAAAATGTTCCTGTTGTCCCGTGAAGGCTACATTACAGATTACAAAACAGATCAATCATTTTAGTTGAAGGGTGGTGACAGACCAGCTTGGCGCCACAGGCGCCAAGCTATTCTGGCACCGCCCTTCAACTATCATAGTTACATTTATTTCAGGGAATAGTGTATCAGAATAAAAAGAGTTAATGAATCTTGGGGGAAATTGACCAATGCATGGTGACCCGGTAGTGGATGCGAAGCTTTAAAAAAAAACTCAAACTGCAGTGACTCAGTTGCCATAATGTTATTGAGACTAAATGTGTTCAGTTATGTAATGTGGGCTTAGTTTGTTTCAGTATTTATACTATTTCTTTAGGAAGCAGCAAAACATGTGACTGCAGGGGCTCGTGAGAATCTATGGTCTCTTGCAAATAGAAGGGATCGGTCCATGCCGGGTTTTAAAAGTTTGCGGTTCTCTGTACACTGAGCGTAAGAAATAGGGAGGTGAATCATATTTTCCATATTTCATTTGTCTCCCTTGGCCCACATGGGCACCGACTGGATAACGAGGGACTGATAAAGGGGAAAGGCGGGATGGTGTGCTAAATAAACACAACAACAAACACAAAAAATCAAACACCGATATGGGTGTGGGTCTGTGAGGGTCACGGCACCAAATAAGACTGTGTTTTGTTTTATATTGAGCAACATTTTGCTTGATGTAGTGCCGATAATAGGCACATGTCAGTGACGAGACCCGAATCATGTCAGAGTCGTCAGACGAGGACATTTTCATTCGGGTCAAGCAATCACATCTGTCGGTTATCGGCACTATATCAAGCAACATGTTGCTCAATATAATCTATGCACCCAGTCCAAAACAATACTGTGAATCGCGTCATTCTGTTTTGCGTCTGATTGCAGTGTTCAAACAACTGAATCATGCATGGCAGACGACCGCATATAACATCCCTGTCGACTCAGTGCGTAGATTTCGTCTGACTATGAAGACATCAGTACTTTGTATAACTTTCTCACGCCTAAACCCAGACCCTCTCATTCCCACATACCCATACCATTAACGTAGCAAAGTGTGTCCCTGCGCAAGTGTGTGTGTGTGTGTGTGTGTGTGTGTGTGTGTGTGTGTGTGTGTGTGTGTGTGTGTGTGTGTGTGTGTGTGTGTGTGTGGGCTGTGCGTGCCGGTGTGTGAATGTAAAGCCGCTACCAAATACAGTACGTGTCTAGTTAAAATTTTCGCTGTGTGAGCATCCTTACACACACACACACACACATACACACACACACACACACACACACACACACACACACACACACACACACACACACACACACACACACACGCATAACAAAATTCACTTCGATACCCATTCAGAATCATACGATCAACACTAAAAACAACATACTGCTCTATTACTTAGTTTTAATTTTTTTAATATTGCAAACATAACGAAGGACAAATAAACAAACATAATACAAGCGAATACAGCAATCTGCACACGGTTTGTTATGATCTTTTGGAAGAGTATTCTACGTCTGCAAAGTCCGTTTCCATCTGCTCCAGATTTGTGACCAACTCTCTTTTGCCCTCTAGTGTCAAGAAGAATTCGCCAAACCTCCACGACTGAACAACTGCTGTTAACACTTTGAAAAGACTTTTAGCTCGGCTGAGAGGAGATGGACGAAAAGACAGCTCAAGGGTAGTGCTTGTTTAACTTGGCGCATGAAAAGGCGCCAAGCTAAACAAGCACTGCCCGTGAGAAGGAACTTTGCTGTAAAAACTGCAATACAAGAGAGGCATATCAGGAAGAAAATCCCATACATATCATCGACAAATATAGACTATCCTACAAGTGAAACGTGTAATAGATTCATTAACCTTTAAACTACCAGAACTAAATGACTTCCATTCTATAGAATGGAGGTCATTTTATTCTGGGAGTTTAAGAGTCAATACATCTAAATATCAGTCTTACTGTCTACTCGTCCATCTGTTTGTGTCTGTGTACTTCCGTCTAATGTCTGTCTGTCTATCTGTCTGTCTCTTTCACACAGACACAGACACACACACACAGACACACGCACACACACACACACACACACACACACACACACACACACAAACACACATACACACACATCTCAGTTGCATCCTCCTTCTCCGCCCCCCCCCCTCCCCTCCCGAAAAAAGAAAAAAAAAAGGAGGACATGCTCGCTTTTTTCTTGACGAATAGTATTTTATAGGCCCGCTCGGGATATGGAGCATGTAAAGCTGTAAAGTGTTGCATTACCAGCTTCGTTGCTGCTGATACCTGTATTGCCTGCATCCCCACAGTGACACGTGCATCCCCACTTTATAATACCTGTAGCACCTGCATCCACGCAGTGTAATACCTGTAACATCTGCATACGCGCTGTTTAATATCTGTAACACCTGCATCTCCGCGGCGTAATAGCTGTAACGCCTGCATCCCCGCAGCGTATTGCCTGTATCACCTGCATCCCCGGATGTAATGCTCGTAATAGCTGCATCTCCGGAATGTAATATTTGTAATACCTGCATCCACGCTGTGCAATACCTGCATCCCCGCGGAGTATTTCGGCAATGTCATACCTGTTACACCTGCATCCCTGCGTTGTTATACCTGTGACACCTTGCATGCCCGCGGTGTGATGGTGCAGCAGCAGAAAGCAGCGTGCAGGATGAAGTTTCTGTGGTGTTTGTCGTGAGAGGGAAAGCGTGGCATGGTATGGTGATGGGTTGGGTGAAAGAAAGTAGCAAAACGAACATGACTAGAACTTGGCGACAAAGTCATTCAGGTCATTCAGCGTGAAAATAAATGATAGAAATAGCAGTGACATGATAATAGAAACAGCAGTGTCATGATGATAGCAAGCAACGAGCAAGCCAATGGGAGATATGTCCATGTGAACTGATGACAGTGAGCTTGAGGGTTGAACATCAACATGACTCTGGTGATGATGAAAGCCGATATGACGTCCCGTACCGCAGGCGGGAAGACTCCCCAGACAAAACCATCCGGGCAGTACGCCACAAGTACACTTCGTTTCAAATGAGATGCTTTAGCATTTCATTTGAATAGAAGTATGCTTGTGGTGTACTCCTCGAGTGGGCCGGGCCTACTTGAAGAGTACTCGATCCCGCAAACGGCACGGGGTGGTTCTGACAACGAGATGTGTGACCAAAGTGAGGGGACCACAGTGAGCTGCGTTGACAGATATACGCGCATGGCCAGTGAGCAAAAAGCCAGTGCGCAAAATGTTGTCGACCGACGTCGACCAGAGAGCATTTGGCTCACTGGGAGAGTGACGCGGCCATAAGACGTCAACGTCATGGCAGCAGCGCCAACAGCAGCTGGTCATACGCACACGTCTATTAGCGCAGCACATTCTGTCCTCTTCACGTCTCATGTGGTGTCATGGACAAAAACGCTGACTGTAACGTGGACGATGACAAAAAATCATAGGAAAACAAACGTGTTTAAAAACCCTTGATTGACAAAACATTATCGTCAGTAGCAGTTTGCAGTGCCGGTGGCTGCATGCACAAAGGGGTATAAAGATGCTATGTACAGTACGCAAAAGGCTATCGGGGTCGAAGTCGGCTGCAGTGGGCCCGCGCACAGTCGTGCGCGGGCCCACTACGGCCGACTTCGGTCTGATGGCCCGTGAGCACTAGATATGTAAAATAGAACCCACACGTACTTGTAACCTCAGCGGTAGTCGTGAAAACCTCTGGGGCAGTCGTGAAGACCTCTGGGGCAGTCGTGAAAACCTCTGGGGCAGCCGTGAAGACCTCTGGGGCAGCCGTGAAGACCTCTGGGGCAGTCGTGAAGACCTCTGGGGCAGCCGTGAAGACCTCTGGGGCAGTCGTGAAGACCTCTGGGGCAGTCGTGAAGACCTCTGGGGCAGACGTGAAGACCTCTGGGGCAGCCGTGAAGACCTCTGGGGCAGCAGTGAAGACCTCTGGGGCAGTCGTGAAGACCTCTGGGGCAGCCGTGAAGACCTCTGGGGCAGCCGTGAAAACCTCTGGGGCAGTCGTGAAGACCTCTGGGGCAGTCGTGAAGACCTCTGGGGCAGTCGTGAAGACCTCTGGGGCAGTCGTGAAAACCTCTGGGGCAGTCGTGAAAACCTCTGTTACAGGCACGTTCTGGGTAGTGACGGGGACAGCCTCTGGGAGGGGAGCGTCTGTGACGGGAACGCCAGTGGTGACTGCAGCTGTGACGGGAACGGATGTGGTGGTGGTTGTGACTACAGGTGACGCCGTGGTGGGGTCAGGAACGTAGACAGCGGATTTCTCGCAGATGAAGCGGCGTGGCTTGAGACAGTCTATGGCCTTCCAGAGCTGGCTGGAGCCGACCATCAGGCAGGTACCTTGAAGGTAGTCGGGCTCATCTGGCAAGAAAAATGGAGAGGGGTCAGTAGACCGTAAACCGTGGCAGATTTGTCACGTAGGTGTCGACCAACTCTTAGAAACTTAACCTCGTTCACTTCCTGTGGACGCAGATTTGTCAGGTAGGTGTCGACCAACTTATAGAAACTTAACCTCGTTCACTTCCTGTGGACGCAGATTTGTCAGGTAGGTGTCGACCAACTTATAGAAACATAACCTCGTTCACTTCCTGTGGACGCAGATTTGTCAGGTAGGTGTCGACCAACTTATAGAAACTTAACCTCGTTCACTTCCTGTGGACGCAGATTTGTCAGGTAGGTGTCGACCAACTTATAGAAACTTAACCTCGTTCACTTCCTGTGGACGCAGATTTGTCAGGTAGGTGTCGACCAACTTATAGAAACATAACCTCGTTCACTTCCTGTGGACGCAGATTTGTCAGGTAGGTGTCGACCAACTTATAGAAACTTAACCTCGTTCACTTCCTGTGGACGCAGATTTGTCAGGTAGGTGTCGACCAACTTATAGAAACTTAACCTCGTTCACTTCCTGTGGACGCAGATTTGTCAGGTAGGTGTCGACCAACTTATAGAAACTTAACCTCGTTCACTTCCTGTGGACGCAGATTTGTCAGGTAGGTGTAGACCAACTTATAGAAACTTAACCTCGTTCACTTCCTGTGGACGCAGATTTGTCAGGTAGGTGTAGACCAACTTATAGAAACTTAACCTCGTTCACTTCCTGTGGACGCAGATTTGTCAGGTAGGTGTCGACCAACTTATAGAAACTTAACCTCGTTCACTTCCTGTGGACGCAGATTTGTCAGGTAGGTGTAGACCAACTTATAGAAACTTAACCTCGTTCACTTCCTGTGGACGCAGATTTGTCAGGTAGGTGTAGACCAACTTATAGAACTTAACATCGTTCACTTCCTGTGGACGCAGATTTGTCAGGTAGGTGTAGACCAACTTATAGAAACTTAACCTCGTTCACTTCCTGTGGACGCAGATTTGTCAGGTAGGTGTCGACCAACTTATAGAAACTTAACCTCGTTCACTTCCTGTGGACGCAGATTTGTCAGGTAGGTGTAGACCAACTCTATAGAAACTTAACCTCGTTCACTTCCTGTGGACGCAGATTTGTCAGGTAGGTGTCGACCAACTTATAGAAACTTAACCTCGTTCACTTCCTGTGGACGCAGATTTGTCAGGTAGGTGTAGACCAACTTATAGAAACTTAACCTCGTTCACTTCCTGTGGACGCAGATTTGTCAGACAGGTGTAGACCAACTTATAGAAACTTAACCTCGTTCACTTCCTGTGGACGCAGATTTGTCAGGTAGGTGTAGACCAACTTATAGAAACTTAACCTCGTTCACTTCCTGTGGACGCAGATTTGTCAGGTAGGTGTAGACCAACTTATAGAAACTTAACCTCGTTCACTTCCTGTGGACGCAGATTTGTCAGGTAGGTGTCGACCAACTTATAGAAACTTAACCTCGTTCACTTCCTGTGGACGCAGATTTGTCAGGTAGGTGTAGACCAACTTATAGAAACTTAACCTCGTTCACTTCCTGTGGACGCAGATTTGTCAGGTAGGTGTAGACCAACTTATAGAAACTTAACCTCGTTCACTTCCTGTGGACGCAGATTTGTCAGGTAGGTGTCGACCAACTTATAGAAACTTAACCTCGTTCACTTCCTGTGGATGCAGATTTGTCAGGTAGGTGTAGACCAACTTATAGAAACTTAACCTCGTTCACTTCCTGTGGACGCAGATTTGTCAGGTAGGTGTCGACCAACTTATAGAAACTTAACCTCGTTCACTTCCTGTAGACGCAGATTTGTCAGGTAGGTGTCGACCAACTTATAGAAACATAACCTCGTTCACTTCCTGTGGACGCAGATTTGTCAGGTAGGTGTAGACCAACTTATAGAAACTTAACCTCGTTCACTTCCTGTGGACGCAGATTTGTCAGGTAGGTGTCGACCAACTTATAGAAACTTAACCTCGTTCACTTCCTGTGGACGCAGATTTGTCAGGTAGGTGTCGACCAACTTATAGAAACATAACCTCGTTCACTTCCTGTGGACGCAGATTTGTCAGGTAGGTGTCGACCAACTTATAGAAACTTAACCTCGTTCACTTCCTGTGGACGCAGATTTGTCAGGTAGGTGTAGACCAACTTATAGAAACTTAACCTCGTTCACTTCCTGTGGACGCAGATTTGTCAGGTAGGTGTCGACCAACTTATAGAAACTTAACCTCGTTCACTTCCTGTGGACGCAGATTTGTCAGGTAGGTGTCGACCAACTTATAGAAACTTAACCTCGTTCACTTCCTGTGGACGCAGATTTGTCAGGTAGGTGTAGACCAACTTATAGAAACTTAACCTCGTTCACTTCCTGTGGACGCAGATTTGTCAGGTAGGTGTAGACCAACTTATAGAAACTTAACCTCGTTCACTTCCTGTGGACGCAGATTTGTCAGGTAGGTGTCGACCAACTTATAGAAACTTAACCTCGTTCACTTCCTGTGGACGCAGATTTGTCAGGTAGGTGTCGACCAACTTATAGAAACTTAACCTCGTTCACTTCCTGTGGACGCAGATTTGTCAGGTAGGTGTCGACCAACTTATAGAAATTTAACCTCGTTCACTTCCTGTGGACGCAGATTTGTCAGGTAGGTGTCGACCAACTTATAGAAACATAACCTCGTTCACTTCCTGTGGACGCAGATTTGTCAGGTAGGTGTCGACCAACTTATAGAAACATAACCTCGTTCACTTCCTGTGGACGCAGATTTGTCAGGTAGGTGTCGACCAACTTATAGAAACATAACCTCGTTCACTTCCTGTGGACGCAGATTGATTTTGAAATCACTGATTTGTAAATTTAACGACAAAGATACCCACCCGTCAAAGGAACATGGATACAAAGTGGTTTCAGCAAGAGGCATATATCCTCATGAGCCCCCGCAACTGCGGGGGCTCATGAGGATCTATGTCTCTTGCAGTTGGAATGACCGAGACAAGATGTACCTAATGCACATCATATCGGGTCATCATCTATGTGGTGCCTATTAAAAACATTACATTTTCGTCTCATTTATAAACGCGTTTTTTTCACAGATAGATTATACATATTCTGTGCCTTTTTCCTGTGCTTGTAACAGTAAAGAGCTCTGCTAGGCCATTTGACGGTTGGGCATAGACGGTTTATGGCCCAGCCCACCCACAAAGGAGGAGGTATAGCCCAAGGGCAATCTGGTATATAAAACCCTGATGAGCGATGCAGGCTGACATGAGACGTGTACAGTACCCCGGCGCGGTCGGGGGTGGGGGTGTGGTGGGGGTGGGGTGGGGGAGGGGGGGGTAGGGGCACTCACCGTCGCATGTGAGCGTGCATTGCTCTGGTTATACCATGGACAGAGGAGGTGTAGCCAAGTCATACCTGACCACCCTGGGTTTCTGCACCACTGGTAAATAATACGAAATAACGACGAGACAACGAAGAAAACTAGCAAGCCATTTTTCTGTGCCCACAAACCAAATAGTTGAGGCTAGCGCCGGTACTGAACTAGTAGACATACCAAGCGGAATTACTCAACGCTGAACAGATACACGGTTAGATCCCTTGCCCCCTTTCTCAGTGTCAGGCACACAATCGACTGTGACAGCCCACAGAAAAATACGCAGACAAACAACACGACGATCATATACTCGTACATACCTCAATTAGGGATGTATGTTGCCGTCTTGTTATTTTGCCTTCAAATTGTCTATTAACCCTTTTCATCCTGATGCACTACTGCTTGAAATTAATTCGACTGTGATCGCCTCAGTGAAGTGCCAAGCCATACTATTCTAGCGGCACCCTTGAACTAAAATGGTTGATCTGTCTCCTAATCTGTAATGTAGCCTTCATAGGACAATAAGCAGGGGGAAAAAAATCCGTCTCTGGATGTAAAGGGTCAAAGCATAGCCACTTACTGCCCGCCCAGCTGGCGTATGAGATGCGGGTACCGTCATCCCATGTCCATACTCCGGACACGTTTTTGCCGCCAAGCCAGTAGGGAGAGTCGGCAGTTTCCAACCTGTCAAGCCGATAATAAAGATAAAGATAATAACTGAAAATGCAGTGGCGGTACGTACAGATGATATCAGTATATGTACCCACTCCACAAAGTTTATCCTTCTTTGACACATGTATTGATATATTGTATAATAAGCAAATTAATATTCATGAACTTGATTGACATACTTTCCATTCCAAAATCCTTTGCGCGCCAAGAAGACTCGATCTTGATGATACTTGCGCTTTCAAAATGTAAACGCGAAATATGCTCATACCGCAGCAACATTAGCAAGCTCTTTATGTATAACAGTAATGAAATACCTTGTGTATAACAGTAAATGAAATACTTCTTAGTGTGTATGGAACATTAGCAAGCTCTTATAGTATAACAGTAATGAATAGCTATTAGTGTGTAAGATATCTTGGAACTTGTAGTCTTATGTATAACAGTATATGAAATACTTCTAGTGTGATGAACGCTCGAACTTTTATGGTATAACAGTAGAAGAGAAAACGCTTACAATTAAAACATCAAGCTCTTTATGTATAACAGTAATGAAATACTTCTTAGTGTGTATGAACATTAGCAAGCTCTTTATGTATAACAGTAATGAAATACTTCTTAGTGTGTATGAACGCTCGAAATGTGTATCCGGCTATACACACACGAACGGAGAAAAGATGCCTGGAAACGTGCGAGTCGCTAGACCGACAAGTCAGTGAAATAGACGAAATCAGTGTCAGCTGGCGATATCGACATGAAAAAAGAACTAAATAAACAAACCTGCTGGCATTTTCCGCAGTTATGCGTGATCTAGTTACAAATAGAATTTACTCAGTAACACGCACGGTTATACAATGCACTGATGTCTTAATAGTCAGATGAAATCTACGCGCTGAGTCGACAGCGACATGCAGGCGTCTGCAATTCATGTGTGTGTGTGTGTGTTTTTTTTTTTTTTTTTTTTTTTTTTGTCTGAACCGGCAATCAGCCGCAAAATGAATGACGCCAGGCAAGTTTTGTTTTGGACTTAGTACATACATTATATTGAGCAAAATTTTGCTTGATATAAAGCCGATAACTGACAGATGTGATTACTTGACACGAATCAAATGTCCTCGTCTTACGACTCGGACATTTTGATTCGGGTCTCGTAATCACATCTGCCTGTTATCGGCACTGTATCAAGCAAAATGCGGCTCAGTATAATTTAATGTGTATTAGAGACGGTGACAACGACGACTTCATGCTTATTATTCATGCGAGTTTTTTTTTAATTATGTTTTGTTTTGTTTCTATACTTCTATTTTTTATCCCTTCACTGCCGAGAAAGGTAACACGATCCAGCTGCAAAAGACATAGCTCCTCATTAGCCCCCGCAGTTGCACTAACTTACCGCAGTTGCGGGGGCTTATGAGGATCTATGCCTCTTGCTGTCACCACTTCCTATCCATGTTCCTTGGGCGTTTGTGTCTCTTTTTTTTTTTTGGGTGCAAATACTCAAGATGTCAGAAGCACGATCTGCGTCAGCTGGCAGTTAAGGGGTTAAGAGGGGGGGGGGGGGTGTAATACAGCCAACTTACAGTTTAATACCGAGATCCTTCACGAATTTGAACTCAGGTTCGTCCTGGATTCTGGTGACGTAGCCGCCCAACAGAGCGCACTGCTGCTGAGCCTCCGTGTAGGTGACGCGGGCGTTTTGCACCGAGTAGCACGACCCTCCGTACAAGTTCCAGCTCTGGGAGCAAGCTGGTGGAAAACGTCAATCATTCAGTTTAATCCTGCAGGGACCGATTCTTGTGTGTGTGTGTGTGTGTGTGTGTGTGTGTGTGTGTGTGTGTGTGTGTGTGTGTGTGTGTGTGTGTGTGTGTGTCTTTAAGGAGGGGGCTGGGGCGGGGTGGGGGGGAGGGGGGTGGGGGTGGGGGTCCGAGGGGGAGGTTCCAGGGATTACTGATCCCCCCCCCCCGCCACCCCCCACCCCCCTCCAAGGTAAAAAAATAAAATGAGTTTGGACACTACCTCCCTCATAGTTTAGTCTTTGATTAAACATGTAACTTTTGTGGCTGCACATAAATCTTTCTTAGTGCAGGTCAGCTTCAGCACTGACATATATCGCGATATACAGGTACTCCTTTCCATCCTCCCTCCCCTCCCCCTCCCCCCCCCCCCCCCCCAACAAAAAAATGTCAGTTCGCCCGTTTGCGTTAATGTCGTAATAAATTGACAAAGGCATGTAAGGAAAAACCCAAATTTGTTAGCAAAAGGTCCTCGAACTAATATATGTACAGAACAAGCCATATCTAACGAACAACAAGGGAGATAAATATGCGTTAACCTAGAGGAAATAATTTAGCCGGGTTACTTACTTAGAGCTCTCTTCTGACGCTGAAATCAGAAAATAAATGAGTTGAATTTACTACGATATACAATTTCCGGAAACCGGAAAGAAAACAGTGCATGAAAAGCCCGGACAAACACGCATTTTTGTCCGGGCTTTTAATCCACTGTTTTCGTCGAAAAAGTGCAATTTTCAGTTACGTCTGATTTCAGAATAACGTCCATTATAAAATTACTTAAATTTGTGTTTCTAAAGTCATTGTTCTTTCAACACCGTCAACCCTCAGGCGTCCAAAGAACACAAATACAAATGGGGTTAACCCATTCAGCCCTGATCCACTACAGCAGGAGATGGATCGACCATGATAATTCAAGGGTAGTGCCAGATTAGCTTGGCGCCTGTCGGCGCCAAGTTAATCTGGCACTGCCCTTGAATTATCATCTCATGCAACTGGTGCATAGAGATGACGCCTCCAAAATTTGGGAAATACGGCCGTCGGGCTGAATGAATTAACACGAGGTATAAACGGTCATCACAAAAAAAAGTCAAGGAAAGCTGAGGAAAATGTATACCGACGAGGAAAGAAATTGCGAAATTTCAAGTTCGGAATCATCATGATCCGATGCTTCCAAAAATGTCGCGTTTCTTTTGCTCGTCAGTATACATTATTCAGGCAGAGACCAAGCCGCTCATGCAGTGCTGTTCTTCGAAGACGTGATTGCATAGTGGTTTAAAACGGATATTCCTCATGGCTAAAGGCTCTATCCGTCTTACACGTTTTAGCCATTTTGTTAAAAAAAATGTATGCGTGATTGTGCTCAGCGCCAAATGTTGCCTCATTTTTGCTTAAAGGCCCACTACCGCCGTAAATGTTCAAAGATACGCTTCTGCAACAGATGGTTACGAAATGTTACACACAGGACTAGTTATGGCTCATTTAGACTCAGGACAATCCAGTTTAGCACACGTCGTCTGTATATCAAGTAACCTGACAATGACTCCGTTCTATAAATACAACGCTATTAATTCGAAAAACAGCTAAAAATAGATTGATACACTAACGGCTGCGCAGAATAAATAAGTGCGATTACGCGTGTGCTTTTGCTGCGTGTCCAGACTTCCAAATGCTGTTAAAGTTCATTAGGTGTGTCAACAAGGCATAATAACATAAATAGTGCTGACATGTGTCTTCAAATGGTACTTTAATCTTTAATCTCAGCGTAGTTTCCTAATTCAACTTTAATTTCAGACTGCTTGACGAGACGGCCAGCCTTTAAAGATTGGTCTTAGTAATAATTAATGTTTACTGAATGATTAATTTTGTTCGCACTGTTTCCCCGTCTACAAAATTGCAATAATTTATTGCTCTTTAAGGGATAATTTGTGTGTGAATTTGAAATCGGAAATTACATTGGTAACACTGATAAAACTGCCGCATAGAAACAGTAGATCTTCTTTGATTTTTTGTGGCTAGTTTAACCCATATCATGCTAAGGCTAAAAGTTTCAAATTTGTACACTGCCGTTTATGCAAGCTACATTATAGTACTATGGCTTTCGTTCAAGGGTGGCGCCTAGCTATTCTGGCACTACCCTTGAACTATTTTAGTCACACTTATTTCTCAAAAGCTGGTGTATTCCGAATGATAAGAGTTAAATCATCACGAGCCACCGCGCCTGCACATTTGGGATCGGTTCTCTGCAAGGCTGCCTTCTAGTTAACAGGCCGACAGTGATAGTTTAAGAACGATCGTGACAGAATATCTTGACACTGCCCTAAATTCCCTCACTGCCGTGAAAAACTGAGATGACACAGCCCAAGTGCAAGAGGTATAGATCCTCATGAGCCCCCGCAACTGCGGGGGCTCATGAGGATCTATATCTCTTGCTGAAACCACTTTGTATCCACGTTTCTTGGACGACTGGAGATCTTTCAGGCTGACCTGACAATGATTTCAAACTGAGACAATCTGCGAAAAGTGACAGTAAACTATTTTGGTCGATCTGGGCGGAATCTATTTCAACAGACATACCCCGATCAAAAAGGCGTCAGAGAAGAAAAGGCCGAGAGCCAGGCAGAAGAGCCAAGTCGTCGTCATCTTGAATCACTGCTATGCGGTCAGTGTGTGACTGATGCAGTGTTGGGACGCCCCTCAATATATAGACACCCAGGTTTAGCGCTCTGGTAAAGCGAGACAACTCTTTCGTGTGTACCGTCCCGCTTCGCCAGGATAGAATTTCACCACCTGCACAGCTGGTTATATAGTATACCATAGACGATGGTAATTGTGTATACGGTTTCAGAAGACAGAATGCTCGTGGGGTAAAGTTTGATAATTCTATCGAGTTTTACACAACGGTCTTTATTCAATGAGTCTTTGCAACCACAGCCTGCTTAGTCCTCAGTTCTCACGAAATCATCTAGGCTTGCACGACCGGCGCCAACAACTGATTAATGGGGTTCATTCTGTAGAGTGATCACACGTAATAGTTTCGAACAAGTTTTTTTTTTTTTAAAGTCTCTTCTATTTATAGAAAACACTTAGTAGGATGGGGCTGGTCGGAGCTCGTTCAGTAGCATGCAAATGACGCCGTAGGCGGGCACGCCTAACTGAGACTCTGATATGGTGTAGTAACACGAAAAAAATCACGTCAGGTCCGTCTATTTACGCTAACTGCGCTGCTGAACGTGCATTTGGCGGGAAGTGTGTGTGTGTGTGTGTGTGTGTGTGTGTGTGTGTGTGTGTGTGTGTGCGTGTGCGTGCGTGCGTGCGTGCGTGCGTGCGAGCTAGCGTGTGTGTATGCCGGTCTCATAGGGGCCCCTATGATATGTCTGTAGTGACACGAGTATCTCAGGTGTTTGTATAGTATAGGTCTGAAACTTTAGGAAATGCTTCCTTCAAGATGTATTTCGGAGAGTCTCTGAGCATATATTAAAATTGGATGACTGATTAAAGAGAAAATTACACAAACTCTTGAAATTTCAGAGGTTGGCTACAATGCTTTCTGCTACGAGGAGGGTTGAGCTTGACTCACATCCAACGGGTGGGGGGGGGGGGGGAGGGGGGGGGGGCCGGACCAGGTGGAAACGCAATACGACCCGAGTTCAACTCTGATTCATCTCGGATAATGGACGATTTCCGAAATCAGAAGTATGTGAAAATTTCAGGAGTTTCGGCCAGAACAGTGGATTAAAATCCCGGACAAATATGCGATATCGCACTGTTTTCGTCCAAAACACGAGCAATTCTCCTCTGCTTTTGATTTCCAATGAACGTCAATTCTGCAAGTGTAAACGGCCTCACTGACAAAACCAAACTAAGAAACAACCTATTTCCACCCTCTGAGCGCTGACACGTCTTACGCCCGAATTAGCGCCGACAGGCGCCAAGCTAATCTGGCACTACCCTTGAATTATCATGGTCGACCCACCTCCTGCAACAGATGCATAGTCGTTAGATGACGCCTTCTATGAGGCAAGACAAACACTGTTAACTCATTCAGCCCGACGACGGCCGTATTTCCCAAATTTTGGAGGCGTCATCTAACGACTATGCACCAGTTGCACGAGATGGATCGACCATGATAATTCAAGGGTAGTGCCAGATTAGCTTGGCGTCGACCCATCTCCACCTGTAGGGCGTCTGGGCTGAATTGGTTAACCCGTTGTATCTGCGAATGTTAGCAATCAAAGCCCACGATGGAGCAGACCCCTTTAACCCTTTTAGTCCCAAGGTCCAATTTCCCAAGGTCCCGTTTCCCAAGGTCCCATTTCTCAAATTTGGGAGGCGTTGCCTAACCACTATGAACCAGTTGTAGGAGATGGATTGATCATGATAATTGAAGAGTAGTGCAAGATGAGCTTGGCGCCTGAAGGCGCCAAGCTCATCTGGCACTACCCTTGAATTATCATGATCAATCCATCTCCAGGGTCCCGGGGCTAAAAGGGTTAAGGTAAAAAGGATTCCAGCACTCCGTCGGACGCAGTCGGCCCGAAGGCGTTTTTTTTTCTGAACAGAGGCGAGGTTTACAGGATTGCTGACAGAGGCGAGGTTTACAGGATTGCTGACAGAGGCGAGGTTTACAGGATTGCTGACAGAGGCGAGGTTTACAGGATTGCTGACAGAGGCGAGGTTTACAGGATTGCTGACAGAGGCGAGGTTTACAGGATTGCTGACAGAGGCGAGGTTTACAGGATTGCTGACAGAGGCGAGGTTTACAGGATTGCTGACAGAGGCGAGGTTTACAGGATTGCTGACAGAGGCGAGGTTTACAGGATTGCTGACAGAGGCGAGGTTTACAGGATTGCTGACAGAGGCGAGGTTTACAGGATTGCTGACAGAGGCGAGGTTTACAGGATTGCTGAAAGAGGCGAGGTTTACAGGATTGCTGACAGAGGCGAGGTTTACATGATTGCTGACAGAGGCGAGGTTTACATGATTGCTGTAATTCTCTTATTAAACGTATTCTAAATGTTGTCTTAACTCATTCTACCCCAGACACACCACAGCAAGATAAGGATCGACCATGATAGTTCAAGGGTGATGCCAGAATAGCTTGGCGCCTATGGGCACCAAGCTATTCTGGCGTCACCCTTGAACTATCATGGTCGATCTGTGTCCTGCACTGCAGTGCAGTCTTGAGAGGACAGGGGCAAAATTTAAGGATTTTGGTGTTGGGGTAGAATGAGTTAACATAACTAAGCGATGTGAGTAAGCACACGCAATAGAGGTGTCGTTACTGCCTTTTCCTATCTAACCCCTTCACTGCCAAGAAAAAATGAACACGATCCAACTGCAAGAGACATGCGGGGGCTCATGAGGATCTATGCGTCTTGCTGAGGGCAATTATTATCCATGTTTCTTGGACGGTTGTGTCTTTTGGTCGCTGAATGAAGTAAAATTTCAGAAACAAAAATGTACGCAGTGTACAGTGCAGTGGAAGGGTTACAAATTATTATTTTTTTAATTATTAAAACTATTTTGCAAACTGTGACAGTCAGAAACCTTCGTTTCGCAAGCAATGTGAGAAGGCACAACCGACAAAGGTGTCGCTACCGCTATTTTGCCAGATTAAATATATCATTATTAATACATTATTTTTCAATATGTGACAATTCTTTGGCTTGACTTCGCGAACGAAGATTTTATAAGAGTTGACCACGACGTCTGCAGGCTTGTTCGTGGCTGCGGAGGCCAATCCGAGACAGGCAGGTTCGACCGCAGTGGCTGCAGGGGAAGGTATGGCCAGGGTTCTGAGCTGCGGCGTCTCTGTTTTTTCTCCTGAGCCGCTTGTCCTTAAGGCTAGCTCTGTGAGAGTCCTCAAAGGAGACAGCTGCCTTGTAAATGGTGGAGCGCCAGGTGTCACGGTCCGCAGCAAGCGAAGACCACTGGCGGTGGTC
The DNA here is from genome assembly GCA_036245525.1 of Semisulcospira habei. Lineage (NCBI taxonomy): Eukaryota > Metazoa > Mollusca > Gastropoda > Semisulcospiridae > Semisulcospira > Semisulcospira habei. Next base: position 31,917,042 of record BTPG01000004.1, read on the forward strand.
GATTTGGCAGGCACTAAGTGACTTCTTGAGACAGTCTTTGTATCTCTTCTTTGGTGCCCCTCTGTCACGGTGTCCAGTAGCAAGCTCGCCGAACAGTGTGATCTTTGGTAGGCGATGATCCTCCATCCTGGAGACATGCCCCGCCCAGCGGAGCTGTGTCCGCAGCAGCAAAGCCTCGATGCTCACAGTTTCAGCCTGTTCAAGGACCTCGACGTTGGTGACATAGTCACTCCAGTAAATGCCCAGGATGGTACGCAGGCAGCGCTGGTGGAAGCGTTCGAGGAGTCGTAGTTGGCTGCGGTAGAGGGCCCAGGACTCGGAACCATACAGCAGGGTGGTGAGGACCACAGCTCTGTACACGCTGATCTTGGTGCCTGTTTTCAGCTGTTGATTGTGCCACACCCGCTTGAAAAGTCACCCGAAAGCGCTGTTCGCTTTTGCCAGCCTGCTGTCAAGCTCCTTGTCCAGCTTGGCGTCCGACGTGATAATGCAGTCAAGGTAGGTAAACTGGTGCACTGACTGTAGTTCAGACTCGCCAATGGTGATGTGAGGAGGGCGATACACTGTCATGGGTGCCGGCTGATGGAGGACCTCTGTCTTTTTCAGACTGACCTCGAGTCCAAAGAGCTGGGCAGCATCTGCGAAGCAAGACGTGATGCGCTGCAGGGCTCTCTGTGTGTGTGCAACGAGGGCAGCATCATCAGCAAAAAGCAGCTCACGAATCAGTTGGTCTAGGGTTTTCGTGTGGGCCTGCAGTCGTCTGAGGTTGAACAGGCTGCCATCGAGACGATACCTGATGTACACTGCATCGTCATCATCGAGGTCCACTGTGGCCTGCTTCAACATCATGCTAAAAAAGATGGTGAAGAGGGTCGGTGCCAGCACGCAGCCCTGCTTTACGCCGTTGAGAATAGGGAATGGTTCTGAGAGGTCATTGTTGAGTCTGACCTGGCCTTGCTGGTCCTCGTGTAGCTGGACAATCATATTGAGGAACTTTGGGGGACAGCCAAGTCGCTCCAGGATCTGCCACATGCCTTGCCTGCTCACAGTGTCGAACGCTTTTGTTAGGTCGACAAATGTTACGTACAGCCCTTTGTTCTGCTCGCGGCACTTCTCCTGTAGCTGTCTCAGCACAAAGACCATATCGGTGGTGCTCCTGTTTGCTCTGAAGCCACACTGGCCCTCTGGGAGTTGGTCTTCAGCGATGGCAGGTACCAGCCGATTCAGGAGCAGCCTTGCAAGGATTTTCCCAGCAATGGACAGCAGGGTAATTCCCCGATAGTTGGAACAGTCAGACTTCTCGCCTTTGTTCTTGTACAGGGTGATAACGACTGCATCACGGAGATCTTTTGGTAGTGTTCCTTCCTCCCAGCAGCAGAGAAAGAGGTCATGGAGCTTGTTGTGCAGTGCTGTGCCGCCATGTTTCCAGATCTCTGGCGGTATTCCATCAATGCCTGCTGCTTTGCCACTCTTGAGCTGGTGGATGGCTGTGAGGGTCTCTTCAGCGGTGGGCGGTTCGTCCAATTCAACCTTTACTGGGAGGTGTGGGATTTGTAGGACGACTGCTTCTTGAACAGTGCGCTCAGCGCTGAAGAGGCTCTGAAAGTATTCCGACCAGCGGTTCAAGATGGAGGTATTATCTGTGAGGAGTGCCTGGCCATTCGCGCTTCGCAGGGGACTTTGTACCAGGTGCCTGGGGCCATACACTGCTTTCAGTGCTTCGTAGAAGCCCCTGTCAGCGCAAAGCTGGGTCCTCTGTGCAAGTCTGGTCCACCACTCATTCTGGAGATCTCTGAGCTTGCGCTGGAGACTGCTGCAGACGAGGCGGAAGGCAGACTTCTTCACAGGGCAGGAAGGCTGGGCTAGGTGGGCCTGATGGGCGGCTCTTTTTTTTGCTAGGTGTTCCTGGATCTCTACATCGTTTTCGTCAAACCAGTCTTTGTTCTTCTTTCTGGCGAAACCCAAGACTTCTGCAGAGGATTTTGCAATAGCAGTTTTCAGTTGTTCCCAAAGTGTTTCAGGGGAGGAGTCTACTGGGTCCGCTGTGTCTTTGAGCCTGCGCTGTAAATCTGTCTGAAAGGCAGCTTTCACATCGTCACGCTGAAGGCTGGCAACATCAAGCTTTTTCTTGGGGGCCCCCATTTCTTGGGTTTTGGCTTGAAGTGGAGCCTGAGTTTGCAGCGGACAAGGCGGTGGTCAGTGTGGCACTCTGTGCTGGGCATCACTCTGGTGAGGAGGACGTCACTGCGGTCCCTCTGACGCACTAGGACATAGTCGATAAGGTGCCAGTGTTTGGAGCGAGGATGCATCCAGGTGGTCTTTCGACTGTCCTTTTGCTGGAAAGTAGTGTTGGTGATGACCAGTTGCTGCTCCGCACAGAACTCCAACAGTAGGCGGCCATTGTCATTGCAGTTCCCCACGCCATGCTTGCCGAGGACTCCTTTCCAGGCTTCAGAGTCCTGGCCCACTCTGGCGTTGAAGTCGCCAAGGATGATGACTTTGTCGTCTGCAGGGGTACTCTGTAGGAGGCTGCGCAGGTCAGTGTAAAACTTGTCCTTTTCAGCAGGCTCTGCCAGGAGGGTTGGGGAGTACACACTGAGAAGGGTGACGTGTTGCTGGTGTCTCAGTGGGAGGCGCATGGACATGATGCGGTCTGAGTGGCCCGTTGGTAGGTTTTCCAGCTTAGTCGCAATGCATGTCTTGATCATGAAACCCACGCCTGAGAGCCGTCTTTCTGATGCAGGCCTGCCTGACCAGTAGAGGGTGTACCCAGCACCAAGTTCTTGGAGGCTGCCTTCGTCCGGAAGGCGTACTTCGCTGAGCGCGGCGATGTCGATGTTTAACCTCCGCAATTCATGGGCAATGAGGGCGGAGCGACGTTCAGGGCGTCCGTTGTCTGCTTTGTCGAGCATGGTTCGGACGTTCCAGCATGCTACGTTGAGTCCGGTCGTGGTCGTCATGAGAGTGGATCCGTTATTCTTTCCTGTTTTTTGACCGCAGGAGAAGATACCCGTTGACCGCGGCTAGCCACCTGGGGTTGCGAGGGGACGAGCTTTGGTTAGGCCACCTTTTCTAGGCCCCTCTCCGTGTGGAGCAAGCAGTGCTGTCCCTAGAGAAGGTTGCTTGGTCGTTCAGGGTGTGCCGAGTGATGTTGTCATCCCCAGGTCAACATCAGGCGACCAATATCCTGAACCGCCTGCATGCAGGTTTGAGACTGCGGCTTCCAGTGACATCTTTCACCTGCCGTTTCGCCCCTCGCCCGTCGCTACAGGACTTGGAATGGTCAGTGTCATGGTCCGTGGACGTTTCCTAAAGCCTGCGCGGTGGAGCTTTTTGGTGGAGTGCAGTGTGCGCAGTACTGGCCCCACCCTTTAAACCCTTGGTTCATCTGCCATGGCCTAGCAAGCTGGGACGATGGCATTGAGGTCCTCGGGTCGTAGGTTTTATATCAGACTGTCCTTGTCTTAGTCTCTGGCTCAAAAGCCTTCCCCGGAGACACGGGGTCTTTGATGTCAGGGGTTTCCTCCCTTAGCCTTTCCGCAGCCAAGCGGCTAGGCCTGCAAGGCAGCAGGAGACTCGTGGAGGGCGGGGTCGTCTATGTCCCGTGCCGCTGTAGCGGCGCACCTTGCTTAGTGGCTGGCGCAGGACTAAGCTCGCTCATGCAACTGACCCCTTTTTCGTCTCTTGCTTCTTCTATGGCTCTACCTTCACTGTAAGGATTTTTTGTTTGTTGTAGTGTCCCGTTCTCGAGTCTCTGGAATACGCATAATGCCCCCTTCACATACGCGGCTTTGTCTTACGAGTCCTTACGGATCGCCAACTCATAGCCAATCATCGCAAGCATCCGTAAATAACTCGCAGGTATCCTTAAATAACTCGTCACAACACGCAGACTCTGTTATTATGGATCCGTGAAAGTAGAGGCATTTTTTTTTGACATGTCACAAATCTTCTTACGATTGTCCACGGATTGATTCGTAACTACACGTAAAGTGCTCGTAATAACTCGTAACATTCTGTAAGTATCGTAAACCGGTCGCAACAACACGTAACCATCAGTAACTGCTCGCAAGAATCCGTAAATGACTCGTAACAATGTTTGTTTACGATTTGTTATGGTTAGTTTACGATTTGTTTACGGATTATTTACGGATTATTACGAGTGCTTACGTGTTGTTTACGATTTCATTCTGGTCGTGTTACGATGGCTTTACGGATTGTTACGAGTTATTACGAGCACTTTACGTGTAGTTACGAGTACTTTACGAATAGATACGTATACTTTACGTATTCTTACGTATTATTTACGATTTGGGGAAAGGTATAAAAGCTGCAAAATCGAACACTTTATGCCAAAAATCGTAAGGACTCGTAAATACTCGTAACTAACTCGTAACTATTCGTAACAACAAGAAACAGGTCGTAACTAACACGTAAAAGCTTCGATGAATAGTAACATTCCGTAATGTACTCGTAACAATCTGTAATAAAGCTCGTAAAATGCCCGTACGTTGCTCGTAGTTATCCGTAACAACTCGTAACAAATCGTGGGATTTTGCTGTAAATACCTCGTAATAATCCGTAATAAACCGCAAATAGCTCGTATTAAATCGTAACAACTCATAAATCGGTCGTAAAAGTGGCCAAATCGTAAGGATCTGTGAATTTGTGCGATCCGTAAGGACTCGGGTGTATAATGGGGCATTACTGAGGTAAAGGTCTCAGGAAGCCTCGCTTTCGATTTGTGACTTTTTTGTATAGCTTGAATGCGCCCTGCATGTGTCAGAAAATCAGTTCCACTTTGCATCGAAACTCCTTATCAGCCAGCGCAGGAAACATTTTTTTTCCAGAACAGATTTATGTGGTTTATTTTGTTGTATAATCCTAACCCACATTCGTTCACGTGCTTGAGATCTGGATATATGTTAAAAATAACACATTTTTTATCTATGTCTTGTGCTGTTTAATATTGTAATCAAACGCGTTCATACACTGATTTAAATTTGGAATACCGATTCCTCTGTTTGCGGAGGGGGGGGGGGACCCTGGGTAGCTCAATTGGTAAAGCGTAGGACTCTCGTCCGCTATGGTCGTGGATTCAAACCCAGCTGGGGTCAAAATTTGTTCAGACCTCTTTTCGGTGCCCCGTCTTTGAAATCACCTTTGTGGTGGACAAAAGACGTTAAGCCCTAAACGTTTAACGTTTTCCTCCGTTTGGTAACGTTCTTGCTGCAACTGTTTTGTTTATTTTGTCCTTTAAAAATAAATCCAAACAAAAAACTAAAGCACAGTGTCTTTAGATATGGTCACACCACCTATTCTTATTTCTCAGCTGTCGCTACGAATTGCCGTATATTTGTACCCCTGAATTGGTACTGGATCACGAAAGCTAGTTGGTTTCTTGTAGAACTAGCACTTTCAGTGACTGTCCGATTATCGACCGTGTACACTGACTTCGGCAGAGTTAATTAAATGCGTCACACACTGGTTGTCCCCCACGATTCGCTGCCGCTGGCCAGCGGCAGCGAATCGAGGGAGACAACCAGTGTGTGTCCACCCATATGCCGCGTCAAGAGGTCAATAAATGTGTTCTTTTACACTATTTTGACATGTTTTGTAGGCAAGCTGTCTACGTCCAGTAGTCTAACCGAGAACTGGTCCTCTCGCTGCAGTAGTACGTTTTCCAGATTGGCCGGAGTGCCGAATGGGGCGGGCAGGTTCCAGTAAGTCGGTAGGTCGCTTCGATCATAGTGCAGAGGCGGATCCAGGATCAGCACATTGGTTACCTTCCTCGATCCGCTACTCGTGGCCCCTCTTAAGAGTGGTCGCTTAAAACAGGTGCTGCTGTGCAGTGAGTCAGGCGTCCTCAATAGCTTTCAGCACGGCAGTTCTATGGGAAGCTGTCAATGAAACACAACACTACACACGACGTATCCGCGCTCGGCACTTAGAGACTGATAACTCATCATTTAACCCCGTTGTGCTGGCACTCGGGGACTGACACTGTTTAACCCATTTGACCCTGACATACCATACCATACCGTAGGCGCCAAGCTATTCTGGCACCCCCCTTGACCTATCATGGTCGATACATATCTAGCTATGGTATGTCAGAGTTAAATGGGTTAAACAGTGTCAGTCCCCGGCTGCCAGCACAACGCCCGGGGTTATATGCCAGAGTTATTATAGTCTCTAAGTGCCGAGCGCGGATACGTCGTGTGTAGTCTTGTGTTTCACTGCATCTTGTTGGCAAAGCAAAAACGTCCTGTCATTCTCGTCAGTGTCTAATGCTAAGTTGAAATACAGTGCTACACAAACACCAGTATGTATCAGTGTCTAATGCTGAAATTCAGTGCTACACAAACACCAGTAGGTATTAGTGTCCTGAAATTCAGTGCTACAAATACTGAACTGCTGAAAATCAGCGTTCACCTGCCCGTACGTTTGTCCGTCACAGTCTCTCGTGTTCCGCTTACTGAACACACTGAATCACATTGGTTACCTTCCTCGAGCCAACTACGCATGTGCGTAGCGGCTCTGGGAGGTAACCATGCAGTATGCGCGTTTGTGTTGGCGCTGTGGCGATTAATGAGGCACATTGTGTTGGATTTGAATTTTAGCCTCAGTTTTCACCACCGAACGGCACTAACCAGCTGATAGAGGCATAGATCCTCATGAGCCCCCGCAGCTTCGGGGGCCCATGATAATCTATGCCTCTTGCTGAACTTGAAACTACGTTTGTGCCCATGTTCCTTTCATGGCTGGGAAGAATCTTTGGCGTTCAGTTGAACTAACAGAAATTTCAAATGAACACTCTTCGCCCAATGGCATTGAATGGCTTAATTTCAGAGTCGGGTCATCGCCACACAGCGTGTTGTGCCACAGAAATACAAATTTTTGACCCGGCCCAGCTGGGTTTCAACCCACGACCTTTCGGACGAGAGTCGAACGCTCTACCAACTGAGCTGGGCCTATCTCCCCTGTGCCCAGAGATAAGAGATTGTATGGTTCTGTGTTCGGTGTTAACAATTTCAGCTTAATAAATTTATCCGGCGGCCTTGTGTCAGAGATAGAATGACAGTTCGGAGCGGGCTCTGCGTCGTGGTCTCTTTTTGTTAGTTAAATCCTGAACGGCCGGCTCGCCATTTCAAAATCATGTTGTGAAACTAGGAGCTGTTTTTCTCAGGCTCAAAGCTCCGTCATGCATAAAACACGCGCAGTATACGATACTAAAAAATCCAGACCAAAAAGGTGACTGCCAAGCGTGTGAAATGCAAAGAAGTACCCAACGGAGAAAGAAACACGCTTAGAAAAAAACGGTACAACACAATTTATTAATATTTCGGGTAAATACCCTTTGTCAAAATAGACAAACAAACAGAGACATTATTTGCTACTTATCTTCAGATGCAGAAGGAATGTGGCAACTGAGGTGACGTAAAAAGAAAAAGAAAAGAAAAGGAAAGGAAGAACAAAAGTAAAAATGACGTCAAAGAAAAAAATCGTAAGAGAAAGACTCCGAGAGAAACTAAACACGAGAGACAAGAGTGTGTGTAAGCGCGCGCAGGAGCGAGCAAAAGTAAATGCGCGTGTGTGAGGCCGGGGAGAGAGAGAGAGAAGAGAGACAGCGAGAGAGAGAGAGAGAGAGAGAGAGAGAGAGAGGGGGGGGAGAGAGAGAGAGAGAGAGAGAGAGAGAGAGAGAGAGAGAGAGAGAGAGAGAGAGAGAGAGAGAGAGAGAGAGAGAGAGAGAGAACGAACGGGGAGTACCCTTGGGCACGAAGTAGGCTGAGTGTCTAATACACAAAGCCAGCTAAACACCAACCCGAAGGCAAACTTTATATCACCATCGAGTAAAGGACTACCTCGGGGAAAAACGGGAGGACCCCGGGGAAAAAAACCCCAGCATTTAGCATGGTACACAACAAGGAATATCGATGAAACAAAGCAAATAATCAAATTCAGTAAGAGAATAATGGTATAAGAGGAGAGTAGGTAGTTGTGAAACCATCTTCAAGGGTAACTCCAAAAAAAGGGTACAAAGGGTATTTACCCGAAATATTAATAAATTGTGTTGTACCGTTTTTTTCTAAGCGTGTTTCTTTCTCCGTTGAGTACTTCTTTACGATACTAAAAGCCATGCGCTCGGGGCGGGTCTCACAGTTCGACTGTGGGAGCGCACGCTCCCCCGCGCACGCACCAGATTAACTGCCGCCAAAGAAAATAGCTCACTGAGTGACCGGCTGCGCGCACATCTCCATCATCATCATCATCATCAGTCCCTTGCCCGAACTGGGCGTTGGGGGGACTGAAAGGCAGCAGCAACAGACAGTGCTCTCCACTGAGTTCTATTTTGGGCGGTGGCAAGCAAGTCTGGCATCTCGAGTTCGGTCCATTCTTTTATGTTTGCGACCCAACTCTTTCTCTGACGACCTCGCCGACGACTTCCTTCGAGAGTGCCTTGGAGGATAGTCTTGGACAAGGTGTTGTGTCGGGTCACGTGGCCAAACCAAGCAAGCTTGCGCCGTTTCACGGTTGCCAGAAGGGGTTCATGTGGGCCCACCAGGGAAGTGACGATGCTCCGTACATATTCGTTGGTCTTGTGCTCGCGGTACGAGATGCGGAGCAACTTCCTCAGGCACTTGTTCTCAAAGGCCTGGATTTTCTTTTCTGAGTCTGCAAGCAGTGTCCAAGTCTCACAGCCGTAGAGTAGAATAGACACTACGAGGGACTTGTAAAGCCTGTACTTGATGGTGAAGCTGATGGAGTTACTTCGCCATATCCTGTCCAGCCTGGCCATTGCGGATGTTGCTGTACCTATCCTGATACGGATCTCTGCTATGCAACTACCGTCTTTGGACACATCTCCATAGGTACGCTTAACCCATTACATCCTGAGGCTGAATTTTGTTTTGGAAAATGTTCCTGTTGTCCCGTGAAGGCTACATTACAGACTACAAAATAGATCAATCATTTTAGTTGAAGGGTGGTGCCAGACCAGCTTGGCGCCACAGGCGCCAAGCTATTCTGGCACCGCCCTTCAACTATCATAGTTACATTTATTTCAGGGAATAGTGTATCAGAATAAAAAGAGTTAATGAATCTTGGGGAAATTGACCAATGCATGGTGACCCGGTAGTGGATGCGAAGCTTTAAAAAAAAAACTCAAACTGCACTCAGTTGCCATAATGTTATTGAGACTAAATGTGTGACGTTCAGTTACGTAATGTGGGCTTAGTTTGTTTCAGTATTTACTTTAGGAAGCAGCAAAACATTCGACTGCAGGGGCTCGTGAGAATCTATGGTCTCTTGCAAATAGAAGGGATCGGTCCATGCCGGGTTTTAAAAGTTTGCGGTTCTCTGTACACTGAGCGTAAGAAATAGGGAGGTGAATCATATTTTCCATATTTCATTTGTCTCCCTTGGCCCACATGGGAACTGACTGGATAACGAGGGACTGATAAAGGGGAAAGGATGGTGTGCTAAATAAACACAACAACAAACACAAAAAATCAAACACCGATATGGGTGTGGGTCTGTGAGGGTCACGGCACCAAATAAGACTGTGTTTTGTTTTATATTGAGCAACATTTTGCTTGATGTAGTGCCGATAATAGGCACATGTCAGTGACGAGACCCGAATCATGTCAGAGTCGTCAGACGAGGACATTTTCATTCGGGTCAAGCAATCACATCTGTCGGTTATCGGCACTATATCAAGCAACATGTTGCTCAATATAATCTATGCACCCAGTCCAAAACAATACTGTGAATCGCGTCATTCTGTTTTGCGTCTGATTGCAGTGTTCAAACAACTGAGCATGGCAGACGACCGCATATAACATCCCTGTCGACTCAGCGCGTAGATTTCGTCTGACTCTGAAGACATCAGTACTTTGTATAACTTTCTCACGCCTAAACCCAGACCCTCTCATTCCCACATACCCATACCATTAACGTAGCAAAGTGTGTCCCTGCGCAAGTGTGTGTGTGTGTGTGTGTGTGTGTGTGTGTGTGTGTGTGTGTGTGTGTGTGTGTGTGTGTGTGTGTGTGTGTGTGTGGGCTGTGCGTGCCGGTGTGTGAATGTAAAGCCGCTACCAAATACAGTACGTGTCTAGTTAAAAATTTTCGCTGTGTGAGCATCCTTACACACACACACACACACACACACACACACACATACACACACACACACACACACACACACACACACACCCACACACACACACACACACACACACACACACACACACACACACACACACGCATAACAAAATTCACTTCGATACCCATTCAGAATCATACGATCAACACTAAAAACAACATACTGCTCTATTACTTAGTTTTAATTTTTTAAATATTGCAAACATAACGAAGGACAAATAAACAAACATAACACAAGCGAATACAGCAATCTTCACACGGTTTGTTATGATCTTTTGAAAGAGTATTCCACGTCTGCAAAGTCCGTTTCCATCTGCTCCAGATTTGTGACCAACTCTCTTTTGCCCTCTAGTGTCAAGAAGAATTCGCCAAACCTCCACGACTGAACAACTGCTGTTAACACTTTGAAAAGACTTTTAGCTCGGCTGAGAGGAGATGGACGAAAAGACAGCTCAAGGGTAGTGCTTGTTTAACTTGGCGCATGAAAAGGCGCCAAGCTAAACAAGCACTGCCCGTGAGAAGGAACTTTGCTGTAAAAACTGCAATACAAGAGAGGCATATCAGGAAGAAAATCCCATACATATCATCGACAAATATAGACTATCCAACAAGTGAAACGTGTAATAGATTCATTAACCTTTAAACTACCAGAACTAAATGACTTCCATTCTATAGAATGGAGGTCATTTTATTCTGGGAGTTTAAGAGTCAATACATCTAAATATCAGTCTTACTGTCTACTCGTCCATCTGTTTGTGTCTGTGTACTTCCGTCTAATGTCTGTCTGTCTATCTGTCTGTCTCTTTCACACAGACACAGACACACACACACAGACACACACACACACACACACACACACACACACACACACACACACACACACACACACACAAACACACATACACACACATCTCAGTTGCATCCTCCTTCTCCGCCCCCCCTCCCCTCCCGAAAAAAGAAAAAAAAAAAGGAGGACATGCTCGCTAAATCTTGACGAATAGTATTTTATAGGCCCGCTCGGGATATGGAGCATGTAAAGCTGTAAAGTGTTGCATTACCAGCTTCGTTGCTGTTGATACCTGTATTGCCTGCATCCCCACAGTGACACGTGCATCCCCACTTTATAATACCTGTAGCACCTGCATCCACGCAGTGTAATACCTGTAACATCTGCATACGCGCTGTTTAATATCTGTAAAACCTGCATCTCCGCGGCGTAATAGCTGTAACGCCTGCATCCCCGCAGCGTATTGCCTGTATCACCTGCATCCCCGGATGTAATGCTCGTAATAGCTGCATCTCCGGAATGTAATATTTGTAATACCTGCATCCCCGCTGTGCAATACCTGCATCCCCGCGGAGTATTTCGGCAATGTCATACCTGTTACACCTGCATCCCTGCGTTGTTATACCTGTGACACCTTGCATGCCCGCGGTGTGATGGTGCAGCAGCAGAAAGCAGCGTGCAGGATGAAGTTTCTGTGGTGTTTGTCGTGAGAGGGAAAGCGTGGCATGGTATGGTGATGGGTTGGGTGAAAGAAAGTAACAAAACGAACATGACTAGAACTTGGCGACAAAGTCATTCAGGTCATTCAGCGTGAAAATAAATGATAGAAATAGCAGTGACATGATGATAGAAACAGCAGTGTCATGATGATAGCAAGCAACGAGCAAGCCAATGGGAGATATGTCCATGTGAACTGATGACAGTGAGCTTGAGGCTTGAACATCAACATGACTGGTGATGATGAAAGCCGATATGGCGTCCCGTTCCGCAGGCGGGAAGACTCCCCAGACAGACCCATCCGGGGAGTACGCCACAAGTACACTTCTTTTCGAATGAGATGCTTTAGCATCTCATTTGAATTGAAGTGTGCTTGTGGTGTACTCCTCGAGTGGGCCGGGCCTACTTGAAGAGTACTCGATCCCGCAAACGGCACGGGGTGGTTCTGACAACGAGATGTGTGACCAAAGTGAGGGGACCACAGTGAGCTGCGTTGACAGATATACGCGCATGGCCAGTGAGCAAAAAGCCAGTGCGCAAAATGTTGTCGACCGACGTCGACCAGAGAGCATTTGGCTCACTGGGAGAGTGACGCGGCCATAAGACGTCAACGTCATGGCAGCAGCGCCAACAGCAGCTGGTCATACGCACACGTCTATTAGCGCAGCACATTCTGTCCTCTTCACGTCTCATGTGGTGTCATGGACAAAAACGCTGACTGTAACGTGGACGATGACAACAAATCATAGGAAAACAAACGTGTTTAAAAACCCTTGATTGACAAAACATTATCGTCAGTAGCAGTTTGCAGTGCCGGTGGCTGCATGCACAAAGGGGTATAAAGATGCTATGTACAGTACGCAAAAGGCTATCGGGGCCGAAGTCGGCCGTAGTTGGCCCGCGCACAGTCGTGCGCGGGCCCACTACGGCCGACTTCGGTCTGATGGCCCGTGCGCACTAGATATGTAAAATAGAACCCACACGTACTTGTAACCTCAGCGGTAGTCGTGAAAACCTCTGGGGCAGTCGTGAAGACCTCTGGGGCAGTCGTGAAAACCTCTGGGGCAGTCGTGAAAACCTCTGGGGCAGTCGTGAAGACCTCTGGGGCAGTCGTGAAAACCTCTGGGGCAGTCGTGAAAACCTCTGGCGCAGTCGTGAAGACCTCTGGGGCAGTCGTGAAAACCTCTGGGGCAGCCGTGAAGACCTCTGGGGCAGCCGTGAAGACCTCTGGGGCAGCAGTGAAGACCTCTGGAGCAGTCGTGAAGACTTCTGGGGCAGCCGTGAAGACCTCTGGAGCAGTCGTGAAAACCTCTGGGGCAGTCGTGAAGACATCTGGGGCAGTCGTGAAGACCTCTGGGGCAGTCGTGAAGACCTCTGGGGCAGTCGTGAAAACCTCTGGGGCAGTCGTGAAAACCTCTGTTACAGGCACGTTCTGGGTAGTGACGGGGACAGCCTCTGGGAGGGGAGCGTCTGTGACGGGAACGCCAGTGGTGACTGCAGCTGTGACGGGAACGGATGTGGTGGTGGTTGTGACTACAGGTGACGCCGTGGTGGGGTCAGGAACGTAGACAGCGGATTTCTCGCAGATGAAGCGGCGTGGCTTGAGACAGTCTATGGCCTTCCAGAGCTGGCTGGAGCCGACCATCAGGCAGGTACCTTGAAGGTAGTCGGGCTCATCTGGCAAGAAAAATGGAGAGGGGTCAGTAGACCGTAAACCGTGGCAGATTTGTCACGTAGGTGTCGACCAACTCTTAGAAACTTAACCTCGTTCACTTCCTGTGGACGCAGATTTGTCAGGTAGGTGTCGACCAACTTATAGAAACTTAACCTCGTTCACTTCCTGTGGACGCAGATTTGTCAGGTAGGTGTCGACCAACTTATAGAAACTTAACCTCGTTCACTTCCTGTGGACGCAGATTTGTCAGGTAGGTGTCGACCAACTTATAGAAACTTAACCTCGTTCACTTCCTGTGGACGCAGATTTGTCAGGTAGGTGTCGACCAACTTATAGAAACTTAACCTCGTTCACTTCCTGTGGACGCAGATTTGTCAGGTAGGTGTCGACCAACTTATAGAAACATAACCTCGTTCACTTCCTGTGGACGCAGATTTGTCAGGTAGGTGTCGACCAACTTATAGAAACTTAACCTCGTTCACTTCCTGTGGACGCAGATTTGTCAGGTAGGTGTCGACCAACTTATAGAAACTTAACCTCGTTCACTTCCTGTGGACGCAGATTTGTCAGGTAGGTGTCGACCAACTTATAGAAACTTAACCTCGTTCACTTCCTGTGGACGCAGATTTGTCAGGTAGGTGTCGACCAACTTATAGAAACTTAACCTCGTTCACTTCCTGTGGACGCAGATTTGTCAGGTAGGTGTCGACCAACTTATAGAAACTTAACCTCGTTCACTTCCTGTGGACGCAGATTTGTCAGGTAGGTGTCGACCAACTTATAGAAACTTAACCTCGTTCACTTCCTGTGGACGCAGATTTGTCAGGTAGGTGTCGACCAACTTATAGAAACTTAACCTCGTTCACTTCCTGTGGACGCAGATTTGTCAGGTAGGTGTAGACCAACTTATAGAAACTTAACCTCGTTCACTTCCTGTGGACGCAGATTTGTCAGGTAGGTGTCGACCAACTTATAGAAACTTAACCTCGTTCACTTCCTGTGGACGCAGATTTGTCAGGTAGGTGTCGACCAACTTATAGAAACTTAACCTCGTTCACTTCCTGTGGACGCAGATTTGTCAGGTAGGTGTCGACCAACTTATAGAAACTTAACTTCGTTCACTTCCTGTGGACGCAGATTTGTCAGGTAGGTGTAGACCAACTTATAGAAACTTAACCTCGTTCACTTCCTGTGGACGCAGATTTGTCAGGTAGGTGTCGACCAACTTATAGAAACTTAACCTCGTTCACTTCCTGTGGACGCAGATTTGTCAGGTAGGTGTCGACCAACTTATAGAAACTTAACCTCGTTCACTTCCTGTGGACGCAGATTTGTCAGGTAGGTGTAGACCAACTTATAGAAACTTAACCTCGTTCACTTCCTGTGGACGCAGATTTGTCAGGTAGGTGTAGACCAACTTATAGAAACTTAACCTCGTTCACTTCCTGTGGACGCAGATTTGTCAGGTAGGTGTAGACCAACTTATAGAAACTTAACCTCGTTCACTTCCTGTGGACGCAGATTTGTCAGGTAGGTGTAGACCAACTTATAGAAACTTAACCTCGTTCACTTCCTGTGGACGCAGATTTGTCAGGTAGGTGTCGACCAACTTATAGAAACTTAACCTCGTTCACTTCCTGTGGACGCAGATTTGTCAGGTAGGTGTCGACCAACTTATAGAAACATAACCTCGTTCACTTCCTGTGGACGCAGATTTGTCAGGTAGGTGTCGACCAACTTATAGAAACTTAACCTCGTTCACTTCCTGTGGACGCAGATTTGTCAGGTAGGTGTAGACCAACTTATAGAAACTTAACCTCGTTCACTTCCTGTGGACGCAGATTTGTCACGTAGGTGTAGACCAACTTATAGAAACTTAACCTCGTTCACTTCCTGTGGACGCAGATTTGTCAGGTAGGTGTCGATCAACTTATAGAAACTTAACCTCGTTCACTTCCTGTGGACGCAGATTTGTCAGGTAGGTGTCGACCAACTTATAGAAACTTAACCTCGTTCACTTCCTGTGGACGCAGATTGATTTTGAAATCACTGATTTGTAAATTTAACAACAAAGATACCCACCCGTCAAAGGAACATGGATACAAAGTGGTTTCAGCAAGAGGCATATATCCTCATGAGCCCCCGCAACTGCGGGGGCTCATGAGGATCTATGTCTCTTGCAGTTGGAATGACCGAGACAAGATGTACCTAATGCACATCATATCGGGTCATCATCTATGTGGTGCCTATTAAAAACATTACATTTTCGTCTCATTTATAAACGCGTTTTTTTCACAGATAGATTATACATATTCTGTGCCTTTTTCCTGTGCTTGTAACAGTAAAGAGCTCTGCTAGGCCATTTGACGGTTGGACATAGACGTTTTATGGCCCAGCCCACCCACAAAGGAGGAGGTATAGCCCAAGGGCAATCTGGTACATAAAACCCTGATGAGCGATGCAGGCTGACATGAGACGTGTACAGTACCCCGGCGCGGTCGGGGGTGGGGGTGTGGTGGGGGTGGGGGGTGGGTGGGGTGGGGGAGGGGGGGGGGGGTAGGGGCACTCACCGTCGCATGTCAGCGTGCATTGCTCGTCATTGCTCTGGTTATACCATGGACAGAGGAGGTGTAGCCAAGTCATACCTGACCACGCTGGATTTCTGCACCACTGGTAAATAATACGAGATAACGACAAGACAACGAAGAAAACTAGCAGGCCATTTTTCTGTGCTCACAAACCAAATATGTGAGGCTAGCGCCGGTACTGAACTAGTAGACATACCAAGAGGAATTACTCAACGTTGAACAGATACACGGTTAGATCCCCTGCCCCCTTACTGTCAGGCACACAATCGACAGCCCACAGCAAAATACGCAGATAAACAACACGACGATCATATACTCGTACATACCTTAAATAGGGATGTATTTTGCCGTCTTGTTATTTTGCCTTCAAATTGTCTATTAACCCTTTTCATCCTGATACATTACTTACTTACCTACGCCTGTCACCCCTCCTAGGGTATAGGCCGTCGACGAGAGACCTCCAGCGACTCCTGTCCTGTGCTTCTCCTTCGATTTTACTCCAGGTGGTTCCCAGTCTCTTGATGTCTGCTGGAGGTCTAGACGCCAGGTGTTTCTCGGCCTACCTCTTTTCCTCTTTCCCTGGGGGTTCCATGACAATGCCTGCCTATTGATACTGGAAACTGGCTTTCTCAGACTGTGACCAATCCATCCCCATCTTCTTTGCCCAATTTCATTCTCTGCTGTTATCTGCTCTGTTTTCTCCCAGAGTCTGATGTTGCTGATCTTCTCTGGCCAGTGGATTTTCAAGATTCTTCTAAGGCAACTGTTTATGAAGATCTGTACTCTGTTGACTGTGGTTTTTGTCAACCTCCAAGTCTCTGCCCCATATAGGAGAACTGCTTTTACGTTTGAGTTCCAAAATCCGGACTTTGGTGTGTTGTGACAGCTCTCTGGAACTCCACACTTTTTTTCAGCTGGAGAAAGGCTGCTCTGGCTTTACCAATTCGTGCTCTGACATCTGCATCAGTGCCACCTTTTTTGTCGATGATGCTCCCGAGATAGGTGAAGGACTCCACCTCCTCCAGCGGGGTGCCAGCAAGCAAAACTGGTTCTTCCCTGGTTGCGTTCAGCCTCATTGTCTTTGTTTTCTGTTTGTGGATTGTGAGGCCCACCTGGGACGAGATGTCAGCAAGCCTTGTGGTCTTGTCCTGCACCTGCATTTGTTGGTGAGTGTGGGACAGTAATGCCAAGTCGTCTGCAAAATCGAGGTCGTCAAGCTGTGTTCACAGTGTCCACTGTATTCCGCTTCTCCTCTGCTCTGTGGTCCTCTTCATGACCCAGTCTATGGCCAGTAGGAAGGGAAACGGAGACAGCAAACACCCCTGCCTGACGCCGGTTTTGACCTGGAGCTCCCTGGTGAACTGCCCTTCGTGGATCACGCGACATGTCAAGCCATCGTAGCTGCTCTTGATCAGGCAGACGAGCTTTGTGGGTGCACCGTAATGTCGTAGGAGTTTCCACAACGTCTCTTGGTCCACGCTGTCAAATGCTTTCTCGTAATCCACAATGTTGACGTACAGCGGGAAGCTCCACTCCAGAGACTGCTCCACGATGATGCGGAGAGTGGCAATCTGGTCTGTACATGATCGGTTTTTCCTGAATCCTGCTTGCTGGTCTCTCAGCTGGGGGTCGACGGAGCTCTTCATTCTCTCAAGGATGATCCTGTTGAAGACCTTTCCTGGTACTGACAGCAAGGTGATTCCTCTGTAGTTGGAACACTTGCTGAGGTCGCCTTTCTTGGGAAGCTTGATTAGGTACCCCTCCTTCCAGTCAGCCGGCATCACCCCCTCTTCCCAGATCTTTCCAAACAGTGGGTACAGCATCTCTACTGTTGTTTCTAGGTCTGCTTTCAGAGACTCCGCTGGGATGCCATCTGGCCCTGCTGCTTTGCCGTTCTTCAAAAATGCCACTGCTTTTCTGATCTCTTCCCGGCTGGGTCTGTCACAGCTGATGGGTAGGTCAGTCTCTGCGGGCTGGATGTCTGGGGGGTCGGGTGGGGTGGGTCTGTTCAGTAACTCTTCAAAATACTCGGCCCATCTGTCAAGTTGGTCTGCTCTGTCTGCAATAGGCTTGCCTTCTTTGTCTTTTACTGGTCTTTCTGTATGGCCATACTTGCCTGACAATCTTCTGGTAATGTCGTAGAGCTGTTTCATGTTGCCGCTGCCTGCTGCCTCTGCTGCTAGGCTGTCTGTGTAGGCTCTCGTGTCTGCCCTGATACTCCTCTTCACCTCGCGGTTGGCTTCCGAGTATTCCTCCTGTGCCCTTGCTTTGGCTGCTCTCGTGCGACTGTTGTTGACAACTGTTTTCTTCTGCTTCCTCACTTCTATCTTCTTCAAGGTCTGTGCCGACAGCCAGTCCTTGTGATGGTGTTCCTTGAACCCCACAGTGTCTTTGCAGGTTGAGTTCAGTGCCTCTCTAACTGCCTTCTACTGCTGCTCTGTGGTGACCGCCTCCTCTTCATTTACCAGCTCCTGTAGCGCTTGAAACCGGTTGGGCAGCACCAGTTTGAACTCTTCTCTCACTCCAGTCTCTCTCAGGAGGCCTACATTATAGCGCTGTCTTTTTGTTGTCCCTGTGCTGCTTTTCTTTAACTTGAGCTTTATTCTTAAGATAAGCAGATGATGGTCTGAGGCGACATCTGCTCCCCTCCTCACTCCGGCCGAACATCTTGAAGGGATCTTCTAAATTTCTTGCTAATGCAGATATGGTTTGTTTGGTTCTCTGTAGTATGGTCAGGTGAGACCTACGTTGCTTTGTGTATTCTTCTGTGTGGGAAGATGATGCCTCCAAAGACAAGTCTGTTTAGAACACAAAAGTCTACGAACCGTTCTCACTCATCTCCCCTAGTCCTTGTCTCCTCATCACCTCTTTGTATCCGGTGTTGTCCTCCCCTATTTTGGCATTAAAATCGCCCATGACGATGGTGATGTCTCGCTCCACACATTTGTCCACAGCACTCTGGAGTCGATCGTAGAACTCTTGTTTCTCTTCCTCGTCGCTAGCTGTCATTAGTGGGCGCATAACACTGGATGACGTTCAGCTTGATCTTTTTCCTAGTTCGAAAGGCTGCTGTGATAATTCTTGGCCCAAGAGGTTCCCAGCCATTCAGCGCTCTCTGTGCCACTGGTGACAGCATGAATGCTACACCTTCTGTATGGGGGTGGGGGGGTGGGGGGGGGGGCATTCTCCTCTTCATGACCTGAATACAGAATCATCTTCCCACCTAATAGCCTTTTCTGGCCAGACTGCGTCCATCTGGCTTCACTGATACCTAGCAGGGAAAGGTTGTACTTTTGTTGTACTTTTGCATTTCCGCTGCTATCTAGGCGGACTTCCCGCTCTGGTACATGGTCTTGACATTCCATGTGCCCATGATTGTGTCCCTGGATAGAGAGAGGCGGCTCGGTCCTGTGGCTTCCGAAGACTTCCGGCTTTCACCACACGACGTCATAAATCTTCTGGTAGAAGAACCTTCCTTCTCCAGGAAAGGAATTGCTGTTTGTCTATTCGTCGGCGTTTGTGTAGCTATTTCTTTATTTGCAGGTTGGGGAAGCTACCCCCACGCCCAACCCCCTAACTAGGAGGACCAGTGGTTTTCTGTCGGGGTCTCCTTCCCTTAGACCATGTTGGTTCACGGCACCTTATTTCATTCGGTGCACCCCTCTCACGAGGGACCCCCTATCCACCACCCAGGGGACGCGCCTCAACGCCATATGGTCCCAGCGCGAAGTGATACACTACTGCTTGAAATTAAATCGACTGTGATCGTTCAAGGGTGGTGCCAGAATAGCGTGGCGCTTCAGTGAAGTGCCAAGCTATTCTGGCAGCACCCTTGAACTAAAATGGTTGATCTGTCTCCTAATCTGTAATGTAACCTTCATAGGACAATAAGCAGGAAAAAAATCGGTCTCAGGATGTAATGGGTCAAAGCATAGCCACTTACTGCCCGCCCAGCTGGCGTATGAGATGCGGGTACCGTCATCCCATGTCCATACTCCGGACACGTTTTTGCCGCCAAGCCAGTAGGGAGAGTCGGCAGTTTCCAACCTGTCAAGCCGATAATAAAGATAAAGATAATAACTGAAAATGCAGTGGCGGTACGCACAGATGATATCAGTATATGTACCCACTACATAAAGTTTATCCTTCTTTGACACATCAGTGTATTGATATATTGTATAACAAGCAAATTAATATTCATGAACTGGCTGGATATACTTTCCATTCCAAAATCCCTTGCGCGAAATGAAGACTCGATCTTGATGATACTTGCACTTTCAAAACGGAAACGCGAAATATGCTCATACCGCAGCAACATTAGCAAGCTCTTTATGTATAACAGTAATGAAATACTTCTTAGTGTGTATGAACATTAGCAAGCTCTTTATGTATAACAGTAATGAAATACTTCTTAGTGTGTATGAACATTAGCAAGCTCTTTATGTATAACAGTAATGAAATACTTCTTAGTGTGTATGAACATTAGCAAGCTCTTTATGTATAACAGTAATGAAATACTTCTTAGTGTGTATGAACGCTCGAAATGTGTATCCTATACACACACACGAATGGAGAAAAGACGCCAGGAAACGTGCGAGTCGCTGGACCGACAAGTCAGTGAAAGAGACGAAATCAGTGTCAGCTGGCGATATCGACATGAGATAAGAACTAAATAAACAAACATGCTGGCATTTTCCGCAGTTATGCGTGATCTAGTTACAAATAGAATTTACTCAGTAACACGCAAGGTTATACAATGCACTGATGTCTTCATAGTCAGATGAAATCTACGCGCTGAGTCGACAGCGACATGCAGGCGTCTGCTATTCATGTGTTGTTGTTGTTTTTTTTTTTTTGTTTGATCACCGCAGTCAGCCGCAAAATGAATGACGCTAGGTAAGTTTTGTTTTGGACTGGGTACATACATTATATTGAGCAACATTTTGCTTGATATAATGCCGATAACCGACAGATGTGATTACTTGACCCGAATCAAATGTCCTCGTCTTACGACTCGGACATTTTGATTTGGGTCTCGTAATCACCGCATCTGCCTGTTATCGGCACTGTATCAAGCAAAATGCTGCTCAGTATAATATAATGTGTATTAGAGACGGTGACAACGACGATGCTTATTATTCATGCGAGTTTTTATTATGATGTTTTGTTTTGTTTCTATACTTCTATTTTTTTTTTTATCCATTCACTGCCGAGAAAGGTAACACGATCCAGCTGCAAAAGACATAGCTCTTCATGAGCCCCCGCAGTTGCGGGGGCTCATGAGGATCTATGCCTTTTGCTGTCACCACTTTCTATCCATGTTCCTTGGACGTCTAGGTCTCTTTTTTGGGAGTGCAAGTACTCAAGATGTCAGAAGCACGATCTGCGTCAGCTGGCAGTTAAGGGGTTGAGGGGGGAATACAGGCAACTTACAGTTTGATCCCGAGATCCTTCACGAATTTGAACTCAGGTTCGTCCTGGATTCTGGTGACGTAGCCGCCCAACAGAGCGCACTGCTGCTGAGCCTCCGTGTAGGTGACGCGGGCGTTTTGCACCGAGTAGCACGACCCTCCGTACAAGTTCCAGCTCTGGGAGCAAGCTGGTGGAAAACGTCAATCATTTTAACCTTGCAGGGGCTGATCTGTGTGTGTGTGAGAGGGGGGGGGGGGGGGTTGGGTGGGTGGGTGGTTGGGTGGGGGCGGGGTGGGGTGGAGGTGGAGTCCAAAGAAGGTTACAGGGATTACTGAACCCCCCCTCCCCCCCAAGATAAAAAATAAAATGAGTTTGGACACTACCTCCCTCACAGTTTAGTCTTTGATTAAACATGTAACTTTTGTGGCTGCACATAAATCTTCCTTAGTGCAGGTCAGCTTCAGCACATATATCGTTATATACCTGTACTCCCATCCCTCCTCCCCCCCCCCTCCCCCCCCCCCCCCCCCCCCCACACACACACACACAAATGTCAGTTCGCGCGTTTGCGTTAATGTCGTAATACATTTACAAAGGCATGTAAGAGGAAAAACCCAAATTTGTTAGCAAAAGGTCCTCGAACTAACATATGTACATAACAAGCTATATCTAACTAACAACAAGGGAGATAAATATGCGTTAACCTAGAGGAAATAATTTAGCCGGGATACTTACTTAGAGCTCTCTTCTGACGCTGAAATCAGAAAACAAATGAGTTGAATTTACTACGAAATACAATTTCCGGAAACCGGAAAGAAAACAGTGGATGAAATGCCCGGACAATCCACTGTCAGGGCCGGATCCAGGAGGGGGGGGGGTGTGCTTTGATACTACAGCATCCCCCCTCGGCTTAAAAAGAAAATTCACTGCCAGTCCACAACATGGTCCGAGAAGTAGTGGGGTGCTTTAATGTTATCGCAGCACCCCCTACCCCCCCCCCCCCCAACCCCCCCTTTTCCCACTGTACTGTCACAATTTTACAACAGTGTACAGTTTTTACATTGTCGTTGAGCAGCCTCTCCCCCCACCCCCAATTGAAAACTGTTTGATCCGGCGCTGACTGTTTTCGTCGAAAAAAGTGCAATTTTCAGTTACTTCTGATTTCAGAATAACGTCCATTATAAAATTACTTAAATTTGTGTTTCTAAAGCCATTGTTTATTCAACACCGTCAACCCTCAGGCGTCCAAAGAACACAAATACAAATGGGGTTAACCCATTCAGCCCTGATCCACTACAGCAGGAGATGGATCGACCATGATAATTCAAGGGTAGTGCCAGATTAGCTTGGCGCCTGTCGGCGCCAAGTTAATCTGGCACTGCCCTTGAATTATCATCTCCTGCAACTGGTGCATAGTCATTAGATGACGCCTCCAAAATTTGGGAAATACGGCCGTCGGGCTGAATGAATTAACACGAGGTATAAACGGTCATCACAAAAAAGTCAAGGAAAGCTGAGGAAAATGTACACCGACGAGGAAGTTAAATGCAAAATTGTTGGAATCATCATGATCCGATGATTCCAAAAATGTCGCATTTCCTTTGCTCGTCAGTATACATTATTCAGACAGAGACCAAGCCGCTCATGCAGTGCTGTTTTTCGAAGACGTGATTGCTTATAGTGGTTTAAAACGGATATTCCTCATGGCTAAAGACTATCGGTCTTTAGCCATTTTGTTTAAAAAAATGAATAAGTGATTGTGCTCAGCGCCAAATGTTGCCTCATTTTTGCTTAACCCATATCATACCGAGGTTAAAAGATTCAAATTTGTACACTGCCATATGCAAGCTACATTATAGTACTTACAGATAAGGATATAGACCAATGGCTTTAGTTGAAGGGTAGTGCCAGAATAGCTTGGCGCCTCTACCCTTGAACTATTTTAGTCAAACTTATTTCACACACTGGTGTATTCCGCACGATAAGGGTTAAAAGCCCACTACCGCCGTAACTGTTTAAAGATACACTTCTGCAACAGATGGTTCCAAAATGTTACACACAGGACTAGTTTATGGCTCATTTAGACTCAGGACAATCCAGTTTAGCACACGTCGTCTTTATATCAAGTAACCTGACAATGACTCCGTTCTATAAATACAACGTTATTAGATCGAAAAAACAGCTAAAAATAGATTGACACAATAACGGCTGCGCAGAATAAATAAGTGCGATTACGCGTGTGCTTTTGCTGCGTGCCCAGACTCCCAAATGCTGTTAAAGTTCATTAGGTGTGTCAACAAGGCATAACAAACATAAATAGTGCTGAAATGTGTCTTCAAATGGTACTTTAATCGTTAATCTCAGCGTAGTTTCCTAATTTAACTTTAATTTCAGACTGCTTGACGAGACGGCCAGCTTTAAAGCTTGGTCTTAGTATTAATTAATGTTTACTGAAGGATTTTGTTCGCACTGTTTCCCCGTCTACAAAATTGCAATTGCTCTTTAAGGGATAATTTTTTGAATGAATTTGAAATCGGAAATTACATTGGTTACACTGATAAAACTGCCGCATATAACAGTAGATCTTCTTTGACTTTTTGTGGCTAGTTTAACCCATATCATGCTGAGGCTAAAAGCTTCAAATTTGTACACTGCCATATATGCAAGCTACATTATAGTACTTCAGATAAGGATATAGACCAATGGCTTTCGTTCAAGGGTGGTGCCAGAATATCTTGGCGTCTAGCTATTCTGGCACTACCCTTGAACTATTTTAGTCACACTTATTTCTCACACGCTGGTGTATTCCGAATGATAAGAGTTAAATCATCACGAGCCACCGCGCCTGCACATTTGGGCTGCCTTCTAGGTAACAGGCCGACAGTGATAGTTTAAGAACGATCGTGACAGAATATCCTGCCCTCAACTCCCTCACTGCCGTGAAAAACTGAACACCTCCCAAAGAGCCCCCGCAACTGCTCATGATCCGATCCTTGGACGACTGGAGATCTTTCAGGCTGAACTGACAATGATTTCAAAGTGACATAATCCGCGAAAAGTGACAGTAAACTTTTATGGTCGATCTGGGCGGAAGCTATTCAACAGACATACCCCGATCAAAAAGGCGTCAGAGAAGAAAAGGCCGAGAGCCAGGCAGAAGAGCCAAGTCGTCGTCATCTTGAATCACTGCTAGGCGGTCAGTGTGTGACTGATGAAGTGTTGGGACGCCCCACAATATATAGACACCCAGGTTTAGCGCTCTGGTAAAGCGAGACAGCTCTTTCGTATGTACCGTCCCGCGGCTTCGCCAGGATAGAATTTCACCACCTGCACAGCTGGTTATATTTACCATAGACGATGGTAATTGTGTGTACGGTTACAGAAGACAAAATGCTGGTGTAGCTCGTGGGGTAAAGTTTGATAGTTCTATCGAGTTTTACACAACGGTCTTCAGGGGCGGATCCAGGTGAGTCCTGACGTGGGGCCCAAATGCGCCGCCGCCGATCTCCCTCCCTCCGTCGCCGACCCCCCACCCCCCTCCCCCCGTCGCCGACCCACCCGAACACGATGGACGTCATTCAAACTCTTTACTGTTATAAAATAAGTCATTGAACTATATATACTGAAGCTATGTACACACACACACACACACACACACACACATACACACACACACATACACGCACGCACGCACACACACACACACACACATACACGCACGCACGCACACACACACACACACACACACACACACACACGCACGCACGCACGCACACACACACACACACACACACACACACACACACACACACACACACACACACACACACACACACACACACGTTTTACAACCAAGAAAGTTTTTTTAAAAAAAACCTGCACAAAGGGACAAAATAGCAGAAAGAGACTACAACACTAAAACACCTGTTAACTCATTCTACCCCAACACCGAAATCCTTAACTTTTGCCGTCATCCTCTAAAGACTGCATTGCAGTGCAGGACAGAGATCGACCATGATAGTTCAAGGGTGATGCCAGAATAGCTTGGCGCCCATAGGCGCCAAGCTATTCTGGCATCACCCTTGAACTATCATGGTCGATCCTTATCTTCCTGTGGTGTGTCTGGGGTAGAATGAGTTANAACTCATAAAGGCCAGACATGCTATGACAGGATATGTATCGACCATGACAGTTTAAGGGCGGTGTAAGAATAGCTTGGCGCACATAGGCGCTAAGCTCTTCCGACATCACCTTTGATCTATCACAGTCGACATGTCTCTAGACCTGTGACTTAGAACTCTGGGTGGAACCATAACAGCTTACCTGCATTAACAGGTGACTCACAGTCTGTTGTCAGTCATAGAAGTAAGCTAATCTACTTTTTTTCCTCCGCAAACAAAAAGGATGGGAGGAGAATCTTTCGAGGCCGCTTGATTGCAAAGTCCCTAGCAATGTCGGTTGGACTACTAAATCGCACAGAGCTCTTTTTTGTGATGTTTAATTTTTTTCGGATTTAGCGATCGTTGCTACCTATGAGCCTATTCATTGCAGTAATACGGTTACAATGTGATTGTCAACGCTAGAGAAGATTCACGTTAGCATCAAAAGACTAAACTAAACTTAAACGGAATCGACATAAAGATGTGAGACTATTGTGAAAGGCATCTGTTACTTTAGTCTCGCCGCGGACAAAGACGGCCGGTGAAGTTCAATGATCCGTAACCAGACTCCGCTGTGTGATTGCCGATTGATGATTGATTAGGTCCGGGTTTAACGTCCACGGCACCGAAGTGATTATGGACGGCCCTGACGGGCGGGTTATGGGGGACAGGGAAATCTATTGCCTATGGAGTACGACCTGACAGCACTGATCAACTCAGGCGCACTCCAACTGTGCCACTTTGATTTACCAGGACCTTTCAACGGACATGCTATTGAACAAATCCGCCTTTTCCAAAAGATGGACTCCGCTGTATCAGCAGTCGGGGACAATTATCCTATTAACAGGTGACACCAGATGGTCTACCCGCAGCCATAAAGTGCTAGTGCTAATTTTTATGGATAGGGACTTACAGCTCTCGCTGATTTCGTCCAGGGGAGGGGGAGGGGCAGGGGGGGGGAATGGGGGGGGGGGGAATGGAGGAGAATGGGGGGGGGGAGCAGCCATAAAACCGACCTCTCGCTTTTTAATTGAACATTTGCCTCAGCCGGGCGTGTCATCAGTCGTAGGCATATCCTTCAGTCTGAGGATGGTACATGTGTATAGCACATCAAGATGTATAGCTTTTCAGGAGCCCCTTTGCCTGCAGGGACTCATGAAACTCTATGGTGTTACTGAGGAGCCGTATATCAGCAGGGACTGAATTCTCACCCACAAGATTGGGGTGGACCAATATGGCTGACTCGGAGTGAGGATGCGATGCTGATGATATCGCACAGTGAGAGACACAACTTTTCATGAGCCCCTTTGATTGCGGGGGCATTTGACACTCTGTTTCTGGCTGAAAGACTTTGTCGGGGTGCAGGTGTTTAGTGCGAACTGAGGTTATTTGACTAGTCTCGACACATTAGGTCCACCCACTGATTCAGTACGTAAGAGAAGACAAGAAAGGTTAAGAAGACTGCGTACCATGATGAAAAGAAATCTCACCAACCAACCAATCAAACACCACTAAAAAAAAAAAAAAAAAAAAAAAAAAAAAAAAAAAAAAAATTGCCGCTGGCCCCTCCCCCCCTGGAACCACCACTGGTCTTTATTCAATGAGTCTTTGCAACCACAATCTGCTGAGTCCACAGTTCTCACGAAATCTTCTAGGCTTGCACGGGCGCCAACAACTGAGTAATGGGGTTCATTCTGTATAGTTATCACACGTAATAGTTTCAAGTTCGAACTCGTTGTTTTTCTTTAAAAGTCTCTTCTATTTATAGAAAAGACTTAGTATGATGGGGCTGGTCAGTCGGAGGCGGGCACGCCTAAGGCTCTCACTCTCAGGTCCGGCTATTTACCTAACAGCGCTGCTGAATGTGTGTGTGTGTGTGTGTGTGTGTGTGTGTGTGTGTGTGTGTGTGTGTGTGTGTGTGTGTGTGTGTGTGTGTGTGCGTGCGCGCGTGCGTGCGTGCGTGCGTGCGTGCGTGCGTGCGAGCTAGCGTGTGTGTATGTCGGTCTCATAGGGGCCCCTATGGTATGTCTGTAGACACGAGTATCTCCGTTGTTTGTATAGTACAGGTCTGAAACTTTAGGAAATGCTTCCTTCAAGATGTATTTCGGAGAGCCTCTGAGCATATATTGAAATTGGATGACTCATTAAAGAGAAAAATTGCCATTTATAGAAAGTCGGTTGACCACATTTGAGTCCGTATTATTGTGTTATATTCACTTGAAATTTTGGATATATTTAGCTTGGATAAAGACATTGGATGAGTTCGTTAACTAGCTTTGACCTTTATATACTGACAATGATACATGTAGGCTGGTTCATTATCCCATCTTGTTTACACCCCGGGTTTTAACATCCAGAACTGATCTGTCTCATTTACATCCAGAATCTGTCCCATATGTCTTCACGTCCAGCACTCAGTATCGGAGAGATTTAGGCTTTCGTGGTCGCCGATAAATGATCATTTTGGATCATTCATTCAGATTTACTTGTGCTCTGCTCAAAATCATGTAATAGAAATAACAACACGACTATGAATAATGTACCTGGGGCAGGATGGTTGTACGAAAAGTCTGAATGTGAATACCACATCCTGCCAGAGGACGCAGACTTCGTGTTTGAAATCATTATAAATTCAAGGGCAAAGATTCCCAACCGTCAAAGGACCATGGATACAAATTTGTTTCAGCAAGAGGCATAGATCCTCATGAGCCCCCGCAAATGCGGGGGCTCATGAGGATCTATACCTCTTGCAGTTGCGTGGTGCTTTGTTTTTCTGGGCACCGAAGGGGTCATAAAATGACCATCATTCTTTTGTCCTCGGAAGAGTGATCGCCCTGTTTTAACTGTACGGTCAAACCAACGTATCTGAGAGTTGAACCCGAGTTAGTTGAGCTCGAACTGGCTTGAGCTCGGCTCGAACTTTAAGCATTTACATCTATATCTGGCATGCTGGAACCTAGTTTACACCAAATTTCGAAATTTCTTTTGACGACACACATTGGAAATTACACAAACTCTTGAAGTTTCAGAGAGAGGTCGTTTATGCTTGCAACCCGAGTTGAACCCGAGCCGGTCAGTTGAGCTCGAATTTGGCTTGAACTCGGCTCGAACTTCAGGCATTTACATCTGTATCTGGCATGCTGGAACATTGTTTACGCCAAATTCCGAAAATACTTTTGATGATGCACATTAAAAATTACACAAACTCTTGAAATTTCAGAGGATGACTACAATGCTTCCTGCGACGAGGAGGGTTGAGCTTGACTCACTTCCAACAGGGGGCCGGACCAAGTGGAAAAGCAACAACCCTAGTTGAACTCTGATTCAAGCCGGATAATGGACGATTTCCGAAATCAGAAGTATGTGAAAATTTCAAGAGTTTTGGGGAGAACAGAGGATTAAAAGCCCGGACTACAGTCGGAGTCAGACAAGGCTGCTTGCTCTCACCTACTCTTTTCAACATCTTACTGGAAAGAATCATGACAGATGCTCTGAAAGATCATGAAGGATCTGTCAGTATTGGAGGCAGAACAATCACGAACTTGCGCTTTGCGGACGACATTGATGGCCTTGCAGGAACAGAGAAGGAGCTAGCTCAGCTGGTGGAAAAGCTGGACAGTACAGCCATTGCGTAGGGGATGGAAATCAGTGCAGAGAAGACCAAACTGATGACCAATAACACAAGTGGCATTGGCACTGACGTCATGATTGGAAGCCAAAAACTGGAAACCAGTAATAAATTCAAATACTTAGGAGCCATTGTGACAGATGAGGGATCAAAACCAGAAATACTGTCCAGGATTGCGCAGACAACAACAGCACTAACAAGATTGAAGACCATATGGAAGGACAGAAACATCACACTCTGCTCCAAGATCAGACTTATGCGCTCCTTAGTCATTTCAGTGTTTTTGTATGCCTGCGAGTCATGGACCCTCACAGCAGACCTTGAAAGGAGGGTACAAGCCACTGAAATGAGATGTTTTAGAAGGCTGCTTGGCATTTCATACAGAGATCACATCACGAACGTGGAAGTGGGAAGTAGAATCAGGCAAACCATCGGGTCCTATGATGACCTATTAGCCATTGTGAAAAAACGCAAACTGAAATGGTATGGGCATGTCACGCGTTCAGCAGGGCTTGCCAAAACAATCCTGCAAGGCACTGTGCAAGGAGGACGAAGGAGAGGAAGACAGAGGAAAAGATGGGAGGACACTATCTCAGAGTGGACAGGACTGAAGCTGCGCGATACGCTAAGAATGGTAGAGAACAGAGAGGAATGGAGGGAGCTGGTTGCCAAGTCATCAGGGGTGCCCCAACGGTCGGCAAGACTACGGGATATAGATAGACAGAGATAGATAGATGTTTGTCCGGGTTTTTAATCCACTGTTTTCGTCGAAAACACGAGCAATTCTCCTCTGCTTTTGATTTCCAATGAACGTCAATTCTGCAAGTGTAAACGGCCTCCCTGACAAAACTAAATTAAGGAACTACCTATTTCCACCCTGTGAGCGCTGACACGTCTTCATATCACCAGCGTAAATAAAGTTGTTTCTATTCACAGGCATGGGATAATCGTTGCGAAATATACCACCGCTGTAACACGGGTAGTAGCAATGTGCTATTTCCTATACTGTCCGTGTTTAAAAGAGGTGGTCCATTTCGCGGAGAGCATCACATGCCCTGTGTTTCTGCGCAGTTGCTGAACTTTACGAAAATGATTTAGAAAAAATAAAAAGAAGATTCAAATGTGTGCTGGTCTGTGATTTTGGACCTTACGGCCTACATCCCAAACTCACAAACGAGCACACATAATCAGTTTCATTAAAAAACACAACTTGCACCTTAGTTTGTTCAGTGTGACCAGGCTATTTGCACAGATTTTCAAGACTGTTCCATCATATGCGTAGAGGAGGGGGTGGGGTGGTGGTGGGGGTGGAGGGGGAGGTATGGAGGCGTTGGGGGTACCATCACGGATTCACGGCGATTTATTTTGCGATTCACAAAACATGAATCCCCAAAACGGCATTCACGTTTCACGAGAGAAAGAGCCCATAAAGTGTCTTTTCACCGGCCGAGAACTCTAACAACGGTGATGGGTGTCGGGGTGGGGGTGGGGGTGGAGGGGTGGGGTGGGGGTGGGGGTGGCCATGGGGAATGGGGGTGGAGGGGTGAGGTGGGGGTGGGGGTGGCCATGGGGGATGGGGGTTGTTTGGCTTGGACTGGATGGTGCGCGGAGACAGCTTCCACAACAGAAAATCATTCGACGTGGGAAGGTGCTTTTTTTTTTTTTTTGGGGGGGGGGGGGAGGGGAGGGGAGGGGTCGAAGAATTAAAGAAAGACTGAACATTTATGAGCAGAAATTAGAGAGTGCCAAACAGATTTCACTTTTCACGAAATAACCAGCACCAGGACATTTGGCATTCACGAATCACGACGAGCCCTTCTTTCATGGATCACGAGGATAAAAAATTGCAATCACGAATCACGAGAACCCCCAAAGCGCCAATCACACATCACGATTTTAAGGCATGCGTAATGGTCTGGGATTTCGGACCTTAGGGCTCGAGGCTTTGTGTGTGTGTGTGTGTGTGTGTGTGTGTGTGTGTGTGTGTGTGTGTGTGTGTTTGTGTTGTGTGTGTGTGTTGTGTTGTGTGTGTGTGTGTGTGTGTGTGTGCGTGTGTTTGTGTTGTGTGTGTGTGTGTGTGTGTGTGCTGTGTTGTGTGTGTGCATGTGTGTGTGTTTGTGTTGTGTGTGTGTGTGTGTGTTGTGTTGTGTGTGTGTGTGTGTGTGTGTGTGTTTGTGTTGTGTGTGTGTGTGTGTGTGTGTTGTGTTGTGTGTGTGTGTGTTGTGTTGTGTTGTGTGTGTGTGTTGTGTTGTGTTGTGTGTTGTGTTGTGTTGTGTGTGTGTGTGTGTGTGTGTGTGTGTGTGTGTGTGTGTGTGTGTGTGTGTGTGTGTGTGTGTGTGTGTGTGTGTGTGTGAGGGTATAGGTTTCACTGAACTACGCACAAGAAGCTTCTTTGCAGTTAGCTAATGAACCTTGGCCTGGCGTTAGCATTTAGTTTGATTAATTGATCCGCTAATCAGTTCGGGGCTATTCAACGTCCACGGCACCGGAGTGATAGCCAGTAAGCGAAAGTCCTCGGCCCGCCATCAACCGCAGTATGCACGCGCACAGCCGTAAACGGGCCCACTGCGGCCGCCGTCGAGCCGATGGTCTTTTGCTGCTGGGTATAATGAACAGGTACTAAGGGGGCAGGTTTTGGCGGAATCAGACGTAGGTCAACTACTGAAATTGCACGTGTGTCGACGAAAAAAGTGGATTAAAAGCCCGGACAAACACGCGATATCGCGTGTTTGTCCGGGCTTTTAATCCACTTTTTTCGTCTATTCATGCGCGGCACTGCAACTGTGCCACTTTTAGATTTACTAGGACTTTTTAACTGACGTGCTACAGAACAAGGCCATCTTTTTACCTAGGTTTACCTAGCTTTGGTTTTTGTCCAGCGCTGTAGTTCATATATTGGCCAAGCACGTACCGTAGATCTATGTAGATAGGACAGTTGTCATACTTTATTAACATATTTTGATGGCAACATTAGCTAAAAAAGGCTAGTAAAGCAGACGCACTCCCAATTAATATGGTGTTCGGTGGTTTTTAAGTCCATTCTATTTATAGACGGGACTTTTTAGGACGGGTCGTGGGGGGTGGCTACGAGAGCCTCCGAGCATATTGTAATTGAATGTCTCATTGAAGACATAAACAACCATTTATAGGAAGCTGGTTGACCCAGATTAGAGTCCGTAATTTTTGTCATATTTACTTGAACTTTCGCATATAGCTAGTTTGGAGAAAGACATTGGATGAGTTCGTTAGCCAGCTTTGTATCCTTTCAACTTCTTTAGTAAAATTTTCTTTTTTTTCAGAAAAGAATTAAAACACTAAAAAAAACTTTACTTCTAGAGAAAGTCAGACAGGGGCGGTGCCATAACAGAGGCAACTTCATCACCACACAGACACTCACAAACCAGATAGGTGAGGCTAGCGCTGGCAGAATTGTCAGTACTCAAACCAAGGGGAATCACAGCGCTGGACAGACAACAGTTAGATCCCCTGCCCCCGCCTATCAGGCACCCAATCGCCAGCCCACAGAGAAATACGCAGGTATAGAATAAGACAATCATTTCCATCCTCAAAAAGAATGGATCAGGTCTCTTATATAACCCATGTCTTTCTCCGGAACTTAGGAAGTAGGCAGGAGAAACATACATACACAAACATGAAGGTGCGCTACTAATGTGGTCGGGTAAATACCCTGATTTCCCACAGTAGATGCACAGAACATTACACAACAATGTAACGATACAAATTTTGCCTCGAGTTATACGTGATACTCACAAACCAGATAGGTGAGGCTAGCGCTGGCAGAATTGTCAGTACTCAAACCAAGGGGAATCACAGCGCTGGACAGACAACAGTTAGATCCCCTGCCCCCGCCTATCAGGCACCCAATCGCCAGCCCACAGAGAAATACGCAGGTATAGAATAAGACAATCATTTCCATCCTCAAAAAGAATGGATCAGGTCTCTTATATAACCCATGTCTTTCTCCGGAACTTAGGAAGTAGGCAGGAGAAACATACATACACATACATACACATACATTGTGTATGTATGTTTCTCCTGCCTACTTCCTAAGTTCCGGAGAAAGACATGGGTTATATAAGAGACCTGATCCATTCTTTTTGAGGATGGAAATGATTGTCTTATTCTATACCTGCGTATTTCTCTGTGGGCTGGCGATTGGGTGCCTGGTAGGCGGGGGCAGGGGATCTAACTGTTGTCTGTCCAGCGCTGTGATTCCCCTTGGTTTGAGTACTGACAATTCTGCCAGCGCTAGCCTCACCTATCTGGTTTGTGAGTATCACGTATAACTCGAGGCAAAATTTGTATCGTTACATTGTTGTGTAATGTTCTGTGCATCTACTGTGGGAAATCAGGGTATTTACCCGACCACATATAGTAGCGCACCTTCATGTTTGTGTATGTATGTTTCTCCTGCCTACTTCCTAAGTTCCGGAGAAAGACATGGGTTATATAAGAGACCCGATCCATTCTTTTTGAGGATGGAAATGATTGTCTTATTCTATACCTGCGTATTTCTCTGTGGGCTGGCGATTGGGTGCCTGATAGGCGGGGGCAGGGGATCTAACTGTTGTCTGTCCAGCACACAGACACTGACATAATACTCTAATATGACGTCATTCTCTCCGGGCTCTGGTGCGCGGCTCTCTCTCTCACACAAACATGCGCGCATCTCCAGGAGGAATAGATCCTCATGCGCCCTCCATTTTCAGAGGATAGGTTCCAGATCTATGCCTCTTGGAGATGTTTGGAGCGCGCGCGCATGCACGCACTAACTCGCACACACACATCGACGCGCTTTCTTTTCTAAGCGTGTTTCTTTCTCCGTTGGGTACTTCTTTGCTTTCAGAAGAGCATGCAGGTGACCCGTGTACTTAGTATATCATGTAGCTAGGTAAAGTCAACCTGCTTTCACACAAATTATAGCAAGACTGAAATTGTACCGTGAAGTTCTAGTTTTGTCACCATTTTATCAAGCCTATAAAGCGAACGTGAAACTCATATCATGTAAAATATAAAATTACGTAAAAACTAAAACTTACGTCATGACAAATGACGTTTGACAAATCAATGACGCGTATGTCCTGCGCCCCTTATCGAACTCACTGACGCATTGGCAGATCTGCGAGACTTTTCAAAGGGAGATAATTGAACATCAGAATCAGGTCAAAGACAACAGGTAGAGGCCATTGACAGCGAGGACAGCTCTCATATAGAAGGGACTTTGTGGGTTATGGTTCATCACATCTTGTTTTTCCATCATATTTCTTTCATATTTGAGATTTGCCACTTACCTTCATCAAAAGATAAGTAGCAAATTGTGCACTTGATTGAATTTCTATTAGGAAAAAAATGTGTGTTGTTACTGTCTTTTCTAAGCTTGTTTCTTCTTGGCTGGGATGTTCTCTGCATATTTTCCTTTTCGTCAAGTGTCTGCGTGTAGATAATTAAGCTATAGGCCGTAACGCATGCACGAGAAGGAAAGGCTTTTCGGCTGGACATAGTTGACCAGCGCGGACCCGGCAGCAAAAGTCAGCCTGGAGGACCTTGTCTTCTCTGCCAGTATATCAATTTGTTTAGAAAAGTGAGATCTTCATTGTTATGCAATAAAAATCTCGCTTTTTTAGAAAATGGACATACTGGCCATAGCTCCCAAATATCAGCAGTTCTCCATCTGAGGGAGGGAATAGGTTTCAGCAGCGTACGTATAGGCCTACACTCAAAGCAACCCACTAAGCAAAAGATACTCGGGCAGACGTCGCCTCAATTGGCCTGCTCCTATCATTTTCAGAGGATAGGTCCCAAATTTCGAAGAAAATTGCAACAGAGAGAAAAGAAATGCTCTTAGAAAAGACAGTTGCAACACCATTTGTTATATTATCGGGTTCAAAACCCCATAATTTAATCAATTGTGTTGTAATTGTCTTGTCTGAGCGTGTTTTTTTTTTTTTTTTTTGCTTGTTTGTTTGTTGTGATTTTCTGTTGTTAGGATTTGCATTTTACGCTCTTGGCAGTCACCTTTCTGGTCTGGTTATGGATTTTCGAGCCTTGGGCACAAAGTCTTAACTTGACTTCTGGAGTATCACGTGTCCACGTTGGTTTGTTCAGTTGAAGCCATCTGCAGGTACGATCGTCACTGACTGTGTACACGATGTTGTTAACCTCTTTCACTGCCGAGAAATGGTGAACACACTTTAACTGCAAGAGACACGGATCATCATGAGCCCCCGAAGTTTCGGGCGGCTCATGAGGATCTATGCCTCTTGTAGACACCAATTTGCATCCACGGTCCTTGAACTCTTTAGCGTTGAACTGACAAAGATTTCAGAAACACAACTTTCATCCGCCGGCAGTGGAGTGGTTAAAATGTGATGCTTTGTTAACGAGTGCACTTTATGAGATCTGTGCATACATTCTCAGTGCGCATCTGCTGTGCCCAGATATTGTTTTCCGCAACTATACTGTTCACGCGTACGTTTTGCCGATAAAGTTGGCAGGTGCGTGGACAATAATCAATGTGGAAGCCGCCGCAGCACGTGTTCATAACAGTTATAACATGCGCGCCTTTGTTCAAGCTGACACGCTCGAGACTTGCTGCAGTAGGATACGCGTCTTTTTGGCACGTGTTCAGATGCGGCACGACACAAACATGTTAACTCATTCGAGACGTGCCGCCTCCGGATACGCGGCATAAGCCGCGTATCCGGAGGCGGCACGTCTCGAATGAGTTCATACGTTGTCGAATTTTCCCCCAAAATGAGCGTTGTCCTCTTTATGCATAATACTATATTGACGACGACGACACACACACACACACACACACACACACACACACACACACACACACACACACACACACACACACACACACACACACACACAAAAGCGACACTTTGGAATCATCGGAGGACACTTCAATGTTTCTGATGTTTAGATGTTGTCGCGATCACCGAAGCGTGGTTCCGCCCAGCTGGCGATGAACCCATCATTGCCAGCGTCACTCCGAGTGGCTACCGCCTGGCCTCCTTCCCGCGTGCTTCCAGAGGGGTTGGCATTGCCATCATCTACAGAGACTGTCTTTCTGCTCACCTCTCCTTCTCTCAGTCTCTCCCTTTTGCTCATCCCTCCTTTGAATCTGTCGAGGCCGTAGCAACACTCCCTGACCAGTCCATCATCTTCTCATGTATCTATCGCCCCCCACCAAGTTCTCAAAACAAACTCACAAACTCCATGTTCCTCACCGAGTTTGACCTCCTCCTCGACCACTACAGCACACGACCCGGAAAACACATCCTTCTTGGCGACTTCAACTTCCACTTCGACAAACCCGACCACCCTGACACAAAACGCCTTTGCACGTCCCTTTCAAACCACAATCTTACACATCACTAAACCCACCCACCGACTCGGCCACACCCTCGACTGGATCATCACCCGCACCTCCGATCAACTCTTCCTCGACTCTGACATCTCCTCTGTGCTCCCCTCTGACCACCTCGCTATTCTCGTCTTCCTCAACCTACCTCCCCCGAAAAAACCCAAGCTCCTTGTCTCTCGTCGCAAACTAAAATCTGTCAACCGAGAGAGCTTCTTCGACGAAGCTGTCGACCTTCTCTTGGACCCCGCCCCTCTCCTGATCTTGCATCCCATTTTGATTCCTCCCTTCGAAAACTCCTAGACACCCATGCCCCCGTCACCACCTGCTCCATTCCCAACCGACTCCCCTCCCCCTGGCTCTCTGACGACATAGCTGAGGCCAAGCGCGAGCGCCGACAAGCTGAACGCCGCTGGCGCTCATCCGACCTCACCGTTCACAGACAGATCTTCCAAACCACCAGATCCAAAGTCTGCAGAATGATATCCGACTCCAAACGTAAACACCTTCAAAACAACATCCTGGAATCCCCTTCTTCCAAAACCCTCTACGCTACCATGAACACACTCCTAGGCACTTCTAAAGACTCTCCTCTCCCCAAATGACAGACCATAGAAGAACTCCCGTCCGCTTTTTCCACCTATTTTTCCGACAAAATCCAAACTCTGCGCAACACACTCGATACTCTGCCTTCTCCGCCTTGCCTTCCCGATCCCCCCTTTTCCGGCACTCCCCTCTCGTCCTTCCGCACCGTCTCTCAGGATGAAGTCCTCGAGACCATAACTAAGTCCATGCCTTTCAAAACCTGCGAACTAGACCCCCTCCCAGCTTCTCTCTACCGTGACGGCCTTCCAAAACTTCTGCCCTTCATTACCGACATCATCAACACATCTCTAGTAAATGGCTCCGTCCCCGATATCTTCAAGTCTGCCATCGTCCGTCCTCTCCTCAAAAAACACAACCTCGACCCAAACGATCTCAAGAACTATTGCCCAGTCTCCAATCTCTCTCTCCTGTCCAAGCTTCTTGAGAAGGTTGTTCTCAGCCAGCTCAACCTCCACCTCGCAGACAACAACCTCCTCAGTCCCTTCCAGTCTGCCTATCGCAAACATCACAGGACTGAAACATTCCTTCTACATATCCTAAAAGACCTGCTCCTCTCTACCGACTCGGGCAACATCTCCCTTCTTACGCTACTCGATCTCTCCGTCGCCTTCGACACTATAGACCACTCTATCCTCCTCCACCGCCTTAACCACTCCTTCGGCATCACTGACTCTGCTCACTCCTGGTTCCTCTTCTACCTCTCCGACAGACAGCAGTCCGTCACCATCGACGGCGTCTCTTCCAACCCAGTCAGGCTCTCCTGCGGAGTTCTACAGGGGTCCGTTCTAGGCCCGGTCCTTTTCACACTCTACACTCTCCCCTGTCCATCATTATCCAGTCTCATCACATACACCACCACCTCTACGCTGACGACTCACAACTACTAGACAAAGACAAACTCGACAACACTCAGTCACTACTGACTCGCACGGCTGACTGCTACGAAGACGTGAGAAACTGGATGACAGCAAACAAGCTTAAACTGAACGAAGACAAAACGGAAGCCATGCTGGTAGGCACTCGCCAGAAACTTTCCCAGCTCCCTCCCTTGCTCCACCTTCAACTCGACAGCACCCCCATCTCCCTCTCTGATTCGGCCAAGAACCTCGGCGTTATCCTCGATTCCTCTCTTTCCATGACCAGCTTCGTCTCCGCCACGGCCCAGGGATGCTATTTCCACCTCCGTCGCATCAGTCAGATTAGAAAATATTTCACCACCGAAGCTGCAACCAAACTTGCTGTCTCTCTCATCTTATCTCGCATCGACTATTGCAACTCTCTCCTTTCCGGCCTCCCACACTCCACCACTTTCACTCTCCAGCGCGTCCAGAACAATGCTGCCCGCCTCGTCCTCAGAAAGAAAAAATCCGACCACATCACTCCCCTGCTCAAACTCCTTTACTGGCTCCCCATCCCCCAACGCATCCAATACAAGATTCTGTCTCTCTGCTACAAATCCCTAAACAACTACGCTCCTACCTATCACTCCAACTTACTTCACCCCTACACTCTTCCCGCTCCCTCCGCTCCGCCTCCGACCCTCTCCGCCTCCACATCCCCCGCACCAAACTCAGCATTTTCGGCCCCCGCTCCTTCTCCGTCTACGGTCCATCCACCTGGAACACCTCCCACTCTCTCTCCGTCAGAAACACTCTCTCTCCTCCTTCCAGTCCGCCCTCAAAATTCACCTCTTTCTACAGTTCTAGCACTATATCACCACACTCCCCACCCCAAGCTGACTGTCGTAATGTATTTGTGGTACGTGAGTCATTGTCTAAAGCGTGCGCATGCGTGCGCGCGTTGTGAGTGCGCGCTTAGAGTTATAATTATTATAAGATAAGCGCATTATAAATACCGTAATTATTATTTTTTTATGATTCCAAAAATGCCGATTTCTTTTGCCCGTCAATATATACTGACTTCCATTAAAAACGCGATTTTTTTTTACCATAGCGCTTTTCTTCGTAAATATGCTTTAATCAGGGTTGTTTTGACGTCATTTATTAGAAAATATTATGAAGAGTGTGTTATGTCGTGTGCAAATAGAATGTTTAATCTTCAAAATCGCACATCGATGACTTATGACGTCATCAGTGACACTACCATCACAGGATATTGAAAGTGAAATGGGAAGCATCTGCAGAGGACACAGCTGAAAGCCAACCAATGTGCAGTGTCACTATGGTCCGTGTGCATGAAAATCAGGCCTGTTTGGTCTTGACCTACTTTTCGTTTGTCAAAGGCACCTAAATTATCAACATGACCTTCAAACATGAAAATCCAAAAGTTCTTTATTTTTAGGTTAGCGGCCATATTTACCTGATGAAATGCATATGGGTGTGTTCTTTATCTCTGTGTCAGTCACTGGAGCAAAAAAATGGTTTGAAAGTAATAAATCAAATAAGATGTATTAAGAAAATGATGTGCACCGGAAGTTCTGGTTCTCTAATGAATTTTACGAGTCGAATTTTGTTTGAGGCAGTTAATAACATTATAAGCAATCCACACAACTTGTGTTTTAAAACATATCACAGAAAACTTGCTTCATAGAGTTTTGTTTATTTTCACCACTAATGAAACCCTGTGTCCTCCAAGGTAGCCATGGGCGATAACTCATCCAATTTTTGTGTGAAGGTAGCTCAGACAGTAGGTTGAACATCTGAAGTAAACAACAAATAAAATTTTCTTGTTTTGCCGTCAGGGTGGCTCTTTGATTGCGGGTACACTTACAGACACTTTTCGCGTTTTTAATGGAAGTCAGTGTATATTGTAGTTCAAAAGACAGACTGGACTAGCGTGATACAATGTGGTTCACACGTTCCAGCGGCGCCAAGATATTCTGGAACCTCCCTTGTACCACGCATCCGTCCGTTTTGTACTTGGGCTGAATTGAAGATAGCCCTTTGACTGTCGGTAGCGCTGTTTTGTCGCAATCATTCCTGCAGGAATCATTGCGACCAAACGCTCTACCAACAGCCAAAGGTTTACGTAGTCATAATTTTATTCCCCCCCCCCCCCCCTTCCTAGAACATTGCATTTCTCCTTACACACCCACACACGCCCACACAACACACACGAACTAACAAATTAACCCATTTAACCCCACGGGCGCTTTCCAAATTTTGGAGGTGTCACCTAACGACTGTGTACCAGTTGTAGGAGACAGGTCGACCATGATAATTCAAGGGTAATGCCAGATTAGCTTGGCGCCTTCAGGCGCCAAGCTAACCTGGCATTGCCCTTGAATTATCATCGTCGATCCGTCTCCTGCTCTGGGGCTTCGGGGTTAAATGAGTTAATAATGTCAGAAACGTCTTGAATGACACAGGAATATAATGTT
This sequence comes from Semisulcospira habei, assembly GCA_036245525.1. NCBI lineage: Eukaryota > Metazoa > Mollusca > Gastropoda > Semisulcospiridae > Semisulcospira > Semisulcospira habei. The sequence continues at coordinate 31,957,509 of BTPG01000004.1, forward strand.
CTTGTAGTATGATTTATTTGCCATCTCACTGCATAGTGCGAACCATTCACATTCGTTAATCCCACAGGCTACAGTCGAGATATGCGGTTTTTTTCCCGATCGGATTACTGTATCAGCCTGCCTTGTTCCACTATCCCGTCTACTTAGTTAAGACAGTAGAGCACAAGAGGCGAATATCGAAAATCGATACAACACCCATCGTGAAAAACAAATTTCTCAGCCGCAACATGCATCGCGGTTGCCATTCTCAATAACTGAAAATGGAGAAGAAAAAAGAAAGAAGAAAAAAAAGAAACAAAAGAGAAAAAAAGAAGAAAAGAAAGAAAGAAAGAAAGAAGATAGCTGACAGATGACAGTCATAGCTACAGGCGTGAGTCGAAAACTTGTTTTTACAATTGTGTATCATTGTACAGTATTAATCTCGTCTACACTGTACCAAGTTAATACACATCGTAAAAACACATTTCTCGACTTATTGGGACAAGTCAAGAATTGCGTTTTTACGATTTGTATTTAATGTACAGTGTATACCTCTCCCGTTCACGACAGTAAACAGAAGAGATGTGTACTGTACACTGATACAAACGAGAAGTCGAGAAACGTGTCTTCACGGTGTATATCAAGGTACAATATGCATCTCTTCTGTTCACGATAGTGAGCTGAAGAGAAGTATATTGTACATTGATACACATCGTCAAAACCCGCAGTTAACTGTATGTCGATATACACCGTAAAAAACGTATTCCTCGATCAGTGCCTGTCGAGAAACGTGTGTTCACGATGTGTATCAATGTACAGTATACATCTCTTCTGCCTACAACAAGTCGAGAGACGTGTGTTCACGATGTGTATCAATGTACAGTATACATCTCTTCTGCCTACAACAAGTCGAGAAACGTGTTTTCACGATGTGTATCAATGTACAGTATACATCTCTTCTGCCTACAACAAGTCGAGAAACGTGTTTTCACGATGTGTATCAATGTACAGTATACATCTCTTCTGCCTACAACAAGTCGAGAAACGTGTTTTCACGATGTGTATCAATGTACAGTATACATCTCTTCTGCCTACAACAAGTCGAGAAACGTGTTTTCACGATGTGTATCAATGTACAGTATACATCTCTTCTGACAAGTCGAGAAACGTGTTTTCACAATGTGTATCAATGTACAGTATACATCTCTTCTGCCTACAACAAGTCGAGAAACGTGTTTTCACGATGTGTATCAATGTACAGTATACATCTCTTCTGCCTACGACAAGTCGAGAAACGTGTGTTCACGATGTGTATCAATGTACAGTATACATCTCTTCTGCCTACGACAACTCGAGAAACGTGTTTTCACGATGTGTTTGAATGTACAATATACATCTCTAGACTACTGTTCACGACAAGTCGAGAAGCGTCATATTACGATGTGTATCAATGTACAGTGCACATCTTTTCTGTTCACGACAAGCCGACTAGAGACGCAGTTCTACGAAGTTGTTCACGTCAAGTCGCGAAACGCTTTTTTACTAGGTAGAATACATTGTATAACCTACCATGATCTCTTCTAATCACGACAAGTCGAGAAACGTGTTCTTACGATGTGTATCAATGTACAATACAGTCCACATATCTTCTGTTCACAAGTCGAGAACGTGTTTCACGTGACGGTATATCAATGTACAAAACATCTCTTCTGTTCAGTCGAGAAACGATGTGTATCAATGCACGGTATACTTCTGTTCACGACAGCGAACAGAAGAGATGTATACTGTACATTGACACACATCGTGAAAACACGTACAATACTGTAGATCGATACACAGCGTAAAAACGAGTTTCTCAATCAGCGCCTGCGTCACACAGTTATGACGAAATCGACTGACGTTTCAAGACTTAAAGGGTTTAACCGCGTGCTTTTCCTGGACTTGAATCTTTTGCCTTTGGCGCCTTTTCTTTGGATTCTGTAACAGAGTCAACCGCTTTGTTAGACATCGAAATCCAGACCAAAACAGTGACTGTCAAGCGTGTAGAATGCAGAAAAGAACACGACTAAGAAAGAAGAACGCTTTAGCGTGCTTTTTTCTTGGTCGGTTTCTTCTCTGCTTTGTCATATAACATCAAGCCTGAAAGGCCAAGAGTCAGAGTACTCATTCACACGAAATACAACAGGTAGCAGGTGGGAATAAATGAATTGACAAAGCGAGGTAAGGGAGACCAGGGGTGCGGGGAAGGTGGGGGGGGGGGGGGGGCACCATTTTATTTGAATTGAAGTTTGACTTAATTTTAAAAACAACAATCTAAGGTGTAGTTTTTATATTCAGTTTATTTTTTTAAAATTTATTTATTTATTTATTTTATTTATTTTTATTTATTTATTTTATTTATTTTATTTATTTTATTTATTTTATTTATTTATTTATTTATTTAATTTTTTTTTTTTTTTTTTTGGGGGGGGGGGGGGGCGGTTGATTACTGTCATCAAAGCAGAATTAAAAAGAAAAAAGTAATTAGTATTCCATGCCGCCAGGGAGAAAAATAAAAGATTCTGGATGGAGTTACAGATATTTTCTGATTGCGGATGACTGCCAACCTTGGACTCAGTCAATGCTCTTGTTTGCAGCCCGATCATTGGGGCTGAAATCACCAAACTTAAGTCTATGGTTGGCATCTACTACCAAGCTATTACCAATGAGAAATTGCCCCACACTTGTTGTCTCCCTCGATTCGCTGCGCTGCGATTCGAGGGCAACAACCAGTGTGAAATTACCCCAAACATTCATAATACCATTATTTTCTTCTTTAGTTGTAACCATTGATGTACCTTGCACACTGTAGTTGACACCAATCCCTTTACCTTTGCCAGTCCCGTCATTGGAATCGGCCAACTCCACCTTGAAAGGCTTGCCTTTTTTACCTGGCAATACACACAAGATCAGTCAAGCACACTGACTAAACAAAGAAAGAAAGAAGCAATCAAAGCAACCAACATCAGTCAAGCACACTGACTATGTGAAATCAAAGCAACCAACATCAGTCAAGCACACTGACTATGTGAAATCAAAGCAACCAACAATCAACTCATTCAGCCCGACGGCCGTATTTCTCAAATTTGGGAGGCGTCATCTAATGACAATGCACCAGTTGCAGGAGATGGATCGACCATGATAATTCAAGGACAGTGACAGATTAGCCTGGCGCCAAGCTATTCTGGCATCACCCTTGAACCATCATGGTCGATCTTTATCTTGCAGTGGTGTGTCTGGGGTAGAATGAGTTAACGTGCGCGGCAACGAAGTGATAGTAGACGGCCCCAACGAGCGGGCTATGAGAAACAGGGAAATCTATTGCTTGTGGAGTACGACCTGAACACTGATCAGTTCAGGCGCACTGCAATTGTGCCACTTTGATTTACCAGGACCTTTCAACAGACATGCTATTGAACAAGCAGCCTTTTCCCCTGGATTGCGAGTCCAGCTACCGCGGACGGGACGGGGATTCGAACCGATGACCAGGCGATTCCCTTCGCTCTCTTGCTCCGACGCTTAACCGCCTGAGCTATTTTGGCTCTGTGAAAGAACTGCGTGACTGGCTGCTTTTTATTACCCACACCATGGAGGTGGCCACACTCCGTAGAGTGCGCGTGTGGCTATTTGTTTACTACCATACCTTCTAAGTGGCCACGATCCGACTTCATATGATTTTAGGTTGCGCTTAAGTTTTTTTTTTTTTTTTTGGGGTTGCTACCCAACCATCTAAGTGGCAACATTCCGACTTCACAGGATTTTCTTCCCAAATCACTGATTCTAGAGAATTAAATTTGTTACGCTGAGAGCTTACCATGGCTAAAGATAATCGCCACATAACAATCTTATTACAAAAGTTGCTGTAAATAAATAATAAATGAATCAGCGCATTAAATAGGCGCTTTACCCTATTGAATATCGGCTCAAAGCGCCGCTGCGAACTGAACCCAACAAGCACGCTCACGTGAATCACGCGCATTCACTCACACACTGTACAAGCGAGCTACTAAAGTTTTTGGAAATTCAAATCGTTTTATATTTGAAACTGAATTGATGTGGGCTGAAATTGATACCAATTGATACGTCGATGGCGTTTGTTGAAGTCAGCTGATGACAGCAGCCTTAGCCAGAGGCAGATTCCGCTCTAGGGTTTTAGGGCTAGAGGGTTAACTCATTCGAGACGTGCTGAATTCGGATACGCGGCTTTGTGCCGCGTATCCGGATGCAGCACGTCCCGAATGGGTTAACTTTAGTCCATGTAGAAACAACTAACCCCTTTCCTGCCAATGTACGTACATTTTTGCTTCTGTAATCTTTGTTCGTTCAACGACCAAAAGCTAAAACCGTCCGAGAAACATGGATACGAAGTGGTCTCAGCAAGAAACATAGATCCTCATTAGCCCCCGCGGTCGCGGGGGCTCATGAGGATCTATGTCTCTTGCAGTTGGATCGTGTTCCCTTTTCTCGGCAGCGAAGGGGTTAAAGCTTGACACATGTACACATATGTACAAAATAGCCCTCGTTCAAGTTGACATAACAGCATGCAACAGTATGCAAGTAAATGTGCAGCACAGAAAGAAACACGCTTTTACTTTCTTCGTTGGGGCCTTCCTTCTGTTCGGAAGGACAGGCACAAAACTGTCTTTTGCGTGTCTGTCCAAAGCTTGCTTTGTTTGGTTGCATGTTTCTTTCCATTTTACAGACGTTTGACAGTCACCTTTTTGGTCTGGGTCAGGCAGCAAGGCATCAGGAGATGTTGGCACAGCCGGTGAAGGAGAATGGGTAGCGGATGAATCGACTGACAGATTTTCCGGCTCAGTCGGGGGCACGCCGAGGTCAGATGGAGCAAGAACTTCGGCATGAAGCTGAAGGACATCAGAGCCAGGCGCGGGGGAGGTCAGCAGCATTCCGTCGTTAGACGCAGCATTAGGGACTGCAACGGCATCCGGAGACACCTCCAGACTTGGCAAATCCACATTGACCGATCGAGTCATCACTGTCGTCTCTGTAAAATGAGAACCAAGAACAAATCAACGAAAACATTACAAATGCGAACCGCACAGTTAGATCAGATCAGATCAGATCGGATTTGTTTCGAATCACAGTTTAGTCTAACCCAGTCAAGTCAAGTCAAGTCAAGTCAAGTCAAATCAAATATTCAACTGTATATATTAAAAAAAACGGGATTTTAGTTGTCTTTTAAAACCAACAAGCGAACAATCGAAGACAGCTACCGGCCACAACCAGGCATCCAAACAGCTGACCAATGGCGAACTCCGACCCCCAAAAACACAAAAAACAGTCCCCCAGTAATCACAAGAATATCTGGCAGATGCTGACAACAGGTCCTCGTGCTTACTTGGCAGTCAGCCAGGTGATAACATTCCAGGTCTTACTGGCACAAGCGAGCTAAAATCCTGCGCAAGTCACTAAGCAAGGTGTTCCGCTGTAGTGAAACACCTTGCTTAGTGGCCTGCGCAGGATTAAACTCGCTCATGCAACTGGCTCAGGTCACATACAGCCTGCATGCACTTACTTGGAAGCACGTTGTAAGTAATCTTGAATCCTGTCTTGACGTTGCTGTTGTCACTGTGAAAGAACGACTTGAAGGTCCCGTCAGCCACCGGAACTGCACATGCACAAACTTAATTGTTCAGCACTGTTAGAACAGATCTACATTAGTTTTTGTTTTTACGACGCATTTTTTCTTTACATAGGTTACAACTTCAGCGAGTAACTCCTTGATTCACAGCAGAACAGTGAAAAGTTCTCTACTGGTCTGTGAAAGAAAAGTCTGTTGACAAGTTTTCTATTTCGTTCCACTCTTGAATAATGCGTATTACATAGAGATCGAGTTATGCCTGACCACCCGTGAAATAAATCACGGGTGCTCAGTTCGACCGGTAAAATGCAAGCTTTAGCGAGCATTTTAACCCCTATCATACTGAGGCTAAAAGCTTCAAATTTGTACACTGCCATATGAAAGCTACATTATAGTACTTACAGATAAGGATGTAGACCAATGACTTTAGTTCAAGGGTGGTGCCAGAATAGCTTGGCGCCTTGAGGCGCCAGGCTATTCTAGCACTACCCTTGAACTACTTTAAGTCAAACTTAATTCACACACTGGTGTATTCCGAATGATAAGGGTTAACAGTCGAAGTGATCACGAGTGTTATATTGCGTAACTGGGAGTTCAGGAATAATTTAATTTATTTCTTCAACGACTTTTTGAATGGCTTATAAACCTTAGAATTCACATATTTTCTCCTCTTCGAAGTGGTACTGTGTCACAGTTGGCATGCTCTCACTTTAACTCATTCGAGACGTGCCGCTTACAGATACCCAGCGGTTTGCCGCGTATCCGGAGGCGGCACGTCTCGAATGAGTTAACCCTAAACCCATATTTCTGTTGAAGTCAGCAAGGGCTTTTGGTGGTTTTTCGTTTTGTTTTGTCATTGTCAGTTTCAGGGCTGGATGGTTAACCACTCACTGTCAATGGTGCCCGATTTGGTGCCACACATTTTGCTGCCACTGGCGCCCAGGATGAGGTAATCAAACAAACAATAGGACTGGGGCTCTATGTCATACTCGTACACCACTCGAACCTGCAATACCAAAGAATTTCAGCATATAGGTTTTTCAGTCCCAGGTGCAGGACATAACTGTGTCAAGTTCCTTGTGGATTCACAGTCCTCAGGGTAGAGCGGCGTAGTTAATTTTTTAGGGGGGTATGGGGGTGGGGTGGGGTGGGGTGGGGTGGGGGTAGGAGTGCAAGCGAAAGCGCGCAACCCCGTAATAAACAAACATTAAACATCTCAATTCTTTCTCCTCCTAAGATTACATAAATTAAACAATTAAATAAAATAAACAAAATATAATATTTTTTCCCTCAAAAATATTGTTCATCAAAATACATCTTTTCTCTCCAAATATTGGCGGTGGGGGTGGGTGGTGGTGGTGGTGGTGGTCGTGGGGGAGGGGGGGGGGTGGCAAAGGGGGTCATATGGTATACTCTGTCTAACTCTGCCTCCCCCCTACTTTTTCTTTGGAGGTGGGTGGCTGCACCCCCGTCCCCAACCCCCAACCACCACCCCCCCCCCTCCTCCCACCGCCCTCCCACCCCCCGCTCGGTTCAGTGCTAAGCCACTAAAGTACTGATGTCGGATTTCAAAGTGCAGTTCCAGACAGGGTTATATATATAAGCTTTAGTATATATATTTACTGAAGCTTGATTCTCGGTTCCACTGAAATCATCTTAACCCTTCATTGCTGGAACAAAGAAAACGACAACCATAAACAATCACAAGAAAAAGACATAGTTCCTCATAAGCCCCACCTTAAACCGTGGCTCACGATTATCTGCTAGCACCATGTATAGTTGCATGAATAAAAAAAGACATGGGCGGTTATCTCATTCAGCCCGACGGCCGTATTTCCCAAATTTTCAAGGCGCCATCTAATGACTATGCACCAGATGCAGGAGATGGATCGACCATGATAGTTCAAGGGCAGTGCCAGATTAGCTTGGCGCCGACAGGCGCCACAAGCTAATCTGGCACTACCCTTGAATTATCATGGTCGACACATCTCCTGCTGTAGTGCGTCAGGGCTGAATGGGTTAATCCATTTAACTCGTAAGCTACGTTTCCATAAAGACGAATCCGATACGAATTCGATCCGAATCCGAAGCGGGTCGAAACACTGAGAAAGTTTCGTGCAAGTCAGTCCTTTTCATGTCTGTGTGTTTCTATACTGATATATGCCCGATGCGGAAACGAATTCGCATACAACTTCGAACGAAAATGACGCTTTTTTTTTTTTTATTTTAAGGAAAATTGCATGATCACCGTGTCGGGTTCGGATCGTATTCGTATAGGATTCGTGCTTGTGGACCCTAGCTTACGCATTTTACCGAACTCAAGCTGTAGAACTGTCGCCTAACGACGATGTACCAGTTGCAGGAGATTGATCGATTATGACAATTCAAGGGTAGTATCAGATTAACTTGGCGCTTGTTGGCGCCAAGCTAATCTGACACTAACCTTGAATTATCATGGTTGATGCATCTCCTGCAGTAGTGCGTCGGGGCTAAATGGGTTAACCGGCAATGAATGATTGTTTCCATAAGACATTAGTGGCTGGCAAGGACAGGGTTAACCTTTGGCTGTCCGTAGCGATTTTTGTGCTCCAGGGATCATCGCCACAAAAAGCGCTACCGACAGCCAACGGGTTAATGGTGACAGCAGACATGAGAATCAACAACGACTTTGAAATAAAAGCAGCAATAGAATTTAGGGGGAAAAAATGCTAACAGTCTGCGCTCCTTGGCTGTCGAGATGAGCCACGTATTCCTGATCAAAGTTGTACGGGTATTTGCCGGTTGGGTAGTTCGGGCTGAAGAAGATACCCGAATCTCCATACCTCTCCGTGTAGTACCCTGCAAAACGCAATATAAATGATCCAAGCGCGACAGCTACACCTATCTGCAGGAGGCATAGACCCTCATGAACCCCTGCATACTGCATTGGCTCATGAAGATCTACATGTATATCTTCTGCTGCTTACTTTTGTTTCCTGAGGTATTCAGGTGGACGGCGTTTTAACTCTTTCGAGACGAACGGCATCCGGATACGCGGCGTAAGCCGCGTATCCGGATGCCGTTTGTCTCGAATGAGTTAAAGGTTGTTTCCAAATAGCGCCGCAACAGCGACGCGAGCGCGGCGGCGGCAGTGACACGAATCGAGAACTAAGAAATAAAGATGAGTGTTAATTTCCATATGCGCGACGCGATTGCCGGGCGACACAATTGTAATGCTCCACGAAGAGAGCGCGGCTTTAAAAAGCACGCGACAACAAATCGCGACAGTTCTAAACAACTTAAATACGGGCGCGACTGTGGAAACACACAAAACGAGTTTCCGTCTAATGCTCAGCTCCCTTTTTTTTTTCCGTGTCGCCTACAGCGCCGCTGTCGCACAGCTATATGGAAACCCGCCCTTAGGGTGTTTATTATACAATCTACAAACACCGGAACCAAGCACAGAAAATATGAATCACCGTGAGATGGTGGTTAGTAATTAAACTAAATAAAACAATATGAAGGCGAAGAAAAGGGAAATGCTGTACAT